>CM031241.1:408334281-408934281 GCA_018340775.1 Taxus wallichiana var. yunnanensis
TCATGGTTTTTCCATGTGTGAAATCATATAAAGTTTCACTCGAAAAATCATCCGGAGCTCAAGTTATCGCCTCCAGAAGTTGGTCGGCTAGAGGTCGATGGGTCAAGGTTGGACGGCTGAGGTTGGACGCCCAAGGGTTGGTCGGGTCACTTTTTTTGACATGTAGGGATAGTTTTTATGCCCATCACACCCTCTCATTTTCACAACACCCAGGTTGGATGGTACGGCCAGGTTGGATGGGTCACATGGTTGGGCGACTCACGAGTCCCAACAACTCAACAATTGATTTCAATGCGGTATGACACCCATGTCTTCATCTGACAAAAGTACCCTCGGAATAAAATTTTTATGGGTTCCCATACCTCTTTAATGAGGTTTGTGAGACATTTCTTATATATTGTAAAATCAACCTCATTTTTAAGAGAGACATTCTGGGAGCTGGGGATATTCTTACAAAATTTTCCCTTGACTCCACTTTAGTTGTAAGCCTTCTCCTACACCTGGAAAGCATATTTATGCCTCTAAGAATTAATGTAATGATATGTGAACATTATAGATCAATAAATTCATGTTTTTGTGGCATTTTTCAACCCTTTATCATGTTTTTTTGTTTCTTTGTGCCTATTCATTTCAGATTTGTTTTCTATGTATGTTATTTCACTTGCAGTTCAAGATGTTGTGTTTCATGGAGTTTTAATGGTGGATTAGGATCTGGGTCTATGTCACATCTATTTGACCTCCCTCATCCCCCTTTTCCCTATTTCATCCTCCCTCAACAGAGTATCTCACCCCTTTTCTTGGTGTTATCACCTCGTTAGTGTAGGATTTCCCTTTTCATGCACTTTCTCTCTCCTGTCTCCTTGGCATTGTTAGGATAGGTGTAGTTAGGCATATTTTCTACATTAGGAGTTATTTTAGAATTAGGATTAGGTAGAGGAATAAAATTCTCTAAAGGACCATCTCAGGTTTTCAAGTACCACAACTTGTGAGATGGTCCCATGTTATGTAGATTACACCGGATGCCCCATTCAAACCTAGACCATTCGGGGGTGCTGTAATTTTGCATCAACAGTTTTGGCATGCCCGATGGGATAAATTTGAAGAATCTTACCACTTCACTTCATCAGGTTTATGTGTTCTTGGTGAGATTCAGCCTTTGAGGCACATGAAAACACATATGATGACCCTATCTGGTCAACAATCCATTCTTTGAGTTGCAAAATTTCCTTCCATCCATTTCCACTGATTCTTCTTCAAATCTTTTCATTTTCTACCATTCATGAAGTTGTGTAGTCATGGCTTCATTCCCATCTTGGAATTCACACTTACAGCAAAAATAGTGCAGTCCACCTCCAATGTATTTCTCAACTCCTCTAGATCAGCATTATGAAAAAATTCATAACCATTATGCCTACCCATATGACCAATGCAAAAATCAGTTTGGCTATGGAGCTTATAAGGAACAAGGGTATGCATATAATGACAATAGTCAAATGGAGAATGTTGATCTGCTAGAGAAGATTCAAAGGATGGAGGTTGGAATGGTTCAGTCAAGGGCTATAACACAAATGAGGGCATTCAAAATTGGTTGTAGGGCATCTTGTCCATGGGAAGGCCCTTTTCCAAGACACTATAGCCCACAGGAGAAGCTTGAATTCATGGTTGAAATGTTTCCTCAACTTGCATAGTGGACCGAGGAGATAGAGGCCTACAAACTTGGTGCCAGGAAACCTTGTCAATGGGTAAATCCTACACCATCATCTAGTAATTTTCTCTCCATTCCCCAAGCAACACCATCTCAACTTGAGCTTCAATTTCCAAGCTCCACATCCACTACTTTTATTGTGGAATCCTTTTCTCCATCTTCTAGTATTTCATCCCATCTCAATTTTTCTGCCCTTTTCCTTCCAAATCCAAGTCCCCTCCATAAGAGCCAAAAAAAATACCTTCCCTTCACCAAAAATAAAGTAACAACTAGTGGATACCCCACCCACCACTCCTCTTACTTTCCTGATTCCATGTCGAGAAGAGACTCAAAAACCATCCAAGGGGAGCAACAAGAAGAAGAGCAAAGAAAATAAGGAATGATTAGAATCTTGGTGAGCTTGGCTCTTATATTCGGATTGATAAAATCCCCTTGATGGAGAAACCCATGGAGGAGGTTGAGGTCAAGCCACAAGTGGTGGAAGCTTTAGCTACAACACAAGTGAGGGAAGAAGGAGCTACTCCAAATACAAAATAGGATGAGTACATTCCGGCTCTAGAGGAGAACCATACAGTGCGAGAGGCTTCAAATATAGAGAAGGCCACAGAATAACCTTAAGTTCTTCCTCTCACTTCATCATGTTTGAGATCTAATATTGAAGAAGAGTTTGAGATTTCAAACTTCATGTTTGAAGATAAGGGGAACCATGGTGAGAAATTTACATATTAGAAGGACACCGTGGAGGAGGTCTAGCACATGTAGTAGGAAAACAAAGAGGTAGACTATCTGTCTAGTTTGGAGGAATATCTGATGATACCTTGATGAGAGAGCTGTGGAGATTACCACCTTTGCTTCCTCATCATTCATTCTCTAACATCAAGGGCCCATTGCCATGCGGGAGATCATTCAATTACAACAACCTACACTTCATAACAACCCTCTGGAACCAAGGATGGAGGATCCAAACATTTCATGTTCTTCATAGGAGGAAGGGAACAAAGATGACACACATTACATATCAGTCATCAAGGTAGAATGTCAGTTGTCTGTGGGTGAGAAACAAATAGAAAATTAGCCCATGGAAAACCACTTCTTCTAGGAAGGTCCACAGGAAGACTCCATTTTTGGAGTTGAACTTCAAAGAAATGGGCACATCCATCATATCAATCATGCCCAATCAGGTACTTGGCTTCATTGGAGCTAAGGGAGAAGCCAAAAATGGTCATTCCCACTTTAGGGCATGAGGATGAGTATCAAAGCACCAAGGGTTACCATCAACACCTCCAGGAGTCCAATGTCAATCAACTTGAGGAGGTATTTTAAATTGATGTTGATACTTTGGTTATTTTGATGGAGGATCGACCTCTTGTCAGTTTTTCACTCATAATAAAATCCATGTTCAATGCTAAATCATATACATGGCTTCCTATTTTGAGAAAGGGAAGTTACTTCTCCATTCCAGTTGCAGGATTTGTTTGAGTTCCCTTTTCCTTTGGTTAGCGTAGAGTAGGTAGGTTTGATTTTAGCAGAAGAAGTGCTTGTGCACACTCCACATGCTCCACTTGGGGTATGTATGATTTTTAGTTTTGTACATAGCATGTGTTGTGGCATGTTTTTCTCTTGTACGATCCATTCTTTGGAGGGGGCATGTTTTCACAAGAAAAATTAGGTTTCAACAACAGTCCCCAGCCTCTCCGAATCAGCTTGTGTTCCCATGAATTTTGTAATGTTTATACTTGTCAAGGAATCATCAATTGGTTTTATTTCATACTTGACAAGAAATTAGATTAAGGAAAATTTCAAGGGGGCTTCAAACCTTTTCCTATAGATCAGGTTTGCAAAAGAAAGAGAATTCCAGGTTCAAGACAATTTTCTACTCTCACAAAACCTTAATTTAGATAATTTTGTAAATGAGAGGGAAAATCCGAGCAGTGGTAGGAAGTTCCAGGTTCAAGAATCAATGTTTTAATGGATCAATGAAATAATTAAGATTTTAGGATCAGTTTGTAGGTGTACCAATACTGACTCCATGCCCAATGGATAATTCAAGGCCACTGGTCACACATCTAGCAGGCAGATGTCCCCGAGAGGTCGCCAATTGTTATTATTTTTACCCCTTGTAAAATAGACTTGGGAGGATGGGTTTGAGCAATGAAAAATGATTCATGGAGAAAACTAGAATGATACAATTGTGTTTTAAATTTTTGGTAAGTATTGCAAATGATTTAGGAAGTTTCAGAGGTCTTGGGGCCATCCATCAGAAGTAGGCTTTCGGCCTTAAGGAGTTTGTAGTGTGAAAGAGGACTTGAGATTCAACAGAAGATTTTGATATCCATGTCAGGAATTATAATTCCAAAAAATTTCCTATGGAAATAATTTTCCATGCCCTACATGGTGGAAAAGATGAGACATCTTGAAGCATCATACACTTCCTAAGGCAATTATGTCTTCTGGCGCACAACCGAATCCCGAGAGATAAGGAGAATTTTTGAGGTGATAAATTCAAAATTGGATCTTAAGACCACCACCATTAGATTCAATGGGTTTTTTCCATTTGAAATCATATAAAATTTCACCCAAAACTCATCGGAGCTCAAGTTATCGCCTCCGGAAGTTGGTCGGCTAGAGGTTGGACGGGTTAGGTTAGGCGGGTCAAGGTTGGATGGCTGGGGTTGGACGCCAAGGGTTCGTTGGGTTAATTTTTTGACACGTATGGATATTTTTAAAACCCATCACACCCCTCTCATTTTCACGACACCCATGTTGGACGAGGCACATATTTGGACGACTCACGAGTCCCAACAACTCAACAATAAGATTTTAATGCGGTATGGTGCCCATGTATTCATCTAACAGAAATAACCTCAGGAAGGGAATTTTATGGGTGAAAATACCTCTTTAATGAGGGTTTGTGAGACATTGCTTATATAATGTAAAAGCCACCTCATTTTTAAGAGAGACATTCTGGGAGTCTGGGGAAATTCTTGTAAAATTTTCCTTAGACTCCGCTTGAGTTGTAAGCCTTCTCCTGCACCTGGAAAGCATATTTATGCCTCTGAGCATTAATGTAATGGTCTATTCACCTTATAGAGTAATAAATCATGTTTTTGTGGCATTTTTCAACCCTTTCTCATGTTTTTTTATTTCTATGTGCCTCTCCATTTCGGATTTGTTTTCTGTGCATGTTCTTTCACTTGCAAGTTCAAGATGTTGTGTTTCATGGAGTTTTAATGGTGGATTAGGATCTAGGTCTATGTCACATCTATCTAACCTCCCTCATACCCCCTTTTCCCTATTTCATCCTCCCTCAATAGAGTATCTCACCCCTTTTCTTGGTGTTATCACCTCATTAGTGTAGGATTTCCCTTTTCATGCACTTTCTCTCTCCTTGTCTCCTTGGCATTGTTAGGATAGGTGTAGTTAGGCATATTTTCTGAATTAGGAGTATTTTAACATTAGGATTAGGTAGAGGAATCTAGACTTCTATGGAGGACCATCTCAGGTTCACAAGTCCCATAGATTGAGATATGGTCCCATGTTATGCAGATTACACTGGATGCCCCATTAAAACCCGGGCCATTCAGGGGGTGCTATAATTTTGACATCTACAAGAACCCAATTATGGAGAGATCTATGAAAATTTGGAAGAAATTCCTTGGGATACTAGATCATAAAAAGGAAGGCACAAGCAGGATAAATAGTTTTTTTCATCACTTGCCAAAGTGAATCTCCCAAGGATCTTCAATTGCTTCTTAAACTTGATTTAGTGCATGCATAGAAGTGTTTCTAGTTGGTGCCAATCACAAGCCTCACTTTTGTTTACAGATTTCAATGCCCAATCAAAGATCCATAAATTACACCCCTATAATTTTATATTATCAACATACTTGAGGGAAAGTAGATTGAATATAACTCCATCTCCCCCACAGTTAAGCTCCACCAATCTACCTTAAGGCCCAACCACCCACCAAAATTATATGTATTATTTTAGTTTCTCTTATTTTAATAATTTATTCATTTTTTATTTTTATTTTTTTTTTTAAATATCATTATTATTTTGAAATCAAGGAATCAATATGATCATGGGTACCACCAAAAAAAACTCAAGCGTAAGTGCAACAAGTTGGTGGACAAAAAAGGGTCGTAAGTGGACGTCATATTGAAAAAACAAAGAAACCCCAACTTGTAGGGATTATTAGCATTACGCGCACTCAAAATTAGAAAAATTTTTTTAAATATGAATCATAGCATCTAGAATCTTGTTTCTAAACTACTAATTTTTTTAAAAAATGGATAAGTTTAGCTGTATTAAACACTCAAAATTATATGACTTAAAAACCTATAATATTGTTTATTTGGATGACCAAATCTTGTTTTTTTTTCCTTTGGTGAAAAAACCTATATATCATTTCTATCTTGGGATGGATTTTATTTTGTATTTTGTCGAGGAATATATGATTTTTTCCTTAAAGTGGTATGAATTTTTTTAGAAAATGGAGTGCTTTCGATTTTCCAATAAGTATATCAAAAATATAGATATTAATTATATAATTTCACCACTCTTGGGATGGTATAGGTTTTATCACATTTTATAAGCGAAACAAAAGTTGTAGTCTTAAATTAGACATGAACATTCGTGGGAAAAATGTCTTAAAGACCTATTATTAGTAAAAATTATAAAATGATATTTATCTTATTCTATTCACTTTAAAATCAATATTTCTATGAAGCTAATAGTCTCCCCTACGCAATGGCACCATTTTTGTGAGATGTTTTCAGTTTTTCAGCATGGTTCAAGTCCACGGAAGAGAAAATTTGAAGTTTTTGACCTTTTACATGCCATAATGACCTCCCATAGATTTGGTTGGAAAAAAAGATGTCCTAGCCTTAGGGTCGGTTTTGATGATATAGATATAACCACGATCGTAGGTTTTTATAACAAGTACCATGATCGTGATTTATAAACCACGATCATGGTTCTTAAATCATATTTACACATCCCAATGTTTGAATTACCATGTGATTTTTACTGTTTGACCTTACCGTATAAAATTACTGAAATTTATTGCTTTTCTGCACATTTTTCTTATCATTGGAAGAAAAACATCATGGGAGACAAGAAACAAATTCAAAAAAGGAAGTCAATAAGTAAAAAAACACCAGATGAATCGAGGAAAACAAATTTCAAAATGTTGAGCAAATGTGGAATCTTCATGAATCAAGAAGAGGTTCATCTTCAACCACTACTATTACAAGCAATGAGGAACTGGGTAATGTTTCTTCTATCAATGTTGAAGATGAATTAAGTACTTGTGATGAAGATGTTTTTACTATCAATGTTGAAGAAGAATTAAATACTCGTGATGTACTTGATGTTGAAATTGAAGGAGACAATGAAAATGTGAATTAGGAAATTCAGGTTGAAACTATAGACAAGAAAAATTTGACAAAACACCTCCTCTAGGATTTTACGTAAGAAACCTAATTATTTTATTTTAATTGATGAAAACATTTTGAAACCAATGTCTAAAAACTTTCTGAATGGAAAATCAAGAAGAAAACCACTTGAAATTTGGGATAATCATTTTGAAATTTTAAATGATTCCCAAAGATGTCAGTTGTTGGTTAGTTTGATGAAATTGATTAAAATGATACCTACATTAAACACCTTAGGATTGACAACATCTAATATACGTGGTCAAACCTCTACAATTGTTGAAAACCTTCATGATGTATATCACATTGTTGGTGTCAAGAGATGCACTAGGGATAGTAATATTGTGTATCATGTACTTGCTACTAGTGTTGTAAGTGAATCAATAAAAAACAATGTTTGATTACGCAAACAAGTTATGAAAGTTAATCAAAAAACTATAATGAAAGCAATTGAAAGACATAATATCTTTCAATCACTCAATAACACTGATTTTTGGGTGTTTTCTGCTAGAGCACCATGTAAGATCAAATATAAATCTGATGCTATAAGAGAATTTGATATTCAATTTTGGCATGTTAACACTAGAGTTTCAACTAATACAAGAGATGCTGTAAAATAGAGAGTTGGTTCTACTAATCACGAACCACATCCAAAGAATATCTTAGATATGAATTAAACTCAATTTTTTCACAAGTTTGAACAAAAACATCTAGAAATTAAAATTAGTCAATGTTTTTTTGAAATGTTGAAACAATTCTATGTGAAAATCAACCATGCTTGCACCACTTATTGTTGTAGGCAACATGTTGAATTTGTGATGCATTATGCTAAATTTTTATGTATTCATTCTAATTTTCATTCTGAAACTATGTTATCGAATGTGGTGTTCAAGTTCCACCAATATCTTCTAAGGATTTCATTCCTATGATATTTTGTGAAAGAGAAGTTGGACAATTTTTTTATAGTCAGGATTGTTTAGATGGAAGTTGTGGTACATGCGGTGGATTACCTAAATTGGAAAGTTGCATCCATGAGAAAATTGAAGGTGCAATAAGACATAATTTAGTTGATTTTGATAAATATAAATCAGTACCATACCAGTTGAAAGATGGAAAGGATTCTAAACGGTGTGAGCTAGTTATAGAACATATGCCTGTTTTTCAATTTATGAGAAAATTTAAGGATGAAATTGTTTATGAGTATGCTAGGCATACACACAGAGCTCGATGGTTGGATGAATAGTTCAAGATATGCAAGGACACATTTCCTATTGGTACTATTGTTTCAGTGGTTGATTTTGTAGAGAATTACACATTGCAACCACAAATGGAGGTTCAATCGCAATATTACAACTCAGTACAAGTTTCCATTTTTGTGCATATAGAATTTATACATTATCCTGACAGTACAAATAATGATCGAATTTTTTTAAGAGAGTACCACTTTTATATCAGTGATGATCATACTCATTCTACTGAATTTATGCAAGGGTGTTTCTAGTTATTTTATGGAAACTTGTCTAATAGGGACATCCACTTCAAACAACATTATATATGGTCAGATAATTACATGTCTCAATTTAAGAATGCACGAATGATTTATTGGTTGAGCACGATGCATGTCAAGATGGGTATGCAACATATTTGGAGTTTCATTAAGGTTGGACATGGAAAAGGAGAGCATGATGGTGCAACAACATGTGTGAAAAGAGCTCTTGCAAGAGAAGAGTTAAAGTACAAAGATGGTGCTAAATTGAAGATGCAAAGAGTAGAGTGGAATGGTGTATTGACAACATGGCCCGAGGTTTCTCAAGAAAATTCCACAGCTCACATAGATATTTTTGGTTGATAGAGGAACAAAAATTACTAACTACGAGGATTATATGACACTCATAGTGTCCAGTGATATGCACTCATTTTGTAGCTCACACGCTACTTCATGGGCCACATGGACAATAAATTTGGCATGATTTTTTGCATCTTGTATCAAATTTTCACTGCTTGAGTGTGAGTCACAAGAATGGGTGGATGGATGGATTTGTAGGCCTCTAAATTCACTTCCCGGTTATCAACTCCATAGGCATTATGACTTGTTTTTTCGAGATGAAGTTACAACATCCAAGCACTTTGACAAAATTTCTATTTTGGTGTAAAAAGGTAAATCGTTATTTACAATTTTTGTATTGAGTTATGTCCATTGAAATTAATATGTAATTTAAATTTGATTTGAAAGATTTTTTTTTTTGTAGGAGATGTTTTGCATAGTTATTGCGACGAGAAGACAATGAAGAAGGAATAAACTATTTCTTATGTCATTGCATCTAGGAAAGAAAGAAGTTGACTTCTCTTGTTATAGATGCGAAGATATTGAGTACCTATAGGGTTAGTGGTAGTTCTTGGAAATTTTCTTCGATAGTATCCATTAAAAAACTCCTTTGTTTGGGTGTTTGAAGACTTTAAGACACACATGAAAATACTCTTATATTTGCATCTAGTTCTATCGAAAAATATTCAGTTGTATAAATATCGAGGAAAGTCTAATAACAAGATTCTTTGGAAGGTTTGAGAGTTAGATCATGAAGCAATCCTTTCCACTATTCATAGTAGATCCGATCTTGATGGTTCATTGGAATGAATTTACATGCACACATTTGGTATATATAATTTCTTTGAAGTGTTAAAATTTTCAACCAAATCATTCAAGTTCATATATTTTATTAAATTTGTCTATTTTGTATATATCTAGTATATGTTTTTATTCAACTTAAATTTCTTTGACTAACACTTTTATGCGGTTAGTTAGTGGTGCTTGAAAAAGCTTCCAATTTCACATCCCGATGGTGAACATTGGAATGAATTTACATGAGCTCATCATGTTATATATAATTTCTTTGAATTTTTTAAAAAAATTTAGTTCTAGATTCAAGTTCATATATTTTATTAAATTTCTGTATTTTGTATATATCAAGTATGGTTTTGATTTAAAACTTAAATTTCTTTGACTAACACTTTTATGTAGGTTAGTGGTGCCAGAAAAACTTCCCCCTTCATGTGGTTGACACTTTTAGTAGAGAATTTTATATTCTTGAAGCTAAGAGAAGCTTTCATTATTTTACAATAAAAGAGAAGCAATTAACAATGATTTATGTACTGTGAGGGGGTCTTGGCTCAAGGAGGTATCTCTGAATCACCACGAGCGTAGATAACAAAATTATGCCTCCCAATTATTTACAATTCCATCCCTATGCATGTGCACAATCGGTCTAGTGTCATGACCCACCATTTACAAAATATAGCCTTTGACACCTTACACTTACTCAAACGCACTATTTCACATTATTTGCAAACAATAGGGCAATGAGAGCACCGATTATAGACCAAAAAAACCTAGAGAAGATATTTTAGAGGGTCCCTATGCCAAGGTGTAGGATCCAAGAGACGTCTCTTAGTGCCACAGAGTCCGAGTAGTCACACATCGAAGTGGAATGAGTTTTTGGTCTCAGGGCTCTTAAGGGCCTACGCCCCAACGAAGAAGTAGCCTCCGAAGCAATGAAATAGACATGCATCAAAAACACCTCCTATAGCATTCACATGGCCACCTAGATGTGTTGCGTAGTCGGTTTAGTGCCACGACTCACCATTTGCAAAATATAGCATTTGATAGCCTTACACTGGATCAAACTACACTATTTCACATGTTTGCAAACAATAGGGCAATGAGTGCACCGATTGGAGACAAAAACAACAAGAAAGGCTATTGTAGAGGGTCCCTACACCGAGGTTTAGGATCTAATGAGATGTCTCTAGGTGCCACGAGTCCGAGTAGTCACATGTCGAAGTTGAACGATTTTTTTATCTCAAGGCTCTTAAGGGACTACATTCAAACAAAGTAGCCTAGAAGCAATGACGTTATCAACACCAAAAAACACCTCCTATAATGTTTCACCTAGCCACCCAAACATGTGTGGCGTAGTCGTTGGTTTAATTCCACGACCCACCGTTTGTAAAATATAGCATTTGATAGCCTTACAATGGCTCAAACTGCACTATTTCATGCATTTAAAAACAATAGGGTAGCGAAAGCACCAATTGGAGATGGAAAATTTAAAAGATAGGATATTGTAGAGGGTCCCTAGGCCGAGGTGTAGGATCTAATGAGACATCTCTAGGTGTGATGGAGTTTGAGTAGTCACGTGTTGAAGTTGAAATTTTTTTGGTCTCAAGGATCTTAAGGGACTATGTTTGAAGGAAGTACCACTGGAAGCAACGAAATTCTTACACACCAAAAAGATGCCTCCTCTAGCATTCACTTGGCCACCCATTTGTATAGGTGCAATCGGTTTAGTGCCATGACCCACAATTTGCAAAATATAGCATTTGATAGCCTTACACTGGCTCAAAATGCACTATTTCACACGTTTGAAAATAATAGGGAAGTGAGAGAACCAATATTAGATAGAAAAAAAAGACAAGATATTGTATAGGGTCCCTACTACTCTAATTTATAGGATCTGGAGACATCTCTAGGTGCCACGAGTTCGAGTAGTCACCCATCAAAGTTGAATTATTTTTTGGTCTCGGGCTCTTAAGGAAATAATTTCAAATGAAGTAGCCCAAAAGCTATGAAAATTTCACGCATGAAAAATATGCCTCCTCTAGTTTTCACCTGGCCACCCGAACATGTTGGTGCATTCGGTTTAGTGCCACGACCCACCATTTTGAAAAATATAGCGTTTGGCTGACCTTACCTTACACCGGCTCAAACTACACTATTTCACACATTTACAAACAATAGGGCAACACAAATTAGATAAATTAGATAAATAAAAATGAGATAGGCTATTTTATAGGGTCCCTACGCCAAGGTTTAAGATCTAACGAGACATGTATCTATGTGCCACGGAGTCCGAGTAGTCACCCGTCGAAGTTGAACAATTTTTTTGGTCTCAAGGATCTTAAGGGACTACGTCCAAACGAAGTAGCTTGAAGCAAAGAAATTCTCATGTACCAAAAAATGCCTCCTATGGCATTTACCTAGCCACCCAGACATTTTTGGCACAGTCGGTTCTATGCTACAACCCACCATTTACAAAAATAGGGCATTTGCAACCTTACACTTGAAACTACACTATTTCACACGTTTTACAAAGGAAAAGAAACCAAGAGACCGAATATAATGTGGAGGGTCCCTATGCCAAAGTGTATGATTTCACGATAGGTCTCTAGGTGCCACGGAGTCCGAGTAGTCACCCTTCGAAGATGAATAGTTTTTGGTCTCGGGGATCTTAAGGGACTATGTCCGAATTAAGTAGCTTGGAAGCAACAATGTTGTTGTGCACACCAAAACGAAGCCTCCTCTAGTGTTCACTTGCCATGTGGACGTGTTGGCATAGTCGATTCGGTGCCATGACCCACCGTTTGTAATATATAGTGCATTTGATAACCTTACACTGGCTCAAATTACACTATATTTCATGTGTTTGCAAACAATAGGGAAGCAAGAGCACGATTGGAGATGAAAAAAACCGAGATAGGATATTATAGAGGGTCCTACATGTTTGAGGTTTAATAATTGATAAGACATCTCTAGGTGCCAGGAATCGAGTAGTCACCCGTCGAAGTTGAACGGGTTTTGGTCTCGGGCTCATAAGGGACTACTCCTAAACGAAGTAGCCGGAAGAAATGAAGATTGTTGCACACACAAAGTGACACCTCCTCTAGATTTCACCTAGCCACCTGACATGTTTGCATTTGGTTCAGTGCCACGACCCATCGTGTGTAAAATATAGCATTTGACAGCCTTACATTGGCTCAAACTGCACTATTTCATGCGTTTGCAAACATTAGGGCAACGAGAGCACCAATTGTAGAAGGAAAAAACCAAGACAAGATATTGTAGAGGGTCCCAAGACTGAGGTGTAGGATCCAATGAGATATCTCTTAGGTGCCATGGAGTTTGAGTAGTCATGCGTTGAATTTGAATGTTTTTTTACTGTAAGGACTCTTAAGGGACTACGTCCAAACGAAGTTGCCAGGAAGAAGCGACATTCTCAGGCACCAAAATGATGCCTCCAGTAAATTCACTGGCCTCCTCTCGAATGTGTTGCACAACGGTTGGTGCCATGACTCACCGTTTGTAAAATATATTGTTCGATAGCCTTACATTGGCTCAAACTGCACTATTTCATGTTTTTACAAACAATAGGGCAACAAGAGCACCGATTTGAGATGGAAAAAATTAATACATTTTATTATAGAGGGTCCTTCTGGCAAGGTGTAGGATCCAAAAAAACATCACTAGGTGCCACAGACTCCGAGTAGTCACTTGTCGAATTGGAACAATTTTTTGGTCTTAGCGCTCTTAAGGGACTATGTCGGAATGAAGTAGCCTATAAGAAACAATGTTCTCGCGAACTGAAATGACATCTCATATAGTATTCAATTAGAAACCCGAACATGTTGGTGCATTTGGTTTAGTACCACGACATCCTGAGGCATGACTTATAACTACTTGCCTCTGCTTCATTTCCTAGAGTCGCTGAAAACACATCGTTTGTAAATAATTATGCTACGAAGGCTTAAGGAATGATAGGAAGGCTATAGATCAATGGTGTGATTCTAACCGGGCCTCCCTAGAGCCCCACCATAGCAACCCGAAAGTCATATACCCCCATTCGAACACGTTAGTGGTGAAATTTTCTCCCGACATCCCAAGGCATGATTTCTCACTACTCATCTCGCATCAATGAGATTGCAACAAGGTTAACACATTACCATGTAAATAATCTAATGATTGTTTGATCTCTTTTTAAAGCATGTTAATACACAATAGAGTGTTAAGAATATTTTTTGCATATCTTGTGCCAACTAAGTTGGACAATATTTCTCTATTTTTTAAAAGTGAATTCAAATTAGGACCTTATTGTTACACACATCAATAACATTTAATTTGGACTAATACTTAACAAATAAATTAGAAGTACACTAAAACATATAAAATGTCTTGTAATAAATCCCTCAAGACCATTTTTAATTGTGTACATTTTTTCTCACTTTGGAGTGTGTTAACCACGTGCTTAAAATAAGAAAATTGATATAAGTCCACACTTGAATCTCTTGAAAAAAATGATCTTGCACCTAAGAACCTTGAAAACCATTATATAACATAACATCATATATCATATATATCATATCCATAATGGTCACATAATCAAGGCCATCAAATCAAATCAAACATATAGAACTAATATGGTTATGAAAACATACATGGAAGGATATCATGTGCAATGAAATAAAATCAAACATAGAAGTAATATCATTATGAAAACCAACATGG
This sequence comes from Taxus wallichiana var. yunnanensis, assembly GCA_018340775.1. Taxonomy (NCBI): domain Eukaryota; kingdom Viridiplantae; phylum Streptophyta; class Pinopsida; order Cupressales; family Taxaceae; genus Taxus; species Taxus wallichiana. The sequence goes on from CM031241.1 coordinate 408,348,759, forward strand.
ATATAATGTATCAAACTAAGTGTGTTGGATGTGTCTCTGAAAATATAAGTTCATAACATGTATCGAACTAAGTGTGTCATACATATAGGACCACATGGTCACATAAGACTATATACATGGACTATATGAAGAATCATGAACTAGGACCAGATGACATATATATGTATACATCTAGGTCCTATAAATCTAATCATGAAACATATTCCCTCTCTTCACCCTGCTAGAAGAAGTATGTCCATGACATGTGGATGTAGTGGAGGGAGATACCACTATGGATTTCATCTGTGTGGTCCTAGGAATCTCTAAGTAAGCCTACAACCTAGCCTAGCACATTCATAAACAACAAGTTTTTAACACCCAAATTTTTAAAATACATTCAAAATTTAGAAACTTAGAATTTATAATGCATGTGAAATCTTACCGCAATCTCATGATCCCTATCAATTTTTGTCGACGTGTTGTAGGGTCAATGGTAGACTCACGAGGGGTAGGCTACATATAAATAAATAGTTCAAATTAAATATTTCATGTACAAAATTTGATATTGTAGATAAGTAATAAGAAAAATTACTCTAAATTTACCAAATTTAAAAAATTATACCCGAGTTAGTGGATCTCAGATGATTCTATGACATAGTATTTACAACAACCTCCACAATTTGCATAGAGGAAGAGTCTCTCTGGAAATCATAAGCTATACAAAAAACATGTACAGATCAATATTAATCTACATGACTTTGCCACATAAAAGATCCAAAGCATAATCGACACATAACATACCAATGTATTAATTTGCTAATAGAAACCAACCAAGGAATCTAGGTTTAATGATCTTCTAGGAAGCTTCGATGTTACTTGTAGTCTCTAAAATTCCTACAAGAGTAGATACACAACTAAACTTCCACAATAAAAAATAAAGTATAAAGAGAAAATAACCTGCAGTAATAATCACGTGAGGCATGCGAGTAGCTCAATGCCCATAGTAGATAATAACCCATAAGGATCCCATGTATAAAAGAAAAACATATTAGTATGTACATGTACACGTGAAACATTATAATAATAAAAGTGCAATAAAATGAAATTTGAAATGTAACTTGAAACTTACGTCTGTAACATGCCCAACTATAGTAGCTAGCATGTCGATGCTAGATGTGTCCTTCACCGGATATTGTTGTTTAAAATAAAATAAAAATTAGTTTTTACATGTATGTACATGACGTAATCAAATACATATATATTAAAATCTCAAATGAATTAAACTATTATATATATATTAAATATTTATTTGACATTTACTTGTGAAATACCAAGATCATTTGCACCAGTTCTAAAAACATCTTCCATCATCTCATCTAGAGAAAATAAATCATGTGATCCAACAAATGATGTCTTGCCCGCAGTGCATACAACACCACATGATCCACAGTGGTGTGGTGCGTTAGAACGGCACCTCCACCATCATCACCGAGATCTAATCTAGTTGCTATGTTTGGTCGAGTGTCGGTGAGCTTCCTTAATGCATGTAGTGTGTCAATCTCCATAACCTCCTTCACTGTAGGAGGGATAATTGAAGGCAACAGGGGGTTTTGGGGCATGGGGATCCTTAATCGACCAATGCATGCACCAAGTCTACTTTGTTCAGAGCCACCTCCTTGCCCATAAAAATTAGAAAAGTCAAAATAATATGGGACCTCATTAAGAATGAAATCACAATATAATTTCTTCAAAAAATAGAAAGGAACCTTATTTTTGTTGCATGGTGGATAATAAAAACTCATCCACCATCGGTTCCAAAAATTGTTCTTGATTCTCATCGTGGCACCAATGGATGAGGAACCATTTGTAAGTAGTTACAGGGGGCATTGGTTCTCAGGTCAGTAAATAATGCACACATGCGGTCTTTTACATTTTTTGTCTTTTACGGCCGCATGTGATAATTTATGTCTATAACACCACCTACAATTATCAAGTTAGTGCATAATCACAACACCCATGAATGTCTATAACTCGATGGGTTGAGACTCTCAGTGTGATTTCATAACATGGAACATCTCTCAAAGTGTGGGAATTTGAAATCGAGAGAGCTCTCTGATGAAGGCCGATTCTATTCCTCTATTCAGGTGCACACATAAAATTTGTAGAGGATCTATTCTAAAATCTATTCTAACTTTCCAAGGAGACAAGGTTAAGAAGATGCAAGAAATTAAACCTAAACTAACAGAGGTGATGCACCAAAGGAATGTTGAACACCGACTTTGCTATCAAACACATACCATTAAAATGTAATATAACCACCATGCACAGATAACCAATATTGCAATGAAAGATCAGATAAAGGAAATGAACACAAGAGAGGGTTGAAATCATCCACAGACATGTATTATTGCTTCACAAATTGATACAAAACATTACAATGGCCAAGAGGAAAAAAATTGCATTACAGTCTTAATAGAAGGTTTGAACTCCATGAATTCATTTGCAAACCAGAGAAGAAGGGAGGGTGCAAAACCAAAATGTCCAACCCTTTACAATGAGCCAAGCTCTTACCTTTATAGATGAAGCGAAGAGAGGAGAAGAAAAGGAGGTGGGAAATATGATTTGGAAGCTCAGCTACCAGCCATCAATGCCTCTGCAAATCCACCTACAATCTATCAAGTCTACCTCTTCATGTCTATTTGGCATGTTGAAGAAGGAAGAATGGTGAATCAAATAAAATCTGATCTAATTGTTGAAGCAATCGGATCATACATTAATGAAATGAAAGACATTTTCCTATTTTTTACCCACCTAACCTTGTCAAAATTAAATTTTTAGGCCTCCATGGTGTAGAGGATGTTGAGACCTTTCCAATGGTACCAAATTTGTTGAATTCTGAGCACTGGATCGAAAGTTATGCCCATTTGAATATTTGAATCGAATCCGTACAAAAATGGCGAAAAAACAAGTTTTGTAAAATGGATCCGTGGGCCCAAAATTCACTTTTTCCTTTTGCGAAGAAATGAAAAATTATAAAAAACCTCCCATGTAGCCCTCATAGGTCTGAAATTCACTTTTTTCCAAAAGCCATCCCTGAGCCCACCGGCCCACATTTTCCACTTAGCGAAAGAAATCCTTCCCAGGGCTTGTGACCCGTAATTATAACTTGTGCCTTTTACGAAAAGTGCAAAATGCCAAAATATCTCCCACCGCCCCACCAGTCCGCAATCTTCCCCTTGGAGAAAATTCTTCCCAGGCCCGCCAGCCCACTTTGACTTGAAACATGGCCACATGTCCCTTTGTGGGACTTGGACACGTGGAGGGTTGACGTTAGTTTAGGGTCTTTCTTTGGGCCGTGCCTTTTGGAATTGTGCCGATGAGGCACATGGAACCCTTTCTTTTGCTCTACCTTCCTTCCTATTTTCCTAAGTCTCCTCTATTTGATGAAGGATTTTTTTTTTACCCGGAACATGTGGGGGCTCCGTGCATGTTTGGGATCTTCCCTTCGGATTTTACCTTTGAATATGCGCCGAGCTAACAAGTGGAGGATTCCACCAACCCTTCTTTACTTAGCTGATTTGGGTCTCAGATGAATACCACATTTCCGGGTGGGACCCTTATAGCCAACCCCTAAATTGTGACAGTGGGACACGTGGTATCATCCGTGGGTTGCCCCTCCATTTCCTCGTGTTTGGCTTAGTCCCTTTTGTTTGGCGGGGCCATATGTTTGACTTGGGACACGTGGGGGGCTCGCGCTTGTTTGGGTCCTGTCCATTGGGTCACACCTTCAAAGTTATGATGTTAGGATGTGTGGCTCCTCCTATCAGCCTTGGACTTTTCAATGGCCGGCTCTATCTCTGAATTTGACCCCGACTACATGGTGAGCTAGCACTTGTTTGAGGACCACTTTTTGGACCCAACTTTGGTGTTGCACCGATGAGGCACATGGAGGCTTCCGCAAGCTCTATCCCTAGTAATAATTTTCATCAGGCTGGTGCAACCTTTTCGGACACTGGGCACGTAGGGCTCCGCGCTCATTTAGGATAGCCTCCAGATTTTACTTTTGAGATGCGTCCAAAGAGACATGTGGGGACTCCACTAACTCTCTTATACTTAGCCAATTTAGGGCCTCGAGTGAACACTACCTCATTAGGTTCTGACTACGTGGAGGATTCCGATGACCCTACCGCTTGCTTGGCTCGAATCAATCATATGTGGCAAAGTCTGATAACTTCGAGCTTCTTCTCCAATTTTCTCCTGTGATCCTCTAGCCTCTTTTAACATCATTGGCCTCCTTTGACAACCCTTTCTCCTCCATTATCGAGTCCTCCTGCCCCTTGATTGTTAGATTTGAATGTGAGCTCGTGAGATAGAGTTGGCCCATCCAATTTTCTTGTGCAAGGTCATGTTTGATTAATTTTTTTGGGGTGGGGGAAAATTGGGATAATAGTTTGGCGACTCATGGGGACATCTTCCTAGTAGATGAAGAGACCAATAGCCTTGGAAGTATCTATTGGGTATGGAGTCTACCTGGTAATTTCAAATCTGGTCTGAATTCCTTCCGCTTGCATGCACTCTTATCCTTTCAAGGAAATCTTAGATTCAAGATTTGTGAGAGTAGAGAGTTGTCGAGACCTAAAACTTATCCCTCATTTGATTTTCTACAAACCTGATCTGTTGGAGTGCATTGAAAACATCCAGACCTAATCCAATATGGATACTCTGCAGATTTAATTTCTTATAGCCATAATTATTTTCCATGAGTGAGATGAACTATATACAAGCATACACTAGAATTATTAGAGCATGTGCACCAACACTTAGGAAATTGAAACCTAAAATAAACTATAAGAAGACAATGTGCATACGCATTGGAGAAATTGAAAACCTAGGCTAATATTTACAAGGGTGAGAAATTATCCTTTTAGTAGCGATGTTTGAGGTAGATCCCATTAACTAGAATCTACAATTTTCATCCAACTTAGCTAGCCGGAAGGTGTTGCTACTTTTACATCCTATGACCATGTAGGGGCCACTCCAAATGGCATCAAACTTGGAATGCCTTCTGGTTTTCCCGATCTACATCCCACTTTAGAACTAATCCCCCTCTTGAAATGTCCTTGTCCTTGCTTTTTTTATCAAATCTCTTCTTGATCAATGCTTGATCTTTCTCCATGATCTACATTTCATGTTCTCTTGCTTCTTCTACTCCCATTAGCTCTGCATACCTGATTTCCATAGGTTCAAACTCGACTAGTTCCAACTATTTCATGAGCTCTAAAGTGGGAAGCTCCAATGATATGGGAAATATTGCCTCTTTTCCATATACAAGCTTGTATAGGGAGCTACTGTAGACCTTTTGGATGTGATCCTATCAGCCCATAGAGCTGATTTGAGCTTTGTGTGCCAAGTTTTCTGATTTTCATCAAGAGTCCTTATGATAATTCTTAGTAGGTTCTTTATTTGTGGAATATTCTTGTTTGTGGAATTACTTGAGGGTAATAGTTTAATGAAGTGCTGAGGTATACACCATTCTTGACAGCCCATTCAATGATCCTTGTACCAAGGAATGCAATGCATTATCTGATATGATAGTGGCAGGGACTCCAAACCTAGTGACTATCCCTTCATAGAAATCCAAGATATTGGATTCATTTGCCTCCTTAAGTGCCATTGCTTCAGTCCACTTGGTGAAATAGTCTGTTGTTGTAAGTATCCACTTGTGGCCTTGACTTGAATTTGGGTTAATCACTCCAATGAAGTCTAATCCCCATTGCATGAATGGCTGATCCATTGAAATTGGACGAAGGGGTAGGGCTGCTAACTTTTCCTTCCCTGTGAAGAATGTGCACTTCTTACATTTCTTGATCCATGAGTAGCAATCCTAAACACCATGTAGGCCAATAGTAACTAACTTTCATGATTTTGAGAGATGTTACTTGAGGAGAAAAGTGGCCTCCTGCTTCTCCATCATGGAACTCATGCAACACCCTCTCAATTTGGCCTATCCCAATGCACCTCAATAGAACACTATTGATGTCCTTCTTGAACAAGACACCACCAATAAGCACATATGGGATGGCTTGTAATCTAAAGTATCTCCTCTTTTCTTTGTTCCATTATGGAGGGCACAAACCTATTTGGAGATAATGCACCAAGGCTTGAGTCCAACATGGAATGGGTGCATCATTATTTGGCTGCTCTTGATCATTTTACAGTAGTAGGAAACCTCTTCTTCTCCTTTTGACTCATCATGTGGTTTAGAAGCAAGCTCTCACACAAACCTTTTCCATGAACTAGCTTGGTCACTTTTATTTCAATGTCATATTCCATTACATGGGTGATCCAACCTGCTCTCTTCTCATTCAAGTCCTTGTTTAGGAGAAATTACTTGACACCAACATGAGACACTAACAGTTGGATCTTGTTGTTCGAGACCAAGTGTTTGAACTTCTTCAAACTCCTAATGAAAACAAGGACATACTTTTCAATGAAAGAATACTTTACTTCGTAATCTTCCAAGCTCTGACTGAAGAAGGCTATGGGCTATTCTGAACCTTCCTTGTTAGGCTGAACCAAGATAGTTGAGATTGTGTTTGACCCTCCAAAAGCATACAACATGAAGTCCTTTGAAAAGTATGGGTTAATAAGAGTTGGGGCTTGTGATATTGCGAGCTTGATGGCCTCAAAAATCTCTTTTCCTTCTGTTGTCCATTTGAATGCAAGACTCTTCTTTAACATCATCGTTAAAGGCTTTACAAGAGTGGAAAAATCAGGCACAAATCTGCGAGAAAAATTTTATCCTTCCTAAGAATCTTTGGAGGGATTTCTTGTGATGTGGCAGTGGTAGTGTTCTAATGGCTTTAACTCTTTTAGGGTCAATTATCAACCCTTTTCTTGAGACAATGTGGCCCAAAAACTTGCCCTCGTGTGCCAAAAATACACATTTATTTGGATTCAATGACACTCCAAACCTTCTACACCTTTGAAATACTTTCCTGAGGTGGAAGATATGGTCTACAACATTCTTTGAGAAGATGGTGATATCATCTAGATACACCAAAACTATCTTGTTGATTAAGCCTTTGAATGCCATGTCCATAGCTTGCTGAAATGTTGCTCCAACATTTGACAATCAAATGACATCTTCTTATAAGCATATGTATCCCATTTGGTGGTGAAGGTTGTCTTGAACTAATCTTCTTCTTTTACCATTATCTGATTATATCCTGAGTAGCCATCTAGCAATGAAAACCTCTCAGAGCTAACTACAACCTACAAGATTTGCTCCATCGATGGAAGTGGGTAGTGATCTTTAAGTGATGCTCTGTTTAGATCATGAAAGTCCACACACAATCTGATTTCTCCATTTCTTTTCCTCACATGCACTAAGTTTGTAACCAAACTTGAATGCTTGATAGGGAAGATAATGTTGGCCTCAATTAGCTTGTTCAACTCTTTTCTCATGAGAGGTTCAATGTGAGGGTTTACTAGCCTTTGCTTATGTCTGAAAGGCTTAGATCCCAGATCCAGCTCGATAGTGTGTTGTGCCAACCTTGGGTTGAAACCTCTCAAATCCTTGTAAGTCCAAGAAAAGACATCTAGGAATTCTTGACAAAGTTGAACGAACTCATATTTTTCTTGTTGGGTACTTACCTTGCCAATTCACAATGTTTTTCCTTCATCTATGAAATGGGCTCTAAATCTTCACCCTTTACCTGAATATTTGATTTTTCCTTCCGGAATTGATCATTTAGGTTTAAGATTGACTCCAAAGTTACAAGACCATTTGGTAATTTTTTGGTTCTCAGCTACACCACTTGGTCGCCTTACATTGTTCCAATTTGTCTTGGTTTTTGGAGGAGAACTCAACTTCTTCTTATAGAAAATTGACAATTTTTTGATCATTCTCAAATACTTGCCAACTTGTGTTATTATCTGGGACAACTAGCCTTACAACCACCTTGATATGGGGTTGAGACTTATCACTTTTAATACTTTCTATAACATCAAATGTGTCCCCAATTGCTGTTAGTTTTATCTTGCATCATTCTTTTTCCTAGGTATGGACACAATGTTAAAAGCTTCAAAGTCTTCAATGAGGTCCCATACCTAGTTTTTATAGCTCTTGAGTAGGTCATTCTTTGCAGCATGTTGTCCTCTGACTTGGTTCATAATCATCTCACTATCACCAAATATTTGTAGATTCTTAATGCCTCTCCTCCTGGCCCAATGAAGTCCATGAATCAAAGCCTCATACTTAGCTGTGTTGTTTGAGCAAACAACTAGAAACAAAAGTTGAGTAATACTTTGTACTTGAGGTGAAACAAGCATAGCTCCTCCTCTACACCTTTTCTACTTCTTGAGCCATCAAAGAATAACAACATACCTCATTATCATCCTTGTGGTTTGGCTTAGTGATGTTAGGAAGAGGATGATTCTCTTCATGCAAGAATAGACTCCTAATTAAGATTCTTCCATTTCTTTGTAAGGGTCAAAAGAATGCCTCTTGTTCACCCATTCATCAAGGGTCAAGTCTGGAATATATATTACTTTGGTATGAGCTTCATTGGTGCTTGGATAATCTTCTTGATCAAGGGCTGAACAATTTGCATTGATCGGACTCGGTGTATGAGGCTCAATATGGAAGTTTGCAATAGGCTCATATCTTATTATAGCCTTAGCTCCATACCTTGTTCTGAATAACATGTGACCAATCAAAAAAAAAATAACCTCCAATTTTAGTAGTGAAGTCTCTTAATAAACACAATGCAAAGTGTGGTGGCAAGTTTATGACTATAGGTTTTGTAAGACGGTCACATTGGGACATGCATGCGATGTGAGGCTCAAATATTTTATTACTCCAACAATTGTTACTATTTTTTATCTGTAAAATTGACAAGGGCAATTTTGCAGGTAACCATACCAAAATTTCCATTTTGGTCCCCGTTCAATCCTTAACGTTCGGAATGGCATAAAATCCCTTTCCGAAAAATCTAGTTTTTAGAACTTGGTCATTTTCAACCTTTTTGGGTTGGGCGCAGTTTTCATTCACATTACATCAACCAAAATTATGCCCCTCTATTCCTTTGGTGCATTCTAGGGAGTGTCAACACTCCAAATGTTGCACCTCTCAAAGGTGTGCCAAGGCGCAGCGTAGTCTTGTTATCACTTTCTAAAGTGCGTTGTGGGTGCTAAAAATGTAGTGTCGACACTCCCAAAGCTGCGCCAGGTGCAAAAATCCCTTCATGTCGACACCCTCTTAGGTGCGCCATATAAAAAGTTGGTGGCACATTTATTGCACTTTTTGCTATATATAGGCACGTCCGACCTATCATTTTCATAATTGAAAAAAAGTGAAAAGTTATTCCTCTGTGTTTGTCGGCATTCTGTCGGCCCGCGTGTTACCATTTGTCACGTTCGCAAACCCCACATCATCTCCTTTATCATTATATATTCCTGGTAGGTGGCCCTTGCCCTTCTTGTGGATTTTTTGTGGTTTTTATGTTGGTTTAGGTGATTAGGATTGTTGATAATAAACAATGAACCTAAGAAGATAACACAATCCCAACCCATTTTGTAAACCCACCTTCAAACTGTTTTCACTCTCCTTCCAGGTTTGCAAATCTGGAAGGCTCTGCCTTAGAATGGACCCCACCCCTTTTCTCCTTTGTCCCCTACTTTTCCAAGGTTAACCCCTTGCTATCAAAATCTGAGCTGAGAGAGTAAAAACCACAAAATGAAGAGAATCGGCTTTGATGTCTTCCACGGCCTGACGGTTTTCATACGTCTTTACATTAAACAAATTCGTACCCCTTTTGTGCACCATTATGTGAATAGGACGTTCGGTGTGATTGGGACACATGGGATCACCTCTCAGTGTGGGACTTGGGCTCGAGGTGAACCTCCGGAGAAGGCCGGCTTCCTCTTCCTAAACTAAGTGTTTGTACTACTCTAGTGTAACAAAAATGATTATCTAGTCCTATGCTAACATTTTCATGGGGTTTTAGGGAAAGAGTTTTACGAAAATGAAACTATACTAGGGATGGTGATGCACCGAATAAAGGGTGTCTTGATTCGGGAAGGGTTAATTTGAAGAGGGTGTGTGCACCACAGTCAACTTCACCTCTGCTGACTTAGAGAGGGTACATGATACCACGAGGCTAAGAGACACGCGTTCCTTTTGTTAAACTTTATCGAGGCGAGAAATATACCGGTTTCCCGGTGAAGAAGGATGAACTCAAGAAGGGTGAATAGACACCACAACTCAAGCGCATGCGATACTTCACCACTCGATAAGCACGAGACTCCAGAACACAGATAGAAACTTAAACTTGCACAGTGTACTGCCTGAGTATGAGAAAGGCACAAAGAAGCATAGAAGGATGAAAGGACCAAGATTAGTCACAAAACACACACTTTTATTGCTTGATAACATGCACAATGCATCATACATTCGAAAGAGGCAATAGTTGCCATTACGAGTCTTGAAGAGGAGGCTTGAAAGTTCTCTCAACACACAAGAACAACTTGCGAAGAGAGAGGACCCTTGAAAAGTATACACTCTTGAGAGATATCTAAGCTGTCGACTTATGCAGGCTGTTGGAACCCTTTGAAATGAGCTTCCAACTTACATTTATAGAAGAATATGTGAGAAAGAAGAGGAAATGGTCATAATTACATTCCTAAATTGAAGGCCCATGATGTATTTATTGCGAGTTAGTTGAACTACGAGAAGGTTCCATCATGGGTCATTAATTGCACGATGACCAAGTCTTCTCAATTAATTAAAAGAATATTTAAATAAAATATTTAAATAATAATAATAAATATTATTATTAAAATATTTAAATAAAAATATTAATTTAATTAACATAATGTTAGGACCCCCGTTGACCGTTTGACTTGAAGAGGAGGGGGTCCATGTGGATAGAATCTGCACATAGCCAAATTTGATGAGCTTGAATCCTCTAACTTTCGGTATTGCACTCGATTTTTGACCCCACCACTCTTTCCTCGTCTTGGCAATCGGGCCCTTTTGCATTGAGTCCTCCGAATGGTGGACTATCAAACTTGATTCTTATCATTTCGCTCTCTGTTAACTCGAGGCCATTTACCAAGCCATTCCTCGTTCATGAAGCTTTAAGCTCATGAAACATCACTTCGACACCCGAGCTCCTTGACAGTACCATTTCGACTGGCTTTGTTTCATACATATCGGACCCATGATACATTGCTTGTACTCCGGTCTCAATTTAATGAATTTAAATTACTCTCTGCATGTCCATTTATGATTTTCAAGCTCATATTTACCATCGTTACGTGCCTGTCGATTTCCGATTGATTTCTCTGATAACTCTAGTTTGTGAGATAGAGTTATTTCTCATTGGTTATACCACATATTCACATGCATTCTCTTCGTTCAATTCTCTTGAAACAACACCACGAGCTCTTGAGCTGATTCGACTGGCTTTGTATCTGCGGGAAATATCAAGATTTGTTCGATCATGTTCACATTTTCACGCCTCTAAGAATGGTTTTACCACAATGCTCACGGTTCTTCCTTATCATATAACACTTGTAGTAAGAATGTTTAGCTTTGCCATAATAAGCACAATTTGTACCTTCAAACATGAGAAAATGCCATTATTAATAAAGACCTAATGCTGCCATGATGATGACACAGGCTCATGCCCATAACATGTCGATAGACATCCTTGAGACTGATTTTTTGGCCAAAGAGCCCCTTGGTATTTTGGCAGTGCACCCGGAAATCTCAGCTCCAATCGACAATTATGCTACTATTGGAACCTATGGCATAGGTAGCCGTGAGCTATACAATATACTCATTTTTTCAGAAACTAAAAAGATCTTTTATGTTACAATTTGCAACACGTGAAATAAGCTCTTCAAAAAATACATTGAACAACTGGGGCAGCCAAGAGGACCTTAAAAAAAATGTACAGTAACAACCATATGAATTCTTCCTTAGTCGCGGATCAAAGCTAATAGAAATAAAGCTAGATAAAACTAGCTTGAAACTGCAGTATATCGTCCATTGTTTAAAAACAAGCTTCTCTGAATCTGGTAAAAGAATACTTTTATTGTCTGATTGGACGTATCTAATGGAAGGGTATAAATATTGCCTGCTGCACACAGAGTTTCTCAAAGAGACCATTTACGAGTGACAGAGATGTGAGTCGTGACATACAAAACGGCCGACCAGGTATTTCAGAGTTGACCTTCGCATTCGTTTCGTTTCTAGGAGAAGGAATGCTGAGCAATATGAATCGTTTCATTCTGCACCGTTTCAAAACTTCATCTCCTGGTTCGGGCAAACTTTATGAAGCCTTGAATGGCGTGACTCCAATCTATCATACACGGCAGTGAATGTTTGTTTCCTGCAACTGCCCGCTGGAGGCGCTGAAAACGGCTTCTACTGTATTGCAACATGCATGCTGCCTGTGATCTCCATGCACTCGCCGCTCCACTCGGCATTTGACTCGTTCCTCCTGGCGACCCGCACAAAGACTCGGACCTGTTTAAACGGCCTGTGCGGAAATCTCATGACGGATTGCCATTGTAATATTTCCGCTTGGCAATTGATCCGATTTCTCCCCTACGTGGAGGTTTGATCATGGTTTGCCAAACCAATATTTCCACGCTTGGCAGTTTGACCGGATTTCTCCCCTTTTTTGGCAGTTTGATCCAATTTCTCCCCTACGCGGAGTGAACAGCATGGCTCTCCATCCCGAAATTTCCACTTGGCGGTGCTGCTCCTTATTTCCCACGTCCGGAATCGGCCAAATTACTTCACGGGCCCCGGCCTTAGCTTTGCCACGCAACCTTGGCAAGATAGTAAAATATTTCCCATTTGCGGGATTACCTACTCAGTCTGCCATGATCGTGCTCCCGATTTTCCTCTGCTGCCGAGTTTTGATTCATCGATTTGAGGATAACATTAACTCTCACTTTGCAAACATTTAAAGTTTGTAGCTTGTAAGGTGTGATAATTTCAACAGAATCATTTATGCCTGCCAACTTAGTGACTTGTTGAAGATGCTCATATAATTGCAAAGCAAATTGTGCCTCATGAATATTCTGATATGAAACAGTTATACCTCTATGAGATCCGCTTCCATGAACTACATCGTAAAGCGAGTAAGATCTCGATAGAGAATTTTTGTAATAAATTTCCTCGGGTTTCACAGTAACACTCTCACTTTGTCACTTAATCGATTTTCATAAAAATATCTTGAAGGAAAATCCGAATTTGAGGATGCATTCGATCTTGATCGGATAAATACATAGTTGGATGACCCGCTTGTTGGAAGCGCTCAAAAAAGGCCTGTATCTCTTTACAACATGTCATTGCACATGCACCAAATGCTTGGCGAGGAAGGTCGAACACCATTATAATTCACAGACTCTTTTTAAGATGTCGGTTTGACTCAATTTTACATTGGTATTCGATGGTGCTTATACTTTCTTCTGGGTTGATAGAAGTCCTTCCATTATGTAATTACAAACCGAGATTGATGATGTTGAACCTCCCATATCTGCATAATTTCATATCATCTCGGTCAAACAAGATAATTCTCCCAGTGGTTGGTGAAACCTTTGTCTCAATGGATTAAACCTGGCATCATGTTGACTTTGACTCTCACGACTTGGCCTTGAGCTTTTTGCATCGATCTCCACCGAGATCCTTATGCGATTCCTTTCATTCGTCAATTTTCAACGAGCTATATTTTGCATTAACAAGACCATCGTCGAGCTCTTACAACTGAGAGTCTCCACTGAGATGATTTCTGAGATGACTATCAATTTGACACCGGGTTCTTTATCAACTCGACCCTGAACTCTTCACTGAGTCGAGATCAACTGGGTGCCTTTCGATGCTAGGTGATCTCTTCATATGCAATTTAGGAATTATTTTTTAATTATTGCATCTCGATAATAACCGAAGGTGGGTTCCTGGGACTATTATTTTATTTTGAACGTGATAGGACCCCGTTGTCCAATCTTGCCAGGTGTGCAAAATTGGATAACATTTTTGGCGACCTCTCGGGGATGATTGCCTGCTAAGCATGATTCCAGTAGCCTTAAGTCATCCATTGGGCATGGAGTCTATGTTGGAATCTTGAAAGTAGTATGATTTTCTTTGACACATCCCGAAATCTCCTTGAGTATTGTTGATATCCTGGATCTCCCTGGAATGCTAAGCATGAAGTATACTGAATCTGTTGAACGCTTGACATCCATGGAACACTGCAAAAAATTTAATGAAGCAGATTTTGAACTGTTATGGAAACCTTGAACCTTCTTCTCCTTGACACCTTCCAATGATGAAACAAAGTGCAGAACGACACAAAACACAACAACAAGGAAAGCAAAACAACAACACACAACAATGTGCATAAGCACTTGGAGGAAAACACCTAATTTAAGCGTACGGGGGTGGGCAGCTCAAAAACAAGCTTTGAGATGTATCCCATTCACATGAATGGGCAGTTCTTCTCCATTGAGCCTAGATAGATGAAATGAATTTGCCTCTTTGCAACTTGTGATGATGTATGGTCCACTCCAGAGAGCGTCAAACTTGGCATGCTTGCCTGGTTTGGCCCTGTCTTCATCCCATTTGAGAACTAAATCTCCCTCTTGAAAATGTCACAGCCGGATGCCTTCTTGTCAAAAGATTTCTTAACTTGGCACGATCTTTGCTCCAAAGTTTTCATAGCCTTGTCTCGTACTTCCTCTAACTCCATGAGTTCAGCAAACCTTCTTGTCAGGAGGATCACTCTCTATAACTTCAAGTTGATGAGCTAACTCCAAAGAAGGTAACTCCAGTAGAGTGGGAGTTTTGCCTCTCTTCCATATACAAGAACAAAAGGAGAATTTCCGATGGCCCTTTTAGGTGTGATTCGATCTGCCCATAAAGGCGGTCTTAAGTTGTGTATGCCAAGTCCTCTTGTTAGTCTCCATTGTGCGCTTAATAATCCTTATGAGGTTTTGTTGCTAGACTCGGCCAATCCGTTTCCTTGCGGATAGTAATTGGATGAAGTTTTGAGGTATACCCCATTTTTAACAGCCCATTCACTCGAGTTTCATACCAAAAAAGCTAGCGCGTTATGCGAAATGATTGTAAATGGAACACCAAACCTCGTCATTATACCCTCGAAAAATCTAGAAGCTGCCTTTTCATTGCTCTCTTTTAATGCTACACCTCTCTGTCCATCGAGTAAAATAGTACATTGCGGTAAGGACCCACTTATGTCCGTCGTTGGATGGAGGATTAATCATTAGATGAAGTCCAACCCCCATTGAACAAAGGGTTGATCCACTTGAAGCTGGATGCGGTGGAAGAGCTGCCGACTTACCTTTTGTGAAAAGGCACATTCCTTGCATTTCCTTACCCGAGAGATGGGCATCCTTGAATAAATCGGCCATAGTAGCCACTCGCATGATCTTGGTAGGCTTGTTGTTCGTGCAGAATAATGTCCTCCAGATAGGCCATTATGAAATTCTTCTAGTATCTTACTTACCTGTTCCGGTCCTATGCACCGAAGGAGAACACCGTTCAAATCTTTTCGAAAGAGAACGCTATCTACCAAAACATATGGGATAGATTGAAGACGAAAAGTTCGTCTTTGGTTTTTATCCATGTTTGTTGGGTATGCTCCTGAGAAGATGAAATTCTTCATTTTGGATAACCAGTCAGCTTGATAAACATCCTCATCAGTATTTAGGAGTGTCACGTCCTCATTACCTTTTGATTCCATGTTTGCAGCAAGTTGCTCACATAAACCCTTACCTCTGACAAGTTTAGTGACTTTGATATGCACGTCATACTCCATTACCTTCGTGATCCATCCAGCACGCTTTTCGTTCATTTCTTTGTTCAGCAAAAACTCCTTGACACCTGGATGAGACACCATCAGATGAATCTTGTTGTTGGACAACATGTGTTTGAATTTCTTCAAAGCTCGAATAAGCTGCAAAGACTTGTTTTGATGAATGAGTATTTGAACTCGTAGTCTTTGAGGGTTGGAAGAAAGCGATTGGTTGCTCCATCGGGTTGTCGTTTTGTTGGGTGAGGATCCTGAAATGCTCTCTTGACCTGCAAAAGCATAAAGGATAAAATCTTTGTCAAACACAGGGTTCCTGGCGTGGGAGCTTGGGAAATGGCTGTTTTGATGGCTTGAAGCTTTCTCGTCCTTCCTTTGTCCATGAGAATGGCATGTTTTCCTTAGCATGGATGTCGGTGGTTTAGCCAATGTCGCGAATTGAGGATGAATCTCCGCAAAATTTATGGTTCCCAAGCTCTGGAGGCCCTTCTTGTGACTTGGGAGAGATAAGGACATAATCGAATGAATCCTGGCTAGATCGATTGATAATCCTTCTGCTGAAACAACATGCCCCAACAATTTTCCCTCGTGCGCTGCGAAAATACATTTCTTGGGGTTAAGTGAAACCCCAAATTCCCTACACCTTTGGAAAACTTTCTTTAGATGTGTGATGTGATCTTCTGCATGCTTAGAGTATACAGTTATATCATCAAGGTAAACCAAAATAATATCGTTGATCAGTCCCTTAAATGCCATGTCCATGGCTCTTTGGAAAGTAGCCCCGGCGTTGGACAATCCGAATGGCATTTTATTGTAGGCATATGTGCCCCACTTGGTAGTGAAAGCCGTTTTGAATTGGTCGGATTCTTGGACTAGGATTTGATTGTAACCTGAATATCCATCGAGCAAAGAAAATCTTTGAGCTCCTGCCACCGTTTGAAGGATCTGCTCCATCGAGGGAAGAGGATAATGATCTTTTAATGACGCACGATTCAAATCCCTGAAATCTACGCATAACCGGATCTCTCCGTTCTTCTTCCTCACGGGCACCAAATTGGCTACCCATGAGGAATGCTTGATGGGAAAAATTATACAAGCCTCGATGAGCTTGGTTAGCTCCTTTCTCATTAGTGGCTCAATTTTGGGATTAATTGGTCTCATTTACGTGCCAGGCGGCTTAGCATTAGGATCCAGTTCGATGGTATGTTGTGCTAGACCTGGATCAAAACCACGTAGATCTTTATAGCTCCATGCAAAGATGTCATGATACTCTTGACAAAGTTTGATGAAAGTTTCTTTCTCCTCAGAAGTACACACTTTTCCGATCTTGAGAAATTTTTCATTTGATACTTCGACTTCCTCAAAATATTCTTCTTTGACCACCATGTTAGGGCTTTGTCTTTTGGCTTGGTCATCTGAATTGAAAATGGATTCCAAAGTGACTAAACCTTTTGGTAACTTGTTGCTTTTCAATTGGATAATTTGTTCACCATATGACTCTTGTAACTTATCTTGATTTTTTGCAGCAAACTCCGCCTCTTCTTGTAGGAAGAGGACAATTTGGTTGTCACTATCGAACACTTGCCAACTACTCACATTATCAGGGACTGCTGGTCGAACCACCATTTTAACAAATTGCTGCCCTTCTTTCATGATATCAACTGGTATGTTGTATTGTGAACCAATTGTAGCAAGCCTATCCGCATCTTGATTTTGACCTCTAGGAATTGCATGGATTCCAAAAGCTTCGAAATCTTCAATCAGGTCCCAGACTCGGTTCTTGTATGATCTTAAAAGATCATTTTTGGATGCACTACGTGCTGAAACTTGATGAACAACTAACTCACTATCTCCAAAAATAGTCAGGGCCTTGATTCCCTTCCTTTGGGCTAGCTGAATTCCTTGCACAAGAGCCTCGTATTCAGCAACATTGTTAGTGCAACTGAACTGCAACCGGAAAGATGAGAAGTACTTATCTCCCTCTGGAGAAATTAACATAACACCAGCACCGGATCCATTCTTACTTCTTGAGCCATCGAAGAACAATTTCCATAGTCCTTTAGAATCATTTGGTGTTTTGACAAGTTGTGGTATGATCGTATCTTCTTCATGGATACAGTAGGTACCTAATCCTGTTTCTTCCAAGACCAGCAAACCAGCTTCTTCTTCTGCCAATACATCGGCGTAGGGATCGTACTGATGATCTCTACTTGCTTCATCTAGCAGAGTATCAGGGACTTCCTCAACAAGGGTGGTTGGTTCATGATCGGCACCTTCCTCTTCTGGATCACCGATGGTGTAATTTCCATTTATGGGATTAGAAGTGTAGGGTTCTACATGATTATGGCAGATTGGTTCTGCCCTTATAGTTACTTTGGTTCCATATCGAGTCCTGAGAATCATATGCGACCAATCGGCTGATAGGTAACCACCCATCTTGGCGGTGAAATCCCGTGATAGGCAGATGGCAAAGAGGGGAGGGAGATCAATGACTGATATATCTTGGGTGAATGACAAGCTTGGGCATGCGTGGATGGTAAGTTGAAGTCCTTTGATAACCCCAACAGTCTTAACAGCTGTGCCATCTAGCTGAACAACCCCTCTTGCAACTGGCGCATATTGTATGCCTAGTACATCTGCAATTTGTTTAGGCATGACAGAGCTACTGGCACCAGAATCGATCATGCAATTATGTACCAGGTGGTCGCCAATGATCAGGGAAATGTAGAATGGTGGTGGTTTGTTTGCCGTAGGAATGATTTTCCCTTCCGGTTGACACAAATTTGTAGCATTTGTCACTCCATGGCTTGGTGATCCGTTGGTTTTACTAAAACTGTTCAGAGCTTCTCGCAACAGGTTTCTTTGAGAAGGAATCGAGAGTGCATCCCACATGGTA
The DNA here is from genome assembly GCA_018340775.1 of Taxus wallichiana var. yunnanensis. Taxonomy (NCBI): domain Eukaryota; kingdom Viridiplantae; phylum Streptophyta; class Pinopsida; order Cupressales; family Taxaceae; genus Taxus; species Taxus wallichiana. The sequence continues at coordinate 408,367,482 of CM031241.1, forward strand.
ACGCTTAGATTGGTTTTCTTCATTTGTTCTACTATGCTGAAGGGAATCGCTCCAACTTTATTGAAACCTTTTTGGGCATTGGGGTCCTCCTTTGGAAAATGTTTGTTGGGTACCGTGATGCCTGGAGAACCATCTTTCCCTGCGGTGTGGCTAGTCGATGTTTCTGGTGATTTCTTTCCCTCATTTCTATCAACCGCCATTTGTAATCCATGTTGAGAAGTGGATGCTAGATCAGATTCGGGAGCTTGAGGCTCCATTGCTCTCTTCTTGGAACGAGTGTTTGCTGCCACTGATGAAGAATCGGTATTCAACCCACAAAAATCTTCTTCTTGCCAGTTTAGTAAAGTGGATTCTTCAGGTGCCTGTGGTTGATCTGCCGCTTCTTGTGTAGATGAATTATTTGTTAAATCTGAAGGGGAAGATACACTTTGAACCATAAGGGCCTGGCTAAGAACCCCATTGGGACAAAGATTTTGATTGTGAGGTTGAGAGCAAGGATAGCACCATTCGTAGTCTTGAACTAGATTATTACGAGCAGTCTATAGCTCTAGATGAGCTAGCTGCAAGAGGGTTCTGAAAGTTCAAGGGCCTGACATTTGCAACTTGACTTGTAGTTTGATTTCGAGGCTGATTGTTTCCTTGAAAAGGAGGACGGTTAGCCTGATACTGCTGATTTTGTGGCTGATATGGACGATTGTATTGAAATTGTTGCCTTTTGAGTGCAACAAGCTCATTTCCAAAATTTTGCAGTAGTGATTTGACTTCAAATAGGTCATTTGAAGAGGCAGGGGAAGATTGAGGTGGTTGCTTGGAGTCCATTGGAATAGGAGCAATGATAGGCTGATGATTCGTAAGATCTGGAGAAAAGGGCATTGGTGGTCGTGGAGCTATCTTTCCAGCTTGAATCAAAGAATTCTCTGCACTTATGGCAACTTCGTAAGCATCAGGAAGTGTAGTCCCTCCCATAGACTGGATCATAACTGCTACATCGCTATTCAAGGCTCGCAAATAGTACAAGAATGCATTATGTGCAGAAGGTTTTACGAGCGCCGGAATCCTATTCCAAGTCCTGTGGAATCGGAAGTTGAAATCACTCATGTATTCTTGGGAAGCTCTCTTTATGGTAGTAAGTTGTTCCAAAAGTGATAGGTGATCACTTTTGTCTTCAAATTGTTTACATAGCTTTTCTCCCAACTCGTCCCAGTGGTTATAGTGCCAACACCTAGCCCGCGAAACCATTGAAGCGCTTTTCCCTTAAAAGAGGTAGCGAAGTCTAAGCGCATGCGTTGTCTTCGGTGATATTATGTCTTTGCACATATCTTTGGCTACATCAAAGATATGCTCCACTTTGGAGTAACGTGAGTTTCCCAGTGTAGAAGGGTAAACTTTTGAGTGCATAGCAGGTATCGGGTCACGTTGAGCCAACACGAGAGGACTGCTTGCATTGAAAGGGGGAAAAACTTGGTTCCTCGCCATAGCGACGAAAGGTTGATTGTTCCTGGGTGAAGGAAATCTTCCGTAAGGAGGAGTTGAATGACCCCTACTAGGTAAATCTGCAATTTGGGGATGTGGAAATGCCTCTTCTTCTTCTCTTTGGAGGAGACAAGGAAAGTTCGATATGCTGATAATTTCCTTTCTTTGAAGAAGCTCTTGTTTGAATTCTTCGCATAAGTTACTGCACTGAGATTCGGAATCCAGAGATATGGAGTCGCCAGGTACTTTGACTTGTGTAAGTGAGAAGAGAAGTACCAACTCTCTCCCACCGGGCGTGCCAAAAACTGTTGTGTGTGGTCGCACGGTGGCTTATGATTTGTTGTTGTAATGAGACACCTTGAAAAGATGGAAGATCTAACCTTAGTGTCCCACCGGCGTGCAAAAAGCTGTTGTCGCCAAATCACTTGCACCCCCGAATGGCAGGATGTGAATAGGACGTTCGGTGTGATTGGGACACATGGGATCACCTCTCAAGGCTGTGGGACTTGGGCTCGAGGTGAACCTCCGGAGAAGGCCGGCTTCCTCTTCCTAAACTAAGTCTTTGTCTTACTCCTAGTGTAACAAAAATGATTATCTAGTCCTATCTAACATTTTCATGGGGTTTTAGGGAAGAGATTTTACTGAAATGAAACTATACTAGGGATGGTGATGCACCGAATAAAGGGTGTCTTGATTCGGGAAGGGTTAATTTGAAGAGGGTGTGTGCACCACAGTCAACTTCACCTCTGCCTACCGCACTTAGAGAGGGTACATGATACCACGAGGCTAAGAGACACGCGTTCCTTTTGTTAAACTTTATCGGACCAGAAATATACCGGTTTCCCAGGTGAAGAAGGATGAACTCAAGAAGGGTGAACAGACACCACAACTCAAGCGCATGCAATACTTCACCACTCGATAAACACGAACTCCAGAACTGCATAGAAACTTAAACTTGCACGGTGTACCTACAAGTATGAGAAAGGCACAAAGAAGCATAGAAGGATGAAAGGACCAAGATTAGTCACAAAACACACACTTTTATTGCTTGATAACATGCACATGCATCATACATTCGAAGAGGCAATAGTTGCCATTACGGTCTTGAAGAGGAGGCTTGAAAGTTCTCTCAACACACAAGAACAACTTGCGAGAGAGAGGACCCTTGAAAAGTATACACTCTTGCTTTGAGATATCTAAGCTGTCGACTTATGCAACTGTTGGAACCCTTTGAAATGAGCTTCCAACTTACATTTATAGAAGAATATGTGAGAAAGAAGAGGAAATGGTCATAATTACATTCCTAAATTGAAGGCCCATGATGTATTTATTGCGAGTTAGTTGAACTACGAGAAGGTTCCATCATGGGTCATTAATTGCACGATGACCAAGTCTTCTCAATTAATTAAAAGAATATTTAAATAAAATATTTAAATAATAATAATAAATATTATTATTAAAATATTTAAATAAAAATATTAATTTAATTAACATAATGTTGGGACCCCCCGTTGACCCGTTTGACTTGAAGAGGAGGGGGGTCCATGTGGATAGATCTGCGCACATAGCCAAATTTGATGAGCTTCGAATCCTCTAACTCGGTATTGCACTCGATTTTTGACCCCGCACCAACTCTTTCCTCGTCTTGGCAATCGGGCCCTTTTGCATTGAGTCCTCCGAATGGTGGACTATCAAACTTGATTCTTATCATTTCGCTCTGTTAACTCGAGGCCATTTAATTACCAAGCCACCTATATGCATCGTGAACATGAAGCTTTAAGCTCAAATGAAACCTCTACAAATACATTAGCTTCCCAGCTTATTCTTTATCTTGACTTGGCTTTGTTTTTGACTCTAAATCATACTTAGCCGGATTTGACCCATGATACATTGGTCTCACGGAGGTTAAACAATTTAATGACTCTCACATGTCGCCATTTAGAAATGTTTTCAAGCTCATGAAAATTGTTACCATCGTGGCCTGCACACTCAATCGATTGATTTCCTTAACTCTAGTTTGAACAACAATGATAGAGTTATTTCTTCATTGGTTATAACTCACATATTCTCATGCATTCCACGAGCTCTTCCATGAAACAACACCACGAGCTCTTGAGCTATTCGACTTTTGTATCTGCGGGAAATATTAAGATTTGTTCGATCATGTTCACATTTTCACGCCTCTAAGAATGGTTTTACCACAATGCTCACGGTTCTTCCTTATCATATAACACTTGTAGTAAGAATGTTTAGCTTTGCCATAATAAGCGCAATTTGTACCTCCAAACAATGAGAAAATGCCATTATTAATAAAGACCTAATGCTGCCATGATGATGACACGAGTCTCATGCCCATAACATGTCGATAGACACCTTGAGAAGACTGATTTTTGGCCAAAGAGCCCCTTGGTATTTTGGCGGTGCACCCGGAAATCTCGGCTCGATCGACAATTATGCTACTATTGGAACCTATGGCATAGGTAGCCGTGAGCTATACAATATACTCATTTTTTCGAAACTAAAAAGATCTTTTATGTTACAATTTGCAACACGTGAAATAAGCTCTTCAAAAATACATTGAACAATGGGGCAGCCAGAGGACCTTAAAAAAATGTACGGAATGACCATATGAATTCTTCCTTAGTCGCGGATCAAAGCTAATAGAAATAAAGCTAGATAAAACTAGCTTGAAACTCTGCTATGATATATCGTCCATTGTTTAAAAACAAGCTTCTCTGAATACTGGTAAAAGAATACTTTTATTATGCGATTGGACGTATCTAATGGAAGGTATAAATATTGCTGCTTTGCACACGAGTTTCTCAAAGAGACCATTTACGAGTGCGAGATGTGAGTCGTGACATACAAAACGGCCGACCGGTATTTGAGTTGACCTTCGCATTCGTTTCGTTTCTAGGAGAAGGAATGCTTTGAAACGCATATGAATCGTTTCATTACTGCACGTTTCAAAACTTCATCTCTGGTTCGGGCAAACTTTATGAAGCCTTGAATGGCGTGACTCAATCTATCATACACGGCGGTGAATGTTTGTTTCTGCACTGCCAGCTGGAGCGCTGCGACACGGCTTCTCGTGGATTGTATTGCAACATGCATCTTTGCTGACTGTGATCTCCATGCACTTTAATCCGCTCCACTCGGCATTTGACTCGTTCCTCCTGGCGACCCGCACAAAGACTCGGACCTGTTTAAACGGCCTGTGCGGAAATCTCATGACGGATTGCCATTGTAATATTTCCGCTTGGCAATTGATCCGATTTCTCCCCTACGTGGAGGTTTGATCATGGTTTGCCAAACCAATATTTCCACGCTTGGCAGTTTGACCGGATTTCTCCCCTTTTTTGGCAGTTTGATCCAATTTCTCCCTACGCGGAGTGAAACGGCATGGCTCTCCATCCCGAAATTTCCACTTGGCGGTGCTGCTCCTTATTTCCCACGTCCGGAATCGGCCAAATTACTTCACGGGCCCCGGCCTTAGCTTTGCCACGCAACCTTGGCAAGATAGTAAAATATTTCCCATTTGCGGGATTACCTACTCAGTCTGCCATGATCGTGCTCCCGATTTTTCCTCCTGCCGAGTTTTGATTCATCAGATTTGAGGATAACATTAACTCTCACTTTGCAAACATTTAAGTTTGTAGCTTGTAAGGTGTGATAATTTCAACGAGAATCATTTATGCTGCCTTGACTTAGTGACTTGTTGAAGATGCTCATATAATTGCAAAGCAAATTGTGCCTCATGAATATTCTGATATGAAACAGTTATACCTCTATGAGATCCGCTTCCATGAACTACATCGTAAAACGAGTAAGATCTCGATAGAGAATTTTTGTAATAAATTTCCTCAGGTTTCCTGGTAACACTCTCACTGTCACTTAATCGATTTTCATAAAAATATCTTGAAGGAAAATCCGAATTTGAGGATGCATTCGATCTTTGATCGAGATAAATACATAGTTGGATGACCCGCTTGTTGGAAGCGCTCAAAAAGGCTTCTTATCTTTTGCAACATGTCAATTGCTGTGCACCAAATGCTTGGCGAGGAAGGTCGAACACCATTATAATTCACGACTCTTTTTAAGATGTCGGTTTGACTCAATTTTACATTGGTATTCGATGGTGCTTATACTTTCTTCTGGGTTGATAGAAGTCCTTCCATTATGTAATTACAAACCCGAGATTCAATGATGTTGAACCTCCCATATCTGCATAATTTCATATCATCTCGGTCAAACAAGATAATTCTCCCAGTGGTTGGTCGAGCACCTTTGTCTCGATGGATTAAACACGCATCATGTTGACTTTGACTCTCACGACTTGGCCTTGAGCTTTTTGCATCGATCTCCACCGAGATCCTTATGCGATTCCTTTCATTCGTCGAATTTTCAACGAGCTATATTTTGCATTAACAAGACCATCGTCGAGCTCTTCTGTACAATGAGAGTCTCCTTTGAGATGATTTCGAGATGACTATCAATTTGACACGGGTTCTTTATCAACTCGACCACGAACTCTTCAGTCGAGTCGAGATCAACCGGGTGCCTTTCGATGCTTTAGGTGATCTCTTCATATGCAATTTAGGAATTATTTTTAATTATTGCATCTCGATAATAACCGAAGGTGGGTTCTGGGACTATTATTTTATTTTGAACGTGATAGGAGTTGTCCAATCTTGCCAGTGCAAAATTGGATAACAAATACTTCCAATGGCGCAAGCACATGTCCCTTGACACCAACATCTGAATGTTGTGTGTAGCCTTTCCACACCCCACGCCCCTTCTGGCACTACTTTTTCCCATGTAACACTTTCCCAAAGTGTGCCTTACTTTTCTAAGTCCCTGACTTGCAGTAAAGCTGCGCCTTACACCCAGAGGCTCATAAATTGCTAACTTTTCATTCTGTAAGCTTTTATGGATGACTTAACAGCTAACATGGCTCTTCTGCGATGGAATTCCCTGATTCTTCTTGTAGATCAATAGCTAAACTCAGATCCACACATGTCTTCATCGAGTAAGAAGCCAACTAAGTCCAAGGGTAAAGCCAAGCTAACAGAGCAAGAAATGAAATATAAATACCAAAGGGTCAGGATGCCTGAATCGCTTGTAGAGTGTGATCTTGATATCAAAGATTTAGAACTCGGGCACATTGACATGGAGGACTTCTGGGCTAGAACCAAGAAGGTCACAGGCAGCCCATGGATGGATAAATTGGTTAGCAGTGGTCTGCACTTTGCACGCAGGCTCCCAAGAAGCGCAATCAACAATGAGTTTATGATGTTGGTAGGATGTTGTTTCTGATAAGGACACAAGATGTGTCCAAAATGAGAAGACTAAGGTGATAATCAACCTCACGGCCCGACATTTTGAGATCATGTTGGGTATCCCTCACCACCAACATTTTGTAGCTGTGAGCCAGGAGGACTGCATGAAGACATGGACTGAAAACGAAGACAAATGTATGCAGTTAATGAATGAGGTGTACCTCAAGAATAAGAAGGTGACAAGCAGGTGGCCACAAGTCATTCATCACAGTGACTTTTCAGAGGAGTTGAGTGACACAATCACCTTCCTGAGCAGGGTGTTTGGGCTCCCGATGCCCATTACTTTCACAAGTGGATGCTCAGGTATTTGGAAACAATGAATAAAAATGTTCCTAATCAGCATTTTGACTGGGGAGAGATTATCAGCAGCACAATCTCGGAGTAGCTTCAACAACTTTCAACAACTGGGAGGTTCTATATGAACTCCTATGTAGTATATGTTGCTGCCTCAGAGAGGGACTACCCAACATTGAATTGGTATGGGGTATGGCCCCAGGTCAGATATACAAGTACTATCCAGAGTTAAGATTGGAGAACAACATAGCCCAATTTAGTAAAATCAACGATGTCTTCTTTTATGGCGTCATCTACCTCTTGAGGCCCAACATGACTTACGATCGGACGACCAAAAGTGTGGTCACCACCACAGAGAAGTGGGGAGCATTATTCACGCAATTCCCCACTTTCACCTATCTCAGAGCCACTAAATTCTTGGGAGAGCCCACCAAATTGCCAAGGTATGCGGGACCCAAATTGATCCTATTGGAGCTGTCTAGATAGCTCATCACATACCATGAGAAGTGTTTGAAAAGGAAGAAGGGTGGAACTCCATTCCCCCTCACAGTGGGCAGGTACACCTGCACTTCATAGAGCAAATCCCGGGAGATGTATGTAGAGCTTGAATTGCTCAATTTGAAGCATAATTTCTGGCAAGGCCAACCTTTGATCCTCGTGATTACCTTTTAAGAGCAAAGATCAATCCAATTCATGTCCCTCAGATCGAAGATATCTACATCGATCTATATCACGAAGTTGAGCTCAGATGAAAGGATCACTCCCGACTAGCCCTGGTAGAGATCATTCAATATGGTGTGGCTATCATCCCAAAGGATTTCCAAGCAACTGATCAAGAAGTTGATCAGGTTTATCTAGACACATATGGGGACAATTGGCCATTTACCAAAATTGATAGAACAAGGCCCCTCAGACTATAGAGGAAAGGGTCAAGGGCACTCTGCAACGCACTAAGCATTGGTGCAAGAAAAATGGTATCATCTACCTTGGGGTAGACTTTACCACATCTCCCTTGGGTAATGCACCCACCAGGCCAAAACATTTGCCTGAGGGAAAAGGAAAGGATAAAGAAGGAGAGGCAAGCACTGCTCAGAAAGAAGTTCCTGAGAGCCCTCCTTCCACCGCCAAGGAACAAGTTGTGGACTTAGTGTCCCTAGGAAGAGAAGAAGTGGCTAGTGCTCCAATGGACACATCCACTCAGGATGTTGTCACATCTACAACTGGTGAAGTACCAACCGTTCCCTCTCTCACTCCTCCTTCCCCTCCTCATGTCACTCAACCAACCACTCCTTTGGTTGTGTCTTCTCCCCGTCTTCTACCATTCCCCCTCCCTCTTCCTCCATCTTCTCTTCCCTCACGGATCTATCCCCAACATTTCTTCCCTCATCTCACAGATCCCTTCCGCCCCCACGGTTCCCTCTCTTGTAGTGACTCCTAACCCCATGAGCGTTTGAGTGTTGTCTTCTTTCTCAATTCCACCAAGTGTCTCGACACATTTCCCGTGTCCACTTGCAGTTGCTCCTTCTTCCACCCCGATTCCTCTCTTCCTCTTGTCCCACTCCCCTAAGTCCGTAAATGGATCTCTCAACACTGAGCCGGCACAAGAGGAAAGTCCCTATGCACCCATGGACTTCTCCATTATTTCAACTAAAGGGTCTAAGAAGAAAAAGGATATAACCTACTTCTCTCAAAGCACTTTAGGTGAGAGGGTTATGGAGATTGCGTGCCCCGATCTCACAAAGAAGAAAGAAGATCTGTCTCCTACAGATTTTACAGTGACTCAGGTCACAATGGGAACATCATCGAGAGCCTGCAAGGAGAGGCCTTATCTGCGGTGGATGCCATTTTCAAGAAGCTTCAAGAAGCAAAGGAAGAGAAGAGATAATTAAAAGAGCAAAACAAGCATCTTGTCCAAGCCCTACAAAAGATGGGCAATGCCCTCCTATGACTCGTCATCCGATCCTCCCGAAGTTCTTAGTGGAGAAGATAAATGATTATGCTAAGATCGGTGAGCAAGGTACACCATTGTCCGCCTAGAGAGAGTAGATCCTCAAAGATAGTGAGGAAGTGATTACAAAGTTCACAGAGCTCTATCAAAATATAGATCAAGCTAACAAGGAACTCCAGCAATAGCAAGACCTATCTCCGAAGAGTTGGACCATGCCAGGTTGTAACACGAGACATTCTAGAAGATGCTCGACTTCCCAGTCGATGACTTGGTGAAATTCAATGTCTTTCATCACCGACGAGAACCCAACAAAGTCCTTACTTTGCTTTAGACTATTGAGTTGACCAAGTGGATTTTGTCTTGGAAAAGATAGACAAAATCAAGGAGGAAGCCCTAGATGCCATGCATCAAATGGAGCAGATCATCTTAAGAATGTCTCCAGGGTTGCTCAGTGTAGTGTACGCCTTGAGGAAGGTAGATGATACTATTCATCTTTTCAAGGGAATCACGTCACAGGGTTTAGTGTCAGAGGCCACTTTTGATGTAGAATCTATCAACAACCTTCTAGCCTACCGTGACTTCATTGGATACCTGATGGAGGCAAGAAAATAATATTTCAAACTCTCTGAAAGACTTAGAGATTAACGAAAACTTACGAAGTCATCGGGGATCACACCAAGGGTCCCGCTCAGATCAACTTCAGCGATGGTCAGCAAGTTCATGGAGTATTGAGCTCGGTTTCACATTACCTCTCCTAAGCAAAACAAGATACTCCTTTCAAGCCAAGGGATGATTATTAATAGGCTCCTTCCTCCTAGGAAAATCCCATTTTTGTAAAAGTATTTAAAAGTGTGTTGGCACAAATGATGACATCATCCATGTTGCACCATGTGATGTTGTCATCCATAAAATTGCCCCAAAGTCAACATTTGACTTTTAAATATTTTGTAGATATTTTTAAATAGTTGTTGGCTCCTTTTGTCTTCTTTCTCCTTCTCCTTCTATAAATACTTGGATACTTGTAGTATTCAAGGGTGAGAAAATTTGTATGAAAAATAGAAGTGAGGAGAGAAAGACTTTAAGCTTTCTTGTAATAGGACAAATATTAATACAAAAAATTGAGACTTTGTGTTGAATTCCTGTGTTATGTGTTAGATCTTTCTTAAGTTAGATCTGCATACTTATTCTGTTGGATTCACCTATGCTTTTGTCATTTGTTTATCAGTATTTCTTTGTTTGTTTATGTGAGTAAGTTTGGCTCTGTTTACTACCGGCCCAAAACATAAACCCTCTGACCTTTCTACTTTGGAATTCATTTCTTTTCTCCCTTCAGATCCATCTTTCTTCTATTCCTTCCTTCATTCCTTTTTGTTCTTCATCGGAACTAACTCTACTGGGATGAGATCCCAAAACCCCCTGAAGGTAGAATACTATAAGACTTGCATAGATTCCTGCTGGTAGAATAGCAATAAACCAGTTTCGCTTTGTTATCTCAAAGAGGGGCTATGCCCTACACACTGTTGGCCTGTCTATCCATAGATCTTGCCTACCCAACATATTTTCGGACCAACACTATTGCACCATCCAAATTTACCACACCTTTGAAATGAATTCATATTTAAGACCTAGTTGATCAGCTATTTGTTTTGGAATTACATAGTTACTTTCTCTGAATCAATCATGTAATTATGCACTAGATTGTCTCCATGATCAATGAGAGATAGAAGGGAGGAGGATTGATTCTTACCTTTTTGATCTCTATGATTTCCTTCAGGCTAAGTTGCATTGGTAAGCACTTTCTCTTGCTTTGATCGGGTGACTGATTTGATGTCGACCAATTTTCCATAGCAACTTGCAATAGGTCTCTTTGTCATGCGATAGCCATGAATTCCACATTGAGATGCTTACGTTTTTCTCTTCATCTACTCAATGATGTTGAATGGAGACGAGATATCCCTCTATTGCCCTTTTCTTTGCATATTCTTGTCTTGCACATGGGTTGTTACAACTGGCACTTGACCTGGTCTAGGGGTGGCTTGGGCTGACCTTGTACATTGGGAGCTGCACTTTGATTTCCAATACCTTATGGAGTAATAGAGGGTTGTGGATTACCTAAATTTGATGATTGTCCCTCTCTAATATTCCTTTTCTTGGACCGTGTATTGGAAGCTACACTTTGAGAAGGGGCTTGGTTAACTCCATAGAAGTCATGTTTGCCAATTAACCAACATAGTTTCAGTTGGAGGTGTCTCTTGTTGAGCTTCTTGCTGCTGATTTTCCTCTTGACTAGGATCTTCGACACACCAACAGTGCACTACCATCAAGGCATGTTTTAGTACACCAATGAAACACATTAATTAACAATGAGGTATACTAACACCCGGTCGTACTCTGTGCCATGTTGTTTTGTGTTGGAACTAACGCTTTTGATGTTGAAGCTACATTTGGATTATATGGTCGAAATGGCCTAGTAGCTTGAGGTTGTCCTTGGTTCAAATTTTTATTTGTGGTAAGACTTGGTTGTTTATTTTACTAGTATGGGGGCCTATCTTGATACTAAGTTTAAGGCTAATATGGCCTAGATTTTTGAGCTTGTTGTCTCTCGATAATCACTATCTTGTTTCCTAGGTTTTGCAGTTGTTTCAAGACTTCTTGGAGTTCATTTAAGGAGCTAGAAGATGAGGTGGAAGATTCAGCTGAACTCTAATTCCTTAGAGTAGGTATGGGAGCTAATATGGGTGTTTCACTAGTGCATGAAGCTCCTAGTTCTGGATATAGAGGCATAGGTGGCCTAGGTGTAAGTTTACCAACCTGGATTAAGCAATTTTCAGCTCTAATAACAATGTTATATGATGCGGGTAAAGTTATACCTCACATTGATTGAATCATCATGGTAATATCAAAATTTAAAGCTCTAAGGAAGTATAGAAAAGCACCTTCATTTGTTGGTCTCACGGCCACCGGAATCCTTTCCCATGTCCACTTTGGAATCTAAAGTTGAAGTCGTTCAACTGCTCATTAGGAGCCCTCTTAATGGTTGTCAATTATTCCAATAGAGATAGGTTATCCCCTTTTCTTCAAACTGATTGTGAAGAGTTGTGCACAGATGGTCCCAATTCTGAATAGAGCTGCTTTGTTAGACTCTTGAACCATTGCAAAGATTTACCCTTAAATGAAGAGGCTAACAATTTGACTGCAATGTCCATGACAAAGTGATTTATTGCAAGCGAATGGCCAATTGGTCTACCTCAAATAGATCAAACCAAAATCGGAAAAGGTTATCACTAATTTAGTGCAGCAAGATGGAGGTCAACCAAGAAAAAATATGAATCCTCCACCATTCTATGTGTCATTGATTATCGGTAATCACTTGGCACACAACCGAATGATTGATTCAAGGGCAAGTAGATCAATAATTCCAAAATAAATAGTAGATCAATTGGGTCTAAAGTATGAGACAAGATCTTGAGGGAGTAGTACAATTGGATGGAACAATAGTAGGAACAATTGGGATTATCAAAGGACTAAGTCTTACATTACATGTTTACCCAAACGTTACAGTTTTTCAAGATGTGTCCATAATTGACCTCCCACCACTCTTTACATTGTGTTTGTCAAGAGATTTCACCACTAATATTGGTGGGTACTTATTTTCCATATGGTCACACATGCTCTTCAGGACAAGATATGGATCCAGAGCAACAATCAGGTCAAAACCAATAGCAAACTTTCACATTAAACTTCATGTGCCAAGTCCAATTAATGCAAATTGCTCGGCCTTAGATCAGGAGGAATATTCAAATGATCTATAAACATGTACTAAAGTTGAAGTCATTCCAGATTTGACATTGGATGAATTGGAAAACAAAATGCATGCTTTTGATCCATATAAATAAATGGAAGAAGTTGAATTAGGAATATATTATGTACATGAAGAGAACCCAATTCTCCTTGCATCACCAAGCCTGACAATGAATTATGTAAGCTATTTTTGAAAATTCGAGGAGCAGAAAGGTCTTTGGGGAGGTGTAATAGTGGTATCACTACAAACATCAAGTACTATTCAGCCTTCCAATTTTAGTTTACTTATTCAAAAACACAGTTGAATATGAAGCTTTGATCTATGGACTTCATTGGGCTAGGAAGAGAGATATAAAGAACTTACAGGTGTTCGGAGATAGCAAGATAATAACCAAGTCAAAGGACAACATGCTACAAAACATGACCTACTCAAGAGCTATAAAAATAGGGTATGGGATATCATTGAAGTCTTTAAAACATTCAAAATTGAATCTATACCTAGAAAAATGAATGAGGTTGTGAACAAGCTTGCAACAACTAGAGCAACATTTGATCTGGATTCAATAGTATCAAGAGGGATATAACATAACCCCATATCAAGGTAGTAGTAAGGCTAGTAGTTCCAGATAATAAAACAAGTTGTCATGTGTTCAAGAGTGACCCAAAATTATCAATTTCTGCAAGAAGAAATGGATTTCTCACCTAGGAATCAAGATAAATTAAATAAGTAGTACGGGGATCAAGTTGTGCAACTACGGATAAACAAGCACCCAAAAGGCCTAGTAACATTGGATTCAATATACAAATAAAATTATTGATTCTGCAAAGAGAAAGACAACACACATGTCATAAGGGAGGATTCGTAACCAATTTCACTTTGAGAAGGTAGAACCCTCCAAATTGGAAAACTAAGAACTCAACAAGAAAAATATGATTTCATACAGATTTTCCAATAATTCCCATATGTATTCACTTGGAGTTATGAGAACTTGTAATATTTCAATCTAAATTTAGCACAACACACAATTGAACTGGATCTAGAGGCTAGGCCTATCAGGTAGAAACAAAGACCGGTCAACCCACACGTTGAGCCTCTTATGAAGAAAGAGATAAATAAATTAATAGAGGACAGCATCATATTCCCAATCAAGCATTCGATTTGGATTGCAAATCAGTGCTGGTTAGGAAAAGGAATGGAGAAATTAGATTGTGCATGGACTTTCGGACTGAATAGTACATCTCTCAAATACCACTATCCACTCCCATCAATGGAGAAAATTTTGTAGGTCGTAGCCGGTTCGGAAGTATTTTCTCTCCTTTATGTCTACTCGAGTTATAATAATATCATGGTGAAAGAATAGGACCAATTCAAGACAGCCTTCACCACCAAATAGGGAACCTATGCCTACAAGAAAATGCCATTCAGATTGTCAAACACTAGATCAACATTTCAATGAGCAATGGACATGGCATTCAAGGGGTTGATAAACATGATAGTTCTTGTGTACTTGGATGACATCACTGTGTTTTGTAAGAGAGCATAAATTCACCTCTTCCATCTCATAAAGTTGTTTCAAAGATGTAAGAGATTTGGAGTCTCCCTAAATCTGAAGAAATGTGTATTCCTAGCTCACGAAGGCAAGCTCCTAGGTCATATTGTGTCTAAGAAGGGATTGAGAATTAATCCAGAGAGGATTGAAGAAATTTAAGCATTTTCATTCCCAAGTCATAAGAAGGCTCTCCAGATCTTCTTAGGAAGGATTAACTTTGTTCGTATGTTTATGCCAATTTTTCCATTTTTGTCAAACCAATAACGTTGATGTTAAAAAAATCGGAATTTCAAGTGGACAATGAAGGAAGGGAAATATTTCAAGCTATCGGATATGTTATATCCCAAGCTTCTACTCTCATCAACATGGAGTTTTCCAAATATTTCATGTTCTATGCCTTCAAAGGTTCGGATACAATTTCCACAATCCTAGTGCAATAGAACAAAGAAGGATCCAAACAATCGGTTGCCTTATTTAGTCAAGGCTTGGATAATTATGAAGTAAGGTACTTCTTCATTGAGAAACATGTTCTCGTAGTGATGAGGAGTTTAAATAAGTTCAAGCACCTAGTCTTAGACAACAAGATACAACTTCTAGTATCACATGCAAGAGTCAAGGACTTCCTTTTGAAAAAGGATTTGAATGAGAAACAGATAGGTTGGATCACTGGGGTAATGGAATACAAAATTGAAATCAAGGTCACTAAACTAGCTGGAAAGGGATTGTGTGAGCAACTGGCCTCAAGTCGGCATGTTGAGACAAATAGTGGTGAAAAATAAGTTGTTTTGGTGTTGTAGGATAATCAAGAACAAGCAGAAAATAACATGCCTATTCCTTGTTAGACTCGGGGCATGATACACTTCCTACAAACAGATCTATGCCCTCCATAAATGAACAAAGTGAATAGGAGATATTTCATTCTTTAAGCCATTCCATATGTACTTTTTGACAATTTTTTATTCAATAAGGACATCAATGGAGTCCTATTGAGGTGCATTAGAATAGGCAAAATTAAAAGGTGCTACGAAGTTTCACGAGGGAGAGGCCATGGTCATTTTTCTATGTGGGTAACAAATCTCAAAATAATTAAGGCAGGGTTATTATTGACCCACTTTGTATTCGAAAGTGAATGCTACACTTGGATCAAGAAGTGTAGAAAGTGTGCATTCTTCATAGGCAAGGAGAGGTTAGCGAGAATTCCATTGCACCCGATTTTAGTTGAGAAACCATTCATGCAATGGGATTGGACTTCATCGGAGTCATGAATCCAAACTCGATCCAAGGTCACAAGTGGATACTAACAAAGAACATGATTATTTTACCAAATGGACCAAGGCGGTAGCACTCAAGGAAGCAAATGATTCTAGTATATTGTACTTTCATGAAGGAATGGTGACAAGGTTAAGAGTACTAGCCACTATCATATCAAAAGTTCTCTAGCATTCTTAGGTTCCAAGATCAAGGAATGGGTTGTTAGGAATAGGATCTATTTAAACACTTCTTCTAATTATTACCCCCGGGGTAATGGGCAAGCAGAGTCCACAAACAAGAATTTTCTAAGAATCATTAGGAGGAATCTAGAGTAAAATTAAAGGACATGGTATACCAAGCTCAAATCAGCCTTTTGGGATGATAGGATAACACCAAAGAGGTAAATAATTAGTTCTCCTTACAAGTTGGTATACGTAAAAGAAGTAGTGTTTCCCATACCATTGGATATTCCTACATTGGAACTCGTGAAGCGGTAGATTTTTCAAAGTTTGAACCTATGGAAGCTAGGTATGTAGAATTGATGGAATTGGAGGAAACAAGAGAGCATGCAATGCAAACCATGGAAAAGGATCAAGCCATGATCAAGAGGACATTTGACAAAATATCCGAGCAAGAGATTTCTAGAACGGGACTTAGTTCTAAAATGGGATGAAGATCAGATAATCTAGGAAAGCATTCGAGTTTGATGCCATTTGGAGTGGCCCCTACATGGTCACAAGATGTAAGGAAAAAATGCCTTTTAGTTTGTCCACTTTTTATGAAGGACTTCAATCAAGTTAATGAAATTTATCTTGACCATTTATAGTGAAAAGAAAATTCTCACCCTTGTACATATTAGTTTAGTACTTTGAATTCATCTAAGTGCATATGCACATTTTCTTTTTATAGATTAGGTTTCATTTCCCTAATTTCCTTCGGAATAGATTTTATTTCTCCAAAGTTGTATCATTGCGGGTGTTTCAAGTGTGTCTCCCAAAATGAATATTATAACAGGAAAGAAGTTTATACTTGTAAGGAACAATTTCTGATTTCAAAGAAAAAAAAATGCAGAAAGCAACTAAAATCAAGATTAAGGATAGATTCTACTAAGTTTTCATTCTTCAACTCCTTCAAGATCAATCACTGGTGAACTTCTAGTGCCTCTACCAAATTAGGAAGAAGCCCTCAAGAAGCATGTCATGCAAGTGGAACTTTCTTAAGAAAAAGAAGATATCAAATTTAATAGAGTTTCAGGATGTAAAAAT
This sequence comes from Taxus wallichiana var. yunnanensis, assembly GCA_018340775.1. Taxonomy (NCBI): domain Eukaryota; kingdom Viridiplantae; phylum Streptophyta; class Pinopsida; order Cupressales; family Taxaceae; genus Taxus; species Taxus wallichiana. The sequence continues at coordinate 408,384,403 of CM031241.1, forward strand.
TTTGAGAATGTCCTATTTAAAACTCTACAAAGATGCAATGAAGGCCAAGCATCATCGGTTTTTGTGCACTTCACACTTGGCTGAACTAGGTTTTGGATGGGTCTAGAAGATCATTTTTAGTCCATTTTAGTCTCGCAACTCAAGGTTGAAAGAAGGAATAGGTGAAAATCCCGGTTAAGGCAATTCTCCACGCTCATAAAACTTATTTTTAAGATTTTCTTATGAAAATTGAGAGTGCATGTAGTGGGATGGTTCTAGGTTCAATGAGGTGCATGAGGTCTTTGGATTTCAATGGCAATAGGATCGGGATCAATTCACAAGTATATAATGACTTCGTGCCTAATGGATAGCTTCGTGCTCTTGGTGCATAACCTTTAGCAAGAAAATGTCCCCACGAGTCACCAAATTGTTATCCAATTTGGCCCCTCATGCCAAATTGACCAACATGGACTCAAGAGGACCACATGCACCTAAATGGGCCCCACATGTTGAAATCAAAGTTAGAGGTGATCTTCGGGCATCAACAACACATTCAAGGAACTTTGGAATGAAAATCATAATTGAGGAATTTTTCCTCTTCTGGGTTTTGACCCCCATGATCATCTTGAAAATGATGAATTCCTTGGCCCCGGCCCACATCTGGTCAAAAAGGAAAAAATCAATGAAAATAAATGACGAGCCAAAAATGCCTTACATCCAGTTTACAACATTCCTCCAACATAGAAAATTCGTTAAAAACTCCATAAGATAAGTTCCTAGGGTCAAAATTTGCAAAAGGGGCCATATGTGGGAGACCGAGTAGGAACCATCTCGTCGAGTGTCTCAGTGAGCTACTCGAAAAGTTAGAGTTTTGTTATAGGGAATTCGAGTTATATTGAAGGCTCAGTCGAAGCCAATTTGGCCTCAAATTGCAAGCGTAAAGGGCTATGTCGGCCAATGGCAGAGAAGCGTTCATTAGAGGGTTCGAGCTTGGCCTCAAGCTTGTGAATGAAAGTTAGGATCATTAATGCATTGGTGACTCGACAATGAAACACCCAAAGGTTTCATGCTCTATTCGATCACACAAATAGGTATAAAGAACTCAAATCCCAACAACAAGTTGGGCATGCATTTTGGGATGAATAGCTAGTGGCGTGGGCAATGAATGGGGACCCGCTTATCGGGTGCAGGTGAGCCTAAAAAGAAGGAGTTCGATTCGCAAGCTACACAAAGAAATGTAGCTTGATTAGTGAAAGGAGATAAAGGGTTGAGTTTAGCCAAATAGATGCATCGTGAGGGTGATGCTTGGAATATTGGCTTGCGTTGAATGCAAGTGAGGTGAGTCAAGGGAGGTCACCTTTGGTTTGAACATATGGTCAAGTTCGTGGATTCAAATTTGGGTAGTTTTGGGGATTGTTTCAAGGTTGAGGCAACGTGAAGCCCGAAATGGGATAGGTGAGATGTCCAAATGTGGAGATCCCGAATCGTAAATGTGGTTAATGTGGTGAGTTGTAGTGTGTTCGGAATCACCATTTTCGTGTTTCGAGGGTTATGGATTTCGGTAGTCAAAAGTGGGCGCTTTCGAACTCAAGCAAATTTCCATTTGGAGGTTAGAGTGGGAAAATTTAGAAATGAACGTGGTGAGAAGCCTAAAGAGCTTGGGCACAAGTCTCAAAACAAATGCATTCCCACCCAATGTAAAATTAAGCGACCACTGAGTCATGGACATTGAATGAAAATTTGGCACGTGTCGAGTGGTATGTGCATTTAAGCTCAAACTTATTAAGCTAGGTAGCATATTAAGGTCAATTTGCATTGAATGAGTTGGGTAGGTGGATAGAATAAATAGCTCGGTGGTTGGGAAAATGAGCTTGATGAAAGAGCTTGAAGCCAAATGATAACCCAACTTTAAACACACATAAATCCTGCAATTTTTCACCATTTTTCACAAAATTCTAGTCATTAGAAAGAGGATTCAATGAATAATCCAATGAAAACTTTAAAATATATAAACTAGGTTGTTAGGTGAGGATTATTTCCATGCAATTAACCAAGATTACTAGAATGATGATATCTTCCTTCATACTCCACCAATTTTCAAAAATTACAATTGATGGGAAGCTAATTTTGCTTGTGATTCGGCATGAGATGTCAAAGAAGAGCATTTAATGTTGTTGGTGGGTGAATTTTCATTATGAATTTGAAATACGAGGCCATACTCAGATGTAAGCAAACCCATTTCTTCTTGTTCAAGACAAAGTACAATCATGGTGTTTGCAGCAGCCATTGCAGGGATCTAATGATGATTGTGAAGGATTTTGGAGCAATTTCGGGACTCTTTTCTCTCTCCCTCTCTACATTATCTTCCTCTATAAATTGTAAGGAGGGGCACATTTCAAAAGGTTGGATGTTTTTCCTTTTCCCCTCCCTTATTTCTTTTCTATGAGAAATTTGTGGAGCTCAAGCCTCCCATTGAAACTGTAAATGCAATTTTCATGCCTTTTGGCCCCCTTATAATGCATTATATCAATTACTTGAGTAATAATACAGTCATGAATGATTTCCAATCCTCTTTTGTGTTATTGTGTCTTTCCTGATATTTCATTGCAGTTAAGGTTATTTTTGCATGGTTTAATTTTGATTGTAGATATCAATGAATTTTTTTACTAGTAAATGGTTTGTAATAAGTGTATTTTGACATGTGGTGTTAAATTACCTTCTTTATATTTAATTGTTTCATCTCCATGCAAGGGCATATATTTAGCATTCCTTATTGGTGCATCACCTCCAGTTAGAATAGGTTTACTTTTCTTGCAATCCTATTCTCCCTGTCTCCTTGAAAAACATTAGGGTAAGATTAGAGTAGTTTCTCTACAATTGGGCTTGTGGTGTCTATATTTAGGAATAGGAACCGGCCTTTCTCCAAATATTTGTCTTGATTGCAAAGTCCCACACTTTGGGAACAACTCTATGTTGTGCAATCACACTGAATGCCCCTTTCAAACTCAAGCTATTTAGGGGGTGCTTGTGATTTTTCACTAACAATTATAATAGGAAACAAGGCAGGGGCCGACTTCCTACAAAAATACCTACTCCAAATAAAAAAATAGTGAAACAACATCAACAAAACCACATAATAACAACATCGAAACAAAAACCACCAATCAACACATACCTATTTAAGAAAAGCTTTGAAAACCCTTTTTGCATCCTTTATAGCCTTGTACAAAATGATGTCGGTATGTTGGGTAGGGTCGTGGATGCTAGCAATAATAGTCTTCTTCTTAATTCTCCCACCCTTCTATGCCTCTTTCGAATTTCACTCACTTCACAAATTTGATGAACTTGGATTTGAATAAAATCTAGTAGTTCTTTATGCAAGGAAAGGTGATTGATATGTTTGTCAACTACCTCGCCCCTCTCCTCCAGTGCACTCCGAGCTAATTAGTCGAGCCTCCAATTTTTCCTCAAGCTTAGAGATAGTAGTGGGGTATAAATCCTCCTTTCTTCCTTCATTAAGAAGGAAATCGACATTATCTTCAATTCCTTTGATGGTTTTCTCATCTTGCCTTAATTTCTCTATAATTTCAAAGGTAGCATGAGGATCAAACTCAAATTGGTTGATGTCTACTAGGCTTTTAGAAAGCTATGAATGTCTTTTCCTTTGATGTAGTTTCATAGAACCCTTTTAGCTCGAGTTGACCAAAAGGGGGTCTCTAAAGCTAGGGTTATTTTTTTACCCTGGGTTGTTATTGATTAACTAAAATTAAACTAAACTATAAGAAAGTATAATAATATTTAATCTAATATAGCAGAATAAAATGTTGTAAACTATGTTAAAATAGTATGGAATGATTTTAAATAATTATATCAAATGAAATAAAACCCTAACTATGTAAAGATGCAAAAAGAAAGGACTTAGTTGATTGTTAGAGGCTTTCTCATGATGTTGTAAGTCCGACTGTGTATTCTAGAAGTAGAAACAATCACTCAGGGGTCCCACAGAGGTCATATTTGGAAGATATAAGCAGACCAGGTGCCCAGGAAGGTATTGGGGCACCCCAGAAAACCGGTCTACGAGAATATGTACTTTGGTCTCTATAAAAGCTCATAATCTGATTCTAACAATGTCACAAGATGCTCAAAATACTTCATGTTTTTGCACTAGATCTGTTGAACTACATTCCGTATATGAAATAATGCAAGATGGAGGAATGACCTGTAAAATATAAAGAAGTATCAAAACCCTAAAAATAAAATATGCAAAATGAATGGGTCGACTTGACCTCATCTACCACAACAATGGGCTTACTAATTTGAGTGTTGCACTACATTTCGGACCCAAATGTAGTTATGGTGTGTGTGTGCATGTCGTGCCCTAGGTGCTCTTATGTTAGTCACACTTTGTGAAGTAGCAAGTAATAATAACTATAGAAAATGTAATAGCATGTGTGCATGAAATAGAATAGAATCCCTCCCCATGCTATGTGTGTTGATGCATATCTCCTAGCCTTGATGTATGGCACTATGTGGATGCAAGTGATGCAATGGATGTAACTCTAGATGGAGTGATAGTAGTATGTGACGCTAGGACCCTCATTATGGTCTCATAAATTTGTATTTATAGATTTCTCTTGCTCTAATTTCATAATTAACCCCAACATGGCCGACTAGGAAAAATATAAGGATGAAAAATGGCTATAAGATGCCCAAAAAGAGGTAGGAAATGAGAACATGGATCGACGCACCCTAGGTGGGACTGGGCACCCAAGGGCGGCCCAAGTATAAGCCTGGCTCCTGTTTTTAGGCTAAAATGATGGGACATTTACGAATAGGTGGGCATGCAAAGGAAAATACACGGGAATGATGAAATAAAATGTAAAAATAAGATGGAAAAAAGGTGGGATTAATTCATACTTTCTTCACTTGGTAACCCTCTAAATAGTAGTATAAGACCGAGCTAAATAACACCTAAAGTGCATAATGTTGTTACTACATTTTGCCTCCATTTTATGTTGGTGAGCGAATGTTCGGTAACATAAAGTAGATAGATCTACATACCTGGTATCTATGTAGAGTGTACTAGAAGACGTGTTGATGGAATAGAATCAAACGTGGAATGATAAAAATAAAAATGGGGAGGAGCATGGATTCTAAGGATGAAAAATGCACATAAAAAAGTGATGATATTGAACCTGGGGTAGAACGCATGTGTATTCGTTGTGGTGTGTAGTGTACCTACATGGTTAGTGAAGGAAAGGGTCATTGTGGTGTGTTGTCATTGTTGTTCTTGTTTTTGTTGCCCCCAATTTGACTACTTTTTCTCATACGGCCGGACCTGTAAGGAAAAAATGATCAAGTAGTCAAATATATATGTATGTAAAAATGTTGTGTAAAATACACGTGTATAGAAATGTGTAAAGTATGTAAATGTAAAATACGCAAACATAAAAGTGTAAATGGAACATGTGCACCTGATCCATTTCAAGAAAAATGGTTTAGAAGGATATCATATACTTGTCACTAGTATTTTGGGCAATCTCATGCCACCTCGGTGAAGAAGTATAGGGAGGAAATGCTCTGTGTCCTCCAACCTTTAACCGCTTCGATGAAATGTGTGAAGAGATTGTTATCCCAATATTCCCCCCTTAAAAATTGATCAAACACGACCTTACATAGGAGAAATGGAGTGGTTAGCTCGGTCGTTTGGACTCACATTCGATCCCAAAATCGAGCCCGGAGAATGATCCAATCCAAAAGCATAGCAAGAAAAAACAACGGAAGGTGCCACGTGCCTCATCAGGCGTAATTCCAAAAGGCGCATCAAAATGGAGACTCCAAGCGAGTGCTAGCCCCTACGTGGATCTCGCACGAAACAGATTGTGGAAAATGCCAAGTATCCAACCATCGTGCGAGAGCTCCACGTGTCCCTTAGGTGCAACTCCAAAGGTAAATCCAAAGCAAGGTCCCCGGGTGAGCGCAGACTCTCTATGTGGTTAGATTCAAAAAAGGCGCAGAATCGGCGTTGAATCGGATAAGTATCAAGAGTCAAGTGGAATCCCGCATGCATGAGTTTAGTGCAACTTTAAAGAAAAATTTGGAGGAAGGTCTCAATGTGCGTTGGCCCTCCACGTGTCTCGGGTCGGAGCATGTTGCTCCGCCAAACAAAATGGACTCAAGAAGAACACAAAGGAAACAAAAGCAGAGGTCAGGAAGCCTCCACATGCCTCATCCGCGCAACTTCAAAGACACAACCCAAAGGTAGTCTACAAATATGTGCCGGACCTCCACGTGTCCAAGGCCCAAGAAAGTTGAATCGGCCGCTTTAAAATTCTAAGGCGTGGACGACACCACATGTCTCATTAGCACACTTTCAAGGGTCGAATCCAAAGGTAGTCCCAAACAAGTGCTAGCTCTGCCACATAGTCGTGGACCGAGAAAGGTAACGGCCAAATCAGCTAAGTACAATAGGGTCGGACATAGTACTCCACCAAATAGGAGGGACTCACAAAAGAACACAAGGAAAGTAGATCGATTTGTGGAAGGTTCCACGTGCCTCATCGATGCAACTTTAAAGGCACGACCCAAATAGGATCCTGAACTAGCGTCGCCCTCCACATGTCCAAGGTGCAAAAGGGACACCGGCCATTGGAAATTCCAAGCTTGGGTGAGCCTCGCAGAATCCTCCACGCGTCGGTTTGGCACATCTTCGAGGGCGGATACAAGGGAGTCTCCAAATGAGCACCGGCCCTCCACGTGTCTCGGGTCATGCATGTTGCTCCACCAAACGAAGGGACTCGGGCGAGAACACAAAGGAAACAACGGCGGTGGTCGGTGGAAGCCTCACGTGCCTCATCTATGTAACTTCAAAGGTGCGACCCAAAGAAATACCCCGAACTAGCACCATCCCTACACATGTCCAAGGTCCGAAAAGATACATTGATCATTAGAAATTCCAAGCTCGGGACAAGCCTGCAGAAGCCTCCATGTGTCATCTCGGTGCATCTTTAGGGGCAAGATACAAGGGGATTCTCCAAATGAGCGTTGGCCCTCCATGTGTCTTGGGTCAGGCAGAGTGTCTCTGCCAATGGGAGGGACTCAAAAAGAACACAAAGGAAATAAAGCAGGCCCATGAAAGCCACCACATGTTAGTTCAGCGTAACTACAAGAGTGAGAGGAGGGGGCAAAATCTTAATACGTGTGGGGTTGCCATGTGGACCTTGTGTGAATAGACTCCAAACCAAAAGCACCTTAAGACGGACATATATTTCAACTGGAAGCTCGAATTGAGCGGGAGAGGATGTTTTGGAAATATCTCGGTGCCTGCTACTCACCTACCACCATTAATGATTCGGTCTACCATTTTTGAGGCTGTCAAGTCTCTCACTCATCGTCATAATGAAGGACAGACTCCTTTCTTTCCCAGCAAGAAACAACACATGGGGGCATGGGTCATGCAAAGGTGAATCCCATCATTTCGTAGGAGAATTTCACCGCTCCTTTAGGGGTGGTTGAAGAAGGATTCAAATTTTCCCTCTCCTTCTCTCATTCTTCTATATATTGTAAAGGAGGGGCATATTTCAAAAGGTTGGTCATCTTTTCTCTCGGCCCCCTCTCTCTTTCTTCCTTAGGGTGGAATGTGGAGTCTAAGCCTCCTCTCTTGGCTCTGTAATGGCATTTTCTTGCCTCTTTCCCACTGATGATGTACTTGTGTGAACTCTTGGAGCAATAAAATCTATTTCATGATGCATTTTGTCCATCCTTGCTTATTTTATTGTCTCTTCTCACCTCTCATCGTTGCAAGGTATACTGTGCATACTTCTGATGTCTATTGTAGGTTTTGGGAGTTGTGTTTAATGGGTTGAAGTGGTGTTCCATGTGAAATGCATCTTTTTCTGTGATGCATATGTCCATCCTCTTATTTTCTCACCTCTCTCCACTTCGTAGCTAAGATTGTGACCAACACTCCCTTTTCTTGGTGATATCACCTCATTAGTGTAGGATTTCCCTTCGATGCTTTCTCTCTCGTTGTCTCCTTGGCATTGTTAGAATAGGTGTAGTTAGGTGTCATTTATGCATTAAGATTAGTTTAGCATTAGGATTAGGAAGAAGAAGTCGGCTTTCTCTGGAGGTCCATCTCAAGTTCGCAAGTCCCACAACTTGAGAGATGGTCCAATGTTATGTAGATTACACCAAATGCCCCACTCACATATGAGGCCATTCGGGGGTGTTGTAATTTTACACTAACATTTTTGGCATGCCTAGTGGGACAGGTTTGAAGCACCTTACCACTTCACTTCATTAGGTTTGATGTGCTCTTGGTGAATATTTCAGCCTTTGGAGGCACTTTCAAGCACATCTGGCAACTCCATCTGAGTCAACAACCCATTCTCTAAGTTGCATACTTTTCTCCCATCCATTTTCATCCATTATTATTTCCATATATTCCATTTTCTCCCATTCCATGAAGTTGTGCAATCATGACTTCATTTTCTACCTAGAATTCACAATTGCAGCAACCACAGAGCACGGCACCACCCCTATTTATTTCCCAACGCCTCCAGATCAACATTATGATCAGATCTAGAACCATTATGCTTACCCATATGAGCAGTGTCAAAACCATTTTGGCCATGGAGCTTATCAAGAGAAAGGGTACACATATAATGGTGACAAATTATGTAGAGAATGTTGGTTTGTGAAGAAAATTCAAAGAATGGAGGCTAGCATGGTGTAGTCTAGGGGCTACAAAGACGCATTTGAAAGGCATTCGGGATTGGTTGTAGGGAACCTTATCCATGGGTCAACCCTTTTCCAAGACACTATAGCCCACAGGAGAAGCTTGAATTCATGGTTGAGATGTTGCCCCAACTTATGCAATGGACTAGAGGAAATTAAGGCTTTAAGTTGGACACAAGACAACCTTGTCAATGGGTAAGTCCACCATCTCATAGATTTTCTTTTCCTCTTTCTTGATCAGTATCATCATAGCAATGTCATGAGTCTAGCTTCCCATATGCTTCCCCTAGTGTTGAATTCCCTTCTCCATCCCCTAGTCATCCATATCACCTCAATTATTCTACCCTTTTCCTCCAAATTCAAGTCCCCTCCATAAGAACCAAAACAGTTCCTTCCCCTCCACCACAGATAAAGCAACAACTAGTGGAGACCCCACCCACCACTCCTTCTACTTCCCCAAGCCCATGTCAGGGAGAGACTCCCAAAACCAATCAAGGAGAGCATGAAGGAGAGCCAAGAAGAGAATAAATGATAAAAAAACTTAGTAAGCTTGGCTCTCAGGTTTGGGATTACGAAAATCCCCTTGATGGTTAAACCTTCAGAGAAGGCCAGGGTTAGACCACAAGTGGTGGAAGCTGAGCTTGCAGAGAAGAAGAACAAGGAAAAGAGGAAGAAGATCAGCAATCTATATGCTTTGAATGCAAAGTGTCCATGATGGCACTTTATATGAAGGGAATGTTGATCTAATCCAAGCTGCATAACAAGTTAAGAAGGAGGAAGAACAACCATCTCCAATTCCCATTGAAGAGGATTAGTTTAAGAGATCAAATCAGAGTTAAGGCCACTTAATGAAGAAAGCATTATTGAAGATTTTTGCTTTCATTAGAAGGGCCTGATTTGATTGATGAACCCATGACGGAGGAGATCTTTCAAGAAGAACTTGTTTCCTAAATAGTCCTCTAGAGCAGTGGATCGAAGATTTTGATTTGACAAATTTCATGCTAGAGGAAGAGGTTATCCAAGAGAAATTCAGTCTTCGGGAAACAATGGAGGAAGGAAAAGGGCACGAGGATCCCATCTTTTCCATACCATCCACCCAAGAAGGTCCGTGAGAAGACTCCATTCTTGGAGTTAAAATTCAGAACCATGGGCACATTCAAAGGACCAACATGCCCTATATGGTACTTGGCTTCACTCAAGCCAAGGAAAAAGCAAAACCGGTCAAGCTTACTCCCGAGCATGAGAATGAGCTTCAAAGTACCAAGGATCAATTGTAATGCCTCTTCAATCTAAATGCATAGTAACTAAAAGAGGTGTTTCTCTTGTTTCCAGTCGATACCTTGATGATATGGGTGGAAGATCGACCTCTTGTCATTTTTTCACTCATTATAACAGCCATGTTTAGTGCCAAATCATATACATGGCTGCCTATTTTGAGAAAGGGAAGATATTTCTCCCTTCCTGTAGTAGGATTTGTTTAGCTTTTATTTATTAGGGTTGGTGTAGGAGTAGGAGTAGGTTTGCTTTCAACAAAACAAGTGTTTTTACACACTCTGCATGCCTTATTTGAGGCAAGTATGATTTCATCTTTGTGTATAAGTTTTGTTTATATTGCTACGGAGGTACAATGTGCCATGCCCTTCAAGATTTATACAGTGGTGTCCCCATATTTCACCCTAAAATTTGAGACTACCCCATGTAAAAAAAATCATACTTTTAAAATAATGGGTCGTTTTGTGTTTTTATTGATATAAATGTTTGATTGCATCAAGATATTCCTAGAGAGTCATATGAGACAATTTTAACAAATACCCAGATGCCCAAACTCGTTTTATCCCTTCTCTAGGGTTTATCTACGGGAAATTTTTATTTAATTATTTTAAGCCCCGTTTGAGGTAAATTGTGCTCCGGTTTAACCCTGTTGAATTTTTACATGTCAATATTCACAAATACCAATAGGGTTTTCAACAGAAAATGAATCCCGGGCTTTATCTATGACTTCTTGCAATGTTTTTCATTTTTTATTATTTTTTAAGTGTTTTTTTCTCTGAAATTCCCTAGGTCAATTCCTTTGTCGGGCCAAATCTTTTTATTTCTGGAGTATCCGGAGATCATCTACGACGCGTCATGCCGAAAGGAATTTGCCACGAGAGGTCCGGTTCTCTCTAAAAGATGAATTCATGCACAAAAAGACCTCTTCCTAAGCGGAGTCGCATTTTTGGGAAAGGAAGGTTTTAAGCTACAATGGGATTTTTGGTAGCAACAGCAAGTGGGAATTTTGTACCTGCTTGGCAGGGTACTTTTTCCCATGGAAGCGAAGCCACTTAAGTCATAATGGGAAAATTAGAGGCAGCAGGCAAGCGGGAATTTCTTACCTGCCTTGCAGGGTGAAAATTCCCATTGTGAAATAAAAGAAAATCACTTAAGGCATTGATGGGAATTTCTTACCTGCCTTGTAGGGTAAAAAATCTCATTATGAAAATCAAACAACTTAAGTGGATCATGGGATTTTTGGAGCTGTGGTGCAGGGTGAATAATCCCATTGGAAATTGACTTTTAAAAATAGAAAGCAGCCATGTCAAAAAAAAAAGTGCAACCCCTTTTGAATAGAAGAATTAGCTTTAACGCATTTATTAATTGTTTCTATATCCAAAATTGGCACCTATGCATGAGGAAAATTCAACACAGAGAAGAGGATAAAGTAAATTGAAATAGAATGCTAAAATTAAATAAATTTAATTTATTTAATGCAACCCTATATCATGCAAAAAAGTGTGACCCACCTAGAGGAGAAATAATACTTTTTAAAGTATTTATTGATGGAATTAATTCCTATTTTTGGTGCATGAGGTCAAAGCATAGTGTGAAGTCAAGGAAGACTGAAGGAAGAAAGCTAAAATTAAATAAATTTAATTTATTTAATGGCAGCCATGAGCATGCACAAAATATGCGCTCAAATTGGAGAGAAAAGCATGTTTATTAATTAATTAATTGTCAGGAATAGGAAAGGCAATTATTAATTATAGAATGATGAAGGTTATATAAGCATGGGCTGCCATAATGATAAATTAATTAATTCTTCTAGCAAAGGAGTGCAGCCTGATAGTTTTGGCGCCCAAGGAAGGGGGATTTTTGCATTGAAGTTTATTTTCCACTGCTGGGAAGCTTCAAAGTTTGGCCCCTAAGATTGGAGGAGCTTGTTTTATGCCTGTGTAATTATTTGTATATTGGTACAGGTGCCCAAGTGAAGTTGAAAATATTTATGCTTGCTTTACATGCAAAAAAGCCTCAAATTTTAGGGCAGCGGGCTTAATATGCATATTTTTGTGATAAAAATCAAGTGTTCATGCTCTGGAATCTGTCTTTGTCTGAATTAATTGCAGGTATTCATTACAGGTGCTCATATAAGTGAAAGAGAGTGCAAATCAATGTCAGGTACATTGAATATGTCCTCTGAATCTGAAGAAATTGCCAGATCTGCACCAATTGCAAAGAATTCGGCATAATTAAAAGAAAAAGAGTTGCTCAGACAAAGATTGCTCCAGCCATGGCAAAGCGGGATGAAAGGGTAGGCTCTGCGGAATCATGCATAGCTTCTAGATTTTCTGAAGTCAATGATACAGACATAGGCCATGCACCTATCACCGATTTAATTGTCAGATCTACACAAATCGATCCAATTGCAAAGGCTTCCGAAAAAATTCATCCTCTTGTTTCTGACGCAGCCCGTGTAGAAGTCAGTGCATGGAGAATTCCTTCCAGGATCTTGTGCATGTGCTCCCAATCTTCCAATTGAAGCCTTCATTGAATTTGCATTCACCCGGAGTGCTTTCCAAAATTTTTAATTGCTCATATGCAATTAAAAATAAAAATGATGAGTTATTTACAGCAAAACATTGCGCTAATGCATGTCTCGGAGAAGAAATACAAAAGCTTCAAGGATAAGAAGGAAGACATGTCATGAAACACCCGTAAGTAAAATCACAATCCAACTACTTCAAGATCCAGTTTGGTGAGAATCAAAGGTAAAAGAAATCTGCATGCAGAATATGAAAAAGAGCAAGACTGCAGTTTTCCTCTTTCTTTCTTCTTCTTTTCTCCAACAAAGTAATTGAGCGATCAATTAAATTATAAAACTTAAGTGATTGGTTTAAAATCCATTACTTGAAGAAGTCAACTACTTGGAAATAGGTGGCAAACATGCAAAATAGAAGGTTCTATCTTCATTTGCAAATCATGCATGTCATGTAAAGAGGAATTCCAAGAGGGAGATTTCCAGTTGTTTCCTTTACAACTTCCACATGTGCCAATTCACTAAAAGCTTCCTATTTGTAATTTCCCCTCTACATGCTATAAGTAGAGGAAGAACCTACGGGTAAATGATCGAATTTGTAAGCGGATTCTTGTGTTCCGAGAATTTGTGCTAAAATTGTTAGTGTAGGTTATTATTTATCCTTTTATTTATTTATTAGGATAATTCTTACACTTGTGTTATCCCTACACTTCTTTGGGTTAGCTTGTTTAGGTGTACTAGTTGTGCGGAGTTAGCTTACTTATTCTTTTGGAGTTAACTTAACTACCAAGATCTCAAGTTAATGGGAGTTCTTCACCACCGATGTAGATAGTAGTTACACTTCCCTCCTCCTATATGTACATCTTTCTTATTGAATAATTAAAGTCATTCTATTGTAATGTATTGAGCATTATGGATTATGATGGATTTCCATATATGGTATTTTAGCTCTTCTGCTTTGCAAATCTAATGTGGTGTGTTATTATCATTTGAGATCGTGGCTTGGAACAATATTCTTATCATTCCTTTCATGGTATCGTAAATAGATGATGTATGCATCAATTTGTAATTTTTCTTTGCAAGCAAGGGTTTTTTTTTTTCATGTATTTAGAATTTGTTAGCAATTTTCTACAGCATGTATTTTTATGAAAAACGGAGTGCGGAATTGGATTTGGAAGGTGCCAAAACCCTAGAATCGACTGTAAACTCAACCATGTTTTGAGACAGTCAAATTTGGGTGCATTCTTTTATCCATTGGATATAAGCATGTACCTTCTGGATGCATTCTTTTACCCTCTGGGTATTTCGGTTTTGGATGTAGTCTTTTATCTACTAGACATAGATTTATACCCTCTGGATGCATTATTTTATCCATTAGATATAAGCGTGTACCTTCCGGATGCATTCTTTTACCCTCTGGGTATTTCAGTTTTGGATGTAGTCTTTTATCCACTTTGGACGCATATTCATACCCTATATAGTGCATTCTTTTATCCATTGGATATAAGCATGTACCTTCCAAATGCATTCTTTTACCCTCTGGATATTTTTGGTTTTGATACAATCTTTTATCCACTAGACATAGATCTATACCCTATGGGTGCATTCTTTTATCCATTGGATATAAGCGTGTACCTTCCAGATGCATTCTTTTACCCTCTGGGTATTTTAGTTTTGGATGCAATCTTTTATCCACTAGACGTAGATATGTACCCTCTGGTGCATTCTTTTATCCATTGGATATAAGCGTGTACCCTCTAAACGCAATGATTTACCCTCTTGGACATTTTAGGTTTTGGGCGTAGGCTTTTATCCTTTGGTCACAAGCATGTATCATGTGGATGCACTCTTTTACCCTTTGGACATTTGGGTATCACATGTACCTTTTAAAAGATCAACATTAAAATATTATTTTAATAAAGCAAAACCTTGTAAAGCTCATAACTTTTGATATGTAGCTCAGATTAAGGTGATATTTTTTTTGAAATTATGTATTTTTTCGAGATCTACGCATTGGTGACATTCTTATACACATATTTAAAATATAAAAGGTATTGTTACTCATTGTAATATTTACATGCACTTAATTATAAAGTGTTAAATTTGGGAGGGTGTTGTGATCACTTGTGGATGCATTTTCGTTGAGCCCAACGTCCTAAAATTTTGGGTATTGCATTCTTGTATCTATGGGTGTATACATTTATATCTCTCTTATTTGTTGAGATATTTTGGATCTGTATTTTCGACACTTTTTTTTGGCATGTTGATAGTCTCTCTTGTGGGGGAGCTATTCTGGTGGAGCCTAGTGTTAGTTTTTCAGTGTTCGAGTAGTTGATTTTGACAACTCATACAGATCTGTGGTGTCACTCTACCCATTCTATAGTATGGGAGGGTGTGGTGTTGATACTGCTTCTTCGGGTTTCGTGCCCTTGCCTTGTTACCTTGGCTTTTTCTTGGATCATGGCACTCCTATTTATTTGGATCTCATGTCCTTGCCTTGTTGCCTTGGTTTTTCTTGGATCGTGGCACACCTATTTGTAGTAGTTGATCAAATTATGTTTGGTGTTTGTTTTTCACTTTTCGACATCACTCCATTGACAGTCTCTTTGCATGGAGCTATTCTGGTGAAGCCCAATGTCAGTTTTTTTTAGTTATATGATCAAGCAATGGATTCAAACCATAGTGTGCACCACACTTCTTCAACATTATACAAGTTTTTGGAGTCGAGCTTCTAAGGATATCTTGCAGCAAATTTTCTCTCTACTTTGTTATTACTAGTTTTGGGTACCTCATGTGTGTCTATTTTTCCTAGTTGTTGTACATGGGTACCTCATCAGGCCTTGTTTCCAGGACCCACCTTCTTTTCCACCCACCTAAGCTATGTTTACGGGAGGGTGTTAGTGTAGGTTATTATTTATCCTTTTATTTATTTATTAGGATAATTCTTACACTTGTGTTATCCCTACACTTGTTGGGTTAGCTTGCTTAGGTGTACTAGTTGTGTGGAGTTAGTTTACTAGTTGTGTTGAGTTAGCTTCTCAGTTATGTGGAGTTAGCTTACTAGTCTTTTGGAGTTAACTTAACTACCAGTATCAGTTAGTAGGAGTTCTTCACCACTGATGTAGGTAGTAGTTGCACTTCCTCCTCCTATATGTACATCTTTCTTATTGAATAATTAAAGTCATTCTATTGTAATGTATTGAGCATTATGGATTATGATGGATTTCCATATATGGTATTTTAGCTCTTCTACTTTGCAAATCTAATGTGGTGTGCTATTATCATTTGAGATCATGGCTTGGAACAATATTCTTATCGTTCCTTTTAGAAACCCATGATAGCTATTTGAAGCAAAGGAATAGAAAGGAGCAAATTTCTAGAGAACTTTGTATCCACGGTGCATCTTGTTTCCAACTTTTTGTCTCATATCTACTTATAAACTTTGTGTTATTCTAGATCTAGATCTAAAACATGTCTTTGCTTATAATTCTATGTGTTAATATCTATTGTTTTTGTCTATGTGCATGAAATCAACTCTGTAATCTATTGATTGGGTTGCATCTTCCTCTTTATTTCCTATGTTTTTATTATTTCCTTCTTCATCGATTATTTCTTTTCTTTAATTGTTTACTTACTTTATGCAAAACTATACAACTATGTTTCATGAGCTGCATGGTTAAAGTAATACCCCCAAATAGATACTAGTATATTTATCGAAAAATCCTACACGAGAGCCACACCGGTAAATGAGGGAGATTTATCTCATGAATACCTAGGTGCTCTATTGTGTAGAAAATCTAGCCAACAGTTTTTGGCGACTCCATGCTGGGAACAACTATATTTGCAAATCAAAGCTTATCTTTTGCAGATCAGAGTGTTTTCCCATTCAACTCTCAACTTGGTGAATGTCCATTCACCCGATCTGTGAAGGCATAAGGAAGGACTGATCATTTCTACAGATTGCAGGAGAAATTCAATTTCAATCACCCTCCTCAAGTTAGAAGCCACAGATCCAGTTTTTCATGAGGAAGGAGAGTGCAAACGCATCCAGATCCGGATCATCTTTAGCATATTCCAGCAGCTGAATTATTCATCAAGTCTACACAAGGAGAAAATGTGCCCCATTCATCATGCACTTCAGCCACTTGCCCCTGCGGCCTTTGTTCCATGGGGTGTAGCCTTTGGACCTCTGAATCTAACTCCTCCTATGCATGATCTACCTAAAGGGATGAGAAATATTTTTCCAAAATTCTTTGGAGATGGCAAGCAGAATCCAGATGACCACTTGGCTTCATTCTTCATATCCTGTGGAGTGTTTGCAGTCAAACATGAAGATGTGTCTGTTAGACTCTTCATAGAGACTTGTACATGACACTAGATGGAGAATGGTTCTACTTGGCTAGCTCCTGGTACCATAACCAACGAGGCTACTATGCGGATGCATTCTTGAAAAGATTCAAGATAGCCAAGATTCCAGTACATCGATTACTCAATTCACTCAGTTGAAGAAGGAGCCACATGAGCACATGTGGGATTTTATAGCAAAATTCCAAAGATTATTGTACAAATTTCTGACTTCTACTTCTTAGAATGAGGAAAATCAAAAGGTATTCTTCATCAATGCTTTACTTCCTAAAGTAAGTTATCAACTATGAAGAGCACATCCTGCTGACTTCTTAGCAGCCCAGAACATGGCGGTTGAAATTGAAGATGACCTCATCATGGCTGGAAAGACAAAGAGAAGCACTTCTAGAGCTGAAAGTTCATCCTCTACTACTACATCTGATTCACTATTTAAAAGTTAGCAAATGAGATGTTGCATATGAAGAAACAAATGGCTCAAATGGCTCAAGGAAACAACAGTGCCCCTTCTCAGAATTTTAACAACAACCAGAACTACATTGTTGGTTCCCAAAGATTAGAAATTGAAGTTGCTCCCAAAAACAACGTGGAGATGAATGAAGAAGACCTAGGAAGTTGACGTTGATCAACTCGAGAATGATGATTTTGTAGGTCCTGCTGGTGACTCCAACATTAATTACCTTAACTATAAATCTGAACATGACTATGAAGGGCTTCTTGAAGACGGTCATGGTCATGCATATGCAATACTTACAAGATCAAAAACTCACTAAGCTAAGGCATTAGCTGATGAATAAAGAAGAGGCAACCCTTTACCTTCTTCCTTAGCTCCCGAAAAATAAGAATGCGAGTTTTCATCTCAACCACCGAAAAGCAAGCTAAAGTATCTCAATCTTATACCTTCCTTTGACATTGTTGATCATGTCAAGAAAACTAGGATTCAAATGTCAGAAGTTGAATACTTGAGAGCCTTTCCTGAGCAGTTAAATAGGCTAGTCAAATATGTACAATCTCTAGGACAATCTAATGCATCAAAGGGCCTTTTTCCTAAGCCCAAAGATACTCCTCCCCAGAACAACACTGCAGTTGTTAAATCCTCACCATCTTCTGAAAGAGTGGAACCATTCTATGTTTCCCTATTGCTTAATGGTTTCAAGTTAAGCAATTGCATTCTAGATTCGGGTGCTTCTGACAATGTCATGCTAGCTAAAGTTGTAGATGCTCTTGGGCTTACCTTGACGAAGACCATAAAAATGTGTTATTCCATGGAAAGACAAGTCCCTTTAATTGGGAAAATAAAAGATGCACAAGTTGTTCTGGTAGCTTTTCCTGACAAAATATTAAAGATGACAATTCTAGTTGCAGATATTCCGGTCTCTTACAGGGATGTTGTTGAGCAGAAACTTCTACGTAAAGAGTTGGGAGGAGAAGTAAAGATGGATTGGTCCTATGCTCATATTCCTATCAAGGGGATTAATCAGAAGCTGGAGACAAAAAAAGAAGTCCAAGTACACGGTTACAAAATCTGAGGATCCTAGATCTCGATTCTTTTTCAGGAATCTAACCATGGGGTCTATTTCTTGGAAATGGATAAAGATGTTCTAGAGTCAGAATTTCAACCAAAGCCAAGAAAAGAAGAAGAAAAAATTTGGACTTTGGAGTTTAAAGGCACATGTTGCTCTTTTGGATCAGAATCCAGAATTCTATTAATATCTCTAGATCATGAGATATTCCCATACTCCCACAAGTTGATGTTCGAGAACACCAATCATACGGCAGAGTATGAAGCATTGCTTCTAGGAATGGAGCAAGCTAAAAAGAAAGGAGTAAAACTCCTCAAAGCCCAAGGAGATGTTGAACTTCTAGTAAAGCAAGTTCAAGGGAAAGATCAAATCAAAGGAGATAAGATGAAGCATTACAGAGATAGAGTGCTTTCTTCCACACTTGGATTTTGCAACCTTCTCTATCGACTTCATTCCAACAAATCAGAATTCCAAGGAAGACTCTTTGGCGGTCACAACTACACTATTAAATCCGGATAGACCACCATCCATATTCAGACAAGGAAACTATAAAGTGGATATGGTCTACCACCCCAAAGTCCCTGATAATGTTAAACAATGGACAAACTTTCAATGATGAAAAAACAAACATCCGCATGTCTGGAACAAGAAAAAATTGATAGGTTGTGTGTTGAAGGTAGTAAATCACCACCATGACAAATAGTCATAGACAAAACTGATCCAAGTTATGATGATAGTAGCGATTAATCCAACCAAAAGGTAACAAAATCCCCAAGGGTTTAGTTTCTTTAGTGGAGACTTTCAACAAGATGTTATCAAGACCACGAAGAAGAACAAAGAATATGGTGATAGTTATTCCTCAGAAATGCAAATGGTGAATCTGAGTACGAAGGAAGTTGATGTAGGCTTACCCACCATAGAGAGAAGAAAGGATGAGCCACCACAAGATGAATTTGATGAAGACTTTCCTAAATTATTTGACAAGAATTCCAGAGAAAGGAAGTTCGAGATCGAGACTCGGGTACTCACGGTGGGACATGAGACATGAACCAAGGGCATGCATGACAAATCTGATCCACTCTGAAAGGGCCTTTTGTGATCAAAAAAGTTGCAGGAATGAATACTTTCTTCATTGCCTACCGGGATGGAATTGAGTTACCATTTCCTTTCAACGGGCAAGCATCTGAAGCTATTCAGGAACTAAGATACAGGGTAAAACCTGTATATATCTAAATAAAACACTTTATTTTTTTCTTTGTTTTTCAAAGTGTTTTTTTTTTTTTTTGACCCTCTAATCTTGATAGACAAGACACGAAACCAGAGATGCTGGGATCTCACCTTTGCTCATGTCATTTTGACAGAGGTAAAGATGTCCACAGACGGAGCCAACTGGTGTCCCTAGATTTCACCCTGAAATCTGAGACTACCCCATGTAAAAAAATCATACTTTTAAAATAATGGGTCATTTTGTGTTTTTATTGCTAGAAAATGTCTGTATTGCGTCAAGATATTCCCAGAGAGTCATATGAGCCAATTTCGACAAATACCCAGATGCCCAAACTCGTTTTATCCCTTCGCCAAGGTTTGTCATGGGAAATTTTTATTTAATTATTTTAAGCCCCGTTTGAGGTAAATTGTGCTCCGGTTTAACCTTGTTGAAGTTTTTCATGTCAATATTCACATATACCAATAGGGTTTTCACCAGGAATGAATCCTAGGCTTTGTCTGTGACTTCTGGCAACGTTTTTCATTTTTTATTTTTTTTGCGTGTTTTTTTCTTTGTGAAATTCCCCTAGGTCAATTCCTTTTCCAGTTCAGTCTGTTTTCTTGCCTAGAGTATCTGGAGATCATCTACGGACGTCATGCCAGAAGGAATTTTCCACAGAGGTCTGGTTCTCTCTAAAAAGACGAAGTCATGCACAAAAAGGCCTCTTCTGGGCAAGTCACATTTTTGGGAAAGGAAGGTTTTAAGCTACAATGGGATTTTTGGTAGTAGCAGGCAGGTGGGAATTTTGTACCTGCTTAGCAGGGTACTTTTTCCCATGGAAGCAAAGTCACTTAAGTCATAATGGGAAAATTAGAGGCAAGAGCAAGCGGGAATTTCTTACCTGCCTTGCAGGGTGAAAATTCCCATTGTGAAATAAAAGAAAATCACTTAAGGTATTGATGGGAATTTCTTACCTACCTTGCAGGTAAAAATCTCATTATGAAAGTCAAACAACTTAAGTGGATCATGGGATTTTTGGAGCTGCGGTGCAGGGTGAATAATCCCATTAGAAATTGACTTTTAAAAATAGAAATCAGCCATGTCAAAAAAGTTGTGACCCCTTTTGGAATAGAAGGATAACTTTAATTGCATTTATTAATTGTTTCTATTCCTAATTTTGGCACCCAAGCATGAGGAAAAGTCAACACAGGATGAGAGGATAAAGGAAATTGGAAATAGAATTCTAAAATTAAATAAATTTAATTTATTTAATGCAGCCCTTTCATGCAAAAAGTGTGACCCACCTCAGGAGGAAATAATACTTTTAAAGTATTTATTGATGGAATTAATTCCTATTTTTGGCGCATGAGGTCAAAGCATAGTGTGAAGTCAAGGAAGACTGAAGGAAGAAAGCTAAAATTAAATAAATTTAATTTATTTAATGGCAGCCATGAGCATGCACAAAATAGGCACCCAAATTGAAGAGAAAAGCATGTTTATTAATTAATTAATAAGAAAGGCAATTATTAATTATAGAATGATGAAGGTTATATAAGCATGGGCTGCCATAATGATGAATTAATTAATTCTTCTAGCAAAGGAGTGCAGCCCGGACAATTTTGGCGCCCAAGGAAGGAGGATTTTTGCATTGAAGTTTATTTGCCACTTTTTGGAAGCTTCAAAGTTTGGCGCCTAGGATTGGAGGATCTTGTTTTATGCCTGTGTAATTATCTATATATTGGTACAGGTGCCCAAGTGAAGTTGAAAATATTTATGTTTGCTTTGCATGCAAGCAAAGCCTCAAATTTTAGGGCAGCGGGCTTAATATGCAGATTTTTGTGATAAAAATCAAGTGTTCATGCTCTGGAATCCGTCTTTGTCTGAATTAATTACAGGTATTCATTACAGGTGCTCATATAAGTGAAAGAGAGTGTAAATCAATGTCAGGTACATTGAATATGTCCTCCAAATCTGAAGAAATTGCCAGATCTACACCAATTGCAAAGAATTCTGGCATAATTAAAAGAAAAAGAGTTTCTCAGACAAAGATTGCTCTTGCCATGGCAAAGCGGGATGATGAAGGGTAGGCTCATGAAATCATGCATAGTTTCTATATTTTTCTAAAATCAATGATACAGACACAGGCCATGCACCTATCACCGATTTAATTGTCAGATCTGCACAAATCGATCCAATTGCAAAGGCTTCCGGCAAAAATTCATCCTCTTGTTTCGACGCAGCCCATGTAGAAGTCAGTGCATGGAGAATTCCTTCCAGGATCTTGTGCATGTGCTCCCAATCTTCCAATTGAAGCCTTCATTGAATTTGCATTCACCCGGAGTGCTTTCCAAAATTTTAATTGCTCATATACAATTAAAATAAAAATGATGAGTTATTTACGGCAAACATTGCACTGATGCATGTACTGGAGAAGAACTACAAAAGCTTCAAGGATAAGAGGGAAGACATGTCAAAGGCAACACCCATAAGCAAAATCACAATTAGCTACTTCCAGATCCAGTTTGGTGAGAATCAAAGGCAAAAGAATCAACACGATGAGAATATGAAAAGAGCAAGACTACGCTTTTTCTTCTTTCTTTCTTCTTCTTTTCTCCAACAAAGTAATTGAGCGATCAATTAAATTATAAAACTTAAGTGATTGGTTTAAAATCCATTACTTGAAGAAGTCAACTACTTGGAAATAGGTGGCAAACATGTAAAATAGAAGGTTCTATCTTCAGTTGTAAATCATGCATGTCATGCAAAGAGGAATTCCAGGAGGGAGATTTCCAATTGTTTCCTTTACAACTTCCACATGTGCCAATTCACTAAAAGCTTCCTATTTGTAATTTCCCCTCTACATGCTATAAGTAGAGGAAGAACCTATGGGTAAATGATCAAATTTGTAAGTAGCATTCTTGTGTTCTAGACTTTGTGTTGAAACCCCTGATAGTTATTTGAAGCAAAAGGAATAGAAAGGAGCATATATCCGGAGAACTTTGTGTCCACTGTGCATTTTGTTTCCAAATTTTTGTCTCAGATCTACTTATAAACTTTGTGTTATTCTAGATCTAGATCTGAAAGTTACCTTTTCTTATAATTATGTGTGTTAATATCTATTGGTTTTGTCTATGTGCATGCAATCAACTATGTAATCTATTGATTGGGTTGCATATCTTCCCTCTTTATTTCCTGTGTTTTTATTATTTCCTTCTTCATCGATTATTTCCTTTCTTTTTACGCTTCTTACTTGCTTTACAAAAATATACTGATATGATTCATGAGCTTGATGGTTAAAGTAATACCCCGAATAGATACTAACATATTTAACTCGACAAATCCTACATGGGAGCCTCACCATTAAATGAGGGAGATTTATCTCATTACTACTAGGTGCTCAGTTGTGCAGAAAATCTAGCCAACAGGGAGACCCATAGTTGCCTATAATAGTTGCTAATTTCAAAATGATACAAATACAAAGCAACTAAAATTAGGTTGCGAGGGAGTCCATTTCTAGAATAGGTGAAGCCCCCAGTCAATACAATTTTCTACTCTCATAAATCTCACTTTCAATATTTTCTTATGAAAATTGAGAGTGTGGATATTGGGGCGAGTTCGTGGTCACAAAGTGCAAGCAATCGGACTCACGGTTTTAGGGACAAGATCGATTACCAGGCTTGCATTCGTGAATCCATGCTCAATGAATACTTCCAAGGCTATTGGTCTCTTCATCTAGTAGGTAGATGTCCCTGTGAGTCGCCAAACTGTTATCCCAATTTTGCCCCCAATAAAATTGATCAAACATGACCTTGCACAGGAGAAATGGAGGGGTCGGCTCAGTCGTGTGGAATCACATTCAATCCCAAAATTGAGCCGAAAATTATCCAATCAAAAATCAGATCAAAAAAAAACAACTGAAGGTGTCATGTACCTCATCGGCATAATTCCAAAAGGTTCATCAAATGGAGACTCCAAACGACTGTTGGCCCCCATGTGGATCTCGGCACATAACAAAGCTTGCAGACAATGCCAAGTATCCAACCATCATCGAAGGCTCCACATGTCCCTTAGGTGCAACTCCAAAGGTAAATCCAAAGCGGGGTTCTTGGGTGAGTGCAGACTCTCCGCGTGTCGATTCAAAAGGGAGGAGAGCTGGTCATTGAATCAGCTACGTATTGAAAAGTCGGCGAAGCCCCCATGCATCGGTTTGGCACAACTTCAAAAGAAAAATCTAGAGGTAGGTCTCAAATGTGCACTCGCCCTCCACGTGTCTTGGGTCGGGCATGTTGCTCTGCCAAATGAAGGACTCGGGAAGAACATAAAGGAAATAAAGAATGGTGGCGAGGTCGGCGGAAGCCTCCACGTGCCTCATCTATGTAATTTCAAAGGTGGTCCCAAACATGTGCCACCTCCACATGTCCAAGCCTCGAGAAATTTGAATTAGATGGTTAAAAAATCTAAGGCATGGATAACGCCATGTGTCTCATCGGCGCACCTTCGGGGTTGAATCCAAAGGCGGTCCCCAAATGAGTGTTAGCCCACCACGTAGTTAGGATCGAGAAAGGCAAATGGGCTGAATTGGCTAAATCCTGACAATAGGGTCGGGACATAGTACTCCACCAAATAGGAGGGACTCGGGTAGAACACGAGGAAAGTATATCGAGCCTCGGAAGGAGCCCGTATGTGACCTGAAATTATAGGGTACTTTGCACCGCTGTCAATGATGTTACACATACCCCAATGATGATACGGTTTCCTTGCAAGGTGTTCAAAATCTAGAAAGGCTCGCCAAGTATACATTGTATCCCGCATGCCCCGCTCGGCCTCCACATGCTTTGTTTTACCCTTTGCCCCCCTTTTTCTTGCATTTTTTCTTTAGTGACGAACCGCCACCCTGCAGGGCCGGTCTGTGATCGCCACCTGACAGGCAGACTCCCGTAACCGCCACCTGCACAGGGCGGTGGTCCTATACGCATTTTCCAGATTCTTTCGATGATCGCATCAAACGTAAATCTTCAATTTTACACGCTTTCTTCAACCACTTTGGCTTGCATTAATGTTTTTGGTTCCCTGGTAATAGTGTTTTCCTTTGTTTATAGTAAAAGAGTTCAATTGGGAGTTACCCTCTGGTAAATGCATTGGTTATAAATAGCCAACTTGTTTTCAAACAAATGGCCCCTCACCTTCTCAATTCTCTTATTCAGTCTTTGAATTTATTGCTTAGAATTCTATCAATTTCATGTTTTGCCTCCATTTTTGGTCTTTTAGAGGTCATTCGATCTTCTTGTTTTAGTCTTGCTTCATTGTTGTGCCATGTAAGTCAGCTTAGCATAGAATAGCTTCATTTCCAGATTAGAATCCATTAAAGTTGCAGGTTTTGTTTTGTCACAAGGATAGATTCTAAAACTCTCGGTACACTTGTGTTGTATTCCCACAATAAATCCCGCTAGGAATTGCATAGTCAAGCTCTGTTCACTACTTGCTATCCCTCTCTACTCGCATATCCAAAGTATTTGGTCTATCATATACACACTTTTACGGATTCATGAGGGCACAAAGGAATGATGATATCACACTGAGGGGATGAAATCACACACAACTGAATTTACCACTATTCTTTAAATGCCATGTTTGAGCTATCAAAGTTCTAGTTACAACATATCAAATAGAGTAGTGAATTATTTTATTTCAGTTAAAAGTTCACTCTCGATATCACCGAGGAAGCTATGGGGATTGATAGTTTCTGAGAAACTATGATTCATTCCTCACTTCTGAGGTAGGATCGAGAGTCTTTCAATTCAAAATAATTAGTTGCTTAGATATTTAGGATAAGATCACAACTGCATAGGAAAATAGCCACACCAGATACTTTCTTTGTTTTAAATTCATTTACTTAGATTAGTTGTTCATTTGCTAAATATACTAGAATAGCTGCTCTTTAATTTTATTAAAATCCGTCATCGAAAATACAAAAATAGAAGAATGCTTGCATAGTGTAAATACTTCTTTCGTAATTAGTTTATTAATTTTAGTTAAAAATTGAATCATTTTGTATGACAATCACAGACCTAGAGAGCCTAGAGAATATATATTTGAACCAATAGTGCCTCAACCAAATCTACCCATGACATTAGCTGATATAGATCAGGACCTTAGGATACAGTCTTCCGAGAAAAAAAAACCTACAAGCAATTAGTGAACGACTAAGAGGTTTAAACATCAAAGACGACAAGGCATACACATTTTGGTCAAATCATCCTAATTATAGACGCCTTGATAAAATACCTAAATGATTGTGTACAGGATTCAAAGAGAGCAAGCATTTGGTTGCGATCCTTTAGTTCCACAACCCGACACATGAGACCTCCTCGTTGACATGATACTAGCTTACGCATTCAAGTTGCCAAAACACCATGTAAGGTATTCTCGAGAAAATCATACAACTTCTAGTTCTAAACATAGAGGTGAAAAGGCGTATGATTATTGGATAGTCAAAAGAAGGGGATTGATTCTTCACATGACCATAACAGTTCCACACAAAACCCACAAACTCATGGTTGTGATCCTCGAGTCCCACAACCCAACGGGCTGCAAATCAATTAAGCATTGACACCGGTTTTACGAACGCTGGTATTTAGATCCTCACCACTCCCACCGGATATTATAACGTAGTTCTTCGTATTAAATATAGAAGCCAATCAATCTAATATTTTCTGGGCTAGAACAGAAAATCACCCATAGTTCACTATGAATCCACTAAATCACCTATCACCATTTTCATGACCTTATCTAGAGATATATACGAAGCTCCCACAGGTCACTTCCCATGTATCCAATAACCAAGAAATAGGATCTCAAAGAAAGCTCAACATTGATTAGAGCCTCTAATAGCTATTATATCCGAATGATCCATTACACCAATTCAGGTTAGGAGGGTCTTCTTCACCTTAGATTCACATATTCCATTATTGCGTATTGAGGATATAATATTACTCGATTAGCTTGTTTGTATCTATTCATATTCAACATTCACCAATTATCTCGACACGACCTCGGGAGGTCGGGTACAAGGAAGAGGTACTTGTAGATTCCCATGCTTGCATGTCACTTTTCCATCATACAAAATTGGTGAACCCGACGTGAACAAACAGTTCTTCCTCTTTTATTTTTCATTTCTTTCATCCACCTTCGCTCTTTCCCATTATTTTGCGGGTATTCATATACCCCCGAATATGTCGGGATACGATGCATATGGCAGACCTCTCTCAGGTCTCAAAGTAAACTATAGTCAAACAAATAGACAACCATCACCCTCGCTTTCTGCATGGGCTGATAACTATTCAAGTAATTACTTGTCATCTCAAACTCCCCCTCACAGAACTAGTTCTAGTTCTTCGTTCCGAATTGAGGGGTTTGATCAACCACACAAACACAAAAGCCGAGCCTTCGAGATCTAATAATATGACATTTACTAGAGAATCCACTTCATCTCCTCAGTCTTGTTCGGACCACGAGATCGATGAAATCAGATCCACTCCCTTTTTGGATGAGTATTTAGCACACTTTGCTAAAAGTTACCAACGATTCCAAAATATGTATCCACCTATAGGAGTTTACAAATACAATCGATACCCTATTCCAGAAAACACCCCATTCCTCCACCTATGGGAAATACCCTCGGTGAAGCTCGGTAGGGTAATGATCAATTCATAGCGAGGGTATCACACCCCTGCACAACCTCAAGGTATACAACAAACGCCCTTAAGGAAAAGCACTATGTCTTCACCAATAGAGGTCATTTCAACCTTAGCTAAAAAGGTTAGAGGGCTAGAACTTTCTCAAGGAAACCAAAACTCATATTTTGGGCAAGCAGGAATCCCCAACCCTCCACATCATCCCAATTAGGTCGACCTCCTTACAAGAACAGTGCACGTTAGGCATGGCTCCTCAAAATCCTTATAGTTACCCACAGCAAACACCAACTAGGACCCCATTTTCAAACACCACTCTAGTTGAAAACATGACACCTCCTGGCTTGGCACCAAACAACCCATACCAGAACAATGCTCCTCCTTACTTAAACATTTATTCAAATTCACCACAAGGAGACATGTTCTCTTCTCCTAATATTTTCATTCAACCACAGGATTCCTTATGTCCCTACAAACACATATCCTATGTCATATCAACAACCCTTGCCACTGCCACCTCCACCCCCTCAGCAAGCACCATCAATGGTCGAGGCCTATGTAGTAGGGACTTATTCAGAATATTTAAAAGAGCCCTGGACTTCACCATATGAAGTGTTATGCTTCCAATACCTCTTCCCAATTTACCCAAATACAAAGGGGAAGGGGACCCAAATGCACACATTAAGGCCTATGCCACACCATATAGGTAATTACTTCCTTAGGACGGGGTTGTCGCTAAAATAATCCCTAAAACCTTAGAAGGTATTGCCCTTGATTGGTATTACAGAATACCTGAAGCCTTGATACACTCATTTAAACAACTCATGTCAGATTTCATCAAAGCTTTTGACATGAACAAATTATTAAGAACGAGAATCAGGGAGGTCTTGCATATTAAACAAGAACATAATGAATCCAATGCTCATTTTATTCAAAGATGGCATACGGTTCTCTACTCATCGTGAGTGCTCCAAACATGGATCAAATGGAAATATGCAATGTATTCCTTAATTCTCTCAATAGAGAGATAAAGGAAGAAGTCCGTAAGTTCCCATTAAGAACTTATGATGAAGTACTCGAGAGTGCTCTCCGAATTGACCAAACAATGATAGATAGTGGTCGTAAGACATATGGAACAAATGGGAAATTAACCACTCCCAATCAAAACACCGCGCCTATCCTAATACCAACGCTAATCAAGGACCTAAGATCCTTAACAAAAATCGTGGAGTTACAACATATGGGGTAATCGATCTAGGTTAAAAGGGCAAACGTTGTAAACACGCCGCCACTGTTAATAATCAATGAAATAACAAGTTTACTCTAAAAATCAATGCGATGGATTTTAATCGTCAACATGATGACGACAACAACAAATCCAAACACAAGGTCCAAATCAAAACCCAACGGATATTAGAGTCAAAACCAAAGGCAAAAGCCTCAAAGTTTTAACTCTAACAACCAAAGAACCTTATCGAAATTTTGGGCCACAATGGTTTTTAACAACAACCTCAAAATTATAATCCCAATTTGTATAGTGGCTTCCACAAGATTCAAGGTCACGATACTAGGACTTGTCTTGATTATAATAAATTCATGCAACATTTGCCAGAAGATCAAAAACAACTCTTTATAGATATGTTTTTAGCAAATTTTGTAGTGCCCACGCCAAACACTTATGTAGGGGGTTGTTTCCCCTCAAAATGCACCCCTCAAGATCTTTAATGATCCACTCCCAAACCATTCTAACAATAACAAGCTAGATCCTAATGGAACAAACAAGGGTGTTATAACAGGAAACAATGATCATGAAGCTTCAACTTCATTAAATCCACCAGTCGCACCCCAACTAGGAACTCGACCCCAAACTAAGATAGTTGGTTTGGTAGAGTTAGACACCGAGCTACCCATAGAAACCATAACAAGAACACGGGATTATTCTTCTCAACCTACTCCAAGTTATCCATTGGAACCAGATAATAGTAAACAAACATTGGTAAAACCCATAGGCACCTATGATTTAATTAACGATTTAACTAAAACCTTCTCTCACATCTCCTTTTTGGATTTGTTAAAGAACTCTCCCACCCACAGAGCTACCCTCTTAGAAGCATTAGGCCTTGGTCATTTAATCAACATCACTCCTCCAGAAATGCAAGTAAACCATTTAGATTTTGACGTTTATCCTTGTTGGTCCGAAAATCATCGGGTGGGTAGATCTATGGATAGACAAGCCAACAGTGTGCAAGGCATAGCCCCTCTTTGAGACAACAAAGTGAAACTGGTTTATTACTATTCTACCAGCAGGAACTGTGCAAGTCCTATAGTATTCTGCCTTCAGGGGGTTTGGGATCTCATCCCAATAGAGTTAGTTCCGATGAAGAACAGAAAGGAATGAAGGAAGGAATGGAAGAAAGATGGATCTGAAGGGAGAAAAGAAATGAATTCCAAAGTAGAAAGGTCAGAGGGTTTATGTTTTGGGCCGGTAGTAAACAGAGCCAAACTTACTCACATAAACAAATAAAGCAATACTAATAAACAAAATGACAAAAGTAGATATGAATCTAACAGAATAAACACACAGATCTGATGTAAGAAAGATCTAATGCATATAACACATGAATTTAGCACAAAGTCTCAATATTTGTATTAATGTTTTCTTTTGTTACAAGAAAGCTCAAATTCTTTCTCTCCCCACTTCTATTTTTCATACAAGATTGTCCACCTTTGAATACTACAAGTATCCAAGTATTTATAGAAGGAGAAGGAGAAAGAAGACAAAAAGGAGCCAACAACTTATTTACAAAATATCTAAAAGTCAAATGTTGACTTTGGGGCAATTTTGTGGATGACAACATCCCATGGTGCAACATGGATGATGTCATCGCGTGTGCCAACATACTTTTAAATAATTTTACAAAAATGGGATTTATCCCAGGAGGAGGAAGCCTATTCATCATCATCCCTTTGCTTGAATGGAGTGTCTTGCTTCTACTCTAGAGAGGCGATATGATACTGAGCTCGATACTCCATAAACTTGTTGATCATCTTCTGAAGTTGATCATGATTGGGACCCTTTGTGTGGTCTCCGATGACTTCGTAAGTTTCTCGTTCATCTCTGAGCCTATCAGGGAGCTTGAAGTATTCGTTTCCTACCTCTATCAAGTACCTGACAAAATCGTGCAAGCCAGAAGGTTGTTAATATATTCTCAGTCAAAAGTGACCTCTGGCATCAAACCTTGTGATGCAATTCCCTTGAAAATCTGAATAGTTTTTTTTTTCTCTCAAGGTGAACGATGCACTAAGCAACCCAGGAGACATCCTCAAGACATTTGATGTTTACATCTAGGGCTTCCTCCTTGATTTTGTCTATCTTTTCTAAGACAAACTCCATTTGATCAACCCGATAGTCTAAAGCGACAAGCACTTTGTTGTGTTCTCAAGCGGTGATCAATGATGCGTCAAATTTTAACAAGTCATCGGTCGGGTAGTCAACCATTTTCTAGAATGTCTCGTGTTGCAACCCGGCATGGTCCAACTCTTCGAAGATGGCTCTTGCTATTGCTTGGATTTCATTGTTTGCCTTATCTATACTTTGGTAGATGCCCGTGAACTTCGTGATTACTTCCTCACTGTCTCTAAGGATCTGCTATTTCCAGGATACTTGCTGCACCTTATTCGCCAATCTTGGTGTATTCATTTATCTTCTCCGACTAAGGACTTTAGGAGTTTCGCGGCAGCTATAAGAGGTGCATTGCCCATTATTTGTAGAGATTGGAGAATATGTTTGTTTTGTTCCTTTAACATTCTCTTCTTCTCCTTTGCTTCTTGCATTTCTTGCGAAAGGGCATCCACGGTTGACAAGGTCTCTCCATGCAGCTCTCTCGAAGATGTTCCCATTGTGACTGGTCACTGTAAAAATCTGTATGAGACATGATCTTCTTTCTTCTTTATGGGATCTAGGTAGGCTATCTCCATAACCCTTTTGCTCAAGCACTTTTTGAAAAGCGAGTTATCACTTTTTGCTTCTTTGGTCCTTTAGTCTGGATGATGGAGAATTCCATGGGTGTAATGGGGACTTTCCTCTTGTGTTGGCTTAGGTGGTCTGAGATCCAGCTTGGACTTATGGGAGTGGGACCAGAGGATGAAGAAGAGACGGGGTGGAAGGAAGAAAAATTATAGTCGACACGGGAAGTGTGTCGAAACACTTGGTGGTGGCATGGAGAAAGGGGCCGACACACCAACACTCACGGGATTAGGAGTCACTACAAGAGAGGAGGCCATGGGGCGGAAGGGATCTGCGAGATGAGGGAAGAAATGTTGGGGGACAGATCCGCAAGGGAAGAGAAGATGGAGGAAGAGGGAGGGGAAAGGAAGAAGATGGAGGAGAAGACACAACCAAAGGAGCGGTTGTTTGAGTGACATGAGGAGGGGAAGGAGGAGTGAGAGAGGGAACGGTTGGTACCTCACCAGTTGTAGATTGTGACAACATCCTGAGTGGATGTGTCCGTTGGAGCACTTACCGCTTCTTCTTTTCCTGGGGACACTAAGTCCATAACTTGCTCTTCTGCAGTAGTAGGAGGGCTTTCAAGAGCTTTCTCTTGAGCAATGCTTGCCTCTCCCACTTTATCTTTCCCTTTGCCTTTAGGAAAGTGTTTTGGCCTGGTGGGTGCATTTCCCAGGGGAGATGTGATAAAATCTACCCCAAGATAGATGATACCATTTTTCTTACACCAATGCTCGGTGCATTGTAGAGTAGGTTGAACCCTTTCTTGGATGGTCTAGGGTGCTTTGTTCCTGTCAATATCTACGAATGGCCAATCATCCCCTTCCGTGTCTAGGTAAACTTGATCAATTTCCTGATCAGTTTCTAGGAAATCCTTTGGGATGATGGCCACGCCATATTGAATGATCTCTCGCCAAGGCCAACTAGGAGTGATCCTTTCATCTGAGTTCAACTTCATGATTTAAGTCGATGTAGATATCCTCGATCTAAGAGGAACGTGGATAGGATCGATCTTTTCCCTTGGAAGGCAACCATGAGGATTGAAGGTTGGCCTTGCCAGGAAATTATGCTTTAAATTGAGCAATTCAAGCTCTGCATACATCTCCCGAGCTTTAATTTGTGAGGGGCACGTGTACCTTCCTACTGTGAGGGGGAATGGATTTCCTCCCTTCTTCCTCTTCATACACTTCTCGTGATAGGTGATAAGGTGCCTTGACAACTCCGGAAAAGGGATTAGTTTAGGCCCCACATATCTCAGCAATCTTGTGGGTTCTCCCAAGAAGTTGGTAGCTCTGAGATAGGAAAAGGTGGGGAATTGCGTAAACAACGCTCCCCACTTCCTTTTGGTGGTGATCATGCTTTTCTTGTCCGACCATGAGTCATGTTGGACCTCGAGAGGTAGATGATGCCATGAAGAAGGCATCATTGATCTTACTAAACTGAGTTATGCTATTCTCGAGCCTCAACTCTAGATAGTATTCATATATTTTGACCCGGGCCATACCCCATACTAGTTCAACCCCGGGTAGTCTCTCTCTGAGGCAGCTACATATACTACATAGGAGTTCATATAGAACCTCCCAGTTGTTGAAAGTTGTTAAAGTTGTTCCAAGATTGTATCACTAATAATCTCGCCCCAGCCAAAACGCTGATTGGGCACATTCTTATTCATTGTTTCCAAATACCTGAGCATCCACTTGTGAAAGTAATGGGCATCAGGGAGCCCATGTACTCTACTTAGGAAGGTGATCGTGTCACTCGGCTCTTCTGAAAATCACTATGATGAATGACTTGGGGCCACCTTTGTCACACCTTTTTATTCTTGAGGTACACCTCGTTCATCATCTACATGCACTTGTCCTCATTATCGGTCCAAGTCTTCATGCAGTCTTCTTGACTTACTGCCACAAAATGTCTGTGGTGGGGGATGCCCAAGATAATTTCAAAGTGTCGGGTTGTGAGGTTGATTATCACTTTGCCTTCCTCATTTTTGACACATCTTGTGTCCTTGTTGTAACAACGGCCCACCAACATGATGAATTCATTATTAATTGCACTCACTGGGAGCCCTGCAGCAAAGTGCAGACCACTGCCAACCAATTTATCCATCCATGGGCTGCATGACCTTCTTGGTTCTAGCCCAAAAGTCATCCATGTCTATATGCCCAAGTTCTCGAATCTCTAATATCAATATCACACTCTGCAAGTGAGTCGTGGCATCCCGACCTTTTGGTATTTGTATTTCATCTCTTGCTCCATCAACTTGGCTTTGCTTTGGACTTGGTTGGCTTCTTACTCGATTAAGACATAAGTGCACTCAAGGATTGCTATTTCTCTGCAAGAAGAATCGTGAGAGTTCCAACATAGAAGGGCCATGTTAGCCATCAAGTTTTCCATAAAAGCTTTGCGAATGAAAATTATCAACTTATGAGCATCTGCAGGCGCAAGGGCATCCTTCTTTGTAGGAGGCATAGGGGCTTTGAAAAGCAAGGTGCACTTTTAGGGAGTGTTGCATGGGAGAAAGCAGCGCCAAAAGGGGCGCGGGGCGCAGAAAGGCTACACACAACATTCAAATGTTGATGTCATGGACATTGCACCAACACATAGGAAGTACTTTAACTAGGTGCAGATTTGTTTGGTGTAGCAGGGTCTCAGGGTGCGCCATTGGCATGCAGATGTGGCAGATGTTGCATGAGGGTGAGGTGTGCCAAGTGCATTTGTAGAAGGTGTAACACAAAGGTCAAGTGTGCCAAAGGGTTTAGTTTTGCGTGGCGTGGAAAGGGTTTGCACAACATGCAGTGTTGTTGTAGTTGCTTTGGCGCCAGTGCTTACACCTTAGGAATTTTACAATGTTTTATAAGGCGTGGGAAAGGCTTATACTTTGCATGTATGTGAAAGTGTAAACCTATGGCGCGACTGTGTTTAATGTAACATGGATAAAGATCATGCCGAAGAAAAACAGTGGGTTGTTTGCTCTATTTTATGATTTTCACTCTTTTGGCTTAGACTTTGATGTCCAGGAGGGAAAACCTAGCAAGGCAGGGAGTAAATGACAAATGGGTTTTATCTCATTTTGTGATAGAGCCTTCCAGATTTGCAGATCTGGAAGGAGGAGAAGGGTAATTGCAGTTGAGCACTTGGGTTTGCAAATGGTGTTATCCCCTTCTTCTAGATTCATTTCCTTTATCACATAACCCTATTCACCTAGCCCAACATCCATAAAAACAACAAGGATGGTAGAAACCACTTACCCGGTATAAATAATGACAAAGGAAAGAAGTGGGGTCCACGATCACGACGAATGGCATGCACGGGCTGACAAGATAATGACAGCGTAGAGGAATAATTTTCACAATTTTCAACTTGTGAAAATGATAGGTTCAATGTGCATATATATAGAAAAGTCCACATTTAATGCGCCAACCACTTTTTCCTTTGGCGCACTAGGAGAGACGTCGACATGGAGGAGATTGTGCCTAGGAGTGGGTTTGGATGTGTTGACAGGATGATGGGTGCACTTAGGCGCACCTTTGGGAGGCACAACATTTGGAGTGTTGACACTCCAGGAAGTGTGCCAAAGGCAAAGATGGGCACAGTTTTGCAAGATGTTGCAACAATGGTTCTTGCGCCCAACCCAAAAGGTTGAAAATGACCAAGCTCTTAAAAGTTGATTTTCGGGAGGGAGTTCTAGGCCATTCAGAACATTAATAGACCTTATCAGGGGACCGAAACGGAATTTTGGTATGGTTACCTGCAAAATTGCCCTTGTCAATTTTATAGGATAACAATCCTCCGGGTCATCCAGATAGGTATACTGAGTTTATATTCGATATAAGCAAAATGCCAACAGACGTTGAAATTACACGAAGAGGTGACCCAACTTTACATTTACAAGTATGGGTTTACAATAATTATGTTAAACGTGTAATGGTTGATGATGGGGCAGCAGTTAACATAGTCCCCTTCACTTTTCTTCAAAATTTAGGATATGGAGAGACAAACTATTCCACAACATGAAATACGCTAAGAGTATATGATAGCCTCAAGGCCACTTCAATTGGAACCATAGTTTTATCAGGCACTTTAGGACCCAAGACGGTCCTCATCGAGTTTTATATTATAGATCGGAAACCAACTAAAATATGATCCTTAGTCGCCATGGATACACCACATGAAGGCAATCCCTTCCACGTTATTCCAAGAAATAATATTTCTACACTTAGGAAAATATTCGAGGCACAAGGTGACCCAAAACCCTTTGATATACACCTAGCTGATTTGAAGAAAGACCGGGCCTTCACTCGAGTTTGAACTCCCAAAAAATCAACTCATCAAACCAATTATTTTGAAACCAAAAGAAGATTTGATACCCACCACAGAATTAGAAATTACAAATCCAGATGAGGACATTCCAAAGCACTCAAAAATGAGACCAATGTTAAAAACAAAGTGTCACTAGGGACTACCACAAAATTGTCAAGTTGCTAGAGAAGGACTTACCTATTCTCCTACCATTTGATTCTATGGGTATGGGACACACCACAGGGAATTACTTCTCTTCCATCGATGAAGTTTTTATGGTAGAAGTAAATCAAGCAAAATAAATAGATACAAAAGAGATATCCCAACATCCATTTTTCCAAGCAATTATTGGAATCTCCACTTCATAGAGCTAGATGTCGCTTTGGAGCTCGGGCAGAGTAATCTTTACTTCACCCGAGGGAAAATCCTACCTTTTTCCTTTACATGAAACTTTGAATGTACAAACAATGGGTCCGAGTACGAAGCCCTCCTCCTTGGCCTCATCCTAGCCAAAATAATGGGCGTCGATAACATTAGAGTGCTAGGAGACTCGCAACTAGTTGCAAACCAAGTCTCTGAGGTATATGAAACTAGGGCTGAACATTTACAACTCTATAAAATAACAGTATTAGATCTAAGCAAGGGATTTAACTTCATATCAATTGAAGCAATCCCACGAGAGTAGAACCTTCTCGCAAACTCAATAACAACCTTAGCTTCCCGTTTCACCCCAAATAGCGAGTTGGAGGATACAAATTTCACGGTATCACTTTGTATTGAACCATTAGTGCGTAAAATACCAACAAACTCACTCCTAACTCATGGAGAAGCTGAGGATGATTTTTCTATCATGGATCACTTTGACGATGATAGAGTCACTCTCGAATATCTAAATGCCTATGCGGAGCTACACCTTGCTCATCGTATAGTTGATCTTTCCCTAATACCACATTCCTCTTCCTATTTTAGAAATCCCATGGTAGAGTCTCCTCCACAGAAGGATCTCGATATCTACGAGATAGAAAATGGAGAAAGCTTGGAACTACCTCCAGCACCACTTGAATTTGAAGAAGGTAACGCTTCTTTAATAGAAGAAACCATTGACATAAACATTGGAACGGAGGAAGAACCAAAAATTTTGAAGTTAGGATCCTCGTTAACTCTGAGGAGATATAGAAATACACACCCAAATCCTCAAAGAACATCAAAAGGCTTTCACATTTAACTATAAAGAAATGACGGGCATCACACCACATGTCGTGGTACATAATCTTGTCACTAAACCAGATGCAAAACCAATTAAACAGAAGTCAAGACCAATGAAGCCAAAAGTGGCTCTCATGGTAAAAGAGGAAGTAATAAAACTTCTCCAAGTGGGATTCATCAAGCCCATTGACTATTCACAATGGGTATCTAATATCATCCATGTTCTCAAAAAGAATGGGAAGATACGCATTTGCATAGATTTTTGGATATTAACAAAGCTTGTTCCCAAGGATGACTTCCTATTACCATCCATTGACATTATCGTTGATGCAATAACTAGATTTGAATTATTGTCCCTCATGGATGGGTTCTCAGGGTATAATCAAATTAAAATATCTGAACATGATCAAGCCAAAACTACATTCATAACTCCCTGGGGAACTTATTGCTACGTTGTCATGCCATTTGGTCTTAAAAATGTTGGCGCTACATATCAGCAGGCAATGACTTACATATTCCATGATCTTATCCATAAAATTGTGGAATCCTATGTGGATGACTTATTGGCCAAGGCCAAGAAGCGTTGTGATCATCCAGAAGTACTTCGCATCATCCTCTCACGATTGATTGAATATGGTGTCACATTAAACCCAGAGAAGTGTGTGTTTGGTGTGATAGGAGGCAAACTTTTGGGCTACATTATATCTTCACAAGGGATTGATGTTGATCTAGCCAAAATACGGGTTGTTCTCAAATGATCCCACCATCGGATGAGTCTAGAATTAGGTCATTTCTTGGGAAACTCAATGCAATCCAAAGGTTCATCCTAGATTTAAGTTTTTCCATTCATCCAATCAAAAATCTATTAAAGAAAGATTATAACATTGATTGGACTGAAGAATGCAATGAGGCCTTCAAGTGGTTAAATGCTTCTTGTTATCTCCACCCACGTTAATGCCTCCTAAACCAGACCGCCCTTTGATCCTATACTCACAAGCCACTCATGTCTCACTTGCACTGCATGCCGCTCAAGAAGACAATGATAAACGGAACGTGCGGTCTATTTCATTAGCCGAACATTGCTTGATTATGAAATGTGTTACACACAGGTAGAGAGAGAATGCCTTGCCATAGTCTTTACAACAAAATGTTTAAGACATTACATGTTAAACCAAGAAACGAGGGTCATTGTAAAGACAAATCATTTACGAACATTCATCACGTAAGGGTCTTTATCTAAAAATGTTGGACATTTCATAACCTTAATGGGAGAATTTGAGTTAACATTTGTAAACCAAAAATCCGTTAAGGGAAAAATCATTGCAAATTGGTTGGCTGACAATCCACTAGATGGAGGTGATCTGGTAAATCTAGACTTTCCTGATGAGTGTGTATACTTCGTCAAAACTAGGCCCCCCATTTATACATGTCCCTGGTACACTGATATCATCAATTTTATCATGGACCATACATACCGAAAGGTGCCACATCACAACAAAGGAGGCGGTTATGCATTATCACCGCTAAATATGTTGTTTTAGAGAAAGTACTCTATCGTAAAGCCTTCGATGGCATGCTTCTAAGATGCGTTGACATAGAAGAATCCAAGAAGATTCTTCATGAATCCCACAGTGGGATATGTGGAGGCCACTTTGGTGGTCACACCACTGCTCGCAAAATACATCGGATGGGCTATTTTTGGCCCACTCTCGAGCATGACGTAGTGGAATTTGTACGTAAGTGCCACAAATGCCAAGAATTCTCTCATGAGATTCACATGCCAACACAATCCCTGTAGCCAATAGCGACCTTGTGGCCCTTCTCCACGTGGGGTCTAGACTTGATAGGGAAGTTCTCTCCCTCATCAACCAATGGCCATAATTTTATAATTACAGCCACGAAATATTTTACCAAATGGGTGGAGGCCATGCCTCTCACCACAATACCAGGTTCGGTAATTGCCAAATTCATTCTGAACCAAATTATCTGCAGGTATGGTGTCCCACAAGTCATTATCTCAAATAATGGCACATCCTTTAAAAATGACGAAGTCTGTGAGTTATGTAGCAAATTCAAGATAAACCATCACACGGCCTCTCTTTACTACCCTCAAGCCAATGGGCAGGCCGAAGCGACAAACAAAACGTTAAAAGTTATTCTCCTCAAAATAGTCAAGGAGAACAAGCAAGATTGGCATTTAAAACTATATCCGGCCTTGTGGGCCCATCGAACCTCAATAAGAACACCAACCGGAGCAACCCCTTTCTCATTGGTATCTGGGGAGAAGCAGTTCTCCCGCTTGAGGTTGAAATACCCAGTCTCTACATCTCATTACAAGGGATTCTAGATGAAGAAGCTTACAGGGAGGCACACCTCTCTCAACTAGAAAGCCTTGATGAGGCCAAGCTAAATGCCGAACAATGGCACAGAGCCTATGCTGACCGGATGTGCCGGCAGTATAACAAAAAATTCTATGAGCGAGAAATATATGAGGGAGATCTAGTTCTAAGACTAGACATACTAGATCGATAAGAAAACCAGCGAAGGAAGAAAGTTCTAGCCCAAGTGGTTGGGCCCATACCAAGTCATGAAGGACTACGGAAATGGTGCGTATCTTTTGTGCACACTAGAAGGTGAGGAATTCAATGAAACTATCAATTCCTTGCATCTTAAATGGTTTTACGCATAAGACATCAAAATCACCACTTGTACATTATAGCTACCTACATTGCATTAGTCATTTAGTTGTTTCATTCTATCCACTCATTTCGTAAAAATGGTAGTCCAAGAACTTACTCTTAAGCAATTTATTACAAATTTCTGAAAATATTGGCAAAAGCATTCAAATCACATCTCTTCAAACATCATCAAGTATTTTCAAATATTCTCATCAAGGTTCGACAGACAAGTATTGACAAAACTATACCGAGGCCTATGCATACTTGGTTTTGCTCTTTCTTTCTACTAGGTGAAGTTTTCCTTACCTACGGTATGTTCTAGAAGCTTCTTGGTGTCACATCTATCCCTCTTGAATCTCTTTGAAAGATAGGATATCCCAAAGTCATAGATCAGAAATGTCAAAATCAAATGAAATCAAAAGCACCAAGCAAACAGAATATTTTATTTTACATACTTCTTTGCCCCATCAACCTTCGGTGATAAGCCCACATCTCTTACTGGTGGTGTGATGTTGGGAAAGGAAAGAAGTGCCCTTACTCACCTATATCCCGCCTTTGGTGACAAACCCATGCTTCTTACTAGTGGCATGAGGTGGGATGTGGGGGGTCCATTCACACAAATTAACAAATCTTGGTATGCAAAAAGTACAAATCAAACTATATTAAGAGAAAACAAATATCCAAATTCCAAAGAGATCAAATCCTCAAAACCAGATTTTGTCAACCAAGTTGCCATTTATGAATCTAAGTCTAGATAAACTAGAAAGTAAGTGGCCTTCTAAGCTTGGTGGTAGCTCTGAGTAGGGTAGGTGTGTAGGTCTATGTTTGGTTTCTGTTACTGGTTTGTCTATCTCTCATCGTTCCATGCAGTCAAACTCATACAACTTGTGCCCTTCCTAACTCTTGGTGTTGAGCCCTCGCATCTTACTAGTTGCGTGGATTTGGGATTGGGGCAAGTTCATCTCTTTATCACTATGCATTCATCACATTTTTCCAACATAAGAAGAAATTACAAACATTGCCCAAAGAGTTCAAAAGTTCAGTACTACCATATGTTTGTATCATCTCATATCAGTATTACAAAAGTATAAAAAAGAGAAACATCTTACTCAACATTTGTTATCATTTGTCATCCATTGCATACATTCTGAAAAGCATGAAAACAAATACTCTAAAAATATCTAGTATACATGTGGAAACAAGTCATGAAATTCTAGGCACCAAGAGTCTAGATCCAAAATATATATATATATATATATATATATATATATATATATATATATATATATCAAGTTTCATATACAATGCCATCATGCACTAGGCATGGTCAAAACACTCAATGAGCCTAAAAAGTACAAAAACACTCATATAGATATCTAACAAAATACTACAAAAGTGGCCTCTCAATCCCTATGGGATCCCTCAGAAGGTGCACGACCACGTCTAGGACTCGGCTATGTTGGCACTCCGAATGCACTGAGGGCTTGGTCATGACCACTATTTGTCATCTCACTATGAGAATGACTCCTCCTCATCAAGCACTCGGCCATCCTATATCTAGCTACCTCAACACGGAGAGAAGTCATGATCTTCGCCGCATGCTAGACAAAGGTGAAAACATCGGTATGCCTACCAGCTGCTGAAGGCTCCCCCACATCTATAGATAGCTCAGCACGAGTCTTCTCTTAGGGGAGCAACAGGTATCTCTGTACATACTCGGTGAATCAATTCTCGCCACTCATCAAGTCATTCAAAAGTAAAGGAGAAATCAAGTTAGAAAATGATCAAAGATAAAACCAAGAGTAGACAAAAAAAAAAAATAACGACTAAAACAATTCTAACTAAAACAAATGTTGGAGGTAGCGGGATCTTGGATGTTTGTCCTCCTCTCATGTTGGAGGGTCATCTCACATTTAGGTTAGGTTTAGGGTTTCATATGTGTCATGCACTAGGGTTACTCGAAGACCCTATATGTACCCCTTTTATTCATTTATGAGCATGCCAAGACACTCGTTGTCTTTCCTCTATGTAAACTTTGTTTCAACGAGCTAGTTCTTCCATTCTCGATCAATTTTTTCCTTGGCTATCGTGGAGCTTTCACGATTCCATTGGAGTGCAACTACTTCGTGGTGCCTCGTTTCCGATTCGATTCTCGCAAACTCTTTTCATGGTATCAGAGCTGAGATCGGGTAAATGTGCACTCAATTTTTTTTTGTTGCTATTACTCTTACTTGGTTTCGTTATTTTACTCTGCATGCAAGTCTTTTGATCACTATTTTCTGGAAATTATCTTGCTAATATCTCTAACAAGCTTTCTCAGAAAGTTTTTGTGTTTTTTTTCTTGTGCATGTTGTCTGTGGTTGCAGGATCCTTAGTTCTTGGTAAATCGTGGTTGCTACTCAACAAACCCAAATCCCACGGCATTTGTTTTCTTCCCGTGCGTTTTTAAGCACATTTGCCACGTTTTTGGTGTGGGTGCTAAAACGTGGCTGCATGTGGAGCAGATTTTGGACTCTTGTAGGCGTTTTTTATCGATCATGGGTTTTTAGTCTCCATGGTGTTTTTTTTGGGGTGTTTTTTTATCATCTCCACATTTTTTTGATTGTTGGAAAGGCAATTTTTAATCATCATTTGCCATGTTTTTTGCTTCACAGGGTTGTAAAAATCATCGCCTCGTTTTGGGTTCACGGGTTGTAAAAATCATTTTTCATGCATTTTTTTGGCAAATAGCCTTAAAACAAAAATGGCCTAATTAAAAATGCAGAATGCTAAAAACGGCATGTACACAAAATCTCTTGGCGACGCGCTAGGCAACATTTCTCTATGTTTTTCACCCTTGGCGCGGCCAGGCATCATTTCCCTACTGTTATTTATCCTCGGCGCGGCCTGTTCCCTTGTTTTTTGGTGTAGGCAACATAAAACGTGGTCGCCATTCTGTCTGCGCGGATGTACACTTACACTAGTCAATTTTGGTAAGTTTCATTCCTTTCTTTTTTTTTAAAACTTACTCAATCTCTGGGAACTTTTTTATAAAAGATTGAGAAAGTATACATGCTAAGTTTTTTTCAATCAAACTTCTCTTTTTTGTAAGTTTTAAAAAACATTTCTAACTTTCGACAAGTTTCTTAAGAACTTTGTTTTAATTAGAAAAACATTTATCTTTTTAAAAAATTAGATTAGATCTAATTAGTTTTAAATTAGATCTAATTTTTATTTAATTTCACATTATTTAAAAAAATATATTTCCTTGGCATTATAATTTGGTCTTTGGATTGTTGTATTTCTAACCTTCTGTCGAGTGCCGAAGACGAAGGGTGAGGTCCGGGATTGGCAGGTGGCTAATTCCCCCTCGCAATACAAACAAACCCTATCTCAAATTCTATTTCATTTCCAATGAGCATACATACGACACCCTTTGCATGCATTTAGGGTGCTTTTTTAATCCGTTTGCAGGCTTATTGGCTTTTTCTCATCAAATTGCGGGAATTGGTTTTTGCTATAACTTTTGACTCGTTGCTCGGTTTTGAGCACTTCTTTAGTCAAAGTTGCATGTTTTTTACTCTAGATGATGGGATCATTATCTTTATAAACGCACTAATTTTATAAAGTGCCACATTCTAGGGGTGTCTTTGTTTTGCTTAATTCAGCTCATTCTTTTGAGCTTTGTTCTATTCCTTTTTTTCGTGGACTTGTGAGCACATCTAATCACCACGTTTTACGACTTAAAGGGATTCTTTTGTGCGATGTGAGACACTTTTTCTCACCACCAGTTGGATTTCTCCTCCTTTCCAAAAAGGATCTCCAGTTTTTTTCTTGTGCTTGTTTACGGTGTTCCTCTTTTGTTGCACTCCACGAAACATTGTTGTGGTCTCCTCTCTTGCGTGTTATTACGCTAATTGCAAGACGAGTTACCAAGTGTTTCAAACCGCACGCATCGGACCCGATTTTAATCAACGCACTAAACTATAAAGTGTCTCGAAAGCAGGGTTGTTATTGTCACTGGTGTTGTGCTTACATGCGGATCGCATTATCGGCCAAGTCCGACGTCTTGCATTTGTGCATCTTGCACTTTTTGATTCCGCATCATGGAAGGTACTCTTTCCAGACTTGAGCATCATAGGATCACCTTACAGCCTCCACCAATTCTTAGTGGGAGAGAGAACTATTCAGCTTGGCGTGCTTCTATGGAACATTACTTCGCCTGCAAGGGTCTTTCTCACTTCTTGCTTGGGCCAGTTCCTGCACCCACTGATCATCATCATCTTAATGAT
The DNA here is from genome assembly GCA_018340775.1 of Taxus wallichiana var. yunnanensis. NCBI lineage: Eukaryota > Viridiplantae > Streptophyta > Pinopsida > Cupressales > Taxaceae > Taxus > Taxus wallichiana. The sequence continues at coordinate 408,428,160 of CM031241.1, forward strand.
TTTCTCAACAATTGTGACCATGTTTTTGGTCACATGATGATGCATGTCTCTACATCTCAATGGGTTCATGTGGCAGACTCAGATCCACCCCACCGCATCTAGAGCATTCTTCAGTCCCTCTATGGAGACCTTTCACATACTGTCGCTGTTGTTGTTGCAGCTGATTTAGTTATCTCCTCTATTTTTTTGTGTTATGATAGTTCATCCCTTTACCACTCGCTTGGTTCTACTTTTGATAACCCCGGATTTTACACCTAGCTCGATGTCGAGAGTACTGGGAGGACTCTTCTCCTCATTCTCTCAATATTCCAGAGAGTGTTGATGCATCCTACATCTCATCAGATATTGAGCAGTCTCTTATACAATATCATACAGTCATCACACCCGCCTCTTTTCCACCTTCAGTGTTTGAGGCCCATTTCACTCCTCAACCTTCCTTGGATGACTCATACATATCTGACATCGCTCTTCTGTTTGTTGAGCCCCCTCATTGGGATGAGTATCTGCCTGACCTTAGTCATCTTTTCACAGAGCACACTTGTGATGTACTACAGGTTCCTCATCCATCTACAGGTATTTCAGAGGAGTTCATCATCTCCATTGTTGGGAGTGCCCCTTCTGGGACTCTTGCCACTTCCACTTTACCGGAGACTTTCATTAATCCACCTTTGTTTGTGGATCCATTTTTTGTCATGGGGATGTTTTATTGCCTTCACATCAGTTGGAAATCCTTTCTACAGGTGTTCACCTTTCATACTCTGATAGTTCTGCACTCGTGACATTACCCTCGGCTCCTTTGCACTTGCTTGCTAGACCTATGTCACACTTTCGTGGACCAGACTCAGAGTTCTTCATGCTTTACTTGCCTTGAAAACCTTAAGTGGAGTGGGCAGATTTCTAGCACATCTTTTCTGTCCTTCCTAAGGGTAGACACACAGTACGGTGTAGATGGCTCTTCTTCAGTCCAGAGGCAGAGGATCTCATCATCGACATTCTTCTGGGAGACTTCTTAGAGTTGTAGAGTTTAGATCCATCCATGGCATCTTCATGTCCATCTCATCTCCCTCATCTTCTCTCTTTTTCATCTTTGAGAGATTGCCCCTTTGTACATGGGTACCTTTACAGGCTAGTCTATGGCCAGGACCCATCTTTGGCATCTTTCTTAGATTAGAGAGTATTTTTTTGTTCTCTTGTGGTGGATGTTTTTCCCACTGGGTTTTCCTTCGCTGCTTGGGACTTCTTTTGTACATGGGTACCTCATCAGGCTTTATGTTGGGACCCATTTTTCTTCTTCTTCTTCTAGGAAGATTGTGTTTGTATATGGGCACCTTATCGATATTTAGTTCTCGGGCCCCATTGGCACATCTTTCTTAGTTGTTTAGGAGTGTCTTCCTCTCCCGTCCTGACAAATCAAAAACGCTACCCAAATTCGATGAAGGGGGTGTTAGTGTGAGTTATCCTATGTCCTCCTCTCATGTTGGAGGGTCATCTCACATGGATTAGGTTTAGGGTTAGGTTTAGGGTTTCATATGTGTCATGTACTAGGGTTACTCAAAGCACCCTTTATGTACCCCTTTTCTATTCATTTATGAGCATGCCAAGACACTCATTTTTATCAATTTTGTTTCCATTGAGCTAGTTCTTCCATTTTATCAATTTTTGAGTCCTTTTTTTGGAGCTTTCACGATTCCATTGGAGTGTAATTTCTTCATGGTGCCTCGTTTATAATTCAACTTCTCATTTCAAACTATTTTTAGGATCCACCATTTTATGCTTCTTCATGGCTAAGACACTTATCCGAGGGGGAAATATGTATGTACTTGAAATTGTAGGGTATTACACCACCTGGAATGATGTTACACATACCCCAATGATGATATGGGTCTCCTTGCAAGGTGTTCAGAATCCAAAAAGGCTTGCCAAGTATACGTTTGTATCCCGCATGCCCCACTCAACCTCCGCATGCTTTGTTTTCCCTTTCCCCCTTTTTTCTTGCATTTTGTCTTCAGTGATGAAACCGCCTGCCTCGCTCGGGGTGGTCCGTGACCGCTGCCCGGGACAGGCGGTGGCGGTCCAGTAATCACGCCTGCATAGGGCGGTGGTCCTGTACGCATTTTCTAGATTCTTTCGACGATCACGTCAAATGTAAATCTTCAATTTTACACACTTTCTTCAACCACTTTGGCTTGCATTAATGTTTTTGGTTCCCTAGTAATAGTGTTTTTCCTTTGTTTATAGTAAAAGAGTTCAATTGGGAGTTACCCTCTAGTAAATGCATTGGTTATAAATAGCCAGCTTGTTTTCAAACAAATGGCCCCTCACCTTCTCAATTCTCTTATTCAATCTTTGAATTTCTTGCTTAGAATTCTATCAATTTCATGTTTTTCCTCCATTGTTGGTCTTTTAGAGGTCATTTGATCTTCTTGTTTCAGTCTTGCTTCATTGTTGTGCCATGTAAGTCAGCTTAGCATAGAATAGCTTCATTTCCATATTAGAATCCATTAAATTTGTAGGTTTTGTTTTGTCACAAGGATAGATTCTAAAACTCTCGGTACACTTGTATTGTATTCCCATAATAAATCCCGCTAGGAATTACATAGTCAAGCTCTGTTCACTTGCGCTATCCCTCTCCTACTCGCATTGTATTCGGTCTATATCCAAAGTTGCCATTGTTCGAATACCATCTTCTGTTGATACTATCATATACACACTTTCTGGATTCATGAGGACACAAAGGAACAAGGAGATCACATTGAGGGGATGAAATCACACACAACTAGATTTACCACTATTCTGTAAATGCCAGGTTTGAGCTATCAAAGTTCTAGTTACAACATATCAAATAGAGTAGTGAATTATTTTATTTCAGTTAAAATTTTGCTCTTGATATCACCGGGGAAGCTGTGGGGATTGATAGTTTCTAAGAAACTATGATTCATTCCTCACTTTTGAGGTAGGATCGAGATTCTTTCAATTCAAAATAATTAGTTGCTTAGATATTTAGGATAAGATCACAATTGCACATGCAAATAGCCACACCAAGCTACTTTGTTTGTTTTAAATTCTGTTACTAGATTAGTTGTTCATTTTCTAAATATACTAGAATAGTTGCTCTTTAATTTCATTAAAATACGTCATCGAAAATACAAAAATAGAAGAATGCTTGCATAGTGTAAATACTTCTTTCAGTAATCAGTTTATTAATTTTAGTTAAAAATTGAATCATTTTGTATGACAATCATAGGACCTAGAGAGCCTAGAGAATATATATTTGAACCAATAGTGCCTCAACCAAATCTACCCATGACATTAGCTGATATAGATCAAGACCTTAGGATACAGGTCTTTTGAGCAACAACAAACCTACAAGCAATTAGTGAACAACTGAGAGGTTTAAACATCGAAGATGACAAGGCATACACATTTTGGTCAAATCATCCTAACTATAGACTACCTTGATAAAATACCCGAATGACTGTACAAGGATTCGAAAGAGAGCAAGCATTTGGTTGTGATCCTTTAGTTCCACAACCTGATGCAGGAGACCTCCTCGTTGACATAGATACTAGCTTACACATTCAAGTTGCCAGAACACCTGTAAGGTATTCCGAGAAAATCATACAACTTCTAGTTCTAAACATAGAGGCTGAAAAGGCGTATGATTATTGGATAGTCGGAAGAAGGGATTGATTCTTCACATGACCATAATAGGTCCACAACAACCATGAACTCATGGTTGTGATCCCCAAGTCCCACAACCCAATGGGCTTACAAATCAGTTAAGCATTGACACCGATTTATGAACGTTGGTATTTAGATCCTCACCACTCCCGCCGGATATTATAACGCAGTTCTCCATATTAAATATAGAAGCCAATCAATCTAATATTTTCTAGGCTAGACCAGAAAATCACCCATAGTTCACTACGAATCCACTAAATCACCTATCACCATTTTCATGACCTTGTCTGGAGATATATACGAAGCTCCCACAGGTCACTTCCCACGTATCCAATAACCAAGAAACAAGATCTTGAGGAGCTCAAAATTGATTGGAGCCTCCGAATAGCTATTATATCCAAATGATCCATTACACCAATTTAGGTTAGGAGGGCCTTCTTCGCCTTAGATTCGCATATTCCATTATTGTGTATTGAGGATATAAGATTACCCGATTAGCTTGTCTATATCTATTCATATTCAACATTCACCAGCTATCTCGCACGACCTGGGAGGTCGAGTATGAGGAAGAGGTGCTTGTAGATTCACATGCTCACATGTCACTTTTCCATCGTATAGTGCCATGTGCCTCATCGATGTAACTTCAAAGGTTTGACCCAAAGAAAGACCCGAACTAGCACCAGCCCTCCACATGTCCAAGGTCCGAAAAAGGGACACGGCCTGTTGGAAAGTCCAAGCTTGGGACAAGACTGTGGAATCCTCCATGTGTTAGCTCGGTGCATCTTCAAGTGTAGGATACAAGGGGAGTCTTCAAATGAGTGTTGGCCCTCCACATGTCTCGAGTCGTCAGGCATGTTGCTCCGCCAAATAGAAGGGACTCAGGTAGAACATAAAGGAAACAACAGCAGGGTCAGTGGAAGCTTCCACATGCCTCGTCTCACGTGAACTTCAAAGGTGACCCAAAGAAAGACCCCGAACTAGTGCCAACCCTTCACATGTACAACATCTCGAAAAGAGACAACGGTCGTTGGAAATTCCAAGCTTAGGATGAGCTTGCGGAATCTTCCACGCGTCATCTTGGTGCATCTTCAGGGGTAAGATACAAGGGGAGTCTCCAAATGAGCGCTAGCCCTCCACATGTCTTGGGTTAGGCAGAGTGTATCTCTCAATAGGAGGGACTTAGGCGAATACAAAGGAAATAGAGTAGACCCATGGAAGCCACCACGTGTCAGTTCAGCACAACTAGAAGAGCAAGAGGAGGGGTTGAAATCTTAAGACATGCGGGGCTGCCACATGGACCTTGCGCAAATAGACTCCAAACCTAAAGCACCTTCAGACGGCCATATCTTTTGACTAAGCTCAAAATTGAGCGGGAGAGGACATTTTGGAAATCTCTCGGTGCCTACTACTCACCTACCACCATTAATGATTTGGTCTACCATTTTTGAGGTTTTCAAGTCTCTCACCCATCGCTATAATGAAGGAGAAACTCCTTTCTTGCCCAACAAGGAACAACACATGGGGGCATGGGTCATGCAGTGAAGCCCATCATTGTTGTAGGAGGATTTCAATGCTCCTTTAGGGGTGGTTGAAGCAGGATTCAAATTTTCCCTCTCTCCTCTCATTATTTTATATATTATAAAGGAGGGGCATATTTCAAAAGGTTGGTCATCTTTTCTCTTCGGTCCCCTCTCTCTTTCTTCCTTAGGGTGGAATGTGGAGTCTAAGCCTCCTCTCTTGGCTTTGTAATGGAATTTTATTTCCTCTTTCCCACTGATGATGTACCGTGTGAACTCTTAGAGCAATAAAATCTATTTTGTGATGTATTTTGTCCATCTTTTCTTATTTTATTGTCTCTTCTCACCTTTCATCATTGTAGAGTATACTATGCATACTTCTGATGTCTATTGCAGGTTTTGGGAGTTGTGTTTAATGGGTTGAAGTGGTGATCCATGTGAAATGTATCTTTGGTCTGTGATGCATCTGTCCATCCTCTTCGTTGCTCACCTCTCTCCATTTCAGGTAGCTGAGATTATGACCAGCACTCCCCTTTTCTTGGTGTTATCACCTCGTTATTGTAGGATTTCCCTTCTTATGCACTTTCTCTCTCCCGTTTCCTTGGCATTGTTAGAATAGGTGTAGGCATTAGGAGTAGTTTAGCATTAGGATTAGGAATAAGGAACAGGATTTCTTCGAAGGTCCATCTCGAGTTTGTAAGTCCCAAAGCTTGAGAGATGGTCCAATGTTATGCAGATTACACTAAATGCCCCACTCACATCTGAGGCCATTCGAGGGTGTTGTGATTTTACACTAACATAGATATTTGTAACATTCTATTTTTTTGGGTGATCAATGCCACTAGATAAATTAGTGTAGGGAGGCACACCACTGTAACCTCCAAGTATGTAACTACTCCACGTAAATTCCAAAGGACACCATGTCTTGTAGAGTCACTTTGTGTATGGAGTTTGTAGACTAGTCTGATCTCACTCATTGTATGTAAACCCATAATTCCAAGGGAAAAAATGCACTATACTTTGAACCAGTGTAAATTTATTGTGTTAGTATGTAAAACCCTCAAAGATAACCCCTTTTTGGGGTGCATGTGACATCATGAAAGCGAGAATGTGGTCCCAAAAGAGAACCTCCGCACTCTGACCTATAGGAATCTTCCCTCCAGGAGAAAGGGAAAGTTCTTAGTAGAAACCAAGGCACACACAAAATGGGATGGCTAGCCAAAACAAGTGTTAGTCTGAAAACAAATGCATGCAATAAGACAAGTGTAAAGTACGCAGATAATTTAGTAACTACTAAACAAAGTAGTGTAAACATGCAAGAAAACAAGTAGACCACACAAAGAGGGTTACAAAATTTGGACATCACTCACGATATCACAAGACACACAAGGCCGTCATGGCTGAAAATAATAGACAAGTGTGTACACAAATGAAGCAAAAATCCCGCATACAATGGAAAATAATTGCAGATAAGTAAAAATAAACAAACAAGGAGTCATGGAGACGTATAATCATGAAAAAAAAGTGTTGCAAATGGAAGTCCCGTTATCATGTTAGAGCGATAACCAATATGTCAAAACGTGTATGAGTCAATAATATAAGATGCTAAGTACAAAATGAAACAATAGCACCTGGATAAGATGAATGTGAATGCCCCAACAACTAGTATAGGAAGGGTAGAAGGTGAGCATCCATGTCATGTGTAGAGTCCTATATCTATGATCACACTAAACAAATTTATGAATGCATATGTGTGTAGGACATAGATAATGACATATATAAAATCAATCTAACATGTGTAGTAAAGAGTAAGCAAGTGTAAATGCCCCCAAGACAATGCGGTATGCATTGGATTGATGGGATGGAATGCAAGATGGAACGATATGAGTAATGTGCCCCCAAAGTGGATGGAAGTGTATGCAATGAGGTTCTTTTTTTCCTCAGCGATCAAGAATGAATCATAAATGATAGTGCAACATTGGGAAATGGTCGAGTAGTGTTGGTTGTGTCTAGTGTGCTATGATGAGTGTGTATATGTAGTGGTGATGAGATGTGACATGTGGAGAGATATGTGTGAACATTATATCTAAAGCATATATAATGACTTATTTGAATGGATGAGTGATGATTTATCCCTAAGCGTATATCACTAGATGATGAAAGGATGAGTGATGATTTAGCACTAAGCGTATATCACTACATGGTGACATAAATAGGTGACAATTTAGCCTAAAGCGTATGTCACTACAAGATGAAAGGAGGGAGTGGTGATGTAACATAAGGTGTATACCACTACAAGATGATATTATAGGTGATAATTTAACCTAAGGTGTATGTCACTAACACTGGAAATTTCACATGAGGAAATGTCACATGGTGAGTGGAAGGTCCATTTGATTGGTAAACCCTCGGTAATCAAGTATGGACCAATGAACTAAAGTGTGTCATAGGGTGGTGAACGTAGCGCGTATAAATTAACGTAGTATAAATGACCAAGTGATGAATAGGGTATGTAAATGTGTGGTGTGGAAAATGCAATATAGGATGTGTAGTGTGTGTAGGATGTGTAATAATAGGTGTAGATAGAAATGGAATACGTAATGATAAAATGTAAAGCTAGACCCATATGAAATGTAATCTAGCGTAGTATGTAGAATATAGATGATGTATAAATGTGTCATGTGAAAAATGCAATGTAGGATGTGTAGGTGTGTAGAATATGTAATATGTAAGATGCGGTGATAGGTGTAAATAGAAAATAAAATATGTAGTGATAAAAGGGAAAGCTAGACCCATATATAATATAACCTAGCATAGTATGTAGAGTGTATGTGGAAATGCCTAGTAATTCTATGTATAGGTTATGCGTGGATGGCCGAATAATGAATGTGGTACATAGGGTAAGGAATAGTAAAATGTAGAATCTAAAGATGAAATGTAAAACTAGACTCATAGGTAATGATGACTAGTATAATATGGAAAATGTATGATGTGACAATGTGTAATGTATAGTGTGACTAAGTGTGTAGGTACCGTCATAGATGTAATGCGTAGATGAGGACTAGCATAATGTAGAAATAGAGGTAGAATGAATGGTGTATGATACGTAATGTAGGATGAAATGTAATATGTAGTGCCTATGATGTGGTGTGTGGGGTTTAGTGTAATGGTAATCCCTCAACAGTCAAGTGTGAACCAAATCACAAGAGTGTGTCATCGGGTAATGATGTTGCTATGATGCATGCAATATGATATGCTTATAGGAAATAAGTGCGATGAATGATGATGTGTGGATGTTAGGATGGGGGTGTGTGATTATTATGTTTCCCCTAAATGTATGTGACACAAGTAGCAAGGAGATGCCATCAAGTAGATCACCATTTTCATGGTCAAAACTAGTTGAAGCCGCATCAAAAACTAGGTAATCTAGAGAATGGGGAGGGTCATATAGGGACCCATTACAATGGATTGTATAGAAATTCATCATGTATTCCTCATTTGTAAAAGTGATCGGTGGACAACCATGAGCATGCCAACATGAAATATTAGGAACATAGGCGGGAGAGGAATCATTAAGAATGGAAACAATGCCAAAGGGCATGGGGAATGAGAGTGAAGAGTGGAGAGGATCTATTATACCACCGATATAATCGAGCCAAGACTGTCCTAGTGTAAGTGGAGAATCACGATGGGTGCGCGTAACAAATATTGTCAATATGAAAAACCCATAAGCCATAAGCCATTGTGATATGGAAATACCCATGATAAAGATGAGGTGAATGAAGGGGCTGAAAGGAACAATACGAAGATTTTCCAATCCGATCTTAGATGATAATAACACACCAAATTGGATTTGTAAAACAAAATAGAAAAATTATCATATATGGAAATTCATCATAATCCATAATGCTCAATACATTACAATACAATGACTTGAATTATTCAATAAAAAATATGTACATATAGGAGGAGAGAAGTGCTACTACTACCTAAATCAATGGTGAAGAACTCCATTAACTCGATATTGGTAGTTAAGTTAACTCCACAAGACTAGTAAGATAACTCCACATAATTGATAAGCTAACTCAACACAACTAGTAAGTCAACTCCACACAACTAGTACATCTAAGCAAGCTAACCCAACAAGTGTAGGGCTAAAAAAGTGTAAGAATTATCCTAATAATAAATAAAAAGGATAAATAATAACCTACACTAACACCCCTCCATAAGCATAGATTAGGTGAGCAGAAAAGAAAGTGGGTCTCTACAACAAGGCTTGATGAGGTACCCAAGTACAATAACTAAGAAAAATGGACACCGCAAGGTACCCAAAACAAGTAATAACAAAGTAGAGAGAGAAACTCCAAATTGCAGGCGTCCCAAGAAGCCTAGCTCCAAAAAATCATACAATGATGAAGAATTTTGATGCACACTATAGTTTGAATCCACTATTTGATTATAGAACTCAAAAGATACGACATTAGGCTTCACCAAAATAGCTCATACAAGGAGACTATCAATGGAGTGATTTCGAAAGTGTAAAAATACCAAATATAATCTATCAACTACTACAAATAGGTGTGTCATGATCCAAGAATAATAACTAAGGAAACAAGGAAAGGACACGAGATCTAAATAAATAGGAGTGCCACGATCCAAGAAAATCCAAGGTAACAAGACAAGGACACGAAACACGAACAAGCGGTACTTTGAACACATAACAAGACAAGATCACGAAACTCGAAGAAGAAGCGAAGAACACCACACCCTCCCATACTACTGAATGGGTAGAGTGATACCACAAATTTGTATGAGTTTCCAAAATAAACTACTCGAACACTGAAAAACTAACACTGGGCTTCACTAGAATAGCTCCCCCACAAGAGAGACTGTCAACATGTCAAAAAGTGTCGAAAATATAGATCTAAAATATCTCAACAAATAAGAGAGATATAAATAGTGGAAATTTATAATTGAGTGTGTTACAAACATGACATTTTAAATTTTTAATTTTATTTCTCAAAATAAATAGTTCTAGTGTAACAAGCATGAAAAAGCAAGCACTTTTAAAACAAATGGCACTCAAATCCAAATTACCAATATTAAGATACAATTTATCAAGTTTTGCTTTAATATAAATAAATAAAATGCCCTACAGTCTTTGATTTATTTTCTAGAAAACACTTTCCAAATTATATATTTGTAAAAGGAAAGAAGAGAAAAAAACTAGTACCAACATGAAAAACTCAAAAATGGTTTTTACATATTTTCTACCTCTCTGACACGGATTTCCAAGATCTCCAAAAGTGGCACAGAATCCTCAAATCCTCGACACACAGGAACTCAGAAAGCTGAAGAAAAAACCCATTACCGAATGTAAAAACCAAGAAAAACCCAAAAGTGTCTCTCTAACTTTCGCATCCTCGCACGGATTTCCCTATGGCACGGATATTGAACATTTCCATTTCCCATCAAACAAAAGCTAGAGAAGTGGAATAGAAAACCTAATACCGAATGTAAAAAACCTAAAAAACTCATAAACCATTTTTCTAGATTTTCTACTTCCCTGGTAAGGATTTCCCTTAGCACAAATTTGTAAAATGTCCAGATTCTCACCAAATAGGAATACTAAAAAGTAGAAGAAAAAAACCCAAGTATGAAGGAAAAAAACTCCAACAAAACCCAAAATGGTTTTTCCGGACTTTTTACTTCTCCCAGATAAAATATCTTCCCTTAGCATGGACTTCCAAGCAGATTTATGCGTGTTTGTATGCGCCTCTGCAAAACCAAAACAAACTATCTCCTTCAATGACCAAGTTTACAGTTGTTTATGGGGTTTTTCCACCTTTTGAATCCAACAGAGCCCTCTATTTTGAGTAAAAATGGACGCTACAACAAAGTGCTAACAAATTCCAAAATATATGAAAACAAATAAACTCTTGCTTGCAAAAAAACTTACAGATGGATGTCTACATCATCTACCACTTTGATACCATGAAAGAAACGATAATAATATTGTTCCAAGCCATGCGATCTCAGATGATAATAGCACACCACATCAAATTTGCAAAACAAGAAGAGCTAAAATACCATATATGGAAATCCATCGTAATCCATAATGCACAATACATTACATTACAATTACTTGAATTACTCAAGAAGAAATATGTACATATAGGAGGAGATAATTGCAACTACTACCTAAATCAGTGGTGAAGAAATACCACTAACTAATATTGGTAGTTAAGTTAACTCCAAAGACTAGTAAGCTAACTCCACATAAGCTAAGAAGCTAACTCAACACAACTAATAAGCTAACTCCACACAACTAGTACATCTTAACAAGCTAGCCCAATAAGTGTAGGGATATCACAAATGTAAGAATTATCCTAATAAATAAATAAAAGGATAAATAATAACCTACACTAACATGGGTGGTCGGATGTCATTGAGATTCATACCAAACCTAGGCAAGCACTCGTGTGTACATATACTGTCTAAACTAGTGACATCGATAGGAATGTGTTCCCAAAATAACATATTCATAGATAATGTGCATGTAAAGGTAGGTAGCAGAGAAAAATTTGGTAGAGAAGAAGATGAAATGGCATCAACACTATGAATGTATCCCTTATATAAGACCATAGCATTAGTGGATGGAGGATTTTTGAACCAGTCACTGGGCCGTCAGCTACAAAGGTTTCTTCAAAATAAGAATTATCTACGCCGAGAGGAGTAAAATCAAGTTTTTGTAATGACTCATTTGTGAGTTATATTACATCAACCTCGTCATCAGAATCTTCAAAAGTATTAGTGTGTGCATCATCGGTTTGGGTGGCACCATCTAGGACATTGGTAGGTGATGTTAAAGTGGGAGGGGTAGAAGAAGTAGTGGATGGCGAGGTGGAGTGCTAGCAAAGACAAATACCATAGGTGAAATGATAGTTGAAGTGTGAGTAGATATAGTAGGAGAAGTAATAGCAGGAGTGGTGGAGGAGGATGCACTAGATTGACCAACATCATATTTATCAAGACTAGCGTACGGAATACGTTGTGGAGGTGGAATGGGCATAGAGGTAACATGATCAATGCAACAGTATTTGAATGGTTTTGGATCAACGGTAATAGTGTGTTCATAGCCGTCATGGAGAAATTTGACACATTGATGTATAGTGGATGGAAAATCTTGCATTATGTGAATCTAACCCTACCTAAGAGGAAATTGAATTGAAAATAAGCATCGAGGACATAGAATTCAATGAGAATAGTTTTAGGTCCAACCCAAATATGTAAGGAGATAGTTCCTAAGCATGTGTGCGAGTGGAAGAGTCATAACCATGAATGAGGGTGGAGTTCTAAGAGATGAGATTGTCATTTATACCTAATTTTCATAAGAGAGAGTGGGCACAAAGGTTAACTATAGATCCATTATCAATGAGAACATGCTTGATACAAGTAGTGCTAACAATGGTGGTAATGAGCAACAGAGCACATGGGTTACTTTTTGCAAAGGGGGATATATCCTCATCAATAAAAGAGATAGAACATGGTAAATTATAGAGAGACTGAATGAGATGTGTGAAATCCTCGGTGGAATGATCACACTCAATGTGAATAGCATGGAGGGTAGCCTCTAGTGTGGTTTAACAATCTGGCACATTTCACAGTAAGTCATAGAGAGAGATCTTAGCCGGTGTATTTTTGAGTTGGTCAATAATGTCATAGCCCTTGAAGTGGCTAATGGGGTTGTAGGTGTAATGGGTGGTGGAAGAGAAATGGGTGGAGTGGTTGATGGATTAAGGCGAGTGCGACGGTAGTGACTACATTAATAGATGGATCAAAATTAGGCGTGACAAAGAGGGGAGGGTGTTGAGTGCGTACACGCATAAAATCAGTGGCGGTAGTAACTATATTGGTGACCTTAGTAGGTGTATAGGTAGGATAAGAAGATTGGGCCATAACTTGATAAGGATATGACATGGTGCAAAGGAGGTGTTAAAATGTGGGGTTCACCAAAATGATTAACAAAATTAAACTAAACTATAAGAAACTATGCTAAAACAAAGATGGAATGATTTTAAATAATTATATCAAATGAAATAAAACCCTAACTATGCAAAGATAGAAAAGGAAAGGACTTAGTTGATTACTTGAGGTTGTCACAATTCTGATTGTGTATTCTATAACTAGAAACAATCACTCGGGGTCATGCAGAGGTCGATCTCGAAGATGTAAGCAAAATGCAAAGCACCCGGGAAGATATTAGGGTGCCCAGGATACCTTGGTCTGCAAAATAAGTTCCCTAGTCTCTATAAAATCTCATAATCTAATTCTAATAATGTCACAAGATGTTATGAAATACTTCATGTCTGTCACACTAGATATGTTAAACTACATTGGGTATCTGAAATAATGCAAGATGAAGGAATGACATGTACAAGACAAATAAGTTTCAAAACCCTAAAAATAAAAGAATTAAAATGAATGGGTCAAATTGACCTCAACCGCACAACAAAGGGGCTTACTAATATGAGAGTTGCACTAAATTTTGGACCCAAATTTAGTTTTGGTGTGTGTGTGTGTGCATGTCATGCCCTAGGTGCTATTTTTTAGTCACAATTTGTGAAGTAGCGAGAAACAATAACTATAGAAAATGTAATAGCATGTGTGCATGAAATAGAATATAATCCCTCCCCTTGTGTTGTGTTTGTTGATGTAGATCTCCTAGCCTTGATGCATGGCACTATGTGGATGCAAGTGATGTAATGGATGCAACTCTAGATGGAGTGATAGTATTATGTGATGTTAGGACCCTCATTATGGTCTCATAACTTTGTATTTATAGGTTTCTCTTTCTCTAATTTCATAATTAACCCCAACATGGCCGAAGTAAGAAAAAATAATGATGAAAAAGGATAGAAGAGGCCCAAAAAGTGGCAGAAATTAGAATATGGATCGGGGCACCCTAGTTTGAACCAGGTGCCCTAGTAAGATAGGCTCCTGTGCCCCGTTTAGGCTAAAATGATGGGAAAGTTGCAAAATAGGTGGGAAAGCATAGAAAATAGGATGGAATGATGAAATAAATAGTAAAAAAAGATGGCTAAAAGGTGGGATTAATTATTACTTTCTTCACTTGAGAACCCTCTAAATAGTAGTATAAGACTAGGCTAAATAATGCTTAAAGTGCATGATTTTGTGACTACAATTGGGGAGGGGTGGGACTAAGGGATGAGTGGGATCGTTGGCCACAACATCTTGAAAATAGTGATGAATCAGGAAGATAGCCCATTGGTGAAGAGGGAGGGCATGGAAGATGGGCTTGAACATCAAGAACAAACTTCTCATGAGAGTGTAGTATATAATACAAGAGACTAACCTTTTCCAAATGTCTAAAATGGTTTAACATAACTAGGTGATGAAGTGGCAAGGTTGAGTAACGGCCTTCCAGAGTGACATATCTGACAACCATATTTGTAATGTCTCCAAATGGGGGACGAATAGAGGAGAAAACAATACCAGATTTCCCAATTGTCAGAGCTTCCTCTCCTTCCACAAAGTGTTTCTCCTCTGCATCCTTATCAAATTTATTCCTGTAAAAAATTTCCCCTCCATCCCTAAGAGGGTATTGATCATGTTTTTAGGTGTATTTGAGCAAGTGAAAAGTATATTTAGCCCTTGTTTTAGTTTTGAATTCATTTTTGGTATGTGGATAAAAATTGAGTTCTTAAGTAAATCATGAGTTTTGTTGAATTTTATTGCTAACTCTTGACATTGGTTGGTTTTGGATGTGATTTTGGATCTTGTATCCATCATGTGGCATCATATTGGGTTACTCTTGAAAGAAGAGATAAGATAATAAAAATTGGCAATGATCCTTGAAAAAGAAGAGAAATAAAAAGAGAAGGAAGAAAGTCAAAAGATTAGGTGTGAAAAAGAAACTAAGTGAGACTTGAAATAAGGTGAAAAGGTCTTGTTGGGAGATAAAACATGGAAGAAGAATAAATATAGATGATGAAGGATTGATGAAGCTAATGTGCCACAAAAATAAATAGAAAGAGGAAAGAGAGAGAGAGAGAGAGAGAGAGAGAGAGAGAGAAAGAAAAAATAAGAGAAGATGAAATAATTAATAAGAAAGAGAGATTTATGGATGCAAGAGGAGATACAATAATTGAAAATAGATGTGTAGTAGTTAGTAACAATGGTGGGAAGCATGAGAGAATAAAAAAACAAGTGGGAATACTTGTTAAGAAGAAAGTTAAGTGGCCTATCAAGTTGTTTAAAGAGATAATAAAAAGAATGAAGTTGAGAGAAAGGATAAGAAAGGAAGAAAAGAGGATAAAGAAAATGAGGAAGAGGATAAACAAGCAAGAACACAAGGTAACCAAAGAGATAGTATGGATGGATAGTCATAATAATGATTTTATATATATATATATATATATATATATATATATATATATATATATATATATATATATATATATATATATATATATTATAGAAAATATTGTGGCTTCTCTTAGGGATTTTGAAGATGAAGAGTGCTTGAGTAGTGAAGAAACATCTTGTGATACCAAAGAAGATTCAAAAAAGAAGAACATTAAGAAAAGATAAATAAGATCTCTTACATAGAGCTTCTCATGAGGCTATATTTCCTCTATATTTTCATTCTAATTTATCCTTGTCATGTGTGAATGCAGGTGATAAAAATGAATAAGTAAAAAAAAGAAATTTGGCAAGAATAAAAGCAAAGAAGATGTGTTGTTGATGAAGATGAATAGAATACAAAGAGAGGAAATCAAATAAATTACAAGGTATGATTTCATTAATGAAGAATAAATTGAAAGGAAGCGAGCAAAATCAGATTTCTAGTTTTTATATGAGAGCAAGGAACAACTTAAGGCTAATATTCAAGCACTTGAATGGGCTTTAAATGCTGAAATAGTTTGGAAGAAGCCATGGGAATATGAAGATGTAAAAAACCTAGTTTCATATAGCAACTAAGAGTGGAAGAAGAAAATAAAAGAATGAATGAAGACAAATACCAAGAAGAGGCAAGAAAAACAAGAAAACAAGAAGATAATAAGACAAAGAAATAAGAAAAGAGAATCAAGAAGGATGGAGCTCAGCCTAAGAAGAAGAAAATAAAGTCAAGAAGGCAAAGAAATAGGAAAATAAGAAAGAAATCAATAAAAACTCAATTCTCTCCACCTAGGGAATATGATGCAGGAGCATCACTTTGTGTAAATAATCAAATTTTTGGTTTCATAAGTTGTTTTAGGTTGTGAGGGTCCATTTGAGTGTCTTGGCATGTATCAATTCCATTTGGACTCTTTTAGCATGTAATAAGTGGTATTTGGAAGTTTCCCTCCAAAACCACATTTCAAATATTTGAAATGTCTTTATTGTATGTTTGAAGGTTATAAGATATCATAGATAAATAAATGAGGGAAAAGGGCTCATGGAATATAAATTCACCTAGAATATGACTTACTTGATCCTATCATGACTTTAATCCCCTATGGTTATTCTAATCATACTTGTGTTAGTTGGATAAAATTTACTTCTCTATTCCATTTATTTATCATGGAGAATAATTTAAATGGAAGAGAGTGTGAGTAGTAAGAGGGTTGTTATTGAAGGAAGAAACATTGTTTCAGAGCAAAATGGCTCAAGAAGCCTGTAATGTCCATGAAGTTGATAAATCAAAGGAATTTCTTGAGATACATCTATTTTTAATGAAAGCATGGGAATTTGTGTATGAATCATAATTATTTATGAATTTTTAATATTTTTATATATGAATGAGGTATTTGCAAACCTATGGAAGATATGAGAGAGTGGGAAAAAGAAGTAAAGTTTCAAGTGGCCAAATATATGGAGGAGACATTGTTAAAAAGGTTATGGGATAAGAAACTAGTTTAGTATCTAAGAATCCATGCATGATTGAATATGGTGTTGTCAAGGGAGATAAAAGTGGTTTCAAAGTGTTTGAGTTATAAAAAGTGTTCAAACATATTTAGTAATTGAAATAATATAAAATAATGTGAATTATGGTTATTATAGTCCCTCGTGATTACTAGACTAAAAATGAAATCATTACTTAGGTAATTGAGGGTTGACATGTAAATGGAGGTTAAAGGAATGTAATAAGGGTCTGTTGAGTGTGCTAATGGCTTTGAATAAGTTTAAACTCATAACAATATAAGAATTCCTAAATATTATGTGTCTAGACTCTACCCTACCCCTAGGGTTTGAAACAAAGAAGAAAAATGTGTATCTTATGGAGTACCCAATAGAATATGTTAAAAATTCATAAGCAAGGTCCTGGAATGGTTGATAATGTGAGAGAATAGTTTTATTAGGAATTGGAGTTGAATTGAGAAGTTGGAGATTAAAAATACAGTCTAGGATCTCTTATACCTGTTTTTAAGGGTTTAGTAAACGTAAGAATTATCATAACTTTCATATAAACCTTATAAATATGAAAAATACGGATGAGAGTTAGGGTTAGCACACCGGTTGTATAGATAATATATCAGATCTACACATACATGCAAGAAAAGTAAATATTCTACCGAAGAAATATACAAAACAAGATATATAAATCAACACCATATTTAACGTGGTTCACCCAAAGGTGGGCTACATCCACCAAGAAACAAGACAATCTATTATCCAAAGCTTTGAAAGATATACAATGAATATTTACAATCTTCCACACCTCTCATGATGTACAAGATACTTTCTTTCTCTTCACTTCTCCTTCTTCTCCAAGAATTATCTATCTCACAATTATTTTCACAATAATAATTAACTCTCTTCTAACCCTAGCTTTCTAGCTTATAAATACCTTATAAAAACTTAGGGCACTTATCCATGTAATTACAATCAATAGATTTGCTTTAATACTAAAATTAGATCTAATTCCCGTGAGTTAAATAAAACACTCACGCACAGTAATAGATGTCGGTTAGCCCTAACCGATGATGGTTCCTCCTTGCGACGACCGATGTCGGTCATAGGTGACCAATGTAGGTCCCTTCATAACGATGTTATTCTTGTGTTTTTCCAACAAGTTGATATAGCATGATAAACTAAATTAATTGAGCTCCACATCTCAACAATCTCCCACTTGGAGATAAATTATTGCATTATACATGTACGATCATTCTTAGATCCTTTCCTTACCTTTTTTTTTCCTCTTCAAGTCTCAAACTCAAGACCAATATAAGTGGAGTGTAGCTCCAACTTCTCTTTTGTTAATGGCTTCATTATCATATCCGCAAGGTTTTCACTCGTATGAATCTTCTCCAGTTTCAGCTGCCCATCCTCCAATACTTGTCATATGAAGTGATACCTAAACTGAATGTGTTTCATTCTAGAATGAAATGTTGAGTTCTTTTCCAAATGAATCACACTCTAACTATCACTGAACAATTTTCAATCATCTTTCTCATTTCCCAACTCTTTCATGAACCTACTCATCCATATCATCTCTTTTCTATCCTATGTAGCTTCAACATACTATACCTCTATAGTAGAAAAATCCACAACCTTCTGTAATCTCAAAATTCAGCTAAATTTTGTCCCACCTACTGTGAAAATATATCTAGTAGTTCTCCTCCTACCATCCAGATCTCTAGTCATATCCAAATCAACATAGCCACATAAAGAAATATCTGAACCTCCATAGCATAAATGCATGTTATATGTCCCTCTCAAATACATGAGTATCCATTGACTGCTTTCCAATACTCTTTACCTAGATTGGCCATAAATCTACTCACAACTCCCACTTCTTGTGTAATGTTTGGTCTAGTACAAACCATAACATACATGAGACTCCCAACTGTTGAATCATATGGTACTCATGTCATGTATTTGACCTCCTCATGTTATGAAGGAAACTGATATTTGCTCAATTTGAAGTGTCCAACCATAGGTGTACTTACATGTTTTGAATTCTACATTTTAAACCTTTCTAACACCTTGTAGATATAATCCTAATGAGACAAATACAATTTCTTGTTCTTCATGTCTCTGTGTATTTGCATGCCAAGGATTATTTTTGTAGCTCCTAAATCCTTCATAGAAAATGTGTGAGCTAGCTTTCCCTTAAGCTCACCAATGTCCTACATACTAGATCTTGCAATAAGCATATCATCCACATATAGTAACAAAATAATATAGCTCCCATTTTCAAGTTTCTTGAAATAAACAAAATGGTCATATTCACATCTCAAGTAACCATGCTCATGCATGAAACTATCAAACCTCATGTACCATTTCCTTGGAGCTTGTTTGAGCCCATATAGGCTCTTTTTCAACCTACACACTAATTTCTCCTTACCCTTGACTTCATACCCAAGTAGTTGTTGCATATGAATCTCTTCATTCAAATCACCATGAAGAAAATTCATCTTCACATATAGTTTCTCTAAATGTAAATCATCTACTGCAACTAAGCTCAATACAATATGAATAGAAGTCATTTTTACAATAGGAGAAAATATTTCACCAAATTTAATACCTTCTTTCTTTGCAAATCCCTTTACTACAAGCCTTGACTTGTACCTTTTATGTCCACCCTCTTCTTCCTTGATCCTGTAAACTCATTTATTCTACAATTTCCTCTTACTTTTGGCAACTTAACCAAATCCCAAGTCTGGTTTTTGTTCCAGGAGTCCATCCTCTCATCCATGTCATGCTCCCCCGTACGTGGGTCTCATCATGTATTACTTCTTCAAAACTTTCTAATTCACCATTATCATTCAATAATAAATAAGATAAAGGTGTAAATCTTTCTGAGGTTTACTTAACCTTTGTGACCTTCTCACAAGAGTTTTGGGGTACTGGAGGCTCGTTCTAGACCTCCTGGACATTTGTTTCCAATTACAAAGATCAATGCCGATCACCTATAGCCGACATCGATTTTGCTAACCAATGTCGATTTGGCTCTTTCTCAGAACTACTAGTTTAGTTGACCAATGACATTCGTGAGGTCAACCGACATTGGTTATTATGTAACCCTATAGGTATGATTTTCAAATTCAAGAGTTCATTTTCATTCACAAACTTCTCAACCGGTTCGTCCTTGGGTACCAAAATTTGATCCCTATACATTATCTTTTCATTCCATTCAATGTCACGACTCCTAATAATTTTATAATTCTCTAAATCCCAAAAATAGAATCCAAAATCACCAGATCCATAACCAATGAAAGTGCATCTCTTAGATTTTGCATCTAACTTTTTCCTATTTTCCTTATCAATATGCACAAAATATTCTGAACCAAAAAAATTTAAGAAAATAAAGATCTACCTCTTTTCTCGGTCCAAGCTTCCTCTAGTATTCCTCCATCTAGTGAACTTGAAGGCCCATAGTTAATCAAATAAATTGTTGTATCAACTACTTCTACCCAAAACTACAAGGGCAAATCTAGCATGTATCCTCATACTTCTAGCACGTTCCATGATTGTCCTATTCATTCTTTCTACAACACCATTCTTTTTGGTGTTCTTGGAACCATCCTTTCTCTACGTATTCCATTCAATGAATAATAATCATTGAAATCATTGCTACATTATTCACTTCCATTGTCAAATCTAAGGCACTTTAACTTTGGATTTGATTCATTCTCAACAAGGGATTTCCATCTTTTAAAATTTATGTTTAATGCAATAAACTCAAACCTTTCTTGTAACATCATCAATTAAAGTAACATAATATTGGGATCCTCCATGAGAAGCCACCCGAGTTCGTCCCTGCACATCTAAGTGTATAAGCTCCAATTTCTACTCCTTCTTAGTTGCCCCAACTTTGAGAAATATCACTCTCTTTTGCTTTCCAAATACACAATGCTCACAGAAATCAAGATCTAAATATTTCAAATCTGATAGCTTACCCTTATCCTTTAAGATTTGCATTCCTTTTTTACTCATATGGCTCAATCGATTATGCCATATGCATGCATCTAAATCTGAAGTAGATAATACGGAAAAAGGAATCAAGAACACGTAGATAAATATAATGTTCCTACCTTCTTACCTCTTGCCACAACAAAAGTACCCTTGGTGACTTTCCAAGAGTCTCTTATGAATGTAACCATGCAACCAGCTTCACCTAGTTGCCTGTAGAAATAAGATTCCTCTTGAGGCTTGGCACATGCCTCACATATTTCAATACCCATGTATTTACATTCTACAATTTTATAAAACTTCCCTTTACCAAGAATATTTCAAGGTTCATCATCACCCAAATAAACATGCCCAAAATTTCCTGGACATAATTTCTTAAATAACCCTTATTAGGGGTTGCATGGAAAGAAACTCCTAAATCTAAAACTCATGATTCTATTCTATTATCTACAAAAATAATAAGAGCATCTTGCATTACCTCTACTATAATATTTTCCTCTTTATTTTCCTCTTTACCTTTGTCTGGGTGTTGGTTCTCTTTATCCTTTGACCAACAATCTTTCTTTGCATGTTCTTTCTTTCCACAATTCCAACAAGTAATTCGCTTACCTTTATATTTAGATCTATTATTCCTTGACTTTGATTTCCCATTATTCTTACTCTTGGATATCTCCTTCTTCATGCCTCTGCTTTCTACATTCAAAGCATTCCCAGATGATGATTCCTTTTTACTTTTCCTGCTAATTTCTTCATTCAAGATTATACTAACCACATCATCAAACTTTAAAATATTATTAACAAATGATGTATTACTAATAGTCATTACTAAATTATCCCAACTATCAGGAAAAGAACATAAGAATAAAATTTATTTCACTTCATCATCAAATGGAATATCAACCGATTTGAACTAATTTACAATAGATTGGAAATCATTCAAATGACTAGATGCAGATCCACCTTCATGCATCTTAGAACTAAATAGTTTCTTCATCAAATAAAATTTATTTGAAGCACTAGGTTTTTCATATAAATTAGCAAGAGATTGCATTAACTCTACCGTATATTTCACTTCTGTAATATTGGAAGCCACAGATGTTGTCATGATCAAACTTATAGATCCCAAATCCTTTCTATCAAGAATCTTCCATTCTTCATCAGTAATCTTCGTAGGTCTAGATTTTTCATCCAACGGTAAGTACAAATCTCTTTGATACATATAATCTTCAATCTGTATCTTCCATAATTGATAATTTTGGTCGTCAAACTTCTCTACCTTGTATTTGTTTTCTTCTTCCATTGCTATAGCTCCCACTCAATCAGAAAACCCTCTATGAGTAAATATGTCAACACACAAAACCCTCAAACAAATATATGATACTAGTTGTTGGGGTTAACACACTAGTTGTACAGATAATATATCAAATCTAAGCATACATGTAATAAAAGTGGATATTCTACTAGAAGAAATATACAAAACAAGAGATATAAATCAACACTAGATTTAACGTGGTTCACCCAATGTGGGCTACATCCACCAAGAAACAATCCAATCTATTATCCAAAGCTTTCAGAAGATATATAATGAATATTTAAAATCTTCCACACCTCTCACGATGTACAATACTTTATTTCTCTCAAGATTCTCCTTCTTCTCCAAGAATTCTCTCTCACACAATTATTTTCACAATAATCATTAACTCTCTCTTCTAACCCTAGCTTTCTATCTTATAAATACCTTATACAAACTTAGGGAACTTAGCCATGCAATTACAATCAATATATTTGCTTTAATACTAAAATTAGATATAATTCTCATGAGTTAAATAAAACACTCACGCATAGGTAACTGATGTCAGTTAGCCCTAACCGATGATGGTTCCTCCTTTCTTGACCGATGTTGGTCATAGGTGATTGATGTCGGTCCCTTCATAATTGACGTTGGTTCTTTGTGTTTTCCAAAGAAGTTGACATAGCATGCTAAATCAAGTAATTGAGCTTCACATCTCAATAGTGAGAAGGAGAACTAGGGGTGAGTAAGGTATTTTTAAGTTTCATAGTGATGGGAGGAAGTATTATAACCTAAACTTGCAAATTTATGCATGAATGTGTTAATCGCCTAGTTTTGAGGGCTTTGGAGGAAACCTTCTTTGTGAAAATGTCTTATTCCATGCCTTTGATTTTTTAGTTTCATTTGATAATATTGAAAGAGATAACTAAAGTGGTAATGGGTGTAATAAACACTATATAAACTAAAAATACTAAATGGCTAAAAGGAGATGAATGTACAATTTTTGTAAAAACTTAGAACACCATAATCATTCTCTTGAAACAATGTCTTATGAGACAAGACTACAAGAAATCATTAATATAACATGTTTTGAAGGTTTTTAGTATGTTTATAAAGCCTTGATAAAGTTATAAATATATGTGGAGTCATCATTATAAAGAATCCATGATATCCTACTACAATCCTTTGAAGCTTGAGAAAATTAAGTAAATGTTTGTATGAAGTATTTTGAATGATAGTAAAACGAACTGACGTTGGTGAGAAAAAATTTCAAGGGACAAATGGATGGAATTCTTGTCAACGTGTTGGGAGTCTAAGTCCTCTACTTAACCGGTGTAGTTTCCGTATATACATGTGCGAGTGAAAGTGAGTTTTCTCTTAGTGGACTTATAGTCGGGATCCAACTGGAGCACTCCACGACCTATGAAAAATATTACGCTTATCTCGTAAGGGAATAATTTTCTAGGAGAGTAGGAAATAAAGTGAGAATATGAGGTAGTGGAACTAATGTTACAGGTAGAAAATCATATTCCTACACACACTAGTTAGAAATTTCATCACATGCACTAAAATTAGGAAGAAACAATACTGCAAATAAGCAACAAGACCAATTATAATTTAATGAACACAAAGTATCAGTAAACCCCTTAGTCAAAAAAGCTCGAAAATCCTTCTTCTTGTATTGATGCTCAAGAATAAATTGTACATAGTATGAGAATGGAAGACATTGAGAATAGGGGAAAGTGGCTAACTCTTTTCACTCACAAGTGAGAAAAATATCTCTCATGAACTTACAAGAATACAACTAGCTAGAAGAATTTCATAATTAGAACCCTTTGGAATGAAGATCTCATTACAATTTATAGTGCTAGACTTGACTCCTCATCTTCCTGATGCTCTTTCATATTCCTCATTTTGACTTTAGACTATTCATATTCCTATTTGAATATTAATTCCCTTTTATAAAAATAAGGCGACTTAAATTTTACATCATGTCTCTAAAGTCACTTTAAGACATATCAAAAAGTGCAAACCCCAATGTAAAATTAGAACATGGAGGAGAGAGAATGTTGGGGGAAGAAGGAGGAGGAAAAGAAAGGATTTCACCCTTGGTGAAGCCTGCAGATTCTTGTTGATTGAAAACTCAAGTACGGTGAGACTCGAATCTCTGAATCTACCACCTCCTGAGAAACTTCTTCAAATTGTCTTATGGAAGTTTTGGAATGAGTGTTTAAAAACACTTGTCAAATGACTTCACTGATGACCATGAACACCAACTCTGAAGAGATAGGAGCTCAGAACCGATCATGTCAGGTTGAATGGGCTTGTTTTTCCGATGACCACAATTCCACCCTTCATGTAATATACCTGTAACCCGAACCATGCAATGCTCCAATGTAGTGAAACCTAGATCCTCAAATGTCTTATACCACAAGAGGCTTCCTCTAGATGATGTATGAACCCCATGAGCTAAGTGTTGTTGAATCATTCCATTAGTGATGGTGAGCATCAAACATGGAAATCCCTTCAGAAATATTGAAGCTTTGGAACAAACCCTATCTTGATCCCATGCGCAACACCGCCACACTCGCTTAGTTGATTTGAACATGATCCCTGATGAACAATATGATGTGTTTGATTGTGAATTACACCTTGTACATACTAATTGAAGCATGAAATGAGTGTCAAGGACACTGTTGAGATCCATAAAGATAGAGACTTCATTGGTTCCCCCTTCGTGAATATGAACTTCATTATTTCTCGACACTTACTATATTTGGAAAGGGAAACTATTTTTGGCAAGTGTCAAGATTTTCCCTCCCTGGTCTCCAAATGAATTGATGGCAGCATGAATGTTCAACTCCCAGAATGTTCCCTCTACAAAATTCACCCTTTTGGGATGACTTGCTATTTTTAGTAAGCACCGAAAAAGCAACTTACTATTTTTAGCAGTGTGAAAAATCGGCCCCTTTGATCCTTGACTGGTTGTGATTACTGAGAATCTCCTTCCTTCTGCACTCCTCCCACTTTTGGACCAATTTTATATTTTTGTCAGGTGCTCATGAGACTTCTTACTTTTTTTAGTAAGTGTCAAATTTTGACAAAATTCCCATTCTAATAAAATTTAAACTACGAGTAGGCATGCTCTGTGTTGTTCACTTCTCCTTCGTAGGTTCTTTTGTTGATGACTTTCCCAAAATAATAGTCCTCTATGTAGAAGACCTACTATTTTTAGAAAGTGGGCTTTTGGAGGTCGGATTGACGTGGAACGAATTTTTCCAATATGGTTTTTTTCCCAATATCGTCCCTCTAAAATTTTGTGCTTACTGATAAAAATTTTGGGATATTTTAAACTTTAAATTTCCGACCTAACGGCACTTCCGGACACGACAACCATTAATGGACCTCAAAATTGTAGGTCTATTTTTCTCCTCTATTTGTGACAAAAATTTTAGTTTCATTATGGGTTTATTTTTCTTGTGCTTCGTGAAATTTATCTTCAATCCAAGTTTCGGTTTGTCGGGAAATCAAGGTTTTTCTCCATCGTTGGCCGGAAAGAGGATTTATTTGTTGTGAATGTTTTATGCCATGAGAGGAGGGTATGAAAGTGTGTTTCTAATGTTTTTGATAGAGGAATAAATAGAAAAAAATGGTTCGTCAATCCGTGCATCCGTTTGCAAGATTTCTTCAAAAATCAATTTTGCAGAAGTAAGGGGGATTTTCACTTTCTTCTTCTCTATCTTCTCCTTTCTTTGTTTCTTCTCCTTAGCTCGATGAAATATTCTTCTGGACTTTCATATTACCTTGGAAAGAGGATTTTATTTCTTTGGTGGAGATGGTTTGAGCTTTGGCAATGGTGGAGTGGTGGTAAGAAGTTGCAGAGGAGTTTGCAGAGCAAGTTGTGCATGGGAATGTTAGATGTTAGATGTTAGAAACAAGAAGGAATTTAAAATTTGAAAAAATTAAAAGGCATGGAGAGAGGAAAATTTTAATTTACCTAACATCCCTCACCTCAAAGGGATGTGAGGGACATCAATTTTCACAATGCGCCTCAACTTGACATGTGGCGGAGATCCAATGTAGTAGGGGATTAAAGCCAAAAAATAGCTTTAAAGCACTAAGGGGCTGAAGCTGGTCACATGAGGGACCTTGAGGCATCATGGAGGGGCTAGCACATTTTTCCAACCTTGATGTCCCTCACCTCAAAGGGACATGAGGGACATCAATTTTCATGGCGCGTCAGGTGATGACACGTGGCACTCAATCTAACGGTTGAGAATGAAGGCTTAGCAAGCACTTAGGGGCTAGAAATTCACTCTTGAAGAGGTCACATGGGTGACCAAGAGTCTCCTTAGGGGCTGGGTGAATTTTTCATGTTTTATTTCCCTCTCCTCAAAGGGACATGAGAGACATCAATTTATGTGGTGCACCAAGTGATGACATGTGGCAACGATCCAACGGTGAAGGTTTTGAGCTCCCGCAAGCACCTAGGGCTGAACTGGTGATCTTGGAGGTTACATGAGGGTCTAGAGGGCTTATGGGGGCTAGGTGAATTTTTCCAACCTTGATTTCCCTGACCTTGAGGGATGTGAGGAACACAAAATTATGCCAGGACTCACTCTGGAGTGACACGTGTCCTTCTAAAATTTGACTAACTCCCAAACTCACTCTTAGAGGGAAACTTGAAATGGTGATAACTTGAGCTCCCGATGGATGGTTTTGTTGAAATTTTATATGATATTTACTATAAATGGCCTTTTGAATCCAACAATAGGGGTCGAAAGTCTTAATTCCTCCATTTGATCCCTTAAAAGTGAATTTGTGATCTGCTACTCCACATGTGTATGAGAAAAACTCTTAAAGACACATTATGCCAAATTGTTGTGAAAAACTAATTTCACCATATTTTAGGTCTTAGAATTATCTTTTTAAAAATTATTTTTTTGCTCCTAAATCCATCCGGAGCTCCCGGAATCACCTTTGGAAGCTCAACAGTTGTTTTGGCATGTGCACTGCCTAGGCATGTGAACCCTAATTTTAGTGAAATGTGTCCCAACTTCTCTGGATCCTTCCTAAATCTTCCTAAATCAAATCCATGATTTTCCTAGGCCTTTGATTCACCTCCATGTCTAGTTCTGATTTTTGTTCGCTCCATGGGGTTGTTCCAGTCTAAGATGGCCAATGATAGCCCTTCCCACACAGTTTGCCTAAAGTTTGCATTTTCCAATGAACTCCTAAAATCACCTAGGGGGTTGAATTAAATTTCATAAATCACCTATGAGAATGAATTAAAACCAATTAGGAGGTTACTGGACTAACTGGGTAGACCCGGGGTGCCTCGGAATGTGAAAATTTTGGTATAGGGGTATCGTTGTCATGCTTAGAAATTGTCAATTTCCATGTTGCACATTTGCATGAAAACAAATGCTTTGAGGGATTTGAGTGAGAGGTGTGAGTGAAAGTGGAAGGGTGAGTTAGATAATAAAATTAGACACATTCAAAGTCAGGAAAAAGAGTATTGAGGGCAAAATGATGTTTAGAACAAGACAAGCTTAAGAATCCTAATTTGAGAGAACATAGTATTTTGATGTTAAGAAGGTGATGGAGCATTGAAAAGTGTGTGTTCAAGGTGTAAATGTGTGTTGAAATATTTGACAAAGGTGAAAACTAGTTGGTAAACAACAAAACCCTAAGAAGTCCATTAAAACCCTAAGGAAGGCTTAATAGACCTAGTGAGAAAGGAGAATTTGGTATTGGGAGAGTTGTGTTTAGAGTTAGAGAATGATATTAACCATGAAGAAATTACTCCTTAATGGGTATCTCAAAAATAAACACTTTTTCAAGAAAGTTTACATGTTGTTCCCATCTACAAGTTTTTTGTGTGAGCAGGGGCTATTAAATTAGGTCTAATTGTGAATGGTAAAATGAGAATAAAAATGGATGGGCTTGGAGATAGGAGATAAAATTTTGGTTTCATCTTATATGCCATAAAGGGTGCTAGTGAAACTATAAAATGAGATCTAATACCTCGTGAAACCTCCTATTTAGCAAAAAAATCTAACATGGCTCAAGTGATTTTAAAGTCTAAAGGGTGAAAGGAGTAAAAATTATAATTTTAAACTTTTTGAGGTGATTGATCATGTTTGTTAGGTGTATTTGATCAAGTGAAAAGTATATTTAGTGCTTTTTCAATTTTGAAGTCATTTTTGATATGTGGAGCATAAATAAGTTTTGAGTAAATTTTTTGATTTGATTACTAACTCTTGACATTGGTTGGTTTTAGGTGTGAGTTAGAGATCTTGTAGCCATCATGCTCACTTAAAACATGAGTAATATCATCAATACAACAAAGATCAGTAAATACACATCTCAAACCCCAATGAAGATCAAACAGAGGTATTTTTACTCTTTTCATTTGTTAATGGGAAGGGAAATCAGTTTCAAGATAGTTTTCCACTCTCATTAGAGACCATGTTTGTTGCAAAAATTAATCACATGGTCTAATTTTGTAAGGAATTGAATTTATTTCTCCCAACCCATAGTTGGTTTTATTTAGCTTCATTTGTCATTGGTTAGAGTAGGGTAGATTAGGTTTGTTTATTACAAAACAAGTGCATTGTGCACACTTTGCATGTTTCCATTTGGAACATGTATGATTTTCATGTTTGTACATAGTTTTTGTGGGCCCTTGTTGTTATTGCACAATCTAGTTTCAAAACAAGTTCCATGATAGAAATCATACTTTTGGAGAAGTCTTCAATGAATATCCTTTCACTTCATAAGATCAACTTTAATCATTGTTAAGTTCATGTGGATTCAAGAGATATGTTTTAAAGTTTAAAATCAATCTACTTGAAGGTGTATGCTTGACTCCATGCCCAATGGATGCTTTAAGGATACGATATTTACATATAGTAGGCAGATGTCCCCTAGAGGTCACCAAACTATTATCCAAAATTGCACCCCCATGCAATTTTGAACAACTCATCTAAGTTGGGACCTAGAAAAAAATCTTAGAAAAGATGTGGAACACTAATTCAGTCTTCCACATAGTGTGTGACATAGTGTTTCGTGTTCTCTTAACCCGCAGAAAAAGGAAGTTGAGCTCGATACTTAGGTATATTTTTAATGGAGATAGTGCTTCGTGGAGGTTTGTTCCTTTGCGGCATTAAATAATTTAATCTTTTGTGTGCGTCGAATTAGTCTCTTATGGGTTAAAGGAAATTCAGAGCACCACGAGGTTTATATACTTGCAAAAAGATAGAAAATCAAATAAGGACAGGATCCATGGAGTGAAGGAATGGGAAAGAAGATTATTCCTTCATGGTATGGAAAGACACTATGCAGAATGGAAGGTATAGAACTCCATGGAGTTTGTCAATTCTGTGATAGTAAAGTTAAAGTCTGTCGAGGGGAAAACCATGATGAAAATAGAAGAGGTTTTATAAGGCACCATGCGGAAAATGTTAACAGTTAGAAAATGACTTAGGTTGGAAGCCATGAAACACTATCCTAGTGTTCTATAGATTTCCCAATGGTAGTGTTTTTCAGGTTCTTAGGGAGTCATGGAACGAAGGAACATACTCGCGCATAAATTGTCACACACGTGGAAGGAATTATCTTCACGACATAGTGGGAGCATTAAATGGATAAATGAGGACATTTTTAAAGCCATGCAACATGGAATGGTTGTGAAGAACAATAAAGATTAACAAAATGTTCTCAAATTCACATAATAAATAAATTATGCAAATGAGGAAGGTAAAAGTGTGGGTGATTTAATGCATTGCATGGGTTGGAAATGTTAGGAATTAATTGTTGTAAACATTATTAATTCATTATATTATTATTAATGATTTATTAAACTCATATAAGAATATAATATAGATATTGTTATACGAGTTGTTAAAAGATCCTATTTTATAGGATGCATATTGTCCTATAAATATGTATTGTTTCCGTATGGAATATATACAGGAATATCATATTGTTTTGTATTATATATGTTGTGCAATTTTGTACCAAATTTAAGAGGAAATGATTCCGCACATCATCCAAATGGTGTGAAGGTCGGGAAACCATGGGAATCATCTCAAGTCCGCATATTATACACAAGATTTTGTTCCTAATTTGAAATAAACGACTCAACCACTCCACCGAATAGAATTTAATAAATTATGGTGTTGTCTCCTTCTCCTATAAATATGATGGCGTGCATTTGGAGCCTTTTATCTCTTTTTCTCTGGGCACCCATACCTATCTGCATACATCTATGGCGGTTTATCCTTGGTGGTTGAATCTCTCTCCCAATTCCACCTCTATCTCTTTCTCTCGTCTTCTTCTTTTCTATATAAGTTTGGAAAACATCCATTGTAAAAATATCCATCGTTTGTTGTAATAGCGCCATGCAAAAAATGGTGGTCGGCTTCTCATGAGTTCCAGGACCTCAAACTTGAGCGTATGTGGTGCATCCAATGCCTTCTAAGAATTTTTATTGGTTTTTGCATTCCCTAGCAATAGTTTAATGAAGATTGTGGCTCTTTTTCTCCCTTCTCCTTAAATTGTTTTCTTCTTACCTCTCCTTTCATGTGTTTTATGTTTTGTATGGATTAAACCCATGTGTTCTTCATTTCATTTTTTTTTTCATGTGTAGAGTAGAATGTTTTATGTAGTTTTGGTTTATGGCAGATGTCTTCTCTCTCATCTTTATGTTTTCTTTATTCTTCTCCTCATGGAGAGTGATCACCCCTTTCTTCTAGTGCTATCACCACCCCCTTTAGATTAGGTTTTAATTTTTAATCTCTTTCTCCCTAGTTCCTTATATGTGTTAGTGTAGGTTAGCTTAGAGGTAGTGTTAGCATTAGGTTAGATAGGTAGAGGAATCTAGCCTTCCCCGGAGGTCTGTCTCAAGATGTAAGTCCCACACTTGGACACAATCCCATGTTAGAAAAATTATTTATCTTACATGATCAAATGAAGGGTGTTACTTTTGATCTCTAACGCTTAGTTACTAAATTCCTAAATTATATAACATTACCAGTTTAATTCCTAATTGACCCATCACTAGATTTGAAGCATAACCAATCAGCATATATTTGATCTTCACATGGCCATCTCAACTTTGTATTTATTCACAAATTTTATTATTTTTTAGCTTGATAGACTTATGTGGCTTATGTAGTGTTTGTGGCTTTAATAGACCTTTATGGCTTTATCAATGTTTTTCACATATTCATTTATTACTTCACTTCCAACCAATAATACAAAGTTGACTTATTTGTTCCCAACCTTCTAACAACACAAAATGCACTACACAACTACTCTATCTATTTTTGGTTACTATAGGATCGATTGTGAACCTAGATGCTCTTGCATCATTTTTTTGGCTAGCTACTAAAGGGCTCAAAGATTACCTACTTATAGACTAAACTCTTGGAATACTTTTCAAAGGCATTTCCTTGCCACAATCTTCAATCCAAATGGTAAATGGGATTTTTTATGGATGATTTGTTTCTCACCTTGTCTAAGGAAGAATCATTCATTGTACAATTCCATCGATTTATGACACATATTTTTCTTGGCCTCTAGATCTTTCATCTAATGGAGAAAATAGTCTTATAGGAAATCATCCACTCATATTCCCAACTAATTGAATAAGTTAAAATGGAATTGGATCCATCCTAGTGAAAATTTCCATTTTCTTGGCACCCTTTTATCTTTCATTCCAAACCTTCATAACATTGATCATATGTGATAAAAAGAGTTGAAAATAAATTGTAATTATGGGTTTCTAAACCCCTTTCATCTTTTTGAAAAAAATAATTTTTCTCCAAATTCTTAGCTTCTACACATGTTTATTGCTCCTTTTATTAGAGCACTTATAAGATTATATATCCACACTCTTTGATCCAAATGGTAAATGGAAATTTTTTGGATGACTCATTTCTCACATTTTGTCTAAAAAGAAGAATCATTCATCTGACAATTTCATGGATTTATGACCCATATTTTTCTTGGCCTCTAGATTTCCTTCCAATGGAAAAAAAATAGTCTTATATGAAATCTTCCACTCCTCTTCCCAAGTAGTTGAACAAGATCAAATAGAATTAGATTCATCCTAGTGAAAATTCCATTTTCTTGGCATCCCCTTTACCTTTCATTCCACACCTTCATAACTTTGGTCATATGTAATAAAAAGAGTTGAAAATAAATTTTAATTATGGATTTCTAAACCCCTTTCATCTTATTAGAAAATTTCAATTTTTCTCCAAATTTTTAGTTTCTACATATGTTTATTACTCCTCTTATTAGGGCCCTTCTAAGATCATATATGCTAAGTGGAGAAAATTCTCATATACTTATTCTAGGCCAATGTTAAATGTGGAAAATGTTTTCACAATGTGACATGAGATATTTGTTGTAAACCCAAGAAATTTGGTGGCCTTTGGTTCCTTAAAATTAAAACTCAATTTCATGTCATATGCGCCAAATAGATCATTCGATCTCTTGAAGGTGATAAATCATAGAGAATGCTTAAGAATTGCATCACTCTCAAATTCCCATGGGAAAAGGATTCTTGAAAGGATTAAATCTGTAAAACCTCTTGCTTTCTCAAGTATACCTCATAATTGTTGGCATTTTTGTGGCCAAAAACATATATAAACCTTGGGAGTTACTTAAAACACAATTGATATGGGATGGGGGTAGCTTAATAACTAGGCTCTCAATCAATTCTTGTTTCCTTTAGGGATCACATGTTCCCTCCTACTACAGTGTTCCTTTTTCCTCGGTCTCTTGGATTAAAAAGCATCAGAATCTTCAAAAGCAATATGAAATTCATTTATGACCTTTTCTATAAGATTTTCAAGGATTTTTGTGGCCTATTTTGAGATAAAAGTTTCAGCTACAGTCCAATAATCATGAGTCAGTTATGGAAATTCATGATGTCATAAATAACCATTTCCAAAACATTGGTGTACAAACATTTGTCGAATGGTGGAATGAATGAAGTGGATTGTGAAGACTAATTTTAACAATACAAACTTGGTTTAGGGTATTATTAACCAAAATGATCCACATTTCCATTTTTATCAATCTTGTGCCTTCACGACCTTTTCACCTAAGGCACTTTTCTATTTTTTGTTTGCAACATTTTATTGAGTACCACGGCCCATGATACACTGTCCTAAAGCACATTGTTATGTACTTCTTTTGATGTCATAGAAAATATTTGTAGCACCCAATTATGTTAGTGCTTGTCTTTCTTTCCCTTTTTCCCATGCATCATTGAATTTCCCCAACTCACCTATTTGTGCTAATGTTTTAGTCTTGCTGGCCACCAACCTTTGTTTCCATCCTACCAGTGCTAAGTCATCTCTTCCTTCATGATTTCCCTTATTTCTAATTAATTTTCCTCATTTCTTTCTACATTTTATTTTTTACGCTCCACACTTTATTGTCAAATCGGAGATAATTGTAGATGCTTATATGAATCCGAAAATATCTAACCAAGCCACAAAATTGTGTTTCATGAGGTGATACACTATATTTCACTGCATAAGATATATGAAGCCACGCATTACCACTCAAGGTTACAAACCATTTTTGAACTTTCTTATGGACTCCACAAAGTGTGATCTCTACCCGTGAAGCACTCAATCAATTCGCACATAACTTCTTTGGTTGAAGTTTAGTTCAACCATTTCTTCCATATTCTTCTACTTTTTCAGTGGATTTGCAGATCATCTATTTAGTTCGTGAAATATCACAAATCCACCATACACTTGAGCTTTTTCCAGCCACATGAAGATGTTACTACTTTTTTTATCAATTAAATCCTTAAGTCACTCCTACGGAACACAAACTTAGCGATAGTTTTGAAACTTTTGTCATAGTTTGAGTGGTTGTGGAAGTTAATGCTTTCACCTATAAAACAAGAAAGTGGATGATAGTAAAATTACTTACCACTAGAGGATCCAACTGCAAATTGAGGTTTAAATTAAATTTCTAATCCAAGATCTCATATTTTCAACAATCAAGGGATTACCTTCCTCCCTTCTCTGATATTTATTGACTTTTCTCCTTTCTTCTTCTTCTCTCTTTATTTATTCTATAAATAATTGTTTCTATTTTGTTATTTGTAATTTTGGCCATTTTGTAAATTTCTTGAAATTTTGATTTCTTCCTTTTGTGCTAGATGTGTGTGTATTATACTTGTATGTTTTGTGTTTAATGTGTTATTCCCAACCATGTAGTGGAATAAGATCCATGTTTCATCTTAGTGCATCTTTTCTTTTTGTGTTATTTGCTTCTTCCTTTTCCCTTACAATTATTAGATTAGGTAGATTATTGATATTATTAATGGTATATATTAAAAAAAAATCTCTCTATAGGTTTTCTTCACTCGCACAAATCCCACACTTATGATTAATTCCCATGTTGTGTTGATAGAAAACTTATTTTTCACATCGGGTGCTTTCAACCTTCAATAGTTTTGGCACTCCTAATAGGACCATATTTCATTCTTGTTGAAACAAAATATTTTGCATTCATGAAAGGGTGTATGTTTGTATGTATATAGCTAATTTTTGATGTGTTCTTAGCTCATCTTTTTTCTAGACCACATTCTAGCATAAGTGACTCCACCCTCTCTTTTTTTTAGAAATCCAATGCCTAGTCCATGAGATATATAGTGACAAGAAGAAATTATAGAATAGAATGATGTTTTGATTTTTCATTGCTTTCCCAGAAGAAGAGGTATATCTATTCATAAATTTTCTTCTCCCAACCAAATATCCCAATTCACTCACTCCACCTAACAAATATTTTGCTTCATTTCAAATAAATATCTACCCTATAATATTCTTGGCCCCTCAAAGAAACCTACTATTTTTTCCCTTCAATGGATTTATTCCTTTAGCTCTTACTATATGGAATGATATCCCGAAAATGCCCTAAAATGAATTCCATTTTTACTAAAGAAAATGTAGTCAACCATGTTGATCCCATCCAATATATTTTCACTCTCTATTATATCCATCATGTTATTCAAAATGAAATTTTTCTCGAGATTGTTAGCCTCTTCACTCAAAGGTAAATCTCTATACCAAGACATGTTTCTACCACCTAACTCAATGCATAAGTAAAACAAGTTGGGAGAAAAAATATGCAATAAGTTTCAAGAAAAGGGTGATAATCTCTCTTTAATGGAGAAATTGACAACGATCAAAAGGGCCCTAGTTAAATCCATGTTCTAATTTTACCACATATTTTAGTAGCCTTGAGATAGAATCTCACTTTACATTAAGGCCTTCACCTCATTCAACGTTACTTTTCTTTCTTAGATCTCAAACTCTAATATTGTAGTCTTGATCCTATCCATGGGTGGCATTTTGTTACCAAGTGCATATGGGATTGTAATCTATGTTGAGAATATCCTCATCCAAACTATAAATTTTTCTCCTAGACCTTCAATGCCTCTTTTTCCTAAAATCTCAAATGATGACCATGTTCCAACTCCACCTCTATTATCCATTTCCATACCTGGAAGTGTACAACGTGTTCCTAGCACTTCTTCCAATGATTTCGATGAACTCAAAACCCTATAAAGAAATATGTAAAATGAGATAATTTTCATCAAAAGGAAATAAGAAAAACTTTTGATAGTCTTGTCCATCCTTACAACACAACTTATCATCCAAAGAAACCACATCAAATCCAAATTGTCCCTACTAGACAATTACACAAGCAATTTCATGTTGTCTCTAACCCAAACAGATCTCTTGTTCTTTTTAGAATAACATGAAAAAGAGATCAATGGGTGTTATCCATGTAGATTTTAGTGCGATTCATATATTTATGCTTTTGGAAATGTATTTTGAGAAATCACGATGAAAAATTATGTGGCATGACTAACTCAACCAATGCAACATACTCCACGGGACTAACCAAGTCAAAATATCATGTTTTCATCCAAATGAAATTTATTTTAGTGAATAGAGGATGAATTATACGCAATGAATGCAAGTGATCCTAGTCCATCAAGACCCCAAGTGAAATCAAACTTCTACAAATGGGTGAAGAAGAAAACTTTAGATCATCCTCTTGAATCTATGGCTTCCCATGTTACTTCAAGTGTATTGTATATCACTAAAAATATATTTTTAATCGTTGAAAATATGCCTCTAAAAGAGATCCTCTACAAATGTGTGCCACCTAAAGCTTCATATACCTTGATGGATAATCATAAGATGGATTGGCCCATGTAAAACAAAAGAAGCCTCAAATTTCTCCATGGAATATGGTGTACCATATGAAGATTAGTGAGAGTATCAAAATGCGGGATGCTCTTGTTACGCCCAAACAAATAGACCTTCTGCAAGAACTTGTGAAGAAATTGAAATGTGTTTATAAGCCAACAATGAAAACAACACCTACAACATCCAACATCTATCAATAAACTCCAATCATAGAAGTTCCTTAAGGGAAACCTCCTCCTTTCTATGATTGAATTGGTCAACACCTTTTCACGACTAACTCATTGATTATAGAGCTAGCACTCTGTGATTAAAAACAAGTTCATGTTTTCCAATTAAATGACATTTTGGTCATGACAATGGGCATCATCAAAGACTCGTGTCTTAATCCACATGCATTCTTGAGCATAATAGTGCTTTAACATATCATGTTCATCGACTTTCCACCAATGTTTTCCATCTTCCCATCTAGATATTTCACAACAAAAATCGGGGACACTTGTCTTTCAAATGGTCAAACATGCTAATGAGAACTAGATATGGCACTAAAGTGACCATTTAGAATGGGAAGACCGTAACTTTCCGACACGCCGAGGCATTTTTCAACGGCCGGCGCATAAACCACCTACATCTTAGCATTTTTTGGTCTCCATGACCGCGTTAATCGTCGGACACCAACGCCGATGTGCCGCAAGTTACGTTCAGCATTTAGAATGAACCAATTTCTCATTTTCATGTGGAAACCTTTTACCCACAGCCCAAAAAAATAAAATTGCACCATCTAAGAATAAAAGAACAAAATTTTCACTCCTCGTGAGCACAAGATGAGATTCCATATGGACAACTTGATCAGTGGGCTCAAGACAAATGGGAATTTGATTCCTGTGAAAAAATTAAATAGCATGGTGTGGGTACCTATTGTATTCAGAAGGAAAAGAGCTTCACTTTTCCACAAGTTCTCAAAGAGAAAAACCCAAACCATGTTATATGGGAAATTTTTGTTGATTGTTCCAAATAAAAATTTGGCATTGGAGCAGGTGTTTTTCTAAGCATTTCCAAGTGAGGAAAATACTTTCTACTCCTACATGTTAAAATTAAATTTCATGGGCAATATCGTGAAGTATGAAGCTTTGATAGAAGGTCTCCATATTTGTGTGAAGAAAGGAGTCAAGCATTTGTAAATGTTTGAAAACACCGAGATGATCATCAAATAGGTCAAATCACAATATGTTTCTAAGAAACCATCGTTGAAAGCCTACATACACACAATATTTTTAGTATTATGCCTTTATGGGCATTTGATTAGTTATTGTTACAATTAGTTGTAGTTTTTTTTTTTGTTTTAGCCTCGACTTTTCAATTAAGTATAAAATGTTATTTTTAGATATCTATTTTTATACTAGAAGTGCTTAGAGTGTAATTCACTAGATGTGCACTTAACTAAGTTCAAATCATCATCCATTAACCCCAAAGAGGTGTTGTCCCATTTTTATGTTTAGATGAATAATCTTATTCTTATCTAAGTCAAGTTCGATTCTTAAGAGTGTATATGCACGAATTTAACTATTGTGCATGATAGTTGTGCATGTGTCACTTACACTAATAATGACTTCTTACATGTTGACCATATATTATTAGTGGATGATACTTGTCATCTTGAGTCTATTTTTAGTCATCTTTAGTTGACTTTATTTCATTTAAGAGTTGTAGTTCATATTATTATTTTTACTTGTCATGCAAATTTAGACAAGTCTTGTTGTAATGGCTATATTAGCCTTGTTTCTTAATTAATTGAATAAGAAATACTGGGATGAATTTTTCCAAGTGTGTATGTTTTTTTGCATTGAGTTTATCTCTAATTTTATTTGTAGGTATTTACAAAGAAAACCAAAAATATTTGGATTCATTATTTGAAGTTATTCAATGCATATTTTGTCATCAATCTTACTTACAAACAATATTAGTTTAATAGCTAGTTATTCTGGGAAAAATTGGATGATCACTAGCTTCATTTAAAATAATATTTCAGAACTAATTTGTACTCCATCCACACATGAAAAAACCTTCAAATATGGGATCTTTTCAAAGGATTTGATGCCTTCAATATTGAAGCGGTCCCAAGAAAATAAAATGAAAAGGAAGACAAAATGTTCGCTCATTGGTACTCAATTTGATCTACCCAAATACCTCATGGAAGACAATGCACAAGTAAATCTCCTCATCAAACCTCTCGTACTGATAATGATAGTCATTGGCAAGTGTTCGAGAGTGACAATTAGATTTGCACTTTCATCTAACAAGAATTTGAATTCTCGGAAGATTTGACACCCTAATTGCAACATGAATATGATAATCAAGTAATTCAACCGAAGATGAAAAAATTGCCTAAAAGTCTTGTGACTTTGGAGATGATGTTCAATTATGATGAACAACACAAAAAAGTAAAGAGAAGCATGGTGATCAAATATGAAGACTACTAGGAAATTCGGATTGACCCAA
Source organism: Taxus wallichiana var. yunnanensis (assembly GCA_018340775.1). Classification (NCBI taxonomy): domain Eukaryota; kingdom Viridiplantae; phylum Streptophyta; class Pinopsida; order Cupressales; family Taxaceae; genus Taxus; species Taxus wallichiana. Next base: position 408,467,324 of record CM031241.1, read on the forward strand.
AAAATCTATCAAGTTAGGGATGGTATGGAGTTTTGATTAACAAACGATTCTCATTAAAAAATGTAAGGAGTGTAACGGTATATTTGCATGGACTTATGATGACCTGAAGTAATATGATCAAGAGGTCATCCAGGATACCATTGAGTTCACAAATGATGCCAAACTAGGAAGGAAAAATCAAATCCCTATCAATCCCAAAATTGAACCATTTATGAGGAAAGAGATGACAAAGCTAAGTAAAGCCAACATCATATACCCCATCAAGCATTCTACATGGGTGGTCAACTTGGTGTCGATCAAGATGAAAAATGAAGAGATATGCCTTTGTGTCAATTTTAAGGCCTTGAACAGTCCCCTCTCAAATACCACTATCCCCTTATGTGGCCCAAATCTTGCAAACAAAGTGGTAGGAGGTGAGAGATTTTCCTCCTTGACAATTTCTCCAGCTTTAATTGAGTGATGGTTAAGAAGGAAGACCAGCCTTCAAAACCACCTTCGCCACCAAGTGGGGGACATACACTTATAAAAGACTACCCTTTAGTTTATCCAATGCAAGAGAAACATTTCGTAGGTCAATGGACATGGCATTTAGAGGTCTTATCAATGATATTATTCTAGTATACTTGGATAATATCAACGCTTCCAAAGAATTAGGAGGATCATTTGTACAATCTAGAGCATGCCTTCCATTAGTGTAGAGAGTTTGACATTTCACATAATCCCAAGAAATATATCTTCATGGTCCCTAAAGGAAATATTTTGGGTCATGTTGAGTCAAAGTAGCCATTCACCTAGATTTGGTGTTTGTCATTATATCATTGCCATTGTTTCCCTACATGAAAGCACTAAAATATTTCTTAGGAAAGATCAACTTTGTGAATGAGTTCATTGCAGACTTCGTGAGAATTGTCAATCCTATCATATGTATGTTGAGGAAGGACATGACCTTCAAGTGGATCTCAGAAGGAAAAGAGAGATTTGAGTTCATCAAACAATCCCTCTCTCATGCCCCGATTTTGGCCAACCTAAATTTTGATGACTTTATCCTCTATGTTTTAAACAACCACATGTTATAGTTGCAGATCTCACTCAAAATCAATAAGAACTTGAGTAGACCATCACTTTTGTAATCCAAATTATCGAGGATTGTGAAGCTAGGTATGAATTTAGTGAGAAGTAAACATTAGCGTTCCTCAAGGCCCCGAAGACTTTTAAGCATCTCCTCTCTAACAAAAAGATAAATATCTTCTTTGTTCATTCGAGCAACAGATACCACATAATGAGAGGAGATATCGTGACAAAAGAGTTGGTTGGATTACTAAAATCATGGAGTTTAATATTGAATTCGAGTTACCAAGTTGGTGTAAGGTAGAGCATTTTTCCAACATTTGTCTAAAGATTTTGAAAGCTCGCTTTAAGTTGTGCACCTATGATGACTATTTTATGAATGAAGAAAATGATCCCAATTGGACTCAAAAGATGTTCAAATATATCTCGTGTGGAGGATATCCAATAGTTATGGATAGAACCAAAAGTAAGACATTTCAAACTCCATGCATCCCTTATGAGTTAATTAGGAGATGTTATTCAAAAGAAACTTGGATGACATTCTACTTAGGTGTATTGATTCCAGAGATGTGGAGAAAATAATCCAATAATTCCATCAAGAATTATTTGGAGGCCACTTTGTTCATGCAAACAACAATGAAGATCATGCATGTTGGTTACTCTTGACCCACCATGTTCTCGACACCTTCAAGTGGGTAAGGCAATGCCTAAAATTTGTGTTCTTCATAGGAAAGAAACATAGAGTTGCACTTCCTCAGTAGCCTATCGCGACAAAATAAACCCTTCTCACAATAGGACCGGATCCTCCATAAGTGGATCCTCAACACCATAGACTATGTTACCATGTGCATTAAAGTGGTCACTCTCAAGGAAGCAACCGAAGATGTCATAATTGACTTCCTTGAAAATATTGTTATAAGATTTAGCACCCCTCACACAATCATATCTAATAATGCTAAGGAAATCATGTGATCCAAGATCGAAAGTTTTCTCTAACATTTGGCATATACCTTAGGACTTCCTCCAACTACAATTTCTAGGGAATTGGACTTGCAAAGTCCACATATAAGAGCCTCATTTTGATCATGAAGCACATAATTTAACAAAATCAAAGAACATGGCATACCAAGAGAAAATCATCCTTGTGGACCAAAAATATTACACCCAAACACTCAATTGTCAATTCCCCTTTATGTTGGTGTAAAGGGACCAAAGTAAAGCTCCCACTCTCATTGAACATCCCACTTTGGAGTTAGCACATCAGCGAGAATTGGAGTATTATTATGTCTACATGATCGGTATCACTAAGTTGTTGCACCTAAAAGAAGTCAAGGAGAAGTCCAGAGGCAAGCTCCAGAACATGAAGAAGTAATCAAGAGATTCTTTGACAAGCATGCCACCAACCAAAGGTTTGAAGTCGATACCTAATGGATCCTAAAGGCTATTTATTTCCAAGAGTAAGAAACCAAGTGTCCTCGAAAGTCACCATAAATATTAACCAAAATGATCCCCTTTCCCATTTTGATCAATCTTGTGTCTTCATGACTGTGCTTCTCAAGCATTTATCTATTTTTGTGTTTGCAACATTTCCTTTGTACCACAACCTACGATACATTGTCCCAAGTCATGCATTTTCTGCAATGCCATATCCAACCTACAAAGAACCCAACTATGCCATATTGCTTGTATTTTGCACATTGCTTTCCATGCATCATCAAATTTTCCAACTCGCCTATTCAAGCCAAATTTTGAGCCATGTTAGCCGCAAACCTTTGTTTCTAGCCTAGAAGTGTTAAGCCTTCACTTCATGCTTTCCCTTGTTTCTAGTTCATTTCCGTCCCTTTTTTATTTTTAAATTACATTTCTTCCCAATAAGACTATGTTGTCGATTTGCATAAAGTTGTGAATGCTTACACAAAGCCGTTAAACATTGTTTCATGTTACAATACACTACATTTTACCGTGGATGTCCTCTAAAGTTGTGCATAACCACTTCAAGCCATGAAACCTTTGTGAAGCTTCATTTACACTTCGCCAAGTGTGATCTACCCCCACAAAGTGCTCAATCATGTCGTAACCCACTTCCTTGGTTGAATTTCAATTCAATCATACTTCTTCCATATTCTTTTAATGGTTTAACAAATTTGCAAAGCTTCTCTTCAATTCCCAACATCTCATAAAGCATCCATGCACTTGAGTTTGTTCCAAGCGGCATAAAGTTACTAGTAGTTTTTATCAATTAATGCCTTGAGTCACATCTATAACACTAGTATTTAGCAATAGCCTTGAACTACTTCCCATAAGTCAAATGGTTGCAGGAATTATGCTTTCACCCAACAAAAAATGGAAGGTAGAAAAAGTACTTGCCCCAAAGGATCCAACTACAAGCTAAGGTTCAAATTATAATGCCCAATCCAAGATCCCAAATTTTCAGCGATCAAGGGACAATCCGCCACCGTCTTTGATAGATATTGACTTGTTTCACAAGTATCCTTGTTGCTCTTTTTTGTTCTCTTCATTTCTTCTATGAATAACATTATATATTTTATTATCTAAAATATCTCGGCATTTTGGAAATTTCTTGCCATTTTGGGCTTTTCATCTTATGGTTTTTAGTCATTATTCACTTTGTCTTAGCCTCTATGTTGGCAATAATAATATATCTAGAGCCTCTTTTGCAAATTAATACAATTGTGCATATTTAAAACATCGGTTGAGTTGTAGCTTGTATCTACCGTACTTGTTTTTGTTGTATTGTCTTTTGTTATGTGTGTGGATTATATTTGCATTTGTTTAGTTTACCATATTAATCCCAAACATAATATGGAAGAAGATCCATGTCTCTCTTGGTGCATCATCTTTCTTTCCGTTATCCCCTTCTACCTTTTACCCTACAATCCTTAGAGTAGACATATTAGTGATAAAATGAGTAGAGATAGACAAAAACTAGCTTTCTCTAGAGGTTTTCTTCACTCGTACAAGTCTCACACTTATGAAGCATTCTCATATTGTGTTGATAACAAACTCAATTTGCACATCAAACGCTTTCAACCTCTAACAAATATCAACTCCTCTCCCTCAACAGCTTATTTATTGAACCTCTCGGTGCTCATTTAAACTTCTTTCAACAAGTGTGGAAATATTTTCCCAAAGTTTGGGAGTTCATTATTGAATCCACATAGGGTCCATCTCCTTTGGTCCATCCTTCATCAAGGCCTTTCAATCAACTTGTGGTTGGTTCATCTTAACATGCATCCCCGATTTAATCATGTTGTCCCCATCCAAAATCTATTAAATACATCTTCTCGGTTATGGAAACATACTCAATCTATTTGGCATTCGATTCATATCCTTTTTAAATGTTTCCACCATGATAAGTTCACTTGGAAATGGCGCTTTTAAGGGTCTTGACAAGTGTTTTCTACAAATTTGGCTAATTTTTCATTCTGAAATTCATTATCCACTACGAAAGATTAAAATAATGATAATTTCAATCATATCTATCTACAAGGAAAAAAACATGTCACTAACAAAGTTAATGTGCTTTTTAATGTTACTCTCTATATTCAATTGCAAGTAGATAAATTCTACTTGGAGATACCTCTCCTCGAACAATTGCTTAACCATTAAAACAACGCACCTATTGTTGTAAGCCAAATCCCTTTAATCTCACCTCCCCATGCCACTCTCCCCCTCGAGGCCATAGTTATGGCTAACACAAAATTTCTCGTTCTTGTAACAAATGTCAAATCATCTCCTACAAGAACACTATCCTTCCCCATCTCACAACTCTCAAGATGACAAAAATGATGGCAAAGAATACATGGAATAAAAATTTACAAATTGAATAGTACCTCCGCAAGGGATATATCATCTTATTTGGCATATACCATTTCTCTTAATCACCAAAATGTTAATAAAGTAAGAAACAAAGTTCAAATATATGGGCAGGTAACATCATATGCTACCAACCGTCCTCTTTGTAGCAGATGAGGCGGTTGGAGGGATTAGGCTGATGATCCTCGAGACTCTCTCAATGCTAGTTATCGCTCTCGTGACATAATGTTTTTTATTACTTGCTATTGTACCACTTATTTTTAATTTTAGAAAGCTTTTCAATTTCCCGACATAGTTACTTCATATTTTTTATCAAAAATATAAAGAAAACTGTTTCAATTAGAAGAAAGTACAAAAGGAAATTGGAAAACAAAAAAATCTATAATTTTTTTGTTTTACGTCCTTCAGATGAGTCAATTGTAAGCCCTGAATGCATAGGACAAGAATGATAATTGACTTAAGATCTCGTATCGCAAAATTAGAAGGAAATCATTGTCTACTCCTCTTTATTTTATTTTTAAAATATATTTTAGTTACAAAAGATGTAATGTAATGTTATGTCATTAGTAAAAATACAAAGGTTTGTAGAGTCAAAGGTTGCAAAAACTCCCATCGTGCCATGTTTGGATGCCGGAATACATGAAGTAAAAAAATTATTATCCACTCGTTAAGTCTATCTTTCCATTCCCCGCATTAACAGGGTATTAAGTTAAAAAGGACTAATTTGCTGATAGGCTGATAGGCTTCCACCTTTGAAGTTGTCTTCCTGAAAAATGTTAAAATCTAACAAAATTTTCCAAGCAGACTTTTTTCAGCCATATTATTTTCTCCTACACCAAAATAAATATATAAATATTTGAATTCTCTCAAACATAAATTGCAACTCCTGTGCAATTACTATTATATATTACTCGGCCATTTTAATAATCTCAGATTAACAGTAATGGGCCTAACGGCTCCCAGTAACAAACAGTGGTGGCTGTGACTTTTCGTAATAGGCAGTAGCAATCCAGCTTAAATTGTATTGAAAGAATAACACGAGAAAGTTTCTTGCACATACTGGAGATAATTTTAAAAAGCGCACTATTTTCGCAAATTTAGGAATCGTCCAACTCATTTTCTGTTTCATTCCAAATAAAAATTTCCTTGCTTTCAAAAATCGAGGCAAAAATTCATTTTACTTTTCTGCTCAAAACAATTTTATTGCAAAAACCCAAAAGATGTTGTGCAATCCTATTTTCTGTGGGCGCACCTAAGAAGATTTACAAAATTTTATAGATATGAGGGGAAAAAAATAAACTTAAGAGACTCTACGCGGTAGACGCCAAGTAATTATCATCAATAAGATTTAAGAAAAGAAAAAAATAAGTGAGCTCAAAATTTCTCGTTCTCTGGGTAAACTCTGCATTCTTAACAGTCCAGAGAACACGGTGGAAGATGGACTATATTCGTGTAATGTCACGACCAAACACAAATGTTGTAGCCCAGTTCACTGCCACATAGAACCTATTCCTCCAACTTAGCACACGTGTAAGATATGCTGATCGCCACACTAACCAGCTCACAAAACCTGCCATTGATACACCCTTGGCCTCCTGCTCAAGGAAAACATATTAAGTCACAGAAGTTAACAAACACATACATAATGACATTAAACATATATTGGATCCTAGGTTTCTGCCGTAAGACACTTTTCTCATGATGTTTCTGGATTACTGCAATTTTATATCTAGCGTAGTACTCTCAATTTCGTGCTCCTAATAAGCATCTAAAAGATAGTCAAGAATATAACGTCGAAAACATCTAGCTGTACTTTACCTTGCTCTGGCGGAGATCCACTAATGCTTTGTAACGACCCACTGATGCCATACTTCCTATGTGTTGGTAAACAAATTGTTCACCGAAATCTTTGTCTGCGGAAGAAGCTGCCTTTCCCCACCTTGTTTTGCCAGTTGATTCAAAAGCTTGGCCAAATACTTCCCTTCTCGCTCTGCAACCTGTCATTACAAGCACAAATTTTCGGTCTCATCTTTGAAGAAAGGGTACAACTTACAAGACACGGTAACATAGAAATCCTCCCCCCAGGACTAAACATTATCAGGGCTCTAACATAATACATGCTTGAGAAAATAATAAGGTTAATGCTAATTACGGAATATACATACAAAATTTCTTTAGGTTAGAATTTTATCAGCTTATACTATCTCTGGCAATAAATAAACATGTAAAGGCCTACGATAGAATGCGACACACAACACTTCATGGTAGTAGATATTATTGAGTTTCATCATTTCCATAAAGCAACGAGTGTTCATTGGCTACCTTTAAGCCCCCAAATTCTAACACATTCAGCTAGACGTTCTGGGTACAGGATGGTTTGTCTTGGCACCAAGTTGCCTTGTAAAAAAGACAACCTTATGTCACAAACAACTAGACCTAGTACTTTCAAGCCAACATTAAAAAGACAACCTTATGTCGCAAACAACTTGGCCTAGTACTTTCAAACCGACATTAAAATGGGTAGAGAAAATTTTGCAGGTAAACACAGGAACATGAAATTATTGGGATTTTATGCTTCGGAGGCTCAAGTTATTCCCTCCCTGTATAAGGTGTAATAAAATCAGTGTGATAAAGCATAAGAATCATCCTAATCAATTTCATTTTAAATGAATTGGGTTTATGAAAAAAATTAATTGATTCTATAAGAAATGAAATAAAAGCTCCATTGCAGAGGGTAGACCTGAACAGCTACCATCAGCCAGTTCGACTAGCCAGTTCGTTCGACTAGCCTCCCGATGCCCCGGGGCCCGATTGTAGATAGTGGGCAGATGCCCCGGGCAATCGAGTACCCCCTATATTTGTAATGTCAAACATGAATAAGGGACTGTTCAGTAAGTCTGTTCCGGAGTCACTCCTTATGCACAATAGCCCGAAAATCCCTATCCTGAACTATCCTCCGGCTCTGGAGAGAATATTTTGTGTACCCAAGACTATCACATCACTCAATCCCAGCCGAGCCAGCCAGAGCCAACCCATCACGTTCTTGATAGATGGCTAGGGGCCCCTCTAATCTATGGAGGGGGCGGCCTATCTAGATATGGGTGTAGGTAGTTAGGTGTAGATTGCACCAGAATCTAGTCTCCCACACCTATCTAGACAGTGGGCAGCCCTCCACCTGCACCATAGTTATAACTATATGCCTATATATGACCAGGATGAAGCTTGGGTGAAGCTAAGTAGAGGTCCGAACCGACTGATGTTGAAAAATCAGCGGATGAGTCGTGGTTAGGGGTGAAATGCCACTCGAACCCAGAGCTAGCTTGCATATCCCAGTTGGAAAACTTTTCCAGTCAAGCCCAAATTGACTTATAAAAAGACAACCTTACATTGCAAACAATTTGGCCTAATACTTTCAAACCAACATTAAAATGGGTAGAGAAATTTTGCAGGTATGCAGGAACATTAAACTATTGGGATTTTATGCTTCAGAGGCTCAAATTATTTCTCCTGATATGAGGTGTAAAAGCAGTGCATATTACTGGAAAACTTTTTCACAGTCAAGCCCAAGTTGACTTATAAAAGACAACCTTGTGTCGCAAACAGTTTGGCCTAGTAATTTCAAGCCAAAATTAAAATGGGTAGGAAAAACTCTACAGGGTACACGGAACATAAAAAATTTGGGATTTTATGTTTCAGAGGCTCAAGTTATTCCACCTGGTATAAGGTCTAAAATCAGTGCATATGCCAGCTGGAAAACTTTTCAACACTCAAGCCCAAGTTGACTTATAAAAAGACAACCTTATGTCTCAAACTATTCAGCCTGATAGGCTAATACTTTCAAGCCAAGATTAAGATGGGTAGGGAAAACTTTGCAGGTACACGGAAACATGAAACTATTAGGTTTTTATGGTTCAGAGGCTCAAGTTATTCCTCCTGGTATAAGGTGCAAAATCAGTGCATATCCCAGCAGAAAAACTTTTCTACGGTCAAGCCCAAGTTGACTCATAAAAAGAAAACCTTGTGTCACAAACAACTTGGCTTAGTACTTTCCAGTCAAAGTTGAAATGGGTAAGGAAAACTTTGCAGGTATGCAGGAACATGGAACCATTGGGATTTTATGCTTCATAGCCTCAAGTTATTTCTCCCAGTATAAGGTGTAAAATCAGTGCATATCTCAGCTAAAAAAATTCTACAATCAAGCCCAAGTTGACTTATAAAAGGACAACCTTGCATCGCAGACAATTTGGCCTAGTACTTTCAAGCCAACATTAAAATGGGCAGGGAAAACTTTGCAGGTACACAACATGGAACTATTGGGATTTTATGCTTCAGAGGGTCAAGTTATTCCTTTTGGTATAAGTTGTAAGATCAGTGCATATTTTCCACAGTCAAGCTTGTTATGTGCTTCACCAACTCAAAATCAACTGCACCATACATTCATTGAAAAATAAAAATAGAAATAAGACAAATAATAAGATACACGACTGCTTGCTTAATGTCAGAGATGGGAGTTGAATTTGAAAAATATATTCAGAAAAACAGTTTGAAACTTCAAATTTTCAATAATAATAGACATGCTTGGATAAATATGCGAAAGGGGATAAGACCCTTAACAGTCAAAACAGATATCTTGGACCAATTAAGAATGACTCACTTGAGGAAAATCATATTTCCAAGATGAAAGTATCTCAATAAGAATGTCTCAACAATCAAACTTCAAGATTCAAGTTTTCTTTAATGCCAGAGATCAAAGTTGATAAAAAGTCACCTGAGCCAAGGCTGGAAGTGGGGTTTTGCCAGTGCTTTCATGAAAACCAGCACAATCACCAATGGCATATACATCTTCTACAGCAGGAACCCGTAACCATTCGTCCACAGCAATCCTGCATTTCAAACAGTGCTCATTCATAAATAGGATTATACCTGTTTCACTTATAAACCAAAACTCCAGACTTACTGAATATTGAACAGTGTATATTTGTTTGTTTCGAGCAAATGAGTTGTTGACGTACTTCGGAATTGAAAATGTTGTCAATCGTATATTTACATTGCAAGAATATCACGTAGAAGATGAAGGATACCTGCCACCAGGTGATTTAGGAAGTTTTAGGTCTTTCACAAATGGAGTGGGTCCAACACCTGTAGACCAGACAAGCAAACCGTAGGGAACTTCACTTCCATCAGTGAGTACTAGTTTATCAGGTTGAACATCTTTGACAACCCCACGAACAAGTCGAACTCCTGACTGAAACCAGCAAGCATCTATAAGGATTCAACTCTGTAGAATGAGGCATTTCAAGCCAAATAAAAATATACAATCTTTGCCTATATTGTAAATTTTTGATCTGTGAGAAATAATTTGAGTTTCCTATTTTGATTTGAGTACAGGAAAATGAAAGTTTGATAGCAAGCCACCTCTTTCAACAATGAAATCAGACATGTCAAAAGGGAACATAATGCGAAATCGCACAATGCCAATGTATGGAATATGGCTCCTTTCCCTGCTTAAAGGTTCAATGTGGAAAACAAATCTTACCTTGGTTAAGTGTCTATTGGCATACTCCTGAGCCCCACGTCAAAAGAAGATAAAATTTCATTTGCCTGCTCGTGCAAGAATCACACTTTGTCAATATATGTCACTTGCCATCACTATTCTGAAAATGGCCACTCCAAGCAAAACATAAATAAATTATCAATTCTGCCAAATCCGGCAAACGTGAAGAATCCTTACCTCTATCAGGGTGACGTGAATGTAATTTTTAACATGAGCATATCTATCATATACATCTCTCTTGATAAAGTCACTTAATTCACCACTAAACTCAACACCAGTAGGGCCACCACCAACTACCACACAATGTAAAAGACGGGTTTTTTCGCCCTCGGTAATTCCTGTAATTTCAATCAACTTAACCACATAAGGACATTGGAAACCTATTTTTTTGACTAACTAAGACAAATTGAAGGAATTCATATTTTAATAAATTTCAGAATAAGCTAAATAAAACTCCGTGCATGACAAACCGAACTCAATACAAATAGAGAGGAATGTCGATATGAATATAGAGGAACATCAGTAAAATAGATTATCTCATACAAACTCTCAATTGCACTTTAACCAAGGCAGAATTCTCTCTTGTTTGCACAGAAGCTCCGAGATCCAATAATATGTAGAATGTACAAAAGTTTATGCATATATATCAAATAAACTAATAACTGTATCCTTGAGATCACCTTACTATACAACTAAAGTTTCAGCTCAGTGAATGAATAAACCCAGAGAAAGTTCGTGTGAGATTCAATATTGCCAATAGGCTCCGAAGGGTCAAGAGAGATGAAAAAGACTTCATTTGGTTGACTTACTATTTGGGGGCTTTCTTGTTGCTCCTCATGGATCCTTTATTCTTCAGTCAATTTGGAAGGCATAGGAACAAGTGAAGCACTTGGTGGTTGGGCAGCCTATCTTCTCTTCTTTTGACACTAGGTGCCAAGCCTACAAATCAATTTCGTTGAATCTGAAATATAATGATAAGATCCTCGCCTTGACAAGAGGCTGCTTTGCCCTCCTTTGGTTTGAGAAAGGAATTAAAATATTTCATGACTCGTAGTGGATGAAATGGACAGACCTTATAGCTTTCTATAAGCCACCTCAATCTCAATTCAGAATGTATATAATGCTCAGAAATGCTTTCACAGCTCTCTACTGGACTAATTATGGAGGATGAGAATGACTTTTGGGATACTATAAGGTGGCACAAAGGGCCCCCTCTGCAAGAGGCTACCTCCACTCTATGAAAAGATTGCCTTCTCCCCAAACCTTTCCCTGGGCCTTCAACAATAAGTGGAATGTTTGTGAGCCCATTAGTAGATGAACTCATAGATTTAATGTTTTGTGGTCTTCTTGTATTCAGTCAAAGAAATCTTGCATTAGATGGCTTCTAATTCAAAATAAGCTGTTTGTTGGCTTCTAATATTTTATAGGTTGTTGAGACTATAAACTTGTTGTTTTCTTTAAATTTTTATATTTATTTTTATTTTTTACTTTTTAAAAATATATTGTACAAACGTACCCACAGAGTACCGTACCCAAGATTTTTAAAAATTTGACGGTTCAGCATACCATACCCATACCTGTACCGAATCAGTCTAGATTATGAATTCAATTATATATGTTTATCTTTTTTCTTGTAACTTAAAATCTATCTTTACATTTTATATACATTGTAATTAACAAAATTTAAACATTCTTATTATTGAAATCTAATATAATTAACTTGTTCATTTAATTTAAAAGACATAGGGGTTTTTATTTTATGGTAACAAAAAATTAAATTATTAGAGTTTTTGTTCGCACTTCTTATTATCTCCATGCTATCAAATAGAATAAAGAAAAACATCTCTAGGTATATTATTCCAATATCTATTTGAATAATCTATGAGAAGTTTTTAAAAAGGGGTTTTGGTCTTAGTTCTTATTTCATTGGTGCTTCAAATTTTTAGACAATTCTCGACCTTTTCACATCTTCATTCTTTTTCTTTTTTAGTTTGTATGTATTTGTTTGTGTTTGTTATAAAACATTTAGTCCATCTATTTCATATTATTTTTTTAATTTTATTTTGTTATGTCGGCCATTAACAGTGAACACACTCACTCCACCACAACGTTTAAACTCCCCCAGATGTCATTGTAGGAATGCCTCTCACAGCATGATAAAAATTACGCTTGACATATCTTTCTTATCTTATTGTCATAAACCTGTAGCAGAAGTATAAAAAGTTTAAACACGTCACAAAATGATGCTGCACTTGAGGCTGAGATTACTTCAATTTTTTTACGGGCATCAGTCAATAACCGGCCAAGACTCCGAACCAATATTTGTCATTATTATCCTGCTTTGTTCACTCTGATGGGCACATAACCGGAAAGAATGTTGAAGTAAATAGAAGATCTTCATTATAATGGTGGGCTTAAAAATTTAGACAAGCTATTGACAATTGAGGTAACGTCAAAAACCAAGATAGACTCTGTAATGAAATGGTGACACTTAACAAGCTCGATGCCAAATATAAAGCTTGGTTGCCAGCCAAACTAGCCGAACAAATTCTTCAACTAAATTTGTCCCCAAAAGTATTTTCATGCTCGCTGGAGCTACGGACAGGAATTCATCGGAAACGTGCATCCCCATTGGACTGTTAACATATACAGCTCATTACGACAGAAACTCCCCAAGAAATTGAAAGCGATGGTCCATTTGCTTGATTGATTTGGGCTTCGCCAGCCAAACGAACTGCAGACTGTAAGATGGTAATACGACAATAACTATGTTGATGCAGTTGCAATAAGTGTCGAGTGTATGCATTATAGACGTTTATTCAAGGACAAAAAGACTCCATAAAGCATTACCAAAAATATTCCAGAAGACTCCAAGCTATGCGTATAGAATAGATACAAAACTCGAGAAGATGTCATTCTTCCATGTAGAGGTGTTATTCTGGCTGAACTACAGATTTACCATGCTGTGACTTTATATGCATAATGCTTGTCATTTCAAATAATTCTAAGAGTGCATGTCTGGATGCAGAGTAATTCAATTCCAAATTACTCTTCATACATCTGTGCCTGAATTGGAATTCTGACCAATGTCATTACTGAAAGAGTTGTTTTTCGATTTTCCTAATATTCGTCCAGATAAAGAGTTCTATTGGACCAAATCAAAAACATTAACCATATGCCCGTATAAACTTGATACGATATGGGCTTCGGTTCACACTCCCAATTTTTGGCACTCACGGTCAGCCATTTTTTTCCCTTGAGATCCTTGATTTGGCATCTGTTGTATTTTGATTGCAAGATTTAGGCATTGATGATAATCCCTGTTTGATCCAAGGCCAGGGATGACCCGTGGGACAACACACTTACGACAGATTCTAATGTGCTAATACACAGTAATGATTTGAAAATCATAGAAGTGCAGCAACAGCAACAATCACAGTACTGAATCAAAGAGTAAGTATTACAAATTTTTGTACAAAAATCTAAGAGATTGGATGAATGTGTCTATGCCTTAGCTAATTCGTGCTCTGCAATTCTATGGATAGCTACGTTACATTACTATGAAAGTGGGGAATATGAAGAGAGAGCTTGGAAATTACGAGAAATATAATTGCTCGTCTTTTGATGGCTCGTAGCCTCTATTTGTTGTTTTCTATAAAATACAACAGAACAGTTGCGTGAACTATCAGAGTTGTGTGTAAGACGAACATATGGCTTTTACTTTTCTTGGACTTTACTAAGTGTTCACTCAAGCTAGCTCAGGAACACACAGGTTGTGAACAAGTTTATAGAGAACTTGTTCGAATTAACTTTTGACAAAACCAACCACACGCATCTGCGAGCAGTACAATTAACGAAATGCTTTAGAGGTCACTTACCTGGCACATCTGAAAGCATTAAATTTAAGAGAAGTTTCCTCCGTATCTCCTGTGCATGATGAACTTCCCGCAGGAATATAGCATGCTCCTTAACTCCTTGTATTCCAAAAGTTAGTGGATCAGCTCCTGCTGCAATGATGAGCTTATCATATGCAACCTTAAAACGCCAATTTGGATGGGGAATTGATTCGTTTTTCTCGCCAGCAGCCTCACAGAAAACCTGTATCCAAATCACAATAATAGTTATTTACGATCTGCACATTAAGGCTGACTGGAAAGAATCTGCATGCACGACTTCTAGGAAATATTAGCTGGAAAATGCTTAATTGATTGAATTAGTCAAAATAGAACATTGCAAAACAAGAAAAAATTGAATGGAAAGCCTGTTAGAAATAATTCAAAAGAAACTTGAGTTTCTTGTGCTTTAGTCTCAAAATTAAGGAAAGTCTGTTGGAAAAAAATTAATAATAAAAGAGACACCTTATTGTTACAACAATAATGAACTCCCATGGAAAGCCTAATAGAAAAATTCAAAAAGATATTAAGTGCTACTGTGTTCCAATATAAAAAGGAACGAAATCGATGCAAATGGTTTATCACAACCAACAAAATGTAAAAGACTATCATTAGAGAGACGGATATATTGCACTCCACAATCAGTGTACGTTGAGAATAAATACTTACAAAATAGAACAAGGGTAGTGAGTAAAATGGATGCAGTTGGTATGAAACAGTGTCAGTGTAAATATGAGAAACCATAGAATAGACTGGCAAAAGGAATCTGCATAACAAGCAGTGGAGTAATGATCTTCTTGTGAGAATGGTAATGTATTAAGAGACACTTGTGCAAGCTGAACCAGACAAAGGAATCTATATAACACGAGCAGGGGTAGGGTAGAGGAGTCATGATAATATTGCAAGGATGGTAGCATGCAAAGTCATACTTCTTGTGGAAGCTGAGCCACATAAATTCGTCAGGTTTTGGAACATAGACCTCATATTTTGTGGTACTGTGCTCAAGATGCTTAGAAATTGTGCTTCTCAAGCTACCTGGATGATACAGGGAAGCGAAAGTCACCCTCGCACCTCAAACTTAGCAAGCACAAGATTCGTGTGTTCATTGAGCAATGCACCAAATAACATCAAATCCATATTCCACTAACCAGCAAACTCTTGTTCAGTTGAGCTGCCAAACAAGAGGGTACTCTTCTCCCTCCTGGAGCTGCCCAAAACTTGCACCTTGCCTCAATCATTCCCACAGAACAAGCCTAGGTGGGGAGGATGGCCTAGCAGGCAGCCATCCCCACCATCGAAGAACTATCTCGCAAGAACATCTACTATTTCATTGTCATATGAGTGGCAAATCACAATGCAGGGCACACATTATCAAATAATGTCATTCACTGTGCATCAACCATTGGTTCTTAATGATTCGTTCTAATATCCAAGGATGGCCATGCAGGGCACAAAATACCAAATAACGCCATTCGCTTTGCATCAACCATTGGTTCTTAATGATTTGTTTTAATATCCAAGGATGAAATTGTAAGCCACGGAAATGAAATGGCTGATTATGCTTAAGCTTAGTCACCAATGACCATCCCGTCCACAGTGAGAGTAAGAGTTAATTGAACATTTATACAATCAACCCATCATCCTTGGAGAATATGTTGCAAGATGGACTAACTGCTAATACATAATAAATAAGCAAATTCCATGGTGAGTGCCTTATAAGTTGTCTCTAGCTGTTTACTCCATTTTTGTCCCCTATATCCCTCAAGATTATATGCTTTAAGATACATGGAGAATATGTGAAAGAAAACATCAGCATCTAAAGCAAGAGGCTTTCTGGTACAGGCTTCACATGAATTGTTGAAAACAAATTGTCTGTATTTAAAGAGCATTTCATAATCAGGCCTCCTCAGAAATTGTTGAAAGCAAATTTTAGCCACTGTGAGTTGTTAGCTGTTTCCGGCTGCATTAATCCCATTTTTGTCCCATGTATCCCTCAAGGTCATGTAGTCATGTGACTTAAGCCACATGGGGAATTGTTGAAAGCAAATTTTTCGTTATCTAAAGCAAGGGCTTTCTGGTTTAAGCTACTTGTGGATCGGTTGAAAGCAAATATGTTTGTATTTGAAAAGAAGTACTTTGCAATTGGGCCTCGTGGGGAATTGAAAGCAAAATTGAGCCCTTGTAAGCTATAAGCTGGTTCTGAACATTTTAATCCCGTTGTCCCCTATACCCATTAAGGCCGTAGGATTTTGGTCTGGCCACATTAATTCCACGTTCGCCCATGTATCCCTTCAGATCGTATATGATTTAGGCTATGCATGGGCAATTGTTGAGAAAAGTCCTTCAAGAAAGGGATTTCCAATTCAGGCCCCATGAGGAATTGCTAAAGCAAACTTACAAGCATTTAAAGAAAGGGTCTTCCTAAATTAGGCAAGCATTTAAAGAAAGGACTTCCTAATTTAGGCCTCGATGAGGAATTGTTGAAAGAAAGTCTAGTACTTTGTTTGTACTCTGATCTAGGCCTTGAACGCATTAATTCCATTTTTGACCCCTGCATCCCTACAGGATTTAAAATACAGGGGATATTGTAAAAAGTAGTTTTGATCATCTGATTTAAACTAAACAGAGATTTTGATTTAAAGTATATAGAGAATGTTTGAACTAATGATTTAGACTAATTGGTATATTGTTAAAAGTGGTTTTCGTTATCTCAGTCAGTACATAGGAATTTTTGAAATGTTTTGCCACTATTAAAATAAAGGCTTTCCTATTAAGTCTCGTGGGACTTTTCTAGAGCATATTTCAGCTTGCAGAAAGAAAGAACTTTCCAATTCAGGCTACATGAGGAATTGTTCAAAGCAAAATTGTGTGTTTAGAGTAATGGGCGTTCCAATTTAGACTCTATAATGAAAAGTTTTAAGGCAACTTTGATAGTATTCAAAACAGTTCGATAGTATTCAAAACAGGGCTTTCCAAGGAAGAAAAAAATAACGTACCTCTTGGGTGTTGGTGTCCACATTGAGGCACTTGGCAAGCAAAAATAGGAGTTTGGGGACTTAGACAGAGCAGGTTGAATTCTGCTCACAGGCTCCGCCACTGATCGAAATTCCAAAGTTCCAACGCATGTAGAAGCCAAAAGAGGAGTAAAAACCATATGATTTTGTGGCAAAATGCAAACAACATCATACAGTTTAGTATTCATCCCTTTCATCAGATGGAAACCAGCCCAGCCAGTACCCAGGACTACAACACGAGCCTTCTCCCCTGGTTTAGTAGGCCCCAAACTAGGCAAACACTCCACGCTATCAGATGATTCACTTTCACTGTGCTCCTCTCGAATCTGCTCTGCCATGGGACGGAGGTTTTGCGAGGTTGTACAAATTGACCTGGTTAAGTTATAATTCCGCAGGTTTTCCATCCTTGAGAAAGACCACAGCGTGGGCTTAGCAAGCCCATATGTGTATGCTGATGGTGTTAACAGCGTGGATTCATTTGCAACCCTCCTAGCCAATACACGAGTACTGGCTGACTGGAGTATTCTTCTGGACAAAGGCAGTAATCCCATCGCGGCAAATCCTCACAACTGCTTAAAAATCCAAAGCTGTTTGTTGCAGTGTCCGCCTGCCTTCAATAACCTTTTCAATTTCTACTTCCCATAGAACCAGTTGCTAAACGGGGTTCAAAGCCGCATAGGAATGCTTAAGCAAGGTTCTGGTAATATTAAGATCGGGAAGCGTTGGGTAAAGCTATGCTTTTGCTTTCAATCAATCCCACACGGTTATTGAACAGCTAAGATCTCCAACTGTTATGGCCGTAACACTTTCACGTTTTACATTAATAAATGGACCGATCAGTAATCCAGTAGCTGTATATGTACCAGAAATTTTTCAATCTGTTCAGTAAAACCCACATGGCACAAGTAAAACTGTTAAAGCCAACCAAGTTAAAAAGTTAAAACCATTACAGTAAAGCTCTGTGCATTAAATTTTAAAAAAGTAAAATGTGAATAAAACAAATATAAAAAGGAAGATGATTCAACCGCTACGATCCTGTCAGCCAGATTCCTTAACGAATCTAGTCAACGATTTCAAGAATTTTTATTTACAAAACAGAAAACTTCAAATGAATTCCCCCTGTTTTCCTTTAAATATTAAAAAGATTCCTAGATTCTCCTCTCTTGCATTTCAGAACCAGAACAATAAGCACCGCCAAAATGAAAAAGTTTAACTGGTAGCAAAAATCAATGGTAAAAAGATGGAAAACAGCAGATTTCTGACATGAGTACGCACTACCCTCTAAACTTCCAAGTTTCTCAAGATTAAATTCAATACTGGAAAATAAATAACCAAAGGATTTACGGAAGCAGAAATTATTAGTAACCATTTAATGAGTTTATTTACTTTCAAGCTTAATTTATGCCCTTCATTTCTCGTTTATACCCGCACCCTAACCGAGATGTTATCCTTCAAATAAATCAGAAAATCTCGTAATAGCAAACTTGCTCACAATACACGGTTTGCCCACGGAATACATCGCGTTTTTCCCTTAAAAAGATGCGAACATTTAAAACTGTTGATTCTTCACTAGAATCTTCTACGAATCTAGAACTTTTCATTGCCTTTTCCCAGGCTAAAATAAACAATACCGAAACAAAAAAATGGTAAAATGAATGAAACCAAAAATTCAGAACATTAAATAGCAAATGCCGAAGAAATAGGCATAAAAACCCAGACTCCCTCTATGAACACAAAGATCAGACTTTTATATATTTACTAATAATTTCTCAAAAAACCTTAAAAATCTTGCTTTCCCATTACACAAAGCATTCCTCAAAGAAACCGATTTTTCTACACTCGCCTCAACATGTCTTCGGAATCTCCCTTTTTTAAGAAAGAAAAAATGTATTGAAAGGAAAAATGAACAAAATCAAACATTTTAAACAACAAATTCTCTCAAACCAAACTGATCTAGCAAACTTCCTTTCCCATTACACCTTCCTAAATGTGAATACCAATATGAGATTCTGATCTTCTATCTACATTTTCCAGGAGGCTAAAAATTTCATGATCTGTCCGCGAACTTCTCATAAACAAAATACATCCAAACCAAATCGTCTTTTTGTCATTCGCCTTACAAATAACATCAAGAAACTCGTTTTTCCACCATTCGCATTAATGTATGATCCAAACTTATTTTTTCACCAAACGCCTTCAAACTAGGATCAAAGCAATCGCTATTATTACAATGTCTCAGAGATCATCTAAATTTTCTAAGCACAAACTAAAACTTACTTCTGGCGGAAGAAACAATGCAAGAGGGTATCAAGAATCTTCCCCGCCTCCCATGGCGGTTGAACTAAAAATATTGCTCTGAATTCTTACACATTCATATGTTCTGTTTCCGAAAAATATTTGCTCTGTTTTTATAACCTAAAGAGGCACGTGACACGTCAACCGACAATGGCAAATGTACCGGCGACGAGTCAGCATCCACGTGGGCGGAGGAAATAGTTTCCGTGTGCGACACGAAAACACGTTTCCTTGAACTTTCGGAGGATGTAACGAAATCAAAATGTGAACTGACGTTCCTTCCCAAGAAAAGGCAGCGATTTGCCGTCAACCGGACGGACCGGAAGAAAGTTGAATCGTCAAGGACACGGTCACGTGCGCGCGACAAGACCGCCTAGTCGCCTACAGCTGGAGCCCTGGGGGATCGAAGGGGTGTCATGTTCTCCAAAGTTGTTGGATATTCTAGAAGCCATTGGATGTCTCGATCACACCCACGCGGTAAGAATTACGATTTACCGCTATTAATTGTAAAGGTATATGAAAACGGGTGTTTAGGTTTTTATGAGCTCGGACAATTTAATAACGCCGAAAAAAGTTGTTATTTTGCGCGTTAGTTGCTAATATTGGCTGCCGCCAACTACGCATGTTTTGGCTGTTTTTAAAAAGTTGCTGGCTTTTTTCCAAGTTCCCATCAAAAGGGGTTGATAAAGTATACGAGTATTTGTGGAAGCAACTATGAAATTTTTATTGGGGGCGGCAGGGGTAATTGCAACTAATTTTAATAGTGTTGGAAAAAAAATCACAAATTATAGAAAATTGAATCTGAAAAATTGGAGCGATCACATAAGAGGGTCATTTTTACTTGTTGGGGCAGCAACTGTATAGGAAGATCATTTCTAGTTATTGGAATAGGTCGGGGGCTGAAATTTTTTATTGTTGCATTCCATTATTTTCGGCCACATGTCAACAGATCACTGGCTAGAGAACAATATAAATATGATGATTTAAAATTATAATATAAATATATAGAGTATTCCCAAAGTCTTTGCAGAAAAACTGGGAGAACATGGGACCGCAGAGTTGTTAATTTCTCCTATAAATTCTCTGCAGTACCTGCTAAAAAATTATGCCTTGCCCTCTGCATGGGACTGCTCTCTTTATATTTGTTATCATGCTCCATTGTTCATGTGGACTTGGGATCCATTTGAAAACTAGCTATTGGATTGAAAAGTGTAATGAACAAGCCAATAAGGGTATAATCGTATGACATAACAATAAAGATAGGGTAAGCAAGAGGTGAGAGGAATGAGGTTACCGCAAAATGGAAGTGAACCAAGGAAACATGCTTGCAAGGTAATAGTTGACAATACTAGTGTAATATATGCTTTGCTAATGCAAATGGTATAATTCATGAAGAGCATTGCATGCGAGTAAATTTCCATAGTTGCAATTACTTATAATCTCTTAGCTAAGAAATCTAAATATGCACTCTTGTATCTTGTAGATCATACAAAACAAATAAATCAATCACTATATAAAAGTATGTATTCTAATGGAATTTTATTAACAATATTTATTGGCACGCAAACAAGGCCAACACAACCAAGTATGTATTTTAATGGGATTTTATCAACAATATTTACATGCACAACAAACAAGGCTAACACAACTAACTTGAAATAATATAAGGAATTTTTAACAAAGGCAAATTTACATTGGGTGTCACCATTGTAGGGAATTGTAGTGCAGGATAGGCACACTTAGGTTACACAAAGAGAGGTGAGTGGGATGAGGCCGACCTTTGAGTGGTGAAAACTTTGTTGAGAACATAGTTATTCTTGATCTCCATTGAGTCTTTTGGAAAGGTTTGGGAAGTCAAGTATCGTCATTCGCATTAGAGCAATTGTGATATGCTTGGATACATAGTTGGTAGCTTGAATCTAATGTGTTTGTCTTTTATCTTTTAAATATTCACGCTTGGGAGCTGCTAGATTGATATTTACATATCTTTTCTCTACTCTTAACTCTTTACTTTAACATCCAAATTCCTATTTTCAACTTTAGATGCCTATTAAAACAATTAACGACTAACATTAACATTTTTGCAATGATCATCCATTCAACATTTAGGCATTTGAAAAGACAAAATGTATATTTGGGTTTTTGAGGGTGTTGGATTTATTGCATTTAGAACAAAGGAAAAAGACATTATGCTAAATTGGAAAATAAATTTGTGATCGATCTAGTGCAACTAGCCTTGTGTATTGTTTGTTTGTTCACAATTCCTTTAAAGATGAATCATTTACACAAGATCCTGGAGAGCATATTTATTATGCTCATTTCATCTTTGTTTGCATACCCCTAGCCTATGCCAAAGTAAGATATTTGAAACAAGGAATGGAAATCCACCAAAGCATAATGGAGAAAGTACTTTTGGCAAATATACATGAAATGGTTCATTTGAAAAGGCCTTTGAAACTTTCACATAATGTAATTGATAGGTGTAAAGCTAGCTTCCAAAATGTTTTTGGCATCCTCCCAATTTGTGTCAAAATGGGAGCTTTAAAACAACACATGGACATCCATCAAAGCATAATGGAAAGATGATTTTTGTAAGAAATCGTTACAAGTGCCATATTAATATATGAAAATGTCGAAGCATACACAAGGTACATCAACGTTTTAACAAAATGCCTCAAACATATGTAGTCTCATGTCTTCGTAATTATTGAAGGATATACACCAAAAAAATGTTGAAATGTCCTTCAAAACTTTTGAACAAATGCATTAAGCAAGTGTCAAACAAGACTCCACAACCTTTGTCACCATATTCCCAACTTGTGCAAAAATTGGAGTTTTTAAAATTGTTCAACAAAATGTCCCAAAAAGATATGTGGTCCCATAAAATCCCATGATTGCAAGGAATGCAAGAAAATGGCTTTTGCAAGGATTTTCTCAAACTCTATGGGACACACCCTAACCAATATGTAAGCTTCCTTTTGGTTTTATTAGCATGATAATTCAATAATAAGGGTTACAACTTGTGGTGGTTGTGTTTTCTTGGTGCATGTAGAGCATGATAAAAATATGGGTCTAAACCTTCCAATATGTGTTGACTACCACATTATAACCAAGTTTATCTCTAAGATTGATACAAGAAAAAATGATGTGAGAAATGCAAATGAGTTCCATCATGTGAACTAATGGCATTGTTCTTGTGGATAGTATAGGTAATTATGCTATATAAAGCAATGTGTATACTATTGTCCAAAATAGCACTCCATGCTATTTTGAACAACTCACTCAAGTTTCAGACTTAGGTAGCTCCGAATTGCAGACCCTTAGAATGAAGAAGTTGAAAACTTCTATTCTCCCACGACATGTGAAAAGACTCTGCTTTGTGGATTAGAAGATAAGCATTATACGAGCTTTGTGAATATCATATTCCGCAGAGTTGGTTAATTCTCGCACAACAAAGGTTCTAATATGCCCAAAAGAAGTTGTGATACAAGGAAAAGTGTCGCAGACACCGAGCGACAAAAGCAAACATGTTTGAATGCGACTAAGAATGGAGGCCATAGGATAAAGGATATAATGTTATGTGGGTTTTTCACAATATTTTGTTCCACGGATTTCTAAACTGCGAATAAAGAAACATGGTCACGGATGAAATCTCGACCAAGAACAATGAACATGAATGAAATCTCAACCAAGAACAATGAAAGTAGAAAAAAATAGAAATCCATATGTGTTTTAACCTATGGCCCCATCAAGAAAAGGGAAGCACAAATGAAACCCTAATGGCATAGTCAAGACCCTTACTACACAATAAATGTCATGATCAATAATGTCCATCCATTTGATGGTCTCTGCATGTGTTATGAGGAAACATCACCATGGATGTGCATAATGCAAGTAAATCTTTGTATATATACCTATCATCATAATTATGTCATTAAGATTAAACAATAAACACTATAAAAAAAAAAAAGGTAAATAATTAAATTATGAAAAATTTGGTAATGTGGGAACGTGAATCAAGCAAATAAACCGACCCCACAACTAAACAACCATTACATTAGTGAGAGGGTCACTTTATTGTGGTGTCACCCATATTGTCATAGGGTTCATGATATATTGGAGTTTATATGTTATCGCAGACCAAACCAACCAACTAGAGACTAAGTCAAGCGACGAGATGTTTGATTAATCTTTTGATTCAATGAGGATTTTTAGAGTCGTATTCTAAGTTGCACTAAAGAGTCAAGGTAATAAGACATGTAAGTGTACAAAAAAATTCTTTTGGGATTGTGAAGCCACAAAGGAGCAGCACAAGAAGACTAAGCAAGCAAATATACTCATCCCACAACCATTCAACCATTACGTTAGTAAGACAACCACTTCTATTATAACAACATTTCCATTACAATAAAGATGACAATGTATTAGGGTTTATATGTTACCGCGGACCAAGCCACCCAAACTATCCAATTAATATAGGATTAATTTATTGATTCCATAAAAAAATTTGAGAAACATGTTAGACTCATAGTAGTAACTTAGTAAGCCCTCTATTTGGAAGCAATAATATTAATTATTTGGACAAATACACTATAAAATTCCTATGGCTGAAATGGACACCATCGAACCCCGATTTGCGGGGGACAAATAAAACATCGTTTTAAAGTCAAATTAAGGTTTGAATCTAGCATCCCGATTTTTAGGAAAGACAACCCTCCATCCATTTTTCAAGGAGGGAAAAAGTTATTAACACGGTAGGATGACAGGAAACCAGCCATAAACCAGCTGGTATTATTTGATTTGTTTGGCGGTTGGTCCATTTGTAGCAGTCTTTTTCGGTAATATTAAATTATCGTCATGATAACGATTTTTCAATGAAATTTGGAGGGCGGCTGGACCATCCTTCCCAAATTGTTGTTTCTCCTACGTTGAATTCAAATGTCAGTTTGGTCTTAAGGTTAAAATAACCATTAAAATAATAATAATAAATTACAGCTCGGGAGAATATTCGCCTGAAAAAGTATATACTAAATATAAACCAACGGTGCAGGGCAACTCCGCGGAGTCCGGAGTTGCCCCCAATTACACGCAGGCGATGGGAAAGTCCCACTTGTTCCACGTGCGCTTAGGAAAAGAATATGCCTTTATTTCAAAATAGGTACTTTATGATGCCCCACGGAAATTGATTTCGGGTCATTCAAGTCTACAACGTGTTCACGGTTTCGCCTATGCTATGGCCCACGGGAATATCCCTTTTTCCTTTCTAGTTGAATCCTAACTTTAAAGAATCAATAGATTCGCGTGATGTTTTTTCTTTAACCCTCAAATTCGACTAGGTTGTTGAGCTATTTTTACGTTAATAAATATGGCATGGTTTTTAATTTTTCCTTATACTAGGTGTTTATTATCCTCTTGAAGGCAAGGATATTGTTTTCACCATTGCAATTAGTTATTTCCATTTTGTCCAATCAAATTTTGTTATTTGTATTTAACTGACTAGAGCTAAAGTTCCATCCTTTAATTTTTTGTTTTTGGCAGGATTCTATTGGTCATCCCCTTTATTTGCACTTGTTGAGGGAAAAAGGAGATGTACTCTCGATAATTAAATGCGTTCTATCGTTCAATTAAATGCATTTACTGCTTCAAGCTTAAATGCATTTACTGTGTCGGATGGTTTTGTGTGGCTCGAGGCCAAGTATGATTTTTTTGCAAATCCAATGAATTTGTTATTTCATGTTGTTGTCCCTGGAGGGATCCGGCTTGACTCGATCCCTCTTCTTGCAGTTCGCTGCCCCTCTTGTGTGGTTTCTGTACACCTTTGTTTCCGCCGCCTATGCAATGAAGTCGATGATTTATATATCCATGAGAGGTGTGAGGGTTTCTACGAGATAGCGGTGTGGCCACAAATCAAGCTTTTGCCTAATTTTTTTCAAGCGAGGATCCGAATGAGGAGGTTTGGAGAGTTTTTTCATCGTTTGGGAGGAAAATCGTCGTCACTGCGAGTTCCTCGGTGTTGGTCGAACCGTTTACGATGGAATACATTGGAGTGGATGTCATCATTGGGACTGAAATAGACGTTGACGGCCATGGCAGAGCCACTAGATTTGTCAAGCCGCCTGGTTTTGTTGTCGCGGGTTTGAGAAAGAAAGATGCATCAAAACAAGCTGTGGGAGAATGTATGATCGATGTTGGCGTCGGGAAATCCGATTCCACTGGACATTTTCTCTCTCTTTCTAAGGTATGTATTACTCAAGTATTATATGAATTCCTTATTCAAATTTGAAAAAACTCATTTAATGGCAGAATTGCAGCGACAATAATTGGTTGTTGCCTCTAGTTTTTACTGTAAGCTTTCTATCACCAGCAATGTTTTTCTGTCTGTCTTTTTCACAGCGGGAGGCACCCGCGCCGTTTTCGTCGTCGAGGTTGGGAACCCCGTTTCAATGCCAGCACATGGACTGTGCCGTCCCGTTTCCCGTTGTTCCTGTTTTGGTGTGGTATTGGCTCCTTCAATGGTGGTTCTGGTGTTTAGTGGTGCGCATGGGGATGACTCTCTGTCGTCGTAGCTTGCCTGCACCTGACGTTTGCCTTCAAATAATACTTTGTAAAACATCAATTTTGATAGAAATGTATTATTTCTCTGCTCGTTTTTGCTCGGTCATGGAAAATGAAACTGCCTTCTTCTGGTTTTGGCATGTGGCTCGAGGGGTTCACCATTGAGTTTCCATGGGGTTTAGAAAATGGTAATTCCTCTGAATATCCCACTTGGTTTCCGTCATGTCATACCTGTGACCTCAATATTTGTGCGCGATTGATCCCAGCTTGGCACTTATTTTACGCAAGCTTACTGTTACTTTAAATATTGGCTTCCACTGTTGAAAATAGAAACCTTGTTTGCATTTTTTTCCTTTTCTTATTGCCCAGATTTGTATTTTGAAGGGATCCCTTTGTATAGCATTTGTACAGTTCTGCGTTTTTTAGTCTCTTTGAGATTTATGGAGCTATATTTCACTCCTACTGTTGTATTTGCCCTCATAGCTCGAATTGCATGTATTCCTCTCTGAATCTGGGCATGATTCGTTCCTGGCTGCTCTGTTTGTTTGGTTGCTGTGTATTAGCCTTTGAACGTCTGGGTTTATCTTTATTTGTGTAAAGTTTGCTCAACTTGATGGATCCTCAAATGTGGACTGAATCTATACAGATATATGTTTAATATTCCTTTGTCTTTAGTAACATCTGTCATTTGTGAATATGCATTCTGGAAATTTACATCTCCTAACACATTGTGTTTGACAACGGAAGTATCTGTTACGAATATGTATTTCTATTTGAATCTTTTGGAAGTTACAAATAGCATGAGAAAAGTTGTATCAATCTATTGTAGTTGACCACCTGCATGATTAGATGATTTCATTACCTGTACAACTGTAATTCATCCCATGGTTTGTCAACACTTAATGATCACTAAGATTTTGGATTTGGGGAAATTTTATAGCTTGGCTCAATGAATTGGTAATGCATGTACCCTATTTTCTTTCTCATATGTGCTTCGATATTGTTATGAAATTTGAAAATTGCATACCTTTTCATGCGGAATGTAGCTTTTCTGAGCTTATTTGAACCTAAAGATTTTCATTTACATAGCTTTTCATAGCTTATTTGAACTTGATAAAATCTGGAAAAGATGATTTCATTTCTTTGATAGTAACCATGAACACCGGTAAGTTTGAAAGTTAAGACCTTTTGTACCTCATTCTTGCAAACATGTGGCCTGTTCTGAACTTTATAAAAATTGAAATCTGCAATCCTTTGAGGGCCTGTATATTGCTTCCAAAGTGCTATGAAAACCCTAAACCAATTAGTCGTTCAAGGTTCAGCTTTCTCTTATTGGGTCTGAAATTCTGGTGGCAAGCGAAACGTAAGAGAAATGTAAACTTAAACATGTTTAAGCACTAGATTAGTTTCCCATATTTAATATGTGAAGTTCACTTCTATGCACAATCTATTGTTTAGGTGTCTAATGTATGTGTGTAACTACTTTCATGTTGCTACTGTTGAAGCATTTTGGACTCTATTTTTATTTTGAGAGTTTGCATGGCTGCAATAAGACTTTAAACTTCAAATCTCTTCAAACATTTTGCAACTATTGTGCAATGATGCAACAGAACATTTCTTCTGGTTAGATTTATGATTATGCTTATAGGCATAGGTACATAATGAGAACATTTTCTCCCAATTGCAATTTACCTCCAGGTATATCTTGTGTTGTGCTGTTGGTTGGTCTTAGAGTGGTGTTCTAGGAAAGGCCCACGTCAGCCCTATGACCAGAAGTAGGGGAAATGAAAGACAATCTTTAGGTAATTTCACTCATTTCAGCTATCATGGGCTTCAATTCGTCATGAATGGTTTTTTTACAGCCAATAGGGTATATTTGAGGCCGCCATTATTCCAAAATTTATGAATTCATTGGTCACCACAATGATTTTACATATCGTACGGCTCAAATGAATTTGCCGTGGGTCAGGAGGTGGAGCAACATCAACCACAGGGATGCCATTTAGCTTGGAATTTGCCATTTTCCTCTCAAATCTGAGTTTTTCCTAGGCCTTAGGAGAGGTCGGGGAGTGGGACAAGGGTGTTTGCAAATTTATTTGCCATTTCAACGAAAGACAAAAAACTCTTCATAGCCGAGTCTAGACATAGGGCATAGACTGAAGACTAGCAAAGTTAAATAGTTTAAAACCAAAGCTACACGATAACAAAGAGAGCTGGTTAATTTTTTTACCAACCTTATTGACAAAACATGACATATTTACAACAAATGCCTTGTAGATCTTTGAGAAAATGTAAAACACGGGTCAGAGTTTATTTAAATGAGGCAACTGATCTGACTTGAATGTGGTATACTAATCAAATCCAGCTCAGCTCATTAAGCGTGAGTTCCCACAGGAAACACTGCCTACCGAATCTGGATATTTGTTTGTGAATGCATCCTCCAAAGAAAGAATATTCTCTATGTTTTATGGTTCCATTGAGCCCACTACTCCATTAAAAACAATACCCATGGAATCATAAGTTTCGTATATTGTTCATTACTAATGTGCTCGGTTCAGGCTACAGTATAGCCAAGAACGACAAGGACATTCCCATTGATCAAAACAGGGTAGCAGAACATCTCTACAATGCTTTGAAGGAATTCTACAGCACAAACCCTGGAGTTCACAAACAGGGTTTTATTTGTAGCTGGAAAGAGCTATGTAGGTAAGTATGTATCATCTTTGGGTCATTATATTTTAATGCAATCTAAAATGGGTCCAACTGAAAATGTAGAATCGAATCCATTTGGAAATGGTAGTGTTAAATGATCCATGAGGGTCCATAAATTCAATGCTTTCAGGCTGTGTTAATGTTTTCTATACCTGTTCATGGGTTCTTTTAGCCCACTCTGCATATACAAACAGAAAAACATTAAGATAATAACAACTGTAACTGAACTACAAGGATTCGAGGTACCATTTATTGGAGAAAAGTATTATTTAACTGCAATTTTCAGATCCTATGCATAAAAAATGCACTTTATAATACTGCCTGCAAATTTAGCTACAAGGATTCCAGATCCAATAAAGAATAAGTTGCATACAATAACATTGTCCGAGTATTTCACTACAAGAATTTCAGATTCTGTTTGAGTGAAAGTATAAAAATGTGTGATTTTTTAGAGCTCTTCCTTGTAATGGCTCGGCATGTCCATGTTAGCGCAGCCGGTTATGTGCTCTTCATTCTGTTTGGCCGATTCTATCTTTGTCGTGCTCTCCATGGCTCAACCAGAGGTTTATTGCTTAAAATGGTGGCTTGCACTATGTATTTGGGGACTGCATTCTAGAAATTTTTGTTTGTGTACCTAGGTTGGTTGTGATTTTCAATTACTTTGAATTATGGTGTCGTGTTTTCTTGGTAGCTCGGCTGGGTCAGCCGTTCTTGAAATAACTCATACAGTTTTTCCCTGTTTATTACCTCGCAAAATTTTAAATCTTACTCTGTGTAAAATTTTCACTTTTAAATATGAAAGTTTTATATACGCTGGCAACTGTATGCTCTCAGATCATATAGAGCTCATGTTTGAAATCTGGGTTCTTTCTTGAGTTTATTATCCTAGCCGACATTGTCATGAGCTTGGTGCTCTATTTTCGTGGCTTTGTGATTTGCTTAAGCTCACCCATTTCCATTACAAGTCGAGCTCTGTTCACTTATCAATGGCCTCCATAGTTGTTTCCTAGCTCGTTGTTTGCTTTCTTCACAACTTCATCCTCCAAGGACTATGCCTCCTTTACACTTGCCATCAACGAGCTCTCTATATTTCAAACTAGCTTACGTCAAGAGTTTGCCAAATAGTTGTGCATACCTCTATATAGCCTATTATGGCCTTGTCTCGAAAGGCTTCGTATCGGGTTTGGTTCACTGACAATGATCCAGTCATGAAGTTTATTGTGGTTTATAAAATGACACCTTTGGTTTAGTTTCTGTACATTTATTTTAGCTCACAAACTTATACATATATCTATGTAACGTCATAAGAGGTAAGATTTAACCTTGTAAAATAACAACGGAGATGACGAGAAAAATGCATGAGCTTTCGGCTAATTATTATGAATCAATTTGATATATAGTGAAAGACCCGGGCAAGAAACAATCTGATGTTGCACGCATGAAATCAGATTATTGCTGAACAATGAAGCTCACTCATTTCCTTCGTGTTAAGTCATTCATCCTGCCAAGTTATTCCTCCCATTGATTCTTCTCCTTCCTTTTGTTTTCAAAAAGTCTTATTTATCGCCATTTTTAAGAACAGTCATCAATTGCCTTTTCATTGGATAGTGGCAATGTTGGCATTTTTGTAGCCAGCTTGTGGAGTAGCATCTGTTGTTTCTGAACCTCACTCATTTCGTTTGTGTTGTGTTATCCGTCCTTCTTAGTTATTTTCCCATTGAATTTTCTTGTTCCTTCTATTTTCATAAAGTCTATCTCCTTTTTTATGAACAGTCATCAATTTGCAGGTGATCAAGAAGTGACCAGGTTTAAACAAGTTTTTATCCTGTGTTCGAAAACCGTTAGTTTGGGAGAAAAATTTTGTTTGGCTTTTCATTATACCAAAATTCCCATGGAATATGGTTCATAGTTTTGTTGTGCTCTCTCAAAAAAACCATATACAACCATAACAAATGAATCCTGCAATTTTCCCATTTAAAAAAACTCTCACAAAATTATTTACAACCACTTGCTGAAGAAGCCACTCTACTCGATTGTCCTGACAACCATGTATGCAAAACATGTTATTGCAAGTATAAAAGCCCTCGTGATTTTTTTCGGTAATGGTGTCTCCAGAAGAATTAGCATAAACAAGCTTAGACATGCGGAGATGAAAACTTACAAAACAAAGATCAGTTGAATATCTTTTATGTGCTTTACTCTCGGGCCTAGAAAATGCCTTAAAATCCCAAATATATTTGGACCCAAAAAGGCACAAAACTATCCCCTGAATAGAAAATAATTTGCTTTGACCCCATGGATTTTTCTAAGAACACAAAAAACATAACAAAGACATTAGGATGACTTTGAATGAACAGTAAGCAGCTTCATAGCCTACATACATGTTTATGCTAATTCTTCTCAGGACACCATTTTAAGAAGCCCTTTCCAACAAACCCATTTTGTAAATATGCTGCTACCATTGCATTTCTAGAGATGACATCTGCTCACATTCATTTCTTTGAAAAGCTCCGACATTAACGTTGTAAATTTACCACTAATTGGATAGTTGCAGCGAGTGCGAAGTCATAGCTCTGCTTTACTAACAATGATAATACCTCCTCATTTTACTATACACAAATTGATTGATCTGTATCTGTATCTGAAACGGGTTCAATTGTCTATGACAAAAGCAAACTACTGCCTGCCATTGTTTTGTTTGTTGTATGCAGAAGAAGAAGAAGATTGACGATCCACTTCATTTTACTTTGACACATG
Organism: Taxus wallichiana var. yunnanensis; assembly: GCA_018340775.1. Classification (NCBI taxonomy): domain Eukaryota; kingdom Viridiplantae; phylum Streptophyta; class Pinopsida; order Cupressales; family Taxaceae; genus Taxus; species Taxus wallichiana. The sequence goes on from CM031241.1 coordinate 408,499,009, forward strand.
TCCATCCCATGTTCTAAAGCGCTTCTTTCGGCACAACCTAAGCTACTACTACAAATTTCTTGTGTTATATGTCTCTTTTCCAATTTTCTATTTAACTTTTAATCGAATATGGCTACAACTAGCCCGCATGTTGTATCCAAATGTATTTGATACGGCCTCAAAGAAATGCTTTCTCATGGACAACAAATAGGCTATGCCCAAAATGGATTAGTTCAAAAGACTTTAGAAACTTTCAAGACAACGCAATTGGCAGGTGTCAAGCCAAATTCCACAACCTTAATCGTGTTCTATGTGCATGCACCCATGCAGCTTTAGTGGATTACAAATGTACATACTTCAATCACATGAGCAACCTTTATTGCATTACACCTGCAATTGATCAATACGTGTGCATGATTGACCTTCTTTCCCGTCCTCCCTATATGCATATAGGCTTACAAGTATTTACAGCCACATTGCAATTTCATTTGGATCCTAAAAATGATGCAACCTATGTTCTTCAACCTACAACTGTTTAAAAATGATTATAATAATAAACAAACTACAGCAGAGGATTGCTCTCTCTCATTTACCAAAACTACCCCCACACCAATACAACTACATGCCTTTTCAATCATCCACACTCATCCACACGGCGTATACTTTCTCCCCCCAAAAAGGGAGCAACTGCTAGTTTAGTTTAAGATGTCGTTTCTTCCTACTTGCGCATTATCTCCAACCCGCTGAAATAGTATCTTATTCCTTTTATGCCATACAAGAGTATATATAGTTTAGAGATGCTCAATATTATCTATTTTTAATTTTTGTCTTTGTTTTCATTCTACTTATTTAATGTGACAATTATTATGCCTTACAAGGATCAACAATGATTTTCCTTTCATATTTTATTTTGAACAACTCTTTGTCGTGGGGAAATATTTCATATTAAGTATTTACAATAATAAATATAAAATAAAGGTATTATTTAAAATAGAAGCGTCATACTCAGACAACACTTTCCACACTTATAGACAACATGTTACATTGCTAAGTCGACTTCAACATCACACCTTCAATTGAGTACAAAAAACAAGCACGTCCGGAAGTAAGACAACATCGCAATCAAAGGAACGATAACTACTGCGCTACAAATATACTCGCAAATAGAGTACCACTTCTTTGATTACAATAGTTTATTCGACCTTCTTGAATATCCTCTTCTTCCACATAATACGACTTTAGTGCATTGCAAAACCAATGCCGACACACAGTTCTATCCACGCAAAGTTAAATTGAACACTTCCACGAAGTCCTCTCTTGCAATTCAAATCATCTATCCCCTTTCCAACAAACCAATTGCACCCAAAAACATAGACCCAATGCATCCAACACAACAAAAATAAAGCATTACCTTCGGCAGAATTTGCCATATCATGGCCTTGTTATAGTGGCCACCATCACTTTTCTTTTATGTCGATAAGTGTTTCCCACTTACAAGTGGAGTAGTCCTCTTTGGCAAGGAGGCTATTCTCCCGATAGAATGCATTGACATACATAAAAATAATTATGTGTTCATCGATGTCTATCTATTGTTATGTGATAGATGAGTTAACATTTTTTCAACACTATTAAAAACAATGTGTTTATTTTATTTTTAATACTACAGAGTTAATGACCCAACGACCTGGCACACTTCGTGGCATGCTAATGCAAGGCAAGTCCTCCCAATTGGCTATGTAAATGCAAGGGTAACTAGTCCCCTGGGGCCTAGGAGATTAGAACCTAGGTGGGTGGCTAGCAAGCACTCAAGCCCCACCATCATGCCACACCCTTACACCCAAAAAAAGTGTGTTTATTAACACTGTGTAAAAACACACCGCAACATCCAACGTGATTCGAACTCATGACCACCTGATTGCTAGCTCGCATTCCCACCAACCCAGCTAGATCTTACCACATGCTACCATTCGTTTTCAAACTAATATGTTTAAAAACAATATAACTATGATTTGACTGCTGCCCATAGGACCCACCCATGCATGGGGCATATATGGTGCATTTTATGGGGCATCAATGTAAAGTGGTACATTCTATCGGGAGAATAGCCTCCGTCGTCCTCTTTAGTGCTAGATATTCGACGCCACTAATTTCTTTTGAGGCATCGTTAGCGTATGACAATATCTAGATTGCCTACATGATGTCTTATTTTCTATTAGTGTTCCTTTCACGTTTGTAACCCTGTTTTAGGACACAGTGGTGAAGGAGACACAATGAATGCATTTGCTTACTGGTCTAAACTATTGCATGATTTCCATTGGCTACCCCATTTGCATAATCTCGTGGATTTGTTTAAGGTCCCCCAGTTATCTAGTGTGATGGCATATCCACTTCATGTTGTTCCTCAGTCGTCCACATGGAGATCTTCTTATGGGACATCCCAAACGAAAGCATTTCATTCAAAGCAACAATGTTCATATTTATATGGCTTCTACATCCGCTTTTGTTTTCATTGTGATGCCCCATGTTCGCAGTGTCCATCTTTTGAGGTTACCCCCTTCACTTGGAGAGAGCATATACTCAATAAGATTCAGTCAACAATATTATTCAAGAGAGATAATACAATATATGGATAGTTGATCTCCTAAAATCAGGGAGTCAAATCCCATCTAGAATCTTCCCACAATCTCTCAATTACTCCTTGAAACAATGCAATTATTACATGAGTAATATTTACATTATAAATTATTCGAGACCTAATTTCTACCAACTATATACTCAAATTTGGTAATTTATCCTTTGGTAACGAAAATTTTGGCTATGCTCGCTTGCTAAGACAAATGCTCACATTTTAAGTCCAATTAGTATATCTCCTTGGCTCTTTATTCACTTTGCTCATCTCTACACTCTACTCTGCTACAAACTTAGGACATATTAATTAATCAAGCAGTAAATCATCTTTGTGCATCATTCCAAAACAATATGTTTCGCATCACATAGTGTAGACACTAAAAAAGGGTAATTTTTCCTTTAACACTGTTGATCTTGACATTGCACACTTGCATGGACAAATGCACTCTCCGCACTCTTGCTTAGCACACCCTAATAAAACTTCATGTACTTGTTTATCTTTGTACACCTCTTTGTCATCAGTTTCTAAAATTTAATTACACAAAATACATCTAGAAACATCCATGCTTAGACCTATAAAGTCAAATGTGTTTTTCTCCCTTTGGTCCAAAAACGCCGATTTCGGTCATGTTGTAAAATTACATACCGACCCTACTTTGTACAATTTTGGACCAATATGTTGTGCATTAATTATTTCAATTCCATCACCTTCATATGAACAAACATACCCCTTTGGTTGACCTTTCATGTCATAACAACCTTTGGAAGCATATATAAAGCAAGTGAATCATACTTCATTTAAGGGATCTGACACTCTATGAACTCCTCATGTAAATAAAACCACCAAAGGCACCCAAAGCTCCCTAAACAATGAAATAACTCATGCACATCCATTATGGCAACACCCTCTACTGGTTTGAATTCTCCTTCCAAGTTTAGGAGTCTCCATTTTCATCATACAAGCAAACAAAGTGACCCTTCCCAAGCATTTGGACAATTGTGAAACTCAAGCAATTCATTGTCAAAGCACGATTGTCAAATTTTGATTGCACTACAGTAGATATCACATGCTAGGAGAATAACGTTTGGTTTGAGGCCTCTTCAGAGTCATGTGTACGTCGATGATGCACATGGATGCCCAAAACCCAACTAAATTTGTTTTGTAAGAACTCCTTGCATTAAAAGGGTTTGAACATATTTTACATGGTCATTTTGAAGGTGAGCGAAGAAGACCGACAGACATCGACACACATTTCCAAGCAAGCGAAGCACTTAGGAAGTTGCGAAACCTATATTACAAGTAGGTCCAAGACTGGATAGAAGGGTCGACCATATAGATGCTATTAACTCGAGTAGTATAGTTTTGACCAGACTCGCTTTTAGAGACACAACATTTTTAGTTCCAAATCTACCTGTTCCTCGCACTCGGACCACCCGAGAATCCTCCGATCTACACAAAATCAACTAAGTGCACTCTCTCCCTTATGTTTTGGCATTTGTTAAATGTAACTAGTTACTTTGAAAAGCGTTATTAAGATTTATGTAATTAATGTTAGAAGTTAATTAAATCAAAATAATCACTTATAACATTATTCGTCCTTTTATGTATGTCAATAAAACATTTTAAACCCAAAAGGATGAAATCACCTTAAAAGGTGAAATCATTTAGTCGGGATAAGTTATACGACCACCGACTTGTACGGTTTGTCCCTTTTCATCTTTTGATTCTAATTTCAATTTGAATATCTTTATTGTGTTGTTTCATCTTCCTAGGGTCTGCCTTATCATAATATTTCACCTATATAAATGTTATATAAGCAAGTCAATATCACTTTATAACTCATCTGACACTCTTACAATCTACTATTGCAAATATCACTCCAAAAATCACTCAAGGCTCCCTTAGATCTCCATAAATCATTTAGAGAAGTTGTTACTACATGTTTGAAGCACTCAACTAGGTCAAAGAGTCTATATTTTTCCATTTTCAAGTATGTAAAGGTCTTAAAGTCATGTCTTAACAAGAGAAAAATCACTTGAAGCATTGTTAAAGAGTTTTAATAGACATAAAATTTAGTCATGTAGTTTAAACACACTACTACCACATTGGGTACGTTTTATAATCTACAATTATCCCACTATATTTGTGTCAAGACACACAAAGAAACTCATAAAGGGTTGACTTAGATCACACTCACACTTGCACAAGGACCTAGGAGAACTACATGAATCTTGATCTCGCACGAGGGCATGTAATATAACACTTGATTGGTTCAACAATAGTTGATTGCCAAGGGTAGTCTAGTTTTACCACAAGCATGATTTCTCCTTTTTTAATCTAATGTTTTGATGAATGACATTATAAATATATAGGGTTTCCACTTTATTACATGTCATTACAAGTTATGTCGAGGTTGTATGAAAAGCGACATATAATGAGGTACATTTCCGAGATAAGAGAAAGACACCAAAATTTATAGAAGCACACCGTGAAAGGTTCCAAGACAATGCAGAAGGGTCAAGTCTATACAACCATTCTTTGCAGAGTGGTATGGTCCTACACTAGCTCGGTTTCCAATTCCTATATAAACAACAAAGCATTTTTAGTTTTTATTACCTTTTCCACCTATTTCCACATCCAAATTTATGTTCCAACCTTTACATCCAATTCCCATCTCCTCTTGTGTATTTGAGCTATCAATCTATTTGTTTATCATTGTTGCAAGTATTAATGTGTTATTTTGATTATGCATGGTTAATTATGAAAGAATTAGATCAATATATTCTCTTGTAATGAACCCTAACATCCCATATATTGTTTTGTGCTTTTCATAACATAATTTAATTAGGGTGTAAATATTTGGTCAACTTTGAATTTTGAATTTAATCTATTTTTCAAACCGTATGGAGCTTTAGTGTTTATTTATTTTTCAATTTGTGTATGCTTTATCTTTATGCCATTTTATCATAGCGATTGGCCCACTCATCAATCCATCGGCATACTTAAGCTTTCTCTTCCTACTCGTAAGAGTTGAATAATAATGGCCTCTTCTTCATCCCATGTTTATGGAATCCCTTCCATATTAAGTCACTATGCTACTAACTTTCCTTTGAATGAAGTGGAAACAAATAATGAACATTCTTTTGATTATGATCATAATGTGGACCAGGATCAAGTTACACTTGTATCAACTTTCATGTTCAACTTCGTGAGAACCCTCATCATATTGAGCCTCTTATCCAAATACTTCTTGTTGTTAAACTCATTCATGATTAACCATCTAATGAAAGGTCCCTTTTTAGGCCACCTCCTCCTCCATTTTTTAATGTGCATACATTAACTATTCCTAGATATACGGTGTTTATTTCATAGGGGGAACCTAATCTCCCACTTCACAATATTGTTATGTATATTCCTATAATCAATACTATTCCTACATCTCCTATTCTAATCTCATAATGGTTCACATTCTTCTTCTTCTAGCATGCAAGCTCTTGAATATCTTGTTCATACTTTGCAAGCTCAAAATCTTACAATTAGAATAAGACACATATACTTTGCATACATGTGGATTCTACTCAATTGCTTCATAACCCACTTCTGATGTGCACTTAAAAGTGGCCTCCTATCTTCAAGAATATCTTCAAAAAGACATTCCATGTTTCTTGCTTGGATCAAGTTTCTCACGATACATTACTTACCAATATATTTCCTAAAAGTCTAAAGGATTTTTCATTACAATGGTTTTATAATATTCCCATATATTCTATTCATACTTTCACTCCTTAGCTAATCAATTTCTTGTACAATTTCCTATCAATGTCCGAGAAAAGTTTCTTAAGCTCAAATGGCTAAAATTCAACATGGTTTTAAAGGGAAAATTAATGATTATTTCATATGCTAAAAGACTACTCTTCCTAAAATGAACAATATTTTGGTAGATAATGAACTTCAAGACCCTTTTTAACACAATATCTTATTACTCCATAAAAGAATCAGTTATCTTTGACAAGTTTCATTTGTTTGATCATTTATGACTACTTTAAAAGAGTGCAAAGCTAAGATCTTCAACATGAATAATCTCAAATATGTTGGTAATCCTCCTAAAATGTATAATCATAAGTTTTATGGAGAAACTACTTTTAAGATCAAGCTTAGTGATGATAAAATCCGGCAATAAAGCCATGGTCAATGTTGTATCTCAACCCACAAATCCAGAGATAAAAACTCCCCAATGACAATTCACACATTTGTCTTGTGCACTGCATGTAGTGCTTAAACAATTACTCGAATGCAACCTTGTATCTCTCCCTCCATTACTTGAGGTTGATATAAGCATGCCTCATGGTAAGAGTTTTGATGTTAATGCCCATTGTGATTATCATAGATGCGTTGGTCATACTACTAATCAATATATTAAGCTTTTTCATGTTATACAATATCTTCTTGATGTTGGTGTTATTAAATGGGATGCTCCACTAAATCTAAGCCTACAAACACCGCTTTTGATTAAACCTCCTTTAGAGGTGCACCATGCTTATCATGTTGTACCACCTCCACCTTATTATGATCACCCATTGGATGCCATGATTAGTACTTTTACTATTATGACACATTCTTTTCTAGTTATTACTTTTGATGATATTGATATGGCTCACATTTTTGTTTTTGATACACTTTACATTCATGTTTTTTTTATCAACATCATATATGTAGTGTTTTTTTGATATCAATGCTCCAAATAATATACACACTCTTAAGTTACTTTGTTCTCTTAGATATATAAACAAGAAAGTAACATTTGATCCTAAGACAAACATAGGGCATAATTTTCTCCCTCTCACAATTGGTTCTTCTACTTTTGATATTCAATTCTCAGTTGCATCTTATGTTCTCTCATGTGATATGTGTTTAGGTTTTCCTTCGCTACGCACTTTTTTTGATATCAATTTGATATTACATTAAAGTGTTAAGTTCATTCACAATAAGTGGTTACAATTGTGGGTATAACATTCGAGGACAATTTATCAAATCAACTTGGCCCAATGCATACGATTATTACTCCTAATCTTAGTGCATCTACGTCTAGGGCTTGAATTCTCGTGCTTTCTCATAATAGGGCACCCCTCTGAATGATGCATAATCTTCCAAGTATCATGCTACTTCTAGTAGGTCAACACTCTTCTTGGCATCCTGCTTGGTCATCCAAGTACCATACCACTCCTCGTAAGTAAATTTCTCGTAGGCCTCTAACTAGATCACTTTCTACGCATACCTCTCATCATGGGTATTTCCCACCCTAGATCTTCTATGACACATACTATGAAATAGATTATAAACGATCATCCTTCTCCTCCTCTAACACTTGTGGGGCTTGACCCTCCTTCACCTTTTAGGTTTGATATTACCCCTTATGAGGATCTAATTGGGTAGCTCTTGTGCTACCCCCTTTCTTATATATAGTTATTTTCAAAACAATTCAAAAACATTCAAATAATCACATAATACAAAAACATTCAAATGTTTGTAAAAATAACAAAATTTGGACATGTTTATTGTTTGATTGGCTATCTTGTTACTTTATACATGTTTTTCATATTAGGTTGATGGATAGTATATATTTTCTATATACTTTATATGTGCATGCATTCATGAGTTATATTGAACTTAATGTAGGACACACAAATTGATACATGATGATGGGTGCCATCTTGGTCCTTCCCATTGACACTAATATTTGGGGGAATCTACTACATTATACAACAATCACCTATCTTGTTATCTATAATTTTACTATCAATTTTTGTTATACTTGTTAAATACATTTCTTTCACTACTTACTTATGTGGGTTACTTGTTTGACTACTTCCTTGTTTGCTACTTGCTTATGAGTTCCTAGTTAATTTCTTATGCTTTTATATGGCATGAGTTCCTTGATTTTCTTGTGACACCTCATGTGTACCATGTTTTTTTGGCTATATGCTTGTCTTATATGTATACAATTTCTTCTTTGTTTGTGAGCTACAATGCCTTCTATTAGGATTGTCTTGTGACACCGTGGGTGTCTCGTGTTTGCAAATCTATGCCTCCGTGTGACTATGTTTCTATAAAATTGGTCATGTTATCTTGATGAACTATCTCTACAATGATTTTTTTATTTCTATACACATGTATTATTGTTACTCTTTCTTATTGCATTTTGACTATTTATTATTTCTCCAGTTAACTTGATTGACTCTTTCCACACTTTTATCGCTACTTTTATACACATGCACTATTTCCACTCTTGTTTATTGAGTGTTGCATGTTGTTTTCTCTTTGTTCCATGGTCTCCACCATGTGCAACCCCCTTTTAGGTACAAGTTCCCAACAATGGCCATCATTCCAACCTTTTATGTGATCTTCTTCAAATTATCATATTTATCACACATGGGTACACACATTTTCTTTTGAGTTGCATAATAAAATAATTTATCACACGCACCTCAAAAGAGGGGGTATTCATAGGGATATATTCTACATATACATGAAGATTACATGACACATGAACAAGTATTTATAGGGTAAAATCCTTAGAAATAGGTATACTAAAAAAGTGGTAGAATTCAATACAAGGCAAAAATGTACACTGCATCCAAGACCATAGTATGGTCCTAACCACATTATATGTTCCTAGACAGAGGGAAAATTCACAAAATTTTATAACATTATCACATTCTCTTAGCTATTTACAGACTTCTGATACAAGTTCAAACATAGATTACTCAATTTAGAGCATTATATAGGGGGCATGAATATTTCTTTCCTTCTCCTTTACACTACTCAAAAATAGTTACAAGAACATGGTTTGGGGAATGTGCCTTCTTCTCCTCTATGTTATTCCAAAATTTGTACTCTCATTCTCAGTTGCACAACACATGACGAGGGCATGTTATATCCATTCCTTTTTTGTGGTTTTTTTAGTTAGAAACTTTTACTCAACAATTACAATGGTTATAAAATTGGATTTAGGTATGTCTGTAGTAGTGTGGTTTGGGGGTTGTGGAATACATCGACGTGGCTAAGTTCTTTGTAGGCATCCCTACCTCTCCTCTTGAAAATTTAAAGGGGAAGATATCAAAGTTTCTAAAATTTCTAATACAAAATCTTCTCTTAACGAGGTTCTTCAATTTCTCTCTCTCATTCGGTGTTGGGTTGTATGTACTTAACACTTTAGTTTCTCCTTCGACATGATTGGGGACCGGTCACCTCCAAGCCTTTGACATATCAATAATAATACCAAATCTCCATAGCAAAATAAGAATGAGATATCCTCCCTCCGTAGAATGAACAAGTGTATTCATTTCATGTTTTTTATCTCCTTTATTTTAATTTATGCAAATTTAATGTTACAAAAGTTCTGAAGTGTTATGTATATTTTGAGTTACTGATCAAGGGTAAGTGCACCAAGTTGGGGGCCAAAAAGTGGACGAAACCCAAAATAAACAAAATGCGATCGTGTTATGTTTTCTTAGGCTCAGGAATTCACGAACCTAAAACGTGTATGCGCTTATAATGCGATCACATTATAACACGTACACGCTTTAGTCTTTATGAAACACGTACACGTTTTGGGTTGTATGAATTTTAGGGGGCCTAAAGGAGCCATATTTACTAAAATAAATGTTAAGTATAAGAAATAATAAAAGTAATCTTATACTTTAAATTTATTTTAGTAAATATAAGAAGTTAGGTCGCTTTACTGATGGAAGTGGTCCCATAATTTTGATGGTTATAATCTAATCTAGAAGATAGTTTTTTGAAATCTAATATGGTCAGTACTTACTCATTTTCAGAAATTTAGCAATGACCTACAACTTTCAAGCCATATATATTGTATTCGGTCTTTGTTTTGCGAAAACATATTGTCATTTTGTAGGTTTGACCTTCTCGATTAGATTTTGGCCCTACCACTGTTTGAATTGGTACTAATTTTGAAATTTGGTCTATAATTCACTTTAGTGACCATGAATCAATTTTATGATGTTTGTCTACTTCTTACTAAAATGAGATCCCCAGTTTGTACATAGAGGATTTCTCCCTGAATGGGATTCTTGTCTTATGAAAAAATGAGGTGATTGTAATTTGCCTCCTCATTAAGGCTTAGGGCTCGGGGTTTAAGGTTTAGGGTTTCGGTTTAAGGGTTTCGGGTTTAGGATTTAGTGTTTAGGGTTTAGGGTTTAGGTTTTTGGGCTCAGGGTTTGAGGTTTAGGGTTTAGGGTTTAGGGCTCATGGTTCAAGGTTTAGGGTTTATGGTTTAGGGTTTATGGCTCAGGGATGAGGGTTTAGGGTTTAGGATTCAAATTTTAGGGCTCAGGGTTTAGGGTTTAATGTTTAGGGGTTAGGGTTGAGGGTTAAAGTTTGAGGGTTCAAGATTTAGGGTTTGGGATTAGGGATTAGGGATTAGGGTTCATGGCTTAAGGTTTAGGGTTTATGGATTAAGGTTTAGGGTTTAGGGTTTAAGGCTCGAGATTAAGGGTTGAGGGGTTGAGGGTTGAGGGTCGAGGGTTGAGGTTTAGGGCTCGGGGTTTAGGGTATAGAGCTCATGGTTCAAGGTTTAGGGTCGAGGGTTTAGGGCTCATGGTTTAGGGTTTAGGGATTAGGGTTTAATGTTTAGGGTTGAGGGTTGAGGGCCGAGGGTTTAGGTTTTAGGGTTCGGGTTTTAAGGTTTAGGCTTGAGGATTGAGGGATTAGGGTTTATGGCTCGGGGTTTAAGACTCAAGATCAAGGGCTCCAGGGGTTTAGGCTAACCCATTCACTCACTGTAATGTTCTGTGTCTTACCCATTCTTATTAGTATTGATTGAGAGTATTCAACTAAAAAGGGTTCATCTGCGTTTCGTAGGTAGAAGCGTTGAAGGGAGTCATCACAATTTGATGCCTTTCATCTACTCGATATTTTGAAGAAGGGAAATTACAGATATCCAAGAACAATTCGATACAAATAAATGTTACCTAATACATCTATCTTCTTTTCCCCATCGTATGGGAACTATTTCATTCACTTGTAATGTTTTGTGCCTTACCCATTCTTATTAGTATTAATACAAAGTATTAATCGAATAGGGTTCATCTGCTTCCTAGGAAGAACATTCAAAGAGAGTCATCACAATTTGATGTCTTTCATCTAGTTGATATTTTGAAGGAGGAAAATGCTAGATATCCAAGAACAATTTGGTACAAAGAAATGTTTTGATGCTCTTTTGAATAATTCTTTCATTTACAAGCTGTTGGGAACGAATGTTTCATTCAAAGAACAAAGCTTGATATGTCCAGTGCTTGTGTAAGTTGGCAATTTGAGAGGATTTATGAGGTTCAAGTTTATTTTCCAAGATGCATTACTCCAATGTTTGAAAAGGTTTCTTTAGATGTAATGTTATTCGATTTAGACACTCTATGATTCCCGAATGTACAATCCTACCACATGGACCTCACTAGTCCTTGATCCTTAGATATAGGGAGACACCGTTACTTGGCTTCCATGTATAATGATAGAGATATTTGTAAATTCGTGTTATGACCTATAAATCTATATGAATTTCAATTTGTTTGCAATCGCATCACACCCTTCACTAGGCTTGATTACCCCTTATTTTTTGAAGGCACTTTTGAAAGCATCCATGGGTTTATCATAGAAGGAATTATCAATTTATGGAATGTCACTAAGTTGTAGGCTAGTTGACTCCCATTCAAAACTAAACAATAAAGATTTACTAGGTGATTGATAACCCCTTTGTGTTATTAGCCATTCCCTTGTTATACTTATTTTGAACACATCAGGAAGTTCTGTCAAATTTGTTATCCATTCCAATAGCAGAAGATATTTCTCTTTCTCTAGAGGAGAGGATAGTGTAGGAAATTCGGTTATGATCCTACACCTCCGTGTTGGTATATTCTTTGTGTTTCTTCCATTTCCTTTGAGATTAATTTTTGTGTTGTAATGGTTATTTTTTCTAGCTTCTAATGGGTCATCTGGCTTGCATAATACCATACATGGAAATATGAGAAATGTGAAATTTGTTTCAGAGTGTGAAGAAATTGACATTCAAGAGCGCAAGTATATGTGGGGAGAAACAAGTTTGGCAGAGATGTGTAATATGTATTATAAGGCACAAGGTAGATGTCATATCCATTTAGTTTCTTGTCCCACCTCTCATAAACAAGGTAGTTGTACAAGAAGAATCAATGATGGTTCTAGGCACAAGATTAGGAAATATGGTCCTAATATTGATATTAAAAAGATGAACTCACTCATGAGACCTACTGGAAATATATGAGGTTTAGGGGTTAGAGATTAGGGCTCTAGATTTAGTGTTTAGGGTTTAGGGCTTAGGGATCAAGGTTCAAGGTTTAGGGTTTGGGGGTTAAGGGTTTAGGGTTCAAGATTTAGTGTTCAGGGTTTAGGGTTTATTATTTTGGTTTTAGGTTTTAGGGTTTATAGTTTAGGGTTTAGGTCTCAGGGTTAAGGGTTTAGGTCGCAGAGTTCAGGGTTTAGGGTTTAGGGTTCAAAGTTTAGGGTTTAGGGTTTAGGGTTTAGGGTTTAGGGTATAGGGTTTGGCATTTAGGGGCTCATGGTTTAGGGTTTAGGGTTTAGGATTTAGCATTTAGGGCTTAAGGTTTAGGGTTTAGGGCTCATAGCTCATGGTTTAAGGTTTAGGTTTTAGGGATCATGGATCAGTGAAGCGTAGGCATTAACACCGATTCACAACACCCTTCACCCACAAGTGTGTGTGCTTGAGTTCATGGTGTGACCGAGTATCGTGGGTATTATCTCCAAGTTGTGGGACTTGCTGCTTGAGACAAACCTCCAGAGAAAGTTGGTTCTTGCTCCTAAACTAGCCGCCACAATATACTCATTGTGCGAGACAAGACTATCTAATCCTAATCTAACTTGCAGGACCGGGGAGAGAAAGTGCATGAAAAAACCTACACTAAAGCGGTGATATACCACAAAGGGAGGGTATGAGAATAGCTTTCCAATGTGTGAAAAATGGAAGCAAAATACATACTAGAGAGGGTGATAACAATATTCCACAGTCTAACAACTTCATTCACAACAATATTTCATACACACACAATGATAATGAATCCCTACAAGAGCATAAAATAGACACAATATATTTGCAATAAGATTGAAGAGGCAAGAAGAATGCAAATAAACACAAGGAAATTATTTTCTAAAAATATAATTTTTCAAAATTTTTGACTAGTATAAGGTTTCCATATTTTTTATTTTCTAACAATGCCTTTTTATACTGTTTTTTGAAGTTTAAACATCGTCCTATCTTTTATCGTATATATGTTTTTTGGCTCATAAAAATTGAAAAAATATATACTAGCCCAAACTAGGCCAAATTCTATACATATTAAAAAAATTAATTTCTCTCGATATTTTTGAGGTAGTTGGGGACAGTTAAGCTCTGTTATGTTTTTAAATTTAAAATTTTTGTACTAGAAAAATCATAAAAAAATAAATACTCGCTAAAAAAATCTAAAAAAATGTAGCCCAAACTAGATGCTCCTAGCTATCTTTCTACAAAAGGGTTTTCAAAAATACTAAATGGTGCTCAAAAATGGTGGGGGCATGAAAGTCACTATGTTATATTTTTTTAACAAAAATAGGAGCACCTATTGGTATTTTAGTTATTTGACCCACTTAAACTTATTTGTTTTCAATAAAATTTAGTAGCTTAGAAACTAGACTCAAAATTCTATGATTCATGTTTATACAACATCTTCCAATTTTGAGTGTAACTATTTCAAAAACTCGTACAAGTTGAAGTTTTTTATTTTTCAAAAAATGCATCCACTTAAGACCCCCTTTTGGCCCCCCAACTTGGTGCACTTACCCTCAATTTCTATAATAGAAATTGACTTCACTCTATGTTGTAGGTTTCACCATGGAGCATGCCAACACAGACACATCAAAAGAAAACTATTTAGTGAAAACAAAGTGTTTGCAGACACACTCAATGTCGACAAGTGGTCCTATAGGTTTTATCATTGATGCAAAAGCACATTAATGAAAACGTGATGATGGAGCAGGTCGGATGATGTTGACATGATGGTTCAAATGTGTTCATGATGATACATGGAGATTCAAAGAGGTTTTCTTGCTCTTGCAAGCTCATTCAGTGCCTAAGTGTAATGTCCCCTTTTCAAAATTAATTAATTCTGAATACCTGAAGCCTATTTTTATTATTTTCCGTAGGCTAAGGGGAAATTAAAAGAGGAAAATAAATTAATTTAAGTGGTCCAAGGATATTTTTATATTTTAATTGGAAAAAGACACTTAAATTATATTTTAATCCAAAAAGCATTATTAGAATAAAATAATAATAGAAGGTTGACTTCTATTATTGGGCTCTTAGTTAGATTTAATAAATAAATAAAGGAGGGGGCACCAAAGATGAAAAGGAGCTACATGCCTTTGTAGAATCCTAATTTTAGGATAAGGGGTGAAGAAAGAATTATTTAAAGTGTTTAATCATATTTATAAGATGGGGCACCCACTTTAAAATGTTTGAGAGTTATAAAGGTAGACTTGGGAGTTCATCAGAACACATCTTGGAAATTCATCAATTATTCTCTTTATTTGCAAGTGGCTTTTGCTTTCAGTAATTGAGGACGAAAACCCTCATTTACACATAGATCTGAGGACGAAAACCCTCACGTCTGAGCTTGGCAACTCCATTCAAGGGTTGCAGTGACATTTCAGGGTGCAATTGTTTTGCCGGTTCAGCTCATTGTATTATATTTATACATTGTACTGCTTTTATGGTATATGGTTAGAAATAAATAAATAAAAGACTATTTTTTCCATATTGGTTCACTATTATTCGATTATTCTGCATTGTTGTTGTAAAAGTTCATTTTTGCAATACTGCTGCTCCTAGGATTTAACGAAAATATCCAGATTTGTTAGAAAGTATTTTTCAGGGATATTATAGTGGTAATAAAGCATAAAAAGTGGAAAAACATAAAAAAGGTGGAAAAGCAAAAAGAGAGAAAAAAATTACAACTTTGAACTTCATGCAAGTTAGTGATAAAGAAGTTAGGTATCAATAAAGGGAGAAGAAGAAAGGTACAAAACCACTAGAATTCATGGAAACCAGGGGACTGAAAGATTCGCATTTTGACAAGCTTATTCAAGGATAGGAAAAGTTAGCTAATATGATGGGTTAGTTGATCCAAGCTATGCAGGGCACAAATGTGCAAAGGGATCCAAACAATGAGGGAAGTTCTTTAAGGGTGAACAATAATGAACTCACTTAGAGGACGATCACCAGTTCTACCGTATTAGCCATTCCAAACCAAATTTGAGTACGTAAAGAGGAAGAAATTTAGCCTACCATAACAGATGATATTAAGTACTACTAGCTTTATGAGAAGTAAAAGGTACTCCTCGGTGAGATTAGAGATGCCATTTCCCTCAACAATTTTATTGATCTACAAGAAGGTTTTGGAGTGGAGTTCTAAGAAGACCATGTTGAGGTGCATAAAAATGAAAAAAGGCTTTACCATTCTAATGTTGATTTTCATTTTGCTGAAATCTTCATAACAAAGCAAATTGAATGTGTTCATGAATTTAGTAAGAATCATGGAGATGTTTTATTGACTTCTAATGTTTGCATGCATCAACAAGATTCACTTGTTGAATGTGAAGAGTTCAAGGTGAAGAAGAATGTTGATCTTAACTAAAAAGTTCCAAGTCACAAGGTTGGGGATGTTGAAGATATCTCAACCAATCTTCATTCAAAAAAGGAAGGTGAACAAGTTGAGGATAGCCAAAGGTATGAAAGTGTTGTGGATTTGTTTCTTCCTACTAAGTCATTACATATGTGTGGTCATCAGGACAACATAGTGGAAATGGTAATAGACCGAAAAACACTTTGAATGGCAAATGACACATAGATCTGTTCATACAAGTTCCAAATTGTGTGAACATGAGAGTTTGGGATCCAGTGTATTCGCACAAGAGACTTACAATTCTTGAGGGCAAGTAATGCTTGAGAAGGGTAGACCGTAATGTCCCCTTTTAAAAAATAAATTAATTTTGGATACGTGAAGCCTATTTTTAATATTTTCCGTAGGCTAAGGGGAAATTAAAAGAGAAAATTAATTAGTTTAATTGGTCCAATGATATTTTTATATTTTAATTGAAAAAGGACACTTAAATTATATTTTAATCCAAAAACATTGTTAGAATAAAATAATAATAAAAGGTTGACTTCTATTATTAGGCTCTTAGTTAGATTGAATAAATAAATAAAAGAGGGGGCGCCAAAGTTGAAAAGGAGCTACATGCCTTTTTAAATCCTAATTTTAGGATAAGGGGTGAAAAATTATTTTCAAAGTGTTGAATTCTATTTTTAGGATGGGGCACCCACTTTGGAATTTATGAGAGTTATAAAGGTAGACTTGGGAGTTCATCAGAACACATCTTGAAATTCATCAATTATTTTTTTGTCTCCAAGTGGCTTTTATTTTGCATCTCTAATAGAGGACGAAAACCCTCATTTACACACAAATCGAGGACAAAACCCTCACATATGAACTTGGCAATTCCATTCAGGGGTCAGAGTGACAATTCATTGTGCAAGTGTTCTTCTAGTTGAGCTCCATGTTATCAGTATTCGACATTGGCATTATTTTATTGATCTCGGTTGAAATAAATAATTTTATTATTTTTTCCATATTGGTTCACTATTTTTATTCGATTGTTCTTGCTTTTGTAAAAGTTCGTATTTACAATCATCATGCTCTTAGGATTTAACGAAATATCCATATTTTTAAGAAAGTAAAATTTTAGAGATGTTACACCTAGGTAATGTTACATGGTGGTAGGT
Source organism: Taxus wallichiana var. yunnanensis (assembly GCA_018340775.1). NCBI lineage: Eukaryota > Viridiplantae > Streptophyta > Pinopsida > Cupressales > Taxaceae > Taxus > Taxus wallichiana. The sequence continues at coordinate 408,516,504 of CM031241.1, forward strand.
CTTTTTGGTGTCTTGAGAAGCATGTTGGAATGATGAATATCAGGTTTGGAGAGTGCTTGGGCACTCACATCAGTTGTAGGGTGCAAATACAGTGATTGACCATATTTTAGATGCTCATTTGGAGCAGGTATGGATGCTAGGAGGTATGAGAATGAGGTATGGAGCTATATGAACTCATGGATGCATGTAGGTAGGTGTATTAGGTATGTTTTGGACCATTTTTAGAGCTTTCATGATGAGTTATCATGTTATTTCAGTTAGACCCTAGCTTCTAAAGTGTAAAACCCTAAGGTGAAGCTATGAAAATGAGATAGGCTAGAGAGTTGAGAGATGGTGCTGAATTAATGATGATTGGATATGTGAATATAATGTTTCATGAAGCTTTGAGCAAAATTTCAGGTTTCCATGATGAGAATTTTGCAATATATGTAATTTTTGGTGAAATAGGGTCAAGAACTAGTGCATTTCCAACTCGAATTAGAACTTTTGATGCTCACCTGAATTATGTTCTTTATGGGACCTTGTGACTTTCAAGGATGTTTCTAAATTGATTCTATAAGGTTTCACAAAAATAATTAGGTCATTTCATCGTCACATTTTTATGAACGAATGTTAAGAAGGTAAACAACTTTTTATGAGTTTGAAACCCTAGCTTGAAAGTGGTTTGAGAGAATTGATTCCTAAGTTTCTAGAATTTATTCCTAGTGTATGAATGATTATTGGAACATGTAGAGGACTCCTTATATTTCTAAAAATGTATGGTAGAGGTCATGGTGATGAGTGGACCCCACTCAAACAAGTCAGTTTATGAAGAAGAGTGTTTTGGGACAAGATTGTCTAAAGGAGTTACAAAGCTAAATTAAAATTGTGTAATGTATGTGAGGTGTTATTGATTTAAAAATATGTTTCAGGACATGTTGATGCAATTTCATGGTCAAATGAGCTCCATTTAGGTTGACTAGTCAAAGGGTAGTTTTGAGGCAATAAAAAGCAGTCTTCAATAAAATGGGCATAACAGGAGCTACAAGGAGATAAGAGGTGATTAAAGTTGTGTTGGAAATATAATTCAGAGATATTTCCATTGATATAAGTTTTTTTCTTATGATTATGAGTTTTCTAAGGTTTTCAGGTCAGTTTTTGGACAGGAAGATTTTTGTCAAATCGGTGCAGACAAGAAAAGATCTTGAAATGTTTTGAGTTTATTGAAGCATGATATGGATTATGTGATTATTTATATCACCTAAAGAGTGAAGAGGGATAAATTTTACATCCAATTAATCCATTTATAGGTATTTATTGTTCTATAAAAGGTGTTAATTAGCTGATATTTGAAAACAAATTTTTGGGCAAGTTGATTTGGTGAAAAAAAGTGGTTGAGGTTTGAGCAGGTGATTGTTTCATGACTTATAACTTGATTATAAGTTTTTCTTCAGGTTCTTCCATTTCCATAAATCTATCACATTACATAATTTTTATGTTTTTGAGTGATCTAGTGGCATAAATATGTTTTCGATTCCTGAAGGGTGTAGGAAACAATTATTTTGAGAAGAACAAAGAACATCTGGTCCCATTAAATGAAATAATATGATTGGTTGAGATAAATTGAAACCATTTATGATGTTTAAATGTTAATTTAAACATGTGTGGTGATTTATGGGTCATGAATAAGTATGGTTTTGATGTTAGGGAATTTTTCTCTTTGTGCCCATGGGGATTTGAGTCATTTTTGGAGCATGTAATGATGTTTTTAGCTAGGCCGACCTACTTGGGTCACTTGTGACTGTTATGATTTGAATTTTGGATTTTTTTATGATGCATGGGTTGATCAAAAGGATGGAAAAAGTTTTTGTTTGAATTTGAAATGTAAAGGAGCTTATAAAAGCATTGTTTTGGGTGCTTTTTGGAGCTAGTTGAGTGTGTGTGTGTGTGTGTGCAAGAAGTGCGACCTAGGTGAGAGATAGTTAAAATTTTGAAGCATGAATTAAGATTAGATAAAGTGTGTTACAGGTTGAATAAGATAAGAAAACATGTGTGCAAGACTTTTGAAGACTTGAGAAGTGAAGAAAGAGCTAGTTTGTGAAGTTTGAAACCTAAGGTTTGAGCAAGGGTTTGGAAGAGTTTGGAGCTGAATCTTTGGATCACTATCAATTATAGTATCAACATATTTTAAGTAGTAATTATTCATCAAAATATTGTGTGATGTGTCATATTCATGCAAGTCTCTTGTTGTGTGTAATATCAACAAGGGTTTAGGGGTTGGTGCTCCTTGTGGGGTTGGTGCCTCACTAAAGAAATCTCTTGTGATGTGTAATATTCACTTGAGTATTTTTGTGTGTAATATCAACAAATGTTTTAGTGGGTTTTATTCCCTTGAGGGTTTCCCACTTACATCTTGTGTTTTGGTGTTGCTTCTCTTGCTCATGATTAATTGTATGAATGTTATATGTTGTTGTGCACACATTAATGGATGGATAATTGATCAATGGTTTATGTGAGTAATATGAAATTGAAATTAAATTGTAAGGAATGATTCAGCCCCTCTCACTCCATTTTGATTCCAACAATTGTATCATAACATGGTCATTTTGGAGAAGTTTGACAACTTGAAAGGAGATCTTGAAGCACAAAATGGCAAGTGTTAGAGTTATAGGCAAGGCACCAATGTTTGATGGAAAAAATATGCATTTTGGAGTCTAAGGATGAATACCTACATTATGTCACAAGGGTTTGATGTTTGGAAGATTTTGGAAGATGGATATACTCCTCCTGTCACTCCTATTACCAATCAAGTAGATAAGGATGCATATGAACACAATTCTAAGGCCTTTAATGCTATCATTTAGGGTCTTGGAGAATCTGAGTTGGGAAAGGTAATGTATTGCAAATTAGCAAAGGAATCATGGGATAAATTGCAAGTCCTATATGAAGGTGACTCAAAGGTAAGAATTTTTAAACTTCAAACCTTTAGAAATCAGTTTGAGTCTCTTAAGATGAATGATGGAGAGTCCATTATTTGCATATCTACTTAGAGTTGACAAAATTTTCAATAACATGAAAGGGTTAGGAGAAGATGTAAAATAAGAAGTGGTTGTTCAAAAGGTTCTAAGGTCACTAACTCCAAAATTTGATTCCAAAGTATCTGTCATAGAAGAAAAAATGATTTGACTACTTTGAAGATGGATGATTTGCATGGTACCTTGATTGCTTATGAGATGAGAATATGTGATCCCAAATCAAACAAGAGAAAGATTGCATTCGAATCCGATATGAGGGCTGATAACAAGAAGGCGAAGGATGATGATGTTACTCTTGAAATTGAAGATGAAGATCTCTTTGCTATGATGGCTAGAAGATTGAATCTTGGATCTGGTAAGTATAAAGGTAAGCTTCCTTATAAATGTTTCAAATGTGGTAAGATAGGACATTTTGTTGTTAATTTTCCTCATAAACATAAGAAGGAAGATCATGATGAACATGAGTATGATAGTGATCATGATAACAAGTACAAAAAAGTATGATAAGAGAAAGAAAATCTTTAAGAAGTTTGATTACAAAAAAGGACAAAAAGAGTTTTTATACAAAGGAAGATGATTGTTGGTCTGATGCTAGTAGTGGTGTTTCAGATTTTGAATCTAAATCAGATCATGATGATATATGAAATGAGGCATTGTTCATGACTAATGCTACTATGAGATCTTCTGGTAAAGGTTCTTCACTTGTTAGGAGACTTTATTTTAGGTTATTGTAGCTATTCTAGTGAAGATGATGAGGATGGAAAAGATGATTTTGAAGGCATTCAAAATAAGTTAAAGCATGCTGAGAAAGAGAACAAGAGGATAATTTTATAGGTCAAGGAATATGAAAATCAAATTCACAAGCTAGAAGATATGTACAAGGCTGAGTCAAGCAAACAAAATGAGTCAATCAGATTGTTATAAGAAAAGGTAAAGTATCTTGTTTCAAGTTTGCAAGATAAAGAAAGTATGTGTTCAAAATTTGAAGAAGATATAGAGTTATTAAGGGCTGAGCTACTAGAAGTTAGCAAAGAAGACTATGACCTTTTAGAAGTTTGAGAAAAGTGCAAATGATCTAGATGATCTACTTGGTAAAAAAATTAGCAGATGATAGAAATGGCTTGGGATTTAAAAAGGATTCTAAAGGAAAGGAAGTAAAGCAAGAAGACATGGTTTCAAGAAAGGAATTAGGTGAATCTAAAATCAAGGAAGATAAAAATGTGACTCTCATCAAAGACAATGTCAAACCAAGACCTATTAGGCAACCTAATGCCTCAAGGTATGAGAGAAATTTCAATGGATATTGCTATAATTGTAATGCATTTGGTCATAGGGCTAAAGAGTGTAGGAGGTATTTAAGAAATACACAACCTTGGAAAGAAAATAGAAGTGAATATGCAAAGAATGTTGTATGCTACAAGTGCAATGAGGTAGGCCATGTTGCTAGATTTTGCTTGTATGATTCACCTAGACATGTTGATGGTTTCAAGAGGAAGAATAAAATAGTGTGCTACATCTGTAATAGAATTGGTCATATTGCAAGAAACTATTATCAAGGATATTCAAGTCAAGATAAGAGTTTTCAAGGTTCTAGAGTACAAGGAAGTGGTCTTCAAAGACCTAGGATGCATGACAATGGTCCAAGAAGGACTTGGGAACCTAGAAGAGACCTTGGTGTCTCATCAAGAACTTGTAATGATGGAGTGAAAGGTAAAACATAGAGTTATGATCAAAGGAAAGCTAATGATGGAGTTTTCCAGGTACCTAAGAGGGCTTGGACCTCTTCAAGACCTTCTTTTAGGTCTTCATGGAGCTCATATACCTCCATTATGCTTCTTAGAGGTATATTAGTACAAATGAAGCATTGGAGTGAGGGGAGTTATCTAAGTCAAAATTTGCTTCCTCTATAAGGTCAAGGTATGCCACTACAAGTATTTTAGTATTTCTTAATGGTTGAATTAAGATGATTCAATTTTTGTTGTCAAAGTCTTACCTAGTGTGCTTTAAGTATAGTTTGACTGTGGTCACAAGTTTGTATTTGCATATTTATGGAGTGTTGAATGTCTGAGTTGTTTCAAATGGTGGTTGAGTCATAATATGGTCTTAAACATAATTCATTATCTTGTGTAATTCATATGGAATGACTTCCTTGGGTTCATATTAGTTGATGAAAAGTTAAATGAGTTTGTGGTCTATGAGGTACATGGTGACAAGTTTGTGTCTTATGAAGTGTCATAAATCCATCATGTATTATAAAGGCACATGTCTAGTGTGTCTAAGAGTCTATGATGTTTGTAAGGCTATGCTCTTGTATCAATAAAAGTATTTAGAAAGATCGTGTATCATCAAAGAGTCATTCATCCTAAGTTGTCCATGATGGTCTTCATGAGTGTACATTAGTGTGATATTTTGGGTTGTGTGAAATCGAGTCCTCATGTGTCATGTATCTCAAGGAGACTAAATGATTCTGAGAATGTATTTGAAGGTTCCTTTGTTTCATCAAAAGTGATGCCTTGAATAACCAAAGATGAAGGTAAAGATTTGTGCAAAGTTCTTGAGGGTTTATGAGGCAAAACCAAGGAGAATTCCGTAATTTGATTATATATTCTTGTCTTCTAATCTTGTAAAATTGTGCTCGAGAAAGTTATAAGGTGCATATTCGTATTAATGGTCTAGGTTGAGATCATGAGAGAAAAATTATTCATTTTTGTGGTCTATCTTTCTTGACTAGTTTGTCTCGAGCTTCTCTAAAAGCGGTATAGATGGAAAGTGAGGTTCAATGTCCAAATGATGTAGTCTTGGGATACATTTTTGAGAAATTCATCTCAACATGGAGGGATATAGGATTCAAGAGGTTTGAAGTCATAAGTATGTCTAGATTCTTGAGAATCTCTGATGTTGTTGTAACTTGATGAAAGTTAGTGCTAAAAGGCCTCATTTGAGTATCCTGAAATCTAGGGATGTATCCTTTGCTATGGGCCTTCAAGTTTTAAAGTGGCGATTCTTCAGCCAAATGGGTTTCTAAATATGGTATGTTTATTCTATGAAGTTGAGTACTTTGAAAATTAGATCATTTTTTTCATTATCACAAGGGCTAGTAAACTTTGATTGTGTTTTGATGTTGAGAAGAAGACTTAGTGAGTTTTGAATGAATTTTTTGAGCTTATGGGACATGTAAATGAATAGAGCAACCCTGAATGAAGTATAAAATGATGGTAGAAGGTCAATTGTGAAGTTTTTTTCTCAATATGCACCCTTGAAGCATCTTAATTGTGCATTATCTATGCTCATGACTGTAAGTTTCTTGTTGGTATCTTTTGAGTACTCCTTTTTTCGATCCTCATAATTGAATGGATTTAAGATGGACTACTGAATGTAGTTGAATAGTATTTATGGGTTCTCTCTCTCACATGTAATGAGTCACAAGGGAAGAGTGTGAGAGATGCCTAGTAAAGTTGTACCATAAATTAGCATTTTCCACATATAGGTTTAAGTACGCCTTCTTGAAAATTTTACTATATCGAGCCTCAAAAACAAGGGTATGCATCTCAGTGGAGATGGCTAAATGATTTGAAGAGTGATAGATGGTCCTTCTCAAATATGAAAATATCAGACGATCCTCATTCATGTCTTGAGCCAAAATTGTCTTCCTATAGGTATTAGTTATATTTAGAGGTAGAGCATGTTGTATCTCTAGGTATGGATGTTGATATACATCATTCTTATCAGCATCTTAAGTCTCAAATATGGTTATACAACAGTGAAGGTTTCCTCGACTCTTAAGTTGAGGATTAAGAATTATTGGCTTAGATATTCCATTTATGGGTGTGATTTGGTCTTAGTTCAATCAACTTGTAAATGTAAGGCCACACCAAAACATCAAACTGGGTGTTTGCTAAGGCACACATAATTTTTTGAGTTTTTAATTAAAACATCAAATCTCTTTTATTAGAATAAAACTACATAGAATATGGTCATATTTATCAAGCCTTTGAAGGATTTCTCTCTTCTCTAAAAAAATAAAATAGCATTGATATCTTCTCATAGTATTCATTCCTCAACTAAAACATATTTTGAATAAATATGTACTTAGGTTATATCTTGTATTATATGAAATTTTATTTACTATGTGATGGTTTGTAATCGACTTATTTTTTCTAATATCGATTTATTGAGAAGTAGGGAAATGATGCCCTGATACAAAAGATAAAGACTTGAATTAAAATGAGTTTCATCGAGATATTTCCATGATCAAATTGGAAAACAAAAGATGTTAACCGAAATGGATATGTTGTTTAAATTAATTATAATATATCTATCTATTTATCTACACACACACACCCCACAAACATGTATGTATGCATGCATATATGTATGTGTGCGTGTTTATCTCGTATATATGTCCTCCTAGTGCTTCTTCAAAATAAAATTTAGGGGCCGGTCCTCCAAAAAGGCGCGGTCCCTCCATGTGTCCTATGCCTTAGAAAATTTCTTCAAAATTTTAAGTATAGAGCGGAGCCAGTACGGAAGCCTCCACATGTCTCCCTATCACAATTGTTAAGGTGGGACCTTGAGGCAGATCCTCAAATGAGCGCTAGCCCTCCACGTGTCCATGGTCCACCAAAGCTGCACCGATCGTATGATTTTTTTTTAGTCTGGGCAAGGCAACGAAAACCTCCATGTGTCTCCCCAGGTGTAACTCCAAGGTCAAACCAAAAGGTGAATTTTTAGATGAGCGCCGACCCTCCACATGGACAAGCTTTGAGTTGAATCGGGCCTTAGAGTTTTCAAAGTGCCCCACCGAGCCGCATCCAACTAGAAAGGGCCACATTTCCACATATGCTGAGATGTAAATTTGATGGGGAAAACACACTCGTTAAACCGTAAAATGTAGGAAAATCACCATTTGAGCCGGAAATGAATCTTTCTTTCAAGACATATAATTTGGAAATGATATAAGGCCCAAATATGATCTTATGAGTTGCATCCAATCACATTTCCATAGATATTTAGGACAAAAATGACAGGGCAACAAAACGTGACTGTGGAAAATGGGAGGAAGGGAAAAACCTGAGTTTTCGCCTGTTATAGATCTTTCTCATGGACAAAGGAATGAAAAACAAAACTCTGGATTTAAAGTGATCCTCAACCAAAGGAAGGGACTGATCATGGCAACCAAATGGAAGAAAATGTTTTCATGCATAAGTACGGGAGATAGAAAAGACGACGGATTCCACAAACCAAGAATTTCAAGGACAAACGTGGCGAGACCAAATTGAGCAACAACATAATCTATTCGAGCTCATTGAAAGTAAAATATTTGATGACAACAAAAACAAGTGAATCATAGGGGAGAGATGAGGCATTCACTTTACAAGGTTTAGAGGAGGAGAAAAATTCGAGGAAGATAAAAAAACATGCCTTCCAAGTTGGAAGGAGGAACACGAGATCCTTCTATGGGACATCCTATCATAAAAGATAATGTCTCTAAAATTGTTGATGAGATAACCTCAATAATGGTGCTCGGTTTGTAGAAGATGATTCCATGTACTCGATCTTGGACATTTAAAAAGAAAGGCTCTTCCTGTTTCTAGTATTTTACAAATGAGTAGTAGGTTATAGAGAAAAATATTGGCACATGGGGTCTTTCCACCCCCAATGTTTACATTCTATATCTACAAAATTTTCGTTTATTAAGATTCAATGGTTATCAATGCCCTACTCTAAACTCCAATTTTGGCCTAGCTTTGGAAGGATGGTGACATAGGTTTGAAAAGGGTAAGATGGAATGTAACAAAACAACATGATGTGTAGATATTATCTCACAAGATAGTTGGAGGACGTCAAATAAATCCATGGGAAGCCACGATTGAACTTGAAAACATCATGTCCGGAAATTATAATTGTTCACATAATCCACATGCCTAGTAGAGGAGGCACCATAATCTCAAACGTCTAACCCAATTCCAAATATGAGCTTTTTGAGGCTACCGAGGGACTACAATCATCCATGCCTAAGGGGGAAACCATCACTTGAGGTCACACAACACGACCTTAACAATATTTTAGAAATTTAATAATAAAGTGGTTCATGAGATTTCCATGTACCACTAAATAGGAAAAAAGTTCCACACGTTACAAATATGAAATGGAAAATATAAAAACTAAATGTGGAAATGTATTAATTTTGGGCATTTCCTTTTCATGGTAACCATTCTTCTCTAAAAAGGAAATATGATAGGGTGGCCTTTACAAAGGGTTAGTTATTTACAACATAGGTAGAACCACAACACTTTTTAATATACTTGACTTTGATAGGTTGGTCTAGTTTTATATTTTTATTTTTGAGAGGTGAAAAATTTGGAAAGATATTTCGACATACATATCCGTAAGGTTTGATTAAAATATTTTCCATATCGAAAATAAAACAAGGAGAGGATATTTTAGGGGTGGTGCATGAATATGGTGAAATAAGTATGAGTAACATGATTTAACTTAATAAAAAATAGTACTAAGATTAAGAATAACTTTATACTACATTTTTAGCCATATGAAGGATCACCCAAGAAATGCTATTAAATTGTTTACTTCTAGGGCACCAACAACCAACCCTTACACAATAGAAAGAAACATAAAATTCAGAGAAAATATGGGGAAAATGGGCTTTCCTCTTTTTATTTTATCTTATCGTTCGTTTGATGTCAACACTCTCTATTGGATGATGGTTAATTTGTTAGATAAGACGAATACATGAATGTAAATATGTAAAGAAAAAAAGCTGGGAATTAAATACCTACATGTCCCACATCTATTCCATGACTCATATTGTTCTTACCAACATAATATTTTCTATTATTGCCCACCTTATTGTATCGATCTAACTCACATTATTTACATGCGTGCAATTTGCACTTAATTGGGCCAAAATAAAAAATAGGGAAAATCCAATAGGTTCTAAGTTCAAAACCCAACTGTTATGTTGGCTTCTTTTAGAAAATTTTACACAACCTTTTTAGTTTTAAGCTTGAATAATTGTAGGAAGACATGCAAAGTGCGAGAAAAAACAATGATAATTGAGCCCCTCTAGTAATTGGTCATGTGAGTGCTAGGTGGATTTTCTCTTTCAATCAAAAGTTTTAAAATGAGATTCCATATGAATTCTAAAGTAGTTGAGTGCAAATCACTCTCTAATTTACAAGGAGGGATTTTTAGTAATAAAACCTTCATAGTGTATTGTACTCTATTTATTGCACGACATGTGTCTATATATGCCTCATGAGTCTAAGCAAGAGAGATTGAAAACATTTGTATTAAAACTTTGGGACTTCTTTTCATGAATGTCACACTATATGATTGCTACTCATTTCAATTTTGGAAGGATAAAATGGTTGGTATCACCACAATGCTAACTCTAGGGGTGAGTTTACAAATTTGAACACATAAGTACCATTACCCGTGTTTGTGATAGTCCTCCTATATTTTATCGATTGCTTAGAGATGGAATTAACAAACACAATGAAAAATTATGGATAATTGATTCTTCCTAGATCTATGTCAGCAAGATCCTTTTTGCTGCAAGTGGAATTGGTCTTGGCTAGGGTTATCATCAGTTGTGAAGTGTAGTTGAGAGTCTTCGCAAAAAAACAAATACACAAAATATTCTAGAAAATCAAATCAGTATCCTTTAAAGTTAGAGGAAATCATCAAAGCACACACAAAGTTTGTTGTGTTACCACGTGAACAAATACCAAAATATATGTGCATTAATGACTAACTAATTGGAACTCAAGGTCTTGGGCTATTGTTGAGTTACAAGTAGTTTGTAATCATTAACCCAAGTTCCATTCCCATTGAGTTCATTGGATACTTTCGATAAGTGACTATGGGGACACCTTGAGGAAGGAGTTGAACTTCTCCATATAGACCAAGAGGAACATAGTGGGGCACTCCGAACGTGGATCGCTCGATGGACATTAAGGACCCAAGCCCACCTCCATGTCCCACTTAAAGAAAGTACTCCTCCACTACTCAAGTTCATGGCTCTGGTATAATAAAAGCATTTAAGGAACCAAATTTTGCTAATGGGATTTTGGTGGAGCGCTTAAGTCGGATGGTTACTCGATCCACCTAAGTTCAAATCCCACGAAGGCACGATCCCCATTTGGGGTGGTAACATCCGAGGTAGCATGCTTGGTAGGCTAGTTTTCATTGAGGTAGTTTATGGATCGAGAAGACCTACGCTAGATGTGTGTTCAAGCATGGCGGATCGTGGTTCGCTTGTGGTGTTTGCATGCGTGGAAACTCGTGATTCGCTAGATGTGTGTTCAAGTGTGGCGGCTCGTGGTTTTCTTGTGGTGTGTGCATGTGTGGCGACTCATGATTCGCTAGACGTGTTCATGTGTGGTAGTTCGTGGTTCGCTAATTGTTGAGCTTAACTGATATATCTTGGTTGATTGTACTGGTTCATAACTCGGGCAAAAGCGTTTATCTAGTTCATATATCTGGTGAAAAGAATTTATCCAGTCATAGCTTCATTCAAAAGGGTTCATCTATAAAAAAATGACTGACTAATTAGAACCATTCATTGCCTTGGCATGTGTTAAACAAATGAATTTCATTTTTTCAAACCAATGCCTTCAAAGTAATTAAAAAATAAACAAAATTGTGTAGATGGATTTTTGAAAATATTAATTTTTAAAAAATTAACAAGTTGAAAAGCTTGAGCTATTCTTCCTTCCAGATTAAAACACATTTACAACCATTGTAAAACTTATTTGAGTTTTTCTTTTGGATCATCATGGGAAAATTGTGTAGTAATTTTGTGTTTTAACATGAGTTGTAAGAGGAGATCTATAAACAAAATAATCCATGTGACTCACAACAAGGCAAAAGTGGAAAATTCTAAGCATTAACAAAGGTATGTTAGTAAAGCAAGCTCCCTTTCTTCACCAACTGCAAATTACCATCACAATAATAATAATCATGGTAATGGCATTGGTTCTATATAATAATAAAAAGAACACAATGTTTCCATGACTGAACCTAAATTCTAAAATTCAAGGAAAAATCTTGACTACAACTAATGCCCTTATACAAGATGGCATCAGTAGTTGGAATTGTGGATGATTGCTTAGTAAGAAGGTTATACAAACAAGGCCGATTGAACAAATCCTTACATGTTTTGCAGGCTATGGATGAAAGAGGCATTAATTTCTATTTTTATACTTATGATTTATCTTTTACATGGGCTCCTTGATGATAAATCAATTGTAAAAAGAATACTAATTCTGCAATATCCATTTTTGAAGGCTGATTTTTGAAGCACAATGTAAAATCTTGCTTTCCGATCTTCTTGAATCATTCCCCCGGCCAACCTTTGCCTCATGTCAGACATAATCATCCTAGCCTTGGATATATTCATATTGTATTTGGTAAACATGTCTCGGTGTTCAAAGAAGTGTAATAAGGTTCATCATTTGATTTAGTGAAGTTTAGAGGAAAACTAGTCTTCTTGAAGCCTATAAATGCCAATTTTGGCCATTTCAGAGCCTATATACATCCTCCAGGAGAGTTTAAAGAATATATTAAGCATTTGAAGGTGGTTTTGGGGAGTCTTGAAAGTGTTAGAATAATTTAGGAAGATTTAGGAAATATTTTCTCATTCAGGGACAATCTACTCAACAACGGTTTTCTAGGTGTAGGAAACAAACACTCTAATGGTGAATCCTAACTTCTTCTAGATGATTTTAGGAGCTCCATAAGGAGTTAAGAGGAAAAAAGTAGGCATCATAAATCTAGGAGAATTATCTACATGGTGGGAACATCCATTTTGATATGAGGTCAAAGGTTTCTTGAAACATTCCAAACAATGCAACTTCCTCTCTCTATTTCTGAACAAAAATGGGCCTAATTTTGAGTTTTTTAGAATCATTAAAGTTTTGAAAGTTGTTCCATTGATCTTAGAATGTGTTTTGGAGTCAAAATCATATAATATTTGACCCCAAAACATCATCCTAATCCTCTGGGGTGAAAAAGCAAGTTTTCTAGCTATTTTGGACATCTAGTGTAAAACTGGCTTTCCATTCTTGTCCCAGAAACATTTTTCACCTCCTTGTGTCCCAATTTGTCCCCTTGGGGACAAGGGAAACATGAGGGAAACAAAATTTCATCCTCATCCTCCTCCCCAAGGTGCACTTTTGTGCCATGTGTCCCATTTGTCCCATGTGTCCCCATTTGCCCCCATAGTGCAAGGGGGACATGAGGGACAAAAAGTGCCCTCACTCCCTCACCATGGCACACTTTTTTTCCCAATTTTCCCCTTTTTACCCCAAGGGGAAAAGGGGACAAGAAAATGTGCCCCATGATAAGTTGAAGCTCCTGATCCCCATGACCTCACCCACTCCCAAGTGTTTTCCTAGCCCCTCATCTCATCCACCTTTCCTCCCATGCTGCCACTTGTCATAATCCTAATCCAAGGCACACTTTGGAGCCCCATTGTCCCAATTGTTTTCCCATTTTAACCAACTTTTAACCACACACAAACCTAATTTCAACCCAAGTTCAAACATGGTTAGCAAAGAGATTTAAAAGCTTATGAAAACACTTTTCAACTCATTTCTTTACGCATAAGTCACCATTTATTCATATTTTTATTTCAAACACCTCAAAAACTCCCATTTTTTACCAGAGGTGCTGCCAAAATTTCCTCATACAACCATAGCCACCAAAAAAATATTTTCTCATATCTTTCAAACCAGAAGTCTGATCACTATGAAATTTTGCCAAAATCTTCCTCTCCAAAATTCACTTTGGGAAGATTACAATTTAAATCCATTGATTCCTATATTTTTTTACTAAAAAATGAAAACCTAAACCCTAAAACTTGATTTTTTATTTCCAAGAGATTCAATGATGAAAAAATGGTGAAATTCAGAGCAGAAGATCTCGTGCAAAACAAAACATTTTGATGGTGGTTTTTCATTATAATCCAACACTAGTAAGTCCAATTTCTAAAAATAATAGGTGCTCTAAACAATATATTCTAAAAATAGTAAGTTTCCCAAAGTGACAAACTTTCAACATTCAAAATATCCTGGAAAAGTAAGAAACATCAAAAAGGGTTATTTGGGAAACTTTCTAAAAATAATAGTGTTTGAAAAAAGTGAGTATCTAAAAATAGAAACTTTCTAAAAATATAAAAATTCTCATCAATGGCAATAACCTAAGTGAATTAGGAACTTCAAGGTCAAAATTGTGTAAAGATTCTAAAAATAGTAGTTTTGACCCTACCTACTAAAAATAGAAAGTTCCAATTTCGGCATAAAAGTTGTGGGTAGCTTTGTTTTCACTCATCTTGGTGATTTTTAGAAAGATGAAGTTCAAATACTTAGGTATTGAGCCTATTTCAACCCTAGTTATCGAAGTATCCAGGTGTGGGAGATAGTGATGTCACTCACATGGATCTTGAAGACCTAAAAATAGGATGCTCGAGGACCAAGAGAGCATGTGGAAGAAAAACTCTTTTCAAGTATTGTTTTTTAAACAAGAGGCATCCATTATCCATTCAAAGTATATAATTGGTCCTAACATGTGCAAAACACTATGAACCTAATTCCAGATAGTGAGGGAAGATGACAACTCCATTCTTGCAGTGCTTACTCCTAAGGGTATCTCACAATGTATGCAGATTCCAACCAACAACAATATGGTCATCATCACCAAAGAGTTTGCATCACATGAATGGGTGAAGATTGAATCATACCTCCAAGGCCTCACACTTGGGTCATGGCTAAAAAAGGTAGGAAACCCTCTCATGTGCCAAAAATCATTTCAAGAAGTGAGTTCCATGAGGGTTACTTAGATGTTATCATCTTATTAAGCAGAGTGATGGGTGAAGAGACGAAAAAGGATTTTTAGGACTGGATGGCCTAATTCATCCTTGTTTCCACTTAAAGGAAACCAAGTAGTGGATTGGGGACAGATCATAAGTGACAATATTCACCGTCAGTTTCTCCAATAGTTTCTTACTACCAGAAAGTTCACTATGACCTCATATCTGGTATATGCTCTTGCAAAGCACAAGACCTTTCAAAGGCCTAACTATCACTCCAAATGCTTCTCAAAAATCACCAACCTATGAAAAGTATCCTCAGCTCACACTCAAGGAGAGTAACCATCACTTTTCTAGGGTGAATGATGCATTCACCATGTTCATTATCTAACTTCGGAAGGCAACCCAAAGTTGAGGTTATCCTCTCAAGCTATAACATTGATCAAGAAATATGGGTGTTTCTTCACTCAGTTCTCAAATTTCACCTACATCAGGGTTTTGGGCTTCGATCTCACTCCTCACAAACTTCCCAAGGTATCTTAGTGATAAAATAGTAATGTTTGAGTTGTGTAGGAAGCTTTCTCAAGTCCATAACAATAGATGTAAGAATCACAAAAAAAAGGGTGTCCTTCCCCATATCTCTTGGAATCTATTCATGCAAAAAGTGTTGCAGATGCATCAAATATCAAAGCTTCCTTTTCCTCCTTAGCCTCTATTCATATACATCCAGTCTAATTTTGACATCCAAAAAATCCTAAAACATTCAATCTCCTTGAATTGCACCATAGTCCCCAAATTGAGGATTATTGGGTCAACTCTATCTGGATGAATTTGAAGTAAGGAAAAGAGATCATATGTGAATGATTGTTGATCAAATGAGGAGTTTCAGTTTTTATTGGTTCATTGAAGGAGTGGAAGATGATGGATCATATTTGTTTGACCCAAAATATCAAGTGTAAAATCTTCACCTCTTCCACCTGTCTCATGGAGCATTCGAGAATCGGGTGACATCAATGAGAGAATTACAATAAGTGATTTAGAGATCTAAGGAATGGTTCAAGAAAAAGAGGATTGATTTCATAGAATTTGGTGGTCTCTAACCCTCTCGAGGTAAGGCATCTCACCTCTCATCCTTGAAGGCATCTAGAGAACCATGAGCTCCACTCACTCAGGGATCCCGCAAAGAGGAAAATAATGGACATTGAAGGATCTCACTACAGAGACTTCACAAGAAGGCTAAAGTCACTAAGGACCCCATCAAGGATCTCGAGAAAGGGAGATTGATCCTTCACAACCTCCAGTTCTACACCAATCTCCAAGTATCTCTTCCTTAAGCAACCAAGTCAACTCATCAAGTGTAGAGGTGGTCCTTCACCATGAACCCAAAAGTGCAATCATGCCTAGTGTTGAACTTGCAACAACAAAAATCTTCCCATGGATCCAAGAATTGATTGGAAGTGAGATCGAGGATAGTGCAACAAGCATTGACACCGGACTTTGAAGCTATCTCAAAGATCATGAAGACCAAATGAGGTAGAAAAGCACAAGTAACTTCTCACTTTTTCAATGGTGTTTCTAGTAATCAATATGTAGAAGTTTCTCCATCAAAAGTGGTAAATCCCATTGAGGAGATGACTCAAGAAGACTATGAAATGACAAAATTCCTTTGGGAAGAAACAACATGAAGGGGATGCACATTTGTTCAAAGAGTTTGTTGCTCGTTTGCTTTCAAGGAACAAAGAATACAAACAAAAATTGAGCAGTTGGAAGAACATGTGAAAACCCTCACTTATTATGTATAGTCATTCATGGATCCTAGTGCAATTCCATATCTTCATATTGATGTTTTACTCCTATCAACAACTTTGACCCCAAGAGAATCAAGAAAGCTCAAGGCTACTCAATGCAGGGAAGGGCCAATGATAGGTGGGTTGACAAGATTCTTGAAAAGGGAAAAATTTGTTTCTTGAGATCCTTTCATTATTTGAGTTTGTTCTTTCCACCACTGAAGGTAAAAATGACCAAGGATGAAATTGAGAAGGAAAAGGCTCATTGGGACCAAGTGCTTCCATTGGTGATAAAAATGGGTAATCTTGACTCTTTTGTATTGGTGGGAAGAAATGTATTCAATTCCATAACTGATAATTTGTCTCCCATTTGGTCTCAAACATTGGTTTCTTGATATGAAATGTTGAATAATGCTCTCGAGGAGCTTGATTCTTGTGAAGAGATCTCACTTCACAAATTCTAGAAAATATAAGCAATGGAGTGCAGAAGCTTGGAGCACCTCCAGTGAGTGAGAATTCATCAGTGGAAGACCTTCAAATCCATTTGAGGAATTGGTCAAGAAAGAAGCAGGAGATCCTTCTCGTTCAATGAGGACACCTTGGAGTCTCTCATAAAATCAGGTGTGTAATTTCCAATACTACTAAGGATCATCATAGACTTGGTTCAATCAATGTAAAAACATCAACATTACTTTTAAAACTTGGATCAAGGCTCTGAGCTTTGTTCATATCCCTCAAGCAGAGAAAGTGGCACCTGTGACAACACACATGCTTCAACAAGGAATTCAAAGGTGAAGAAATGTTTCTAGGTACATTCCCACAAATTTCACCAACAGGTGGCTCTTCATCGGCGGATGCATCATCTCCTTTGGCATGATCATCTCCCCTCTTCCTTCTCCCTCCTTTTTCTCTCTCATGTTCTAATTCTTCATTAAGGGGGTACTTTTCACTATTTTGTCTTATTCACTTAAAGTGACCTATAGTCTAACTTTGTAATGAGTTCTTTTCAATTAATGAGAAAGGACCCACTTTTGTTTCCTAGGAATATGAAAGGTCACAAGTGATAAGGGAAGTGAAAAGTCATGTGGGGGTAGATGAAAAATTTTTGTAAAGCTATATATTTGGAAGACCTCCTCATTCTAAGGGTTGTCAATTATGAGTCTCTAAGTAGATACTTATTACACTACTAAGATACAAGAGATTGCATTCTTCTATTTCCTTTGTCTATGTTTCCTCTATTTCTTTGCACATGATCAACTTTGTAGACATGATAATCTTGTAAAACCAAGGAAGGTGTTAGTGCCTTTGATAAATGAATCAATAAAAAAATTTGTCTATGATTTTTTAGTCTTATCTTGTTAGAAAAATGATTTCTTCTAATTGGATGTAAAATTATTCTGGTTAAAGTTACGGAAATCTGTAAGTTCCTATCCACGAAATTAACCCACCTTTGCTACATTCTCACTCCCTTTTCCTCTCTAAGAAAATTCTCCCTTGCATTAAGTGCAAGCAATTTGCCACAGGTTTAATGGAGTATCCTCATGTGTGATCCCCAACTTCACAACCACCTATATTTTTGTTTTCTACATTCAATAAATGGGAGCCTCCCCATTACCAAGAGGAGGGACTTAGTCCCAAAGCATTGGTGAAAATCCACTAATTTTTCTAATAATTGATTGTGTTTGTTGAGGGTTTCTTAATAATTTTGGCATAAGAATTGAAGTGTGTTAACAAGGTTTAACCCACCTTTGAGGGGTTTAACTTCTCCAAGGAAGTCGCTACCCTAGGAAGGGCCTAATTTGTAGATTGCATGGTTGATATCAACCATCTACAGCAGTTCCCTAATCTGATTTTTAAGTTTTCATCTCAATTTTTGGTCATTTCCTTAAGTCCTGCTAAAAAGGGACATTACAAATTCGTGCTCACATGATCCAAGAACAATTTTTGGCTCAATATGTTTCAGTGGGTAGTAAGCTTGTGGACGATTGCATAAAGCCTGTAATGTTAATCCCTGTTATTCATTGTTGTGTAACCATGTGGACGGTTGCATAAATATTTGTGCTTCAATGACCAACCGATCAAAATCACCTACTGCTCTTGATTCGACGAAAATGACCTTTAATCTAGTTGAAACCAATGCCTTTGGCATAATAATTTTTCTCATCCATATTTAAAAGTTGATGGCCTCCTTTTTACCCAAAAATAGGATGGTTTTTTGTCGACCTCTTTTTTTCCAAAATACTTAATGCTTTTTTTACGATCTTTTTTTCCCAATATGTAGCGAATTTTGATAACCTCTTCTTCCCTAAAATAGTTGAGAGAAAATTTGAAAATCTCATCTTTCCAAACTTACAATGTTTAAACACGACACACACACACACACACATATTAACTAACTAACTAACTAACTAACTAATCGCCCGCCCGCCGCCTGCTGCCCGCCTAACTAACTAACTAACTAACTAACTAACTAACTAACTATATATATATGTATGTATGTGTATGTGTGTGTGTGTGTGTGTGTGTGTGTGTGTGTGTGTGTGTGTGTGTGTGTGTGTGTGTGTGTGTGTGTGTGTGTGTGTGTGTGTGTGTGTGTGTGTGTGTGTGTGTGTGTGTGTACATATGTATGTAACTATGTCTATGTATATGTATGTAATTATGTATATACACATATATAATTACACACACACACACACACACACACACACACACACACACACACACACATTTATTAGTCATATTTTAAAATAATTTTGGCCACAAGTAGAACACACTTATATGCTTTGACCCATAAATACACATACACATTTTTCAAAATTTTTGGTATAAATCTATAGTGAATATATATGTTCCAAATATTAAAATAAATGCTAAAATTATTTTTGTGTTTTGTGATATAATACATATTTATATATATGTGAAAATAAAGAAATTTTTAATTTGTAATTTGATTTTTTAAAGAGAATAAAAATTAATGAATAATATTTTGTACATTTAGATCGCACTAATAAATCTATCTTCATAAAAAGAGTGAAGAACAAGAATCACTTTTAAATCTAAATGCCCATTTACGTTTTTGTGTATTTATTTATAAAATATCCATATTCTTTTGAAATTATGATCACTATTGACTTACAATTGAAAATATAAGTGTCATTATGTCAAGAGGCATTCTTACAATGATAGCCTCAAGTGTAATGTCGTGAGTTGTTCAATTTTATTCTCGACTTTAAATTCAACATTTAATCTGTAATAACGATAATAGATTAATTGTTTGATATTCAAAATTAAAAAAACTTTTGATTGCCGACTAATGTTTTATATTCAAAGTAAAATATACAAATATATTTATAAAAACAATAAACAACAAATAAAAAGAACAAATACAAATAATAGACAAGTGAGGGAGTGCAACAAGAAAAACAAGAATGAAGAATAAGTGGAGAATAATACTTCTCAACGTCTTTTACATAAATTTATCAAAGATACGCATATTAGGTTTTATATACAAATTATATTGATATGCATAATAAAATATGCTGTTAATTTTTATATTACAAATTATATTGATATGCATAAATATATATACCAACAAAGCTATATTTTATGATATTTTGCCTCCCGAAAAGGGGTCTCACGCTTGAAAAACATCACTCCCAAAAAGGATTTCCTGTGTGAAAATAGTAGGGGTGATGGAAACCAAAGAATCACACCGAAAACAATTATAAATTATTACTAGCAATCCACGAGGCCATGGACATTCTTCTCTACAACCATGCAGACATCAAGAATCGACCATCATTTGTGACAATCCCTCCAAATGACGGGAAATTTGTGCCTCTCCCCGTGAATTTCCTCATTGTTGCAACGTTACGCACCACAAATATTTTTCCACTATCTCCATTGCCTTGCATACTTCGTCTTTGTTATATTCTATCTTTTTATCCCTAAAACTTCTCAACGTCTTTTACATAAATTTATCAAAGATACGCATATTAGGTTTTATATACAAATTATATTGATATGCATAATAAAATATGCCTGTTAATTTTTATATTACAAATTATATTGATATGCATAAATATATATACCAACAGGCTATATTTTATGATATTTTGCCTCCCGAAAAGGGGTCTCACGCTTGAAAAACATCACTCCCCAAAAGGATTTCCTGTGTGAAAATAGTAGGTGATGGAAACCAAAGAATCACACCGAAAACAATTATAAATTATTACTAGCAATCCACGAGGCCATGGACATTCTTCTCTGAACCATGCGGACATCAAGAATCGACCATCATTTGTGACAATCCCTCCAAATGACGGGGAAATTTGTGCCTCTCCCGTGAATTTCCTCATTGTTGCAACATTCGCACCACAAATATTTTTTCCACTATCTCCATTGCCTTGCATACTTCGTCTTTGTTATATTCT
The DNA here is from genome assembly GCA_018340775.1 of Taxus wallichiana var. yunnanensis. Taxonomy (NCBI): domain Eukaryota; kingdom Viridiplantae; phylum Streptophyta; class Pinopsida; order Cupressales; family Taxaceae; genus Taxus; species Taxus wallichiana. The sequence goes on from CM031241.1 coordinate 408,537,568, forward strand.
ATCTTTTTATCCCTAAAACACTCTACCCTATCCTTACCAGAGCGAGCATGTGGAACAATGAACATGTATGATATCTTTGAAGAGAAAAAACTCCTATGTCTCTTGCTCTCTTTGGGAAAAACCATTATCAAGACATTCACTAAAGTTTAGTGTGAACAAGAAAATAGGGAATAAGTAGTTTCATTGTCAAAACATGTTCAAGACTATTTCAATTGATCCTACCTATATACTCACTACATGGAAAATATATATACACCTACGCATAAACTATGCCGATGCATCCATGTGTTTGTTTATTATAAATAAAGGATTATTAGCAACATACAACATAGCTATCCCATATGTATACTAGCACTTGCACCAAAAGGAAGTCAACCAACCAATTATTGTGTGAGCGGAAGGTCACTTTGTAATGTAGATATGAACAAGATGATCACGAGCAAGAGCTAGATTAAATACGATGCCCACTCCCCGTCTTTAGTTCAAAGCGATATCATTGATGTCGTTAAAGGCGACAACACTCTACATGGTTGTTACAAGCTCCATACATCTTAGAATTGCTTCTACAACTCTAAAAATCCACATTTAGTAAAACATTTTTTTTTTTTGTCTAGGTGGGTTGGCCTTGCTTATGCGTATTATATTACCATCCTTATATCAATAGGGGTAGCGCCACATTGGAGGTGGCCCTCTCACTAACATAATGATTGATTTGTTGCGGATTGGAATTGCTTCGATAACCGTGCAAACCTTATGCGCCTTATTACCTAGGTCAAACTTACCTCTTTAGTGTTTCTTGAATTTACTTCAATGACTCTACAAACCCTCATATTTTCACTATCGAGTAACATTTCACCTTCTTTTAATTCAAATGCTAATATTAGAAATGTTAAAACAAATTTTAGTATTTCTTCCTATTTTTATTAGTATTATGATTTGTATAATTTGGAGGGTAATACTCAAATATTACCCTCACTTAAAAATTGTTCGACGGGTGACAGCCTTTAAACCCCGACTTCTGGTATGAAAGACTTAAACGACAATTCTCTGATATTTTCAGGACAAATACCAAACGGCTTTATCAAATGTTCAGAAACTCCAAAATTACCAAATGCTCTCAAAATAGACTAATTTTAGTAAGCAGCTCTGTCATTTATTCAGGTCTAAAATGCATCAAACAGCACATTTCGTCCTCACTACTCAACCTTGAAAAATATCTGTTTCAACATGAAAATATGGCTTAATCTTAAAAAATCTTAATCTTTTAACTGATTTTTCCACAACCTAAAAATTCACCATCTTCCCCGTAGGCTCAAACAAACAAAACAGAACTCAAAATTACTCATTAAAATGGCTGATTCCCACACAGACAACAAAGATTTTAACAAAAAGTGATCTTTAATAATACGGCACTGTCAAAACACTAAACGCACACAAACAAAACCTAAAATTCAGGTTTTTGTTTTAACCAATCGCCTCTGAAAAAATGAATCTTTCTTCCAAAACCAAAACTTACTTGTTTTTCCAGCAGTCGGCCGAACGAATCAATCCTTCTCCTCAAAATTTGTCAGGAACGGGGTTTCAGTTACAATAAATGAAGAAATCTGAGCCATAAGTCTGTATAAAAAGGCATGAAAACCCTGTAACAGCTGCCCTGACGAAGCGACCGAGAAACTTTGCCCTGAATTCGTACGCATTCATATTTATTTCCAAAGCCTGCAACGATATTTTCTTTCTTTAAAATTTACACTTCATATGACAATTGCAAATCTAATCAACACGTCATAAAAATTAAGAACATTTTTTTAATTAAATATGTGATTATATAAAAACATAAAAACTTTGGTTCATAGTATTATGACTACAATAAAGTAAATGATGCATTACACATTAATTTCAAACCCCTTTCAAATATTTCAAGTGTTTTCCATACTAAGAGAGTTAATAATAAATATACTAGTTCATATCAAATGTATTAAGAAGAGTAACTCCACCTAAAATGTAACATATTACATTTCCTTTGAATCACATATTCAAAGGGTATATGCATATTCACATTATTTATGGGAGGAGTCCCAAAAAAAGTTCAAAATAAAATCCCTTGTTGGTATTGGTCCAAATTGTAGTAACCATCTTGCAAATACAATTTGAATTTCATTAGAATGGAAAAAACAAAAAATTATATACATAATTCAATTAGATTTATTTGTGTAAAAATAATAAAGAACGTGTTTCATATTCAAAGGGCTCATAAACTCACCAGTTATTTGTCTAGCGAAAGAGGCTTTCGAGATTTCATATGCTTCCATGCATCATAGATAGAATTCCAATCTACCTCATTTAAAGCATGAGGTGCACAAAGAGAGAGAAACATCAACATATCCAATGTATTCAAAGATAGTCTAGATCTTTCATCATTCTTTATCCTGTTTAACTTTGAAAACCCTCTTTCACATACTTGTTGTGCTTGCTGGAATAACAAGAATAGCTTGCCATAGTCGCATTAAAGATGGAAACCCTTCAAACCATTCAGGCTCACCTCCACATAGATCCCATGCTCCAAACATATGTTTTTTGGATATGATTTATAAATAGTACAAACAAATTCATCCATCTCACCCAAACATTTAATAGTGTCCACAATAGGTGAATCCCCAATACTAAATTTCTCACATAAACATGTTAACCATCTTTTTGTTTGTCGATCTCTATCATCCATTTCCTCATAATAATTACGAGGACTGAAAAACTTAGCAACATTGAATATAGGTAAATCTGTGAACCTTGAATCTAGAGAATCAATCACCTTCACTATAAAATCTTTTCCCAATAAAATACAATCATCCAATGTCCCTGATCTTTGTGACTTAGGCAAGCTTTCAAATCTTAATGTATGCACATGTATCATACATGTTTCATCTGCAAACTCAAGAGTTCCTCTTTGCGTTTTACTTAGAAAAGATGACATGTGTATAAGTACCTTTGCCCCAAATATGCCTCTTTGAAATCTCCTACGAAGCATATCAACTGTAATATCTAAAGTAGTGCCAATGGAAGTAATGTCAACATGATCATCTTGGAATTTTTTGTTCAACTTATTTAACTCAATAAGCACATCTGCAAGTAAATGGATACAAAACTGCACTTGAAATATTGTTGCCAAATCATACATTTTTTTCTCTTCTAACTCCCATTCTTTCAACAAAGCAGGCATGACCTTTACAAGTCTTTCCATAACCTTTCCTCTAGAGAGCCACCTGATTTGATGGATTTGTAACACCTCCAACCTATTGATTTGAAATGAATCCATTAACTCTCTTAATGCTCCATGACGTTTAGCAGATTTCCCAAGCCATGAATAAACTTTGTTTGCAAATTTATCAATAAATTGTAACTCTGGAAAATAAGAAGAAGCATCATTTGTTGCCAATGCTTCTCGGTGAGCTATGCAATGAATATCAAGTAAATGAGGAGCATTTCGAACGAAGCTTAGTAGATAAACCTTCACGAATACCCCTCATTGCAGAAGCCCCATCAGATCCAAATCCCACTAGCTTCATCAAGGATAATCCCATCTCTGCTAAAAGAGTAATCACAACATCATACATAGATTGAGATGTACCATCCTTTATTTGAAGGAGGCGTATGAATTTTGTTACACATTGACCTCTCCCTTCATTAGTCAAATATGTAATATAAACTATCAAATGTTGGTCCATAGTCCGATCAGTGCTTTCATCAACTAAAATTGAATAAAATGGACTACAAACAATCTCATCTATTAACTTTTTCCAATATACCTCTTTAGCAGCTTGTAGAAACTCTTTTCCAAAAGTAGTATTTGTATATGTTGAGTATTCATCTGTTAGAGGCATATGTGGAGTTCCCTTATACCTGTTCAAATCACAAATTGGCTTATAGAGTTCTAAAGGCAAATCATGGGTGGCAACAAAATATATATTTTCAATCACTGATATGATTCTCTCCTTCTCAGCATCTACCATGAGCTCTACATGTTTGGTTATTGGAATACTAGTTTGTTTAGATTCCCCTTCTAAACGTTGTGAAGAAAATTTATGAGGCTCTGATTCTGCATGAGTAATTAGACCACTGACTTGAAGGGTGGTACTTCCATCTTTAGCAAATGGAGTATCTCTCTTATATTTTACGCACCAAGAACACTTTATCCTTTCAATTCCATTGCAATCTTTTATAGCATAAGCCCATGGAAATATGGTTTTCCATTTAGACTTGAATGTTCTTTTGCGTTTCTTTGATACATGTTCCTCTTCTAGAAGTTCTGCTCCATCTGATTCATGTTCTTCATGTGAATTAACAACAAAGTCTTCATTTTGGGAATGAATTTGTTGATGTGAACGTTGAGGGAAACCAAATGCAGCAACAAGTGATAGTTGTTTTTATCCTTCTTAGGACGACCAATAGAAGCCATTTTCTCACAATTATACCTATTCATAGAAATAATTATAAATAAATATCAAGAATATAAATTTTACAATTTATAAAAATAATCCCAAGACAAGGAAGAAATATATTCTTGGAACATATATGACAATTGCAATTCCTTACAATGAGCATAACTACGAGCTCATAGTTCAATAAAAGAGACAACAATCATAATGAAATATTTTTATAAACAAATATCAATATATATCTTATATTGTGATCCGTTATCTCTACTATTGTATAAGTTGTAATTCACTATCTTAAATTCTATAGCCACTACTTGTAACATTTTACCAACATATGAATAAGTATATTTTATATTCAAAATTGTGGATACGAAAAACATGATAATGTAAAGTTCTATTTAGAGTCATTGGTTATGAAAGAGCATGCCTCATAATTTACAAGACTTTTTACTAGTGTTTATAATTGAGTAAATTGATTTTAAGAAGGTAAGCATATATAAAAAACCAAGATAGTCACGATTGGGAAATCACTCTATAAGAGGAGGAGAATATTATTTTTACTTCATAATATATGTTGATGTTATTACATATTCATATAGAATATATCAAATACTTAGAAACCCAAGCTAATGTAATATACAAAGAGGATTAAAAAATATAATAAAAAATAATAAGAATAATAAATAAATCATACAAGTAACAAGGTACTAAATGCAAGAGGGATCTTTCCAATTGATCATTCCATTATGGAAGTAAATAAAGTTTCTATTCAAAAAGTAGAAAAACAATCACTTTAATGAAATTTTAAAATATGAATCATGTTTCATAAAGGATATAAAGACAAATAACAATTCAATTTTGGGATGTTTTTAAGGAGGAATTTGGAACAATATATTCCTCAATTCTTTCAGATTCATTTTTGTTCATAAATATTTGTTTGTTTTTTCTATTATGGGTATACTTTACTTTCGAGATCATTTTTAGATGTAAACTTCTATATATTAAGAGGAAATATAGTTGTTGTTGAAGCGGGCAGATGAGGAATTACTTGATAGGGTTGGATTTCTGTCTCATGTGTTTACTTGGAAGAATTATTGAACTATGAGAAAATGAAGTTTTATGAGTTCTGTTTATGGCTCCAGATTTGTTCTTTATTTTCTGAGTAATTCTATTAGGCTGTTCTGACTTGTTTTCTATTTCTATGTGGTTCTCTTTTGAGTTTTTTTATAGACTCCTGCCATCATTTTGATATCGTAGGAGAGGATAGTTTGAGAAGAGGGAATCCTGATGAGAATTAGAGAGAAGCAAGCAGGATACGACCTAAAAAGGATGAGGTTACAGTCCAAGAAGGAGAGGCATTGAAAAGTCCTATGGAGGCATTACGAAGGCATTGGCCAGTTTGCAGATTCAAGGAAGCACTACAAGTGGAAGAGGTGTAAGAGAATGCACATGTTTTTATATTGTAATTTGCAAGTAATTCATGTGAATTCCTCTTTGTGAGCTTAATCTCTTCAACTAACTAATCATTTTAAAAGGCAAGAATCAATTTAAAAATGCATGTTCATTAATTTGATGCTTTCTCAAGTGCTCGAGTTAATGCACATACAGTAGTTGAAAACTTACATAAAATGAAAGAAAGGTAAGATTTACTTCTAACCTTTGAATCTAGTTCGAACTTCCCTTCTGTCCCACGCCCTTTCCCCTCCTTTTCACGTCTTAGTCTGGACTCTAGGCTCTGGAGCACGCTGCACACTACTCTTAAACATATGTTCTGTGTTCATACCTTTTTAAATCGATTCTTGTAGTTGTAGTTGCGGTCTGTGGATATCCTAATTAATGAAATAATGATTCATTGAATCCGTCACAGACTGGGTAAAAGTCTTATATTTTATTAATTGCAGCAGTTGTGAGTTGTGACTCGTGACTCATTAGATTTTGATTTGATTTTCTAAAAATTATTATAGATTTTCTATTAAGTGGAGGTGGGCTACAACGGTTGAAGAAGTGACACAACTGGGAGTGGCACTGTGGGAGTTGGGAGTCTAGGACACCTCACACAACCTACAGGCTCACACAGTCACACCACTGGAGTAAACCTACAAGCTACATTGTTACATCGTATTTAATAAAACTAAATATTAACTTACTACATACCAATTGCCATTGCCAGGTTGTCTCTATATGCCTGCATAATATTTCTTGTTGTTGACGGGAATTTTTGATCGGGCCCTTCTTTTGGCATTTTTATTAATAAACTATACTTCAAAAATGTCATTTAAATTTAAGTTTTTGCTTTTTTATAGGAAATTTTCTTGTAACACTTCTTTGATGGGTTTGAGCACCTGGGACGGGCTTGGACGTGTTCAATTTTGATCCACAGGTGGCATGTTTATGTCACACAAGTCTAAAACTTCTACTTGAAAGACTATCATAAGTAAAGAAAATTTGTAAGTGTCTTACCAAGCACCCTGATTTGGTTTTTTGGTGTGGACTTACATTTACACGTTAATTGACCTGAGATGGTTCATAAATACTCTCTTACCCCTTGAGCCCAATTGTTTGGATGTAAAGATGGAGGTCTAGGGATTTAATCACCATTCTCTTTAAAAGTTAGGGTTGAGTGTGCAATGCTCTCTTATTAACATGTGTTTTCTCTGAATAGCTTAGGGTGGTTGTCAGTCATCGTTTGTCAAGAATTTGTACTTTCTAACCATTGACTCATTACCTTTCAATTGACATGGAGTAGCGATCGGTTTAAAGTGCCACCTAATCAATTCTATCTCAACACCTTTTTGTTGATGCATGACATGACCATCTAACCTATTATTAGGGTGTGGAACTTGGCTCCACATTGTCCCTATGTTGTTAGTGATATCAAGTGGTGGAATGAGGCCATTCGTTACACTTCCTCCTTCCTCCGTCACTTTGAAAAATAGGTGGTGCCGGTTCACAAGTGAGTAGATTTGGATTTGAAAGCTGAATTCTAAAGAGTTTCAACTCTCCTTGATTCTAGTTTGTTTAACCTCCGATTGTAAGCCATGGTCGATAAGCTCAAGTATAAGCTTAGACTCAATGAAAATTATGCTACAAGAGGAACCTAAATTCATGCAAGACTCTATTCGCTCAAAGTGGGTGACTAAGGTTCTAAGGAGTTATTTAAATCACTACAAAACAAGTGGGACATGAGTAAATAAAGAAAGACATACATATAGCTCATGATAAGGTCACTAACCTTCCTAAAATCTCTTGAATTTTTCGACCATTAGAAGCTCATCTTCTAATCTCATAAGAACTACGAGGAAAGGAGGGCTGCTTTACAACTATTCCTAGATATTATTCCTTGAAAAGTTTCTCTTCTTCTTTAAAACTCAATGTGATACCTCTATCTCACTCGAGGAGCTTCATGAGGCCTTGCTTTGCTATGGCCAATGAAAAAGCACTTGAGCTTGATGGTTTTCCTTTTGGATTTTACAAAGCAACTTGGCACTTTGTTGGGCCTAATTTTTACTACAAATAAGCTTTAAATTTATTTTTCTTGAGTCTATTTTAAACAATGGAAACATTAAGTTCATGCATAAGGCTACTAATCTCAAGCTCATAACTAGCTAACATCATATCATGATATTGAATGTCTCTTATAAAATCCTTGCTAAAGCTTTTGCCTTATGTATATGTCACATTCTCTCTTCTATTATTAGAACTGAGAAGATTGGTTTTATCAACGGTTCTACATTCTCAACAATTTGATTGTTGTTTGGGAAGGCATGGAATGAGCTTGTGCTACTCAACAGAGATATCTCTATCTCAAATTAGATTTTGACAAAACTTATGATCGCATTGAATGGCCCTTCACTTTAGTTATGTTATGGTCCTTAGGTTTTGGAAACTATTTTATCTAGGTTGTTCATACTCTTTCCTTTGACGCCTTTGCTTTCCTAACCATTAATGGTCATCAATCCCACTTTTTCGGCCTCTTTTGTTCCATCTAACAAGGGTGTCCTCTTCTTCCTGTGTTGTTTATGTTGGTTGTAAAAGCTTTTGGGTATCTTTAGGAAAACGAGCCTACTCAAGGGAGCCTTAGAGGAATTTATCTTCTGAACAGGTCCTCCCAAATCATCGACAAATATTTTGTTGATGATTCATTTCTCACCCTTGTGGAGATTGAAAATAGTGTCATGAAACCATGCTCTTCATCGACATCTTATTTGGCCTTTGGTAGTAATTTGTAGTGGTCCAAAACTTTGGGTTATAGGTAGATTCGTGGCCCGTGCACCGATTGGATTCAAAGGTTCCCTTAGAAATGAACCTATAGTGTAGAAAAATTCAAATTTCTAGGGAATCCTTTTGTGTTTAACAACACATCCTCTAAACTTTGGCAATACGTGCTAGACAAGATTGAGAAAAAGATTTCCTTACGGATTTATAAATGTCTCTCATTGGTTGGCACATTCAAAGTTTGCACCAAAATTCTTGTTGCCACACGTCTTCTATTCTTAGAATGACTTCCAAAAATAGATAACAATGCCACCCTTGAAGTTATGCTTACTTTTGTAACTCGAATATTCATCCCAGGAGCTCTAATATCTAACTCAGAAGCTGTAATAATAACCTCCAAAGTGATTTGGGAAGACTATGAAATGATCTGGGAAGACTTTGAAGTGACCAGGGAAGACTCGAAGTGATCTAGGAAGATTCCAAAGTGTTTGGGAAGAGTTTGAAGTATTAGGGAATACTCCAAAGCCATACTAAAACAACTATAACTTTTGCATATGAACTTGAATCAAGATGATTTTTTTGAACTTGCATAATTTTTCAAGAGGAATATGAATATGCAATTATATTTGAGTTTAAATATATACTTAATAATTTTTTTCACCTTTTCTTAAACATATGCTTAAGGAACTGCTCATAGAACTGAAAATTTCTGGAGAGCTAGTGAAGGAATTGAGCTAATGCGGTGATGAAATAACAATATCTAGAGATGATATTAGAGACTTTGAAGATCCTCTAAGGCTGGTTGTAGATGGTGCTTGGTTCTCAAAATTCCTTATTCAATAATTATAGCAAAGTATGAACTTCATATGCACAAATTGACATATTTTCCCAATAATCATTAAAAATAGTTAACAAAAAGATAAAAATGAATTCTCGAAAATTACCATGATATATACTCTCTATTTTATCCTAAATAAACCATACATTTAGAGATTAACCTTAGATCCACTTTATTTATGCAAGGAAAAAGAATGTCAAATGTTGTTTAAAATGGTTCATTTTTGGGCTCATCATCTTCCCCATGCCTAATCTCATGCATGTCATTATCGTCCTTTACAATTATGCTTTCTTATTTTGAAGGAAAAGTTCTTGTATGGAGCCCCTCATGCTACTTGTTTTTTTGCATTGATTTATAAGTAGGTTATTATATACTGATTTTGCTACTTATCTTTCTTGATAGATTTTAGCATAGGTTCTTGTGTGGAATTTATCTTACTACTCTTTTCTTTCTTTTGTGAGAGTAGATTTTTGCTACTACTCATCCTTTATTTTGTGAGAGTAGGTTCTTGTGTGAAATTTGTTTTGCTACTCTCCCTTTCTTTTTTGAGAGTAGGTTCTTGTGTGGAGAATTTCCTTCTATGCTAACCATGTTTGTTTTTACTTGTAAAAAACATTTAATTTAATTTCTTTTCTATTCTCTTTTTCATAGAAATGAATCCATGTAAAAATATTCCTCATAAAAATTTTGGTTGTTTTGAAATTTTCCAACATATGCTTGAAGGAATGATTGCCATCATCAAAGTCATATAATAAAAGATGTTTTTAATATGCCTATTTCTTTTTCCTTTTTTCATCCTCAAACTCATGCATGTAAGTGGATCCTTATGTAATGACAAAAATTACAAGTAAATTTAAAACTTAAAATAGAAGACTAAAATATCTTGGTATACTTAAGTCTTTGTTGTATTTTCCATTTAAAAAAGTGAAAAAATGCTTTGGGAAAAGTGTTGATAAAATGATAGTTATGTTATACCAAGAAATAAGAGCATGAAAGTAAGCACCCATGTACTTTATTGCTTATTTGGAAAAGTTTCCATTTGCTGGTTTTCAACTTTTCCATTTGTTGATCGATTAAAATATGACACTTAGCGAATAACATATAGAAGGTTCACGTGGAAGAGCATAACACATTCAAAATGTGTGGAAGGATCGGAAAGGAATCACGTGCTGGGAATAGAGACAGATTCGGGACTTAGCCATTTTCACGATGAGGAGCTATTTTTGGAGATAGTGTGCGGAACACACAAACCGGTTGAAAACTTGTGTGTTGGGCCCTAGAATATTGACTATGTACAAAATGTGCTTAGGCCCTCAAGGTCCCATTAAGGAAAGGTGCGCGAGGACAAAGCGCACAAAGAAGGGTTTTAAGGAATCCCATGACGCGCGCGACATGCGCGAATAGAACCAAGGGTTTGGGACTTAGTCAAATTGGGCATTCGGGACATAACACATGAAAAGCATGACCTAATTACACGTGGATAAGGTGCCACTGGCGACAGGTTGGCCCCGAAAGGCATGCATGCGCGAAGAATCTTACTAGAAGCACATCATGGTATAAAGTGGAAAGCTCGGGCACGGAGGAGCATGCTCGCATGGAGGACCACATTCAGACACTTGGCATCGAGATCGAGGCGCCGGAGGATGAGTTGGAAGCCCAGAAGGCTATAAATACAAGCGCTGAAGAGTAAAAAGAGGAGATTGAGAGAGTGGGCGGAGCTCTGTAGAAATACTACAAGAACTCTACTAGTGGGTAATTGTATTGGGGAAAGGATGTATGGGGCAAGGGGATTGTAATTTTTCTTTTTGGTAGCATAGTTACATTAGTCTAGTTGTAATGCATGACTGCGGTCTGCTTCTCTATGACACTCTGTAATGGCTCCATGAATGTAGTGAGGTTATCAGTTATATATATATGAATATCAATGGTTCTGATGAATACATCTTGCTCATAGGTCTTCTTTCATTTATGTTTATGTTAAGTATGGATGTTTGTATACTTCTTTCTATTATGATACAAGTTATATAATCTATTAAGTACTCTGTCTGGAATAATTGCAAGGATCTAGAGGCCGTTCTGAGCTCTATGGTTCTTGTATGTCTTAAATCCTTTTGAAATCTTCTAAACACATAGCGTAGATGATGTTTCCCATTAAAATCACATAAAAGAGAGACTCGGCACCTGTGCGTGCCTCAGGTGAGTGCCTAACATCCGTTGGGTGATAGGCCGACGCACATGGGGTTCCTTTCTTTTGTGATAGGGATAACAATGACTACATTGTGTGACACGCATTGGCTATTTTTGGAGGATCGGATACAAAGTGCTTTGCATGGATACATGCCAAGAATATATTTACTCTTGGCAGCTTAACTAGAAGAAGTCTATTGTTAGCGCACTTTCATGTGTGGCTATTATTGTAATGGCGTGTGGCTAATAATAGCACGTGACCTATTTTGGGATTAGATAAGAGGTGAAGGGAAAGTCCCCACCCTTATAAATATGTAATGAATTGTGTAGTATAGGGTGGTGAGAGGGCATGTGAGAACTGAGTTATTGTGAGGTTATGTTGCCAAATCTGATGCGCGCATAGACTATGGTACTATTTATTGTAATAAGATTATGTGTGTTTATCATGTTTAATGAAATTTAGTGTGTTAGATGAATCAGAGTGTCAAATCCTAAGTATAATTGGTTTGTGCATGCTTGATTTCATCATGGTTATCTCTTAAGTATTTTATTCTCTAGATCTAGATCTGGATATGTACTGTAGAATGATGTATTAGTCATAGATCTGAATGCTTTAAGTCTTCATCATGCTAACATCCTACAACAACAACCCTAAAGAGGGGCTTGGTACCTTTGTGCGCTTCAGGTGAGTGCTCAATCTAGGTTGAGTGATGTGCCAGCGCACCTAGGCTTTTATTGGTGAATTCTAGGCTGCATCTTTGGTTTCATTGCAGGACCTCTTTTCAGATTTTTTCTAGGATGGTTCATGAAGAAGACATACTGGTTGACCCTAGCAAGTGTTGAAGAGTGGATACATGACTTAGAAGAAGAATACACAGGGAGGTTCAACACTATATTTGAGTTTAACACACGCGTATAGGTGGAACATAATCTATATGATAGTTTATATGAGAGCTTCTTCATTATATTTGCAGTAGAATTATACGAGTCGCTGATTGCTTATGCATCTAAATGGAATTGGAGGTATCACACACTTGTTTAGACGCAGGAAGAATTTCAGACCCTTTATGATCCTGATCTAATTTGGACTCGTGTTGTGGATACATGGTTTCGTGGTGTTTTGAACAGTTATATCTTGGAGTACTCAATTTCCACTTATCCGTGCCCAGAGGTAGCTAAATTCTAGTTTTTATGATATCCCAGGGGAACTTACCTGCAAGGCATTCCATTGGTGATCAAAATTTTGATGGTAAATTTGAATTTGGAGAGTAAACCGATGGCGAAATAAACCCCACCACGCATGGGGAAGGAGCAAAGCTTGGTGAAAGATGGCGGACCTAGCAGAGAGAGGTAGAGAGAGGAAAGTAGGCTTAAGTATAATGAGGTGTGTAAGAGGCGAGAGAAGTAGCGGGAGGTTGTAGAGAACATGGCCTTGTGGAGAAAGATAGTTTAGGAAGGAGTTGAAGTTCCTGCAGAAGACGTGGAACTTGAGTATCAGGAACTTCCCCATTTGGGAAAGCATGATAGGGAACCCTCCTCAGCCTCATGTAGAAGCATGCAGAGAGACAACTGACAGGCCATAGGCGTGCATCCGAATCCACCACACAACCTTTCCCTTCCACTTAGTTTTCCAGCATCTAGTACAACAAACAATCAATAAGCTAATTCAAGTAATGAGAGAGTAGGAGCGAGTCTTATAAGAGGCATAATGATGACAACACAAACAAATTCGTTGTTATATGGGAGTACCTTTTTGGGTGTATCATCCGCACAAAATTCAGGCGTGCAAATTTTTAGACTATCTTCTGGGAGTAGTAACACTTCACAGGGCTGTCGGGGTGTAGTTCGAAGACTACGGTTGGACACAAGAAGTACATCTTCAAGTCTAAATCTAGCTATAGGTTTGGGATCAAGAGGTATAGGTGGCTTTAGCTCCAATGGATCAGGTGGTTCTAGAGGCCGAGGAAACACAGGAGGTTTTGGATAAGGTGGGCAAGGTCCACACCAACCTCGAGAATATTTACATGGAGATGTCTCTTTGTTTCTAGAGTATAGGGGATTAGAAGATCTTTGTTCAACATGTACACATGTGTGAAAATAATGTGGCACCGAAAAGAATCACGAATTACGGCGTAGGAAATTTAATTTACTACTATGCTTATAAAGGCGCACACACAATTGGTACAAAAAGTTTGACGCTGATCAAACTTGCGTACACTATCCATCTTTAAAAGATGCATTCCTTAAAGAGTTTCACATCCACGAGTTCAAGAAAAAGAGTGTAAGTATGCTCAAATATATTAAGCAAGGAAATATTGAGAGTGTCGGAGAGTATGATGCTCATTTTAAAACACTATTATCTAATATTTCTTATGATATTCATGCAAGACAACATGAACAATCGTTTGTTGGAGGCATGATTACACCTTTTAGGAGGAACTATCACATAAAACATACACGATCAACGCAAAAGCAATTGAAGCCACCTTATGCACTGAGGTAGTTGGTAGTATAGACACTTGGGTAAGCCCATTTTTAGAAGCACATATTACAACTATGGCAAAGCAGTTGGAGAAACTATCGTAAACTCAACACATGAGACACACACAAGAATTTGGTGCACAGATTGTGAAGTGGAAGGTCACAAAAAGGATAGTTATAGCCGCAGATCAGTGTGCTCACTCTGTTAGGCTATGAGATATGGCATCTAAACCATGATGTTAGTCATTTCCCATTACTACAAAATCTATGGGTCCACGACTCATGACATAGAATACTATTGGCTGATTGGAAAGATTGATGATGCCATAGATATTGGTGTATGATAGACATGAGTTTTAGATAACTCTAAAGGAAAGAATGAGCATCAGGATTGGGATCAAAATCAGGTGCGCTATGATTGGAATGAAGGGCATTTTGAAGGTAGCCGTGGTGAGGACGAGGATACCATGGTGGATTTGGAGGACGAGGCCATGGTGGTGGAAGAAGTGAGTTCCCTCATAGAATGTGTTATACATGCGGATCTCCTAACCACTATAGGTGTGAATGTCCTCAGAATATTACATGTTCTTTCTATGGAAAGAATCATAGTTATGAGGAGTTCCTGGACTTGTATGAGCATCTTAGCAAGCAACATAAACATGAGAATAGAGGTGTAGGGATGGTTAGGATATAACGTGCTATGGAGAATCAGTGGATGCCCAAGTTGGAACTAGAATCCAAGGCATTGTAGGTAAAGATCACAACCCACGCTGAAGCAACGCGCGCCAGGGAAGCATTACAACAGAATCCTACCATCACTAAGGAGGAGGTTCTACATGCATGGTACCCAGATCCTACCCATCAAAAGGAGGTTTACCAAGAAACCATAGAGGTACTCAGGAATATCTAGGGTGAAATACAGTATTTAAAAGAGCAATCATGAAAGATGGAGCAAAAACAAATATCGAGAGACAGTCAAATCGATATAAATGACTTGAGAGAAGTGTGTAAATTGTTGCACCAGGAGAATATTATTCCACTATTAGGGTATTTGTTAAAAGGAAATACTCCATGCACAAGTATTGAGACTGGATGAAATATCCTGCATGCAAATCTTCCCCCTCATAGCCTAGATTATGACAAGGAAATAGCTACGAATCTTTGTTGTGGATGAATGGTTATTGAGTAATATATTGATTGATACAGCGTGAAGTCAATGTTCTTACCTTAGATGCATTGGAATGAATGGGGAGACCCCCATTACAGCCATCCTCTAATGTTTTTTTCATGGCTAATCGACTAAGGCCACTCCCGGTAGAGTTTTAAAAGATGCATCCATTACCATATAAGGAGCCAAGTTCACTAGAGACTTTGAGGTTTTAGCTACTGGCAGAGTCGGATAACTTCCCATATCTATTGGTGCATCCTTGGTGCTATGAAAATAAAGTTGATATTCAGTTCAATAAGGGTTATATCAACTTTGAAAACAAGGAGGAAAGCGTTATTATCCCTTTAATAGATGGAAAATTTGTGCCCTATGTTGAACCCTTAAGTGAAGAAGACCTAAATAGGATTTATGTACATGTCATCCGAGATCCGGAGGTGCTTGAGCCATGTAAAGAATAAATCCTTCGGTGAGAGGATGCACAATCTATTAGTGATACTACAAGTGTTTCTTATGATAATTGGGCTCATAGCACTTATGAGTTGGTAGGGTGCGCAGTAAAGAGCATATTTTCTAAGGAAAAAAACCACATTATATCGGGAGAATACGTAATAAATCGGTACCTTATTCAATGGAGAAGGAGATCCTATGGTATTCCTATGCACCATGGAAGAACGGTGGATAGACTTCTTTGGAGAGAAGGTGTATGCTAGCATATACCCTACACCCAGATAACAACATCTTTGGTGGGTGGCCCATAAGGGTAATCTTGTAGGATGAAATGAAATTAGGATTGCTCTTAACACTAGGTTCTACTGAGAAATGCACCTACTCAAATCTATACTTATCATGGTAATAAACCTATTCAACACCACGTTGAAGTGTGAGATACTATTGACAGAGAGGGCGGGAGGCTTTACCACCTTCGCTCTGCATGCACAAGTTTTATTCCACTTTACAAGGCTGCGTGCGTGCTTGGTATGTATATACGCAAAACTCCAAAGAGAAACTAGAAATTGGTAGGATTTAATTGCAGGGAATGACCTAAACATTTGACTTCTTCTCTACCAAGCCTCTCGGTGAAAGACGCATTAAAGGTCATAAAACACTTAACTATGGGAGATACTACCAAGGTTTGAAGAACTTCTTTGAGGAGTTATTGGATGAAGGAACCTCGGGAGCACATCTTGTTGAAGAGATAGAGGTTTGACGCCACACTACTTCAACACATTTTCCCTGAGAAAGGAAAAGGAAAAATGGTCTACTTAGTGGATGATGAAGAAGTAGAAGATATGGATATAAACCATTCAACGGGTAGGTGTGAGGTGTTAGACAATGTAGATAAGACCATGTGTGCCTATCATGAACCTATGAAGACAACGAAGGTGAATATTGGATCAGATGTTGAGCCTAAGGAGGCCATAATTGGAGACTATTGGTTAGGATTTGAAGTGGCAAAAATCATAGAGCTACTACAAGATTATCATGACAAAGTTTGTGAGAATCGAATCGGAAATGATGCACCATGAAGTAGTTACACTCCAATGGAATTGTAATGGCTCTAGCGTAATCGTAAGGATCGATAAAAAATGGAAGAACTTGCTCAACAGAAACAAAGCTTGCACATATAGGAAAGATAGCGGAGTGTCTTGGCATGCTCATACCAGATCAAGTGAAGGAGTACATATAGGGTGTTGAGTAACCCTAGTGCATGAAACCAAAGAAAACTCTAAACCTAACCCATATGAGATGACCCTCCATATGTGAGTGGAGGACACATAGGATCCCACACACCAACACCCCCCTTCATCGAAGCTAGGGTAGCGGCTATGATGAGTCGAGACGAGAATAAGAAGACACTCTAAACAACTAAGAAAGATGTGTTAATGGGGCACGATAACTAAAGATCGATAAGGTGTCCATATACAAACAACATCTTCCTAGAAGAAGAAGAAGAGAAGGACTATATAGCCCGAAAAAGATAAGAAACTCGCATAATACCTCACCCCAAGAAGAGACCGCAAGTGAAAGGCTTGGTAAATATATCTACAATTTGATCACCGTATCTGAATGTACTAAATGTCGATGATACCATCATGAATAAGATCTCGTAGGAAGTGCATAGGGATCTCAATGTGCTTCATCCGCCCGATATCGAATCGGATTTCTACAAATCGAGATAGTGCTCGTGTTATCACAATAGATAATGGTGGGCCATCGAAAGTGGATGCCAAAATATGTCGAATACCACCTGTAGACAAGCAAATTTTGTGGTAGCGTTAACTACTCCTCATATTACGCCTCTGTAAAAGATATTGTAATTGCATTTTGCTTCATGCTAGACCAACTAATAGGATCCAAACAAATAGAGAAACTATATCCAGAGGTAGATTTCTGATGATCTAAGTCACTGCCCAATCAGAATATGTGAACCCAATCAAGTCAATATCCACCCCTCCATAATAGTGAATGCCATCAGTATAGGTTCCATGAACATAATGAAGGATCCACTTAGCTTCTTTCCAATGTAGCTCATGTGGCTCTGCATGAATCTGACACAATCCCAATAGCATAAGATAAATCTAGTCGAGTGTGAGTCAAGTAAATCAAGCTCCCCACTAACTATCGATAAAGGGTACCATCAACCAAGGGAGTAGAGCAATCAGAAACCAACTTAACCTCGGAAAGAAAAGGATTAGGAGAATACTTGCAATTAGACATCTAAAAATGATCAAGCCACCAAGAGCATACATAGATTATGAAATCATAATTCCCGAGTCGATTGTGAAATCTGGATCCCAAAAAGAATGAATCGACCTAAGTTAATCATGGAAAACATGCTGGCCAAGGTGATCTTCACGGAATCAATGATAGAGGAAGAGCTTCATATGCTCAACAAGTCATCAACATAGAGAACAAGGATGAGTATGGAGTCATCTTGTCATAGAATATAAACATTTTGATCTAAGTGACACCTAGTAAACCCTGATGTAAGTAAAAAGGAGTCCATCTTGGCATACCAAGCCTGAGGGGCTTGTTTACAGCCATAAAGAGACTTCTTTAACTTACAAATGAGGGAGGGATCATGGACATAACACAGGAGGTTTTACATGTAGATCTCTTCCTCTAGGTCACCATGTAGGAAGGCACTCTTAACATCTATTTGATGGACTTTCCATCTGTTTGCTGTGCCAATGGCAAGGGTCAGTCGAATAGAAGTCATCTTTGCAACCGGAGCAAAGGTTTCAGTATAATCAACCATAGCTATCTGGGAGAAACCCTTAGCTGCTAATTGCGCTTAAAATTTTTTGATGTCTCCATCTACTCCATACTTTGTTCGGAACACCCACTTACACCAAATGATTTTTCTTCCTTTCGGAATAGGGGTGAGATCCCAAGTATCATTCTTCATGAGAGATGAATACTCCTCATCCATGACAAAATCTAACTCGGGAATAGCATAAGCCTCTCGAAAATATTGTGGATCAAAATCGGAGGAGAATAAAGAGTGGGGTCCAACAAAATATGAACGAGTACATCTCATATCTGAAGTATCTCCAACTAAATCTCCAACACTTTGCAAATTTTCCTAGCCCAAAGAGGACCAAGAGGATCAGACTCAGAGTCGAAAGATTCTTCACTTGAGTGAGAAGGGACATAGTCCTCATCATCACTACTTTATCGAATCGAAGACTCAAAGGTCAAATGGTCGGGAGGATCAGGAAGAGGAGCACGCTCAACAACATCATCATCTGATGAGTCAGAATCTGAATCAGTGAGCTGAAGAACCTCAATAGGTAGAGAAGTAGAAGTTGAAGAAGACTCATCAAACTTAACACTTCTCTCAATATAAAGCTCACGAGAAGTAGGATTCAACAATTGATACCCGTTCAACCATCGGGATACCCTACAAAGATACAAAGTTTGTATTGTGGTGCTAATGCCTTGCATTTATTCTTGGGAATCGAGCCATAGCCTTGAATACGAAGACTCAAAATTGATCAACATCGGGCTTGCATCCAAACCAGACTTGAAAGGGTGTCATCCCTCTTACTACCTTGTGTGGAACATGGTTACGAATGTAATTAGCTTAATTAACTACCTTCACCCAATACTACGGAGAAAGATACTTGAGTGAATCATACAAGTGGCCATCTCCTTAAGAGTACGGTTCTTTATTTCTGCGACTCCATTTTGAAGGGCTATAAACAACTATATGTTGTAAGGAGATCCCTTCAGAAGTACAAAAATCCATGAACCTATTATTTACATATTTTTGTCCATTTTCGATTCAAAGAAACTTAATAGACCATTCCACTTGTTTCTCGTAAGAGCCTTAAGTCTTAAAATGTTCAAAACTTGGACTTAAGCTTAAGAAAATATACCCAAGTATATCGTGAATAGTCATTAATGAAGGTGAGCACATAAAGAGATCTAGTAAAAGAAGGAAATGGAAATGGACCAGAAATATCATTGTGGACAAGATCCAAGGGATGAGTAGCTCTCTAGGATTTTCCTTTGTCAAATTTCTTTTCAAGATAATTTCCAAGGGTACAACCCTCACAAATACCCTTAAAAAACTTGACGCGGGGTAACACTTTGACCATTTTGTTTTGGCTTAATTGTTCAAGGTAGCGATAATTTAGATGTCTAAAATGCTCATGCCATAGCTTACTAACTTCATTTGCATGAGTGAGTAAGGCAGTGGGTGTAGAATCAGAAGTAAAGTGGGAAAAGGTATATAGCTGTGAATGGTGATCTACCTTTCCCTCAGCCACCGTAGTGTCATCGTTAAGCTCATGAATAATCACCGAGTTAGGACCAAATTCCACTCACATTCCTTCACCAAGGTGAGTAATTTGGTAAACCGATAGGAGATTGGTAGAGAGATCAGGAACACTCAACACTTGTTTGAATGTTCCCGCATCCATCTCTACAAATCCACTACTGGAAACCAACATTGTCGTGTCATTACCCATCGTGATTTGGAACATACCACAAGGCTCAATGTTGGAGAGTTCAACATGTGAAGAAGCCATGTGGTGTGAGGCACCAAAATCTATAATACATGTCAATGAAGGAGAAATTTTGGCTCAAGAGGACTTTCCTTTCTTCTTATCATATTTAGAACCTTTTACAAAGGTAAAAGACTCATCCTTCGGAGCATTTTGTTCGATAGACTCGGAACACCTATTTGATTTTTCTCAAGTAAATGAGTAAGGTGATCAATTTGTTTTCTCATACATAGATGCTCTTTATGACCAGATTTCTTGCAATAGGAACACAAAAACTTGTCTTTCTGTGCTCTAGGCTCAAAAGTTGAAGTGTTCATGTTAAATTTAGTTTTGGTCTTGGTCTTGGTTTCCCTCTTAGGTTGATCATTTCTTTCTTTTTCTTTTCAATCTTCTTTTCCTTACTAGTACTTGCTACAAGGGCATGCGAATTAGACTTGAGAGACACCATTTGAATGAGTTTTCCTGTTCTCGAATGATTTAGGAAGAAAAATAGTCAAAGGAGGGCATATTCCAAACATTTCCCAAGGCAGATTTTGTAGCGTAAAAAGTTGACACAAAGACAAAATATTCGGGACCTAACTTAGAGAGAATTGACAAGATCAGTTGAGAATATTTCTTCTTTACTTGACATTCCTTTAACAATAATCTAGTATGGAAAAAATTAGAGAAGTATGCTTGTAGGTTTTCAAAATGACCGAGGATTTAACCCTAGTAGTTCGTTTTCCAACTCATGTGCTCTCATGTCATCTTGTTGTCCAAACATTTTATCCAACATTGTCCATGCAGAATTAGGTGTTTCAGATGACTCAATGTGGAAGAGAAATTTAGGAGAAACAGACATGTAAAGAAGACCTAAAGCTTCATCACTATGGTTTAACCACTTAGATTTTTCAGGGTCGTCATCTAGTTCAATCTTAGTTCCCATGGTGATGCGGAATAACCCTTTACCTCTTAGTTTCATAATCATTTTTGATCTCCACTAGAAAAATTTGAACGGTGTAAGCAAAGGAATTGAATAAGCATCCATCATGAAGAGAGAGAGAAGGAATGCAGAAAAGAATCACAACCACCCAGGACAATATAATAACCCCCATGATTTTGGCACTTTATAGTTTAGTGCATTGAATACAATCAAGTGTGAGTGTGTGTCGTGAAACAATTGGTCGCTCACCTTGCAATCAACATAATAACACGCAAGAGAGGGGACCACAATTAAGTTTCGTGGAGTGCAACAAAGCGACACCGTAAACAAGCACAACATGTAAAAAACATGGAAAGGGGTGAAATCAAATCTTGGTTGTGAGAAAAAGAGTCTCACAAAAACCTTGAAAAACTCAAATGAAATTGATACGATGGACAAGATCCGAAGATGTAGATGGATAAGGAAGCCGATGTAGATAAGGCGGGCGCACACGAGCAATTACGCACGGTAGATCCAGTAACTGCGAGACACCGTGCTTGATGAGAAAAAGACCACGTTAAAAGATATTTAGGTGGACTGCCCAGAAGCGGATCGGGAAGCGATAAGCTCCCTCGGCGGATGTCAGTCCACTTTTTCAATTAAGTAAAGAAGCATACATGATAAAATATGTACGTACAGGACTAGATTTTCCGATCAAAGTAATAAACGAGAATCTAAACAGCAAGCAGAAAGCAACAGAAAATAGGAAACTGTGAAAACAAAGCTGGATTTGTGTTACCTGTGTCCTTTTACCTGTCTGCAGGATGATCGGCGTCGATTATGTAGAATCGGCGGGCCCAGTTCGAGATCGGCGTCGGTCGATATAGATCGCGTCGTCGGCCCAGTATCGAGGCGTCGGCGATATAGATCGGCGTCGATCCGAGACAAAGTGCGAGAAGATTTGGGAATCGGAAAATGAAGGCAAGATCGTCAACGTCTGCTGGATCTGCAGAAGCCGGAGAGATACTGGCAAGGCTCCACCTGTGCTGGATGCAGGAACAGAGTCACCAGAAAATCAATGGAGACGTGCGATGTTGATGTGATAAGAGCAGAGTAACGGTGCTCCTCTCAGGGATTGATTTGGACAAGATCCGCTCTCATTCGATAGATAATGTTCACACTTGATGCTCAAAGATCTCTCTCTTCTCTCTCTTGTCTCTGTGTCCCTCTCTGTCTCTGTCTCTCTCTCTGTGTCTCTCTCAGGCCCGAGTTATGGGCCTCTATTTATAATCGGCGCCGCTCTGAAAAATCGGCGTCGACCGAGTACCGGTCGGCGCCGATCACGGAACAGACTCCCGAGATGGCCAAAAGGAGTGATTTCTGGAAAGATAAGAGTGATCCCTCCACCTCAAATACGGGAAATATCCCACTTTGGGAGGAGGAGAAATAGGGGGGATATATGGATAGAATAGATATGGGGTAGATAAGTGGTTAGGATACATGTAAAAAGGTGTAATTAAATAGTTAATATTTAATTACTCACGGGTAAAACATAATGGGGTGAATTAAACTTAGGATAGGTGTTTAAATCACAAATTGAATAATACCCCAAGGGGATAGTGGTGATATAAACGTGCCTCAGGTTACCTGAGAGAGCAAATGCGCATGAGGGACACTAAATTGGATAACCAATTTTAGGTGTCTACATTTTGCCCCTTTTTGTCAAGTAACTTGCGATAAGCAAGGTTGTGAGACAAAAACAAGGAGGTGGAAGAAAGGAAGAAAAAGTGATGATGTGATCCCCCTCAAACTAGGGATGGGATGGGTGATAGAACAAACGATCCCAAGTTTGAAAAAGGTAGATGAAAAATGCATGATGCCCCAGTTTGGATGTGCAGGTAGATCGATCATTAATGATGCACAAACATAAATAAAGAGCGCCACCTAAGGAACTCACATTGGTAGGGCGAGACTAGACGGTCTCCTCATGAGATGAGCGTTAGTACCTACGAGACCCATGAGTGTAAGGAGGGCTGCAAAAATAGTCGGCATCTAAAGAGAGACACATTGGTAGGGACAACCGGATGGTCTGCAGTGCAAAGCGAGGCGACGTTAGTTAGTGCTACTGAGACCCGTTAACTCTAAGTTGCCAAAAAAAATGCAGTGCCCCCACATGAGGGAACAAACTCGAAATGGATGGTGATATCGAAAATATGTGCCAAAAGGCAACATTCAGCGCACAATAATGACCAGATAAATAAGCCAAGCATCAACACTATGGCAAAGAGATATGGAAAATCGGCGGCGATCACACTAATCGGCGCCGACCTAAATAAATGGCGCCGACCAAAAAAAAATCGCGCCCCAGCGTTCACAGCACATATAAATATGTGAACGGAAAACGTGAATGATTTATTTACACCGTGACGATTGATTCAGAGAGAGTCAAAAATTGGATTTGAGCACCATGGAAGCCTCTGGAAGCGGTCAGAAGCGGAGGAGGACACGACCTGGGGTAAGTGGTTCTTCTTGAACCCGTCATATTTATTTTATTTTATTTTTTTTATTTTTTTTTTTTTGGTTTTTTTGGTGGGAGGCGAGTGTGTTTTTAAATCGGCCTGAAAATCGGCGTCGATTGGTAGAATCGACGCGATGTTATGTAAGCGGCGCCGATTGAATTCAATCGGCGTCGACTATATAAGATCGACGCTGTATTGTATTTAATCGACGCCGATTGGATAGAACATCTGGATGAAAATGATAAAATTTGTTTTGGATGTTCGGATTTGGGTAAATATGAAGCTAATATTGCTCTTGATGTCGTGGATGCAGGCACGAGAGGTACTACACATGAGGGATGTGATTCCCGAGCTACTGGAGACCATTCTCCTGATGTCAGCGCGATTGGCGCCACTTAGAGTTAGCCGGGCTCGGGGCTTTCGGTACTACTCTGAGGCGAGTGCCGCGAGATGTAGAGTTGATCGAGCACTAGTGCGATGATGGGATAGCTTGACTTGCACTTTTTGGTTCGGGGCGGGTGAGATGACCATCACCCATGAGGACATATACGAGGATTTTGAGGCTGCCCGATCACTTTGGGGACCCGATAGAATTACGCCACGAGAGCGGCGGCGAGAGGCCTAGTTCGATTGTATGGAGACAGGGCGAGATGATTGAGAGATAGTGTCAGGGCGGTGAGGATAGCCTCGCGGTATAGACGAGATGTTCCCGGGAGCGAGACGTATAGTGTTGATTCGAGATGGCGATCTCTATTTTGCTCTACCCAGATTCGGGAGGTGGGAGATTCCCATTGTTATTACTAGATTGCGTTTGTGACATCTGCTGATTCGAGACAGTGTTCGCCTTTCTTGATGCCTTGATAGCTCGAGATATATTATGAGTTATGGATGTATACCACTTTGCCGGAGGAGGAGGTATTGATGTCGATTTTGTGCTCCATTCTTTGGGCATATGAGCACATAGCGGTGTCGAGCCATCCGGGCTTCCTTGGATGCCGCGGCGGTGGGAGCTATTGATTACGGATTCGGCGATGGCGGGCGATATGGCCTCGGGAGATACGAGGAGATCCGCGATTGGTATCTTTGAGCGTTTGGATGCGACACAGAGCGAGGTCATCGGAGACCATATCGGGTATTTCGACATGGGCGGTCGGGATGCTCACTTGGTGGGATTGAGACGGAGCAGGGTGGTTAGGGGCCATAAGCCTGATATGTGGGAGCGCGTCCCATTTATACGGGTATTGAGACAGTTCGGCCTAAATGCAGAGACAGTGCCGACTACCTACCTACGAGCCTTACAGGCGAGGCAGAGAGCCCGATCTCTGCCGATTTGATCCCGGCGATCCATTGAGAGAGGCCCCACCCTCCACAGACAGTGATGATGATCCAGGAGTGGATGATGGTTATGCGGCATGGTATGCGACAGAGCTACCACGACACCTTCCGGCATCTATAGATGCCGATGAGGAGGATATGGCTACTGATCTTTGGAGAGGCTGGAGGAGAGCACGCCACCACGACACATACACACACGGGCGGCTCTCGAGGAGATCGAGCTCGGCGGCGGAGAGGGATGCCACGATTTTGGAGAGAGACACCGCTCGCCGGGAGTGAGATACAGCGATCCGCGAGAGGATCGCTACCATCGACATAGGGAGGCCCTCGGGGCCAAATATGGTGAGGCAGTACCATGTCGAGTGCAGGACACGGGGCACGACCATAGGAGGGCACCACCAGCCGGCACCAGCACAGCACCACTACGAGCACACAGTACCGTGAGCTTGAGTACATATCGAGTCTCTCCTCGGCGAGGTGAGATACTACGAGATGCCCTAGCGCATGCCCCGATGTGCCTCGGTGCAGGGCGAGGAGGAGATCGCGATAGCCACGGTGGCGGGGCATCGGAGGGAGGAGCAGGAGAGAGGCCGAGGTGGGCGAGGCCTCCGGCGGACGGTGCGTCTAGCTCGATAGGCGGCGGCCAGGAGAGACGACTGGTCGAGAGGAGGGTGGAGGAGATAGTGTCTTCCACGCATCAGATTTTACGATATAGAGATTGATGTATTTTGTATCAGTGTAGTGATGTAGCCTCGATTGGAAGGCATTTTATAGATGGCTTGATTGAGAGCCACCCATTTTTGTTGTACTGAGACACTCATGTATATATATAGATTCATCATTTCCTTTGTCATATGATTGTTCTCCTGCTTTTAATTTTGATATACATGGATAGATGTAGCGTAATTGTGATGGATATAGACATAGACCGATAGATGATGATAGATGTGATGGGATAGACATAGATGTAGAGGACATAAATAGATGTGATTTGATGATTGATTGATATGTGGATTTAATTTGGATTGAGAAAATAGATATAGATAGATGTAATGTTACTTGGATGGACAAGTGTTTAGATGATGTGATGGATAGGTGGAGTTGATAGTTGGAATGGATTTGATATTTTTGAGATTTTTAATTAAATTTTGATGAAAATAGATAGATAGACCCACATGTGTTTATAATAGAGGTGATGAGATGTGTTTTGGACAAAGTAGATCAGATGAAATTAGATAAATGATAGAGTTTGATTAAATTAACATGTTAAATGTTAATTTAACTGGATGAAATAATTGGAAATATTCTTTGTGAGAGCCAAGGACGTAATGAAAATGACCTTGATTAGAAATAAAGGATATACAC
Source organism: Taxus wallichiana var. yunnanensis (assembly GCA_018340775.1). NCBI lineage: Eukaryota > Viridiplantae > Streptophyta > Pinopsida > Cupressales > Taxaceae > Taxus > Taxus wallichiana. The sequence goes on from CM031241.1 coordinate 408,564,019, forward strand.
CCAGATAAGAAGAAAAATGATAAGTTGGACTCCCAACCGACCATAAATAGAATCTGGATAGGAAACCAAAAGATCATGCATACTGAGGCCCTATATGAGGTTAAAATAAACTGACACTAACTAGCATGAACCAGATTTAGGAGGAAACGGAAGGAGCGATAAGTAGGTATCTTGTCGAAATTTACAAGGGACAGAATACATGTTCATCTTTGGGAAAATAGGATTCTCCATATGATCGACAAAAGGTCTTATATCTCGGCTTCATGATTTACGGAGAAAAGCAAAGCGATCAATGCGGGAAGTTTGCTAGATATGGAAAAGCCCGATCAATACGGGAAGTCTTTCGGTGATGCTAAAAAGTGTATAAAGCTAGTGAAAAGGCTGATCAATGCAAAAGCCTTGAGTATTCCTTTGAGAAACAGCCGTCCTTCAAGGGAGCGGTCTATATTTTGAATTTTAATGATAGCCATCCTTCGAGGGCATGGTCTATATCTTTTGATTCATTTGATTGTATGGATAGCTGTCCTTCAAGGGATCAGTCTATCTTTTTTTTTTTTTTGGCAAAAAACTTTTTTTGGAAGAAGGCTGAGTTTAGACCTAGATAGATCGGATAGAGGGAAGAAAAAATATAAAAGCACGCACTCATGCCCCGAGTAGATCCGATTAAGATAAGCACTTGGGACAAATGAAGCGGTGATTAAGGTATTCCTACCATGAGGAGAAACATATCCAGAAGAAAAATGCTATGAGTAGAGCCGCGATACTCATATTTAAGGTAAAAAAGACAATAGGCGGAGAACCACATAGTTTCGAATCACCATGAAAGTATATGACTGGTTGTTAGAGGGATGAAAGATCTGTCTTGCGACTAGATTTGTGTAAGATAGATTTTAACAGTAGAAGGGCCGTAGATGCAAGGCATTAAGAGGTTCCACTTCAGGTATACCATCCATGGAAGATAGATGATAAGCCCCCAGACCCATATTTATGAGTGATAACGTACGGACCCATCCAGTTGGGAGCAAACTTACCACGCTGACTCCTTTCGAGTGTAGTGACATTTTGATTTTCTTTAAGAACAAGATCACCAATTTTGAAGTCACGGTCTTGCAAGTGCTTGTTATAAGCACGTTTGACACACTCAAGATAGACTTGATGATGTTGAAGCGTTGAGATGCCGCTCATCTAATAATTCAAGTTGTCTTTAGATGATTTTGACGATAGTCCTCATCGAGAGACAAATTCTCTAAGAGAAACACGGAGAGATGGGATTTGGACTTCCAAAGGAAGAACACCTCGAGACCCATAGAGCGAGAGAGAAGGGAGTAGCACCGGTAGGAGTACGAATGCTAGTCCGATAAGCCCGAGAGAAAAAAGGATATGTAAATGCCAATCCCTACCCAGCTCGACTAGTTACCTTTGCGAGGATATTACGCAAAGTTTTATTGGAAGCTTCGACCTGACCATTAGCTTGAGGATAGTATGGAGAAGAAAAACTGAGTTTGATATTGAAAGCGTTGCAGAGGTTCTGCAAATCAACGTTCTTGAAAGACTTACCGTTATCGTGATGAGTTTGTGTGGAACACCAAAGCGACAAATGATGTGTTGATAGACAAAATCAACTATGGTTTAGCTTTTGTTGAAGAAAGAGGATAGCTTCCACCCACTTAGTAAAGTATTCGATGGCGAGTAATGATAGAATGATGATCTTTGTGAAGAATGAGGATTGATGAGACCAATGAGATCAAGACCCCATTGCGAAAAAGGCCACAAATCCATTTGTAGGTTGTAAAGCTTGACTAGGGATATGTGTGAGATTGGAATGTTGTTGACACTTGACACATTTCTTAGTGTATTCACAACAATCTCGATTAAGAGAAGGCCAATAATATCCCAAACGTAAGATGCGTTTAGCTACGGCCAAGCCACTAAAATGTCCACCACAAATACCGTCATGGACCTCTGGATAGCTTTAGATGATTGAGGGTTTTGAGGCACGAAGCAAAATACCATCAAAGCCGCGTTTGTAGAGGATCCCACCTAGAATAGTATAGCGATTAGCGCGTAGGATAAAAGATCTTCTACCATTGGAAGTCAGATCTGGAGGAAGCACCGAATGAGATAGATAATCAACGATCTGTTGATACCACTCATCCTGAGTATGGGTTGTGACAACATGGATTGAAGTTAGTTGCCTAAGATGAGATGGTTGATCTAATCGTTGCATAACCACATAAAGTCGCGAGTCCTCGGTAAAAGGTGGGATAAGTGAGGCTAACGAAGCCATTGTATCTGCGAATCGATTCGCAGTGAGGAATAGCTTGGATAGTGAATTTATCGAAAGATTGGAGTTGAACGAGAACGATATCATGATATTTTTGAAGGATATCATTCTTGCATTGATAGACACCGTGACTTGATTAACGATGAGTTCGAAATCACCAAAGATGTCAATATGGCGAGCGCGAGATTAATGGCATTTTGAAGACCCAAGACAAGAGCTTCATATTCAGCCATATTATTGGTGCACTCAAAGTTCAATTTGTGTGCGGCCCAGGATAGGCGTACCCCAGGAGGAATCATCACGAAACCTGCACCCCCCCTTGCTGGCATTTGGATCCATCGAAGAAGAGCTTTACTTTAAATGGAGACAGACCAAAATCAATTTGTTGGATATATTCATCGGGGAATTGAGCAAGGGGACTTGAGTGTCGGAAGAGGAGCATCGGCTAATTGATCTGCAATGACTGACCCCTTGATAGACTTTTGCGGGATAAACTCGAGATCAAATTATGTCATAAGCATGAGCCAACGAGTGATACGATCATTGTGATAAGGCTTCGCATGAATTGTCTTGAGTGGATTGACACTTGTGACAATGTAAGTTTTGTGATTAAGGAGGTAATGAAGAAGCTTAGAAGTTGCGAAGAAGAGAGCACAACACACGACTTTTCAGCTTGAATAACGTGTTTCATACTCATGGAGGTGCGGCTGATGTAATAGACAGCTTGTTCTTTACATGCAAGCGTCCGATGCGAGATCATGGCTCCCGAGCATGGTCGATCACGAGAGATATAAAGATAGAAAGGCTCCCCCTCGCATGGAGGTGTAAGCACGAGTGGAGAAAGAAGATAAGCTTTGAGATCATCGAAGGCCTTTTGGCAATGCTCATCCCATTCAAAATGAACATTCTTACGGAGGAGATGATGAAAAGGTTGACAACGGTCCGACAATTGTGAGATAAAATGACGCACTGATTGAAGACGTCCTTGGAGACTGCGGAGTTGCTTTAAGTTAGAAGGGGGAGGCATCTCAAGGATAGCTTTTATTTTTGCGGGGTCTACTTCAATACCCCTAATGGAAATGATAAAACCTAAAAGTTTACCAGTGAGAATGCCAAACACGCACTTAGATGGATTTAGATGAAGACAAAAGTGAATAAGCCTCTCAAAGAGAGGTGCAAGAATGAAAAGATGATCCTGACGATGTTTGGATTTACTGAGGAGATCGTCGACGTAATCTTCCACAGTTTTGTGTAAGAGATCATGGAAGATGTAGGTCATTGCTCGCTGATAGGTTGCTCCTGCGTTCTTAAGACCGAAAGGCATGACACGATAACAAAAGGTCCCCCAAGGAGTTATGAAAGAAGTCTTATGTTGGTCTTACAGTGCGATGAGAATTTGATTATACCCGAGAAACCATCCATAAGAAAGCATCTCATGACCCGATTAAATCCACGAGTTGGTCGATATTAGGTAGAGGAAAATCATCTTTTGGACAAGCAAGATTAAGATCCGGAAGTCGGTACAAATTCAAATTTTCCCGTAGCTTTGAATTCTTGGTACTACATTGGAAACCCATTGTGGATAATCGATGGGTTGGATGAAGTTAGCCGAGAGCAAGCGCTGCAATTCTTCTTTAACAAGAAGGGCTACTCTAGGGTGCATTTTACGCAATTTTTGTTTAACCGGTTTGATGTCGGGAAGAGTAACGATATTGTGGACCACGATATCGGGATCGAGTCCTGGCATATCCTCATATGACCAAGCAAAGGCTTGACGATGGTTGGAAAGAAAAGTGGTAAAGTCTCCTAACTCCTGTGGATTAAGGGATTGGCCGACCTTAATGATGCGAGGGTCTTTAGAAGTCCCTATATTAAGGTCGATAGTGGCTTCGTTGAGAAGCGTAGACGTGTCAGAAGGAATGGTTTTAGGAAGATAGGAATCCTCTGCCCCCAGATAGGTGAGGACAGAATCATCATCCACACAGTGGATAGTGTTGATAGTAGGAGAGTCGTCTCCAACTATTTCAGGAAAATTAACGGTATGGAAGTGGACCTGTCATTAGTCTTATAGGCTAGTGGCCCTAAGGAAATGGTATTGACTAAAAAAAAAAGTTAGACGGGATGGAAATGGCGTCGTCCACATCGAGTGATGCTTCTGACTTAGCGGGAGAAGATGGTTCCTCAATAGGAAGAGGCTCATCGAGAATAGTGACGGTGGCTTTTGAAAGAGGTTTAAATCCTAAACCAAATTTTTGATGTGGCTTGAGAGTTGGAATGGATGCGAGGTCATGCACACCTTGTTCATATTTACCTAAGCCAAAGCCCTTCCACGCGCATCGATATAAATAAGTTTTTGCAAATGTGGGATTCTGTAGACAATCGAACCCTGTTAAATAAGGTTTGGTCCTAGGAGGAGAATCCGGGTGATAGTGAGGCGTATCAAGACCACCGTAAATGAAATTAGTCTGTTGATTGGGCAGACCAATGGTGACGATGCGACCAAGACTGGCTGATATTCGGGTTGTTTATGCAGTCTACCATACTCACTAGGTTTGAGATGGGTGTCGAAAGAAAGGAGAGGAAGCTCTCCCGGTGAGAAATGCTGCTGATGTGTCTCTTCTAAATTTTGTAAATCCGGTAGTTTGGTTGCGGTATGGAAGAAGATGAGGCCCGTCGGGAGAACAAGCATTTTCCTTTAGAGGGCGAGACCACATGGTCATGTCGCATTGTGCGGAAGGAAAAGGATCTCTGGATGAGTATAGATTTTGCCCTCATATTGATATTTTAAGCATCGATGGAGGGTGGATGGGACCTGATGCATTGCAATCCGGGAGCGTCAGAGGATCATATTATAGTGGAATTTCCCTTGACAATGTAAAAGAGTTCGTGAAGCGACTTCTTACCTACTCGAATGGGTAGGACCACGATTCTAAAGTAGCTTTGCTAGTGATCGTTAAATGATCGAAGAGCGAAAGGCGGGGGTGACACTACGTTCTTTGGTAACTTAAGTTGCTCGAATGTGTGCGAGAGATGATGTTGAGTGCAGCACCACTTATCGATCATAATGCGTTTTAATGTAGTGTTGTCGATTTGGACTGTGATAAAGAGGAGCCTCGAATCCTCGGAAGAAAGGAAGGAATTTCGAATCTTCAAAAGAAATGGTGGTTGATGGTCTATTCATCCAACAACCATCTCGAAGAGTGGGGCTCATCTGAATTCAACTGCGATGCGATGCGTGATTATCAATCGAGCACTTTGCGATGTTGCGGAGAGGATTGAATGAGGTCAAAAGAGACATTTTGACCGGAGCACAGGTGAGTTGTTTCTAACACTCTCCTCAGCCCGACACGGGAATTTGAGCCCGAGGTGCAGCACGAATAGAGACCCGAGGTCTCGGGGCTAATGAGGAAGGAGGAACTCCTTCGGGGGCTGCAAAAATGACAACCCGTGGTCGAGATGTTGTAGATGAGGATGGATTATCATACTGTTGGGTTCTAGTGGCGATATGAATTGTGTCGATTTGAGAAGGTGGAAGATCATTTGGAGTGGAATCACTAGAAGTAGAGGCTGAGTAGATCGTTGGGGCTCAGATGGAGCTAAGATGACAGGAGATACTTGTTCCTCCTCCTCCAACAAAAGATCACTTTCTTCCAAAAGGCTGTTGACGATAGATTGAAGAGCTTTACATCCCTCGGTATCATGACCCAGGGTACGGTGGTAAGCACAAATCAAATCAGAGTTAAACCAGGTAGGTTTAACTCCTTTAGGGTTATAGGGTTTAATCGGAGGAAGAGATATGGATGAAGATTGGATAAGTTGGCGAAGGATTTCAGTATAGAACCCGGTAGACAAAGATGAGGACAGAGATGATGAAGGCCTCTTTTTTTACTTTAACAACTGCTAGAGGTAAAAGAACACTGCATGTTAGGTTTGTGATCTTTTTAGGGATCATCTTATTTTTTGGACATCGGAGGAGCAGCCTTGGGCACTTGAGATGGAAGTAAGTGAGACATGATTGATTTCGATGGAGGAGGAGCCCTAAAATAGATTTTGAAGATGATGGAGATGTGACAAGTGTTGTGGTCTTGAGAGATAAGGGAGGCTGCTTGGTGAAACTAATGATGATTTAGATAATGTCGATTTAGATGAGGAGAAGCTTCCAAAGTAGGTATAATCGGAGGAATAGAGGGTGCCTGGTTTTTGTAACGAAGATGATGATTACGATAAAAGAGGTGAGCGTCTTTTTAGTAGGTAAGTCCACTTTTCGAGTCTTTGGTGAAGAATGTGTTGTAGAAGAAGATGATGGTTTTGATAAGTTTGTAGAAGAAGACACCTTCTCGGTGGACAAATCCAATCTTTTATGAGGCGCGAGAGAGATTTTTGTGGGAAAGCACCAAGAGTCTTGATGGTTGAAATATGGGCTTTCCTTTTCGGGGATGGTGACAATTTCAACCGCATAAGGTGATTGTAACCTTTTCGGGGAAGCAAATGGGGAGAATGCGATGATGCAACGTTAGATTTCGGTTGTCTCGGTCTAAGTTCAGGAACCGAGCGTATAGGTGTTGGTGCTACTTCTTTAGATTTCCCCTTAATAGGCAAAGTAGCATTGGTGATGGAAGAAGTGAGTGATGAAGAAGCAGTTCCTTGCGAGGGAACTACTTCTAGTGCAGTAATTGTGGGTGAAACTACTGTAGGAAAGGAAACAGGAAGAGTCAAAATCGAAGACACTTCCGTCGAAGTCGGCACAACTATAGGTATGTTCACCAAGGGCATAGTCGCAGCAAAAATGGGAGAAACAGAAGTAGATGTATCCGCGGTGGAAACTCGAAGGGATGTAATTGCCTCGAGCATTGAAAGAATGTCTGACGATGAGACAGATGAGGATGATCTTGTCTCTCGGGTATGGATGGAAGATCGAGACAAAGAAGCGAGAGAGAGAGTGAATCCGTATATCTAACAATGTTGGAATATTCAAAGATGGGCTATCTGAAGATGGTGGAATCCCAGCGATTAACGAAGTGGAAGGAGGTTCTGATTCGGTCGATGTGTTCGCAGATGGCTTAGTTTTAGAAGAAGATTCTTCAGTAGAGATGAAGCTGATAGTATGAGTGTTTGGTTTTGAGACTACGAAGCATCATGGTTCGGGAATGATTGGGAAAAGGTTGTTTGAAGACATCCAGTGCTTGATTTGGGGGAGCATTTGGGTTATCCAGAATGAGCTCGCCTTTATCGATGAATTTCTGGACAAGATTTTTGAAGGTCTGACATCGTTCGATGTCATGACCTTTGGTTCTATGATAATGACAAAGTCATTTTCCCTATACCAGAATGGACGTTCTTGGCTTTCATCAATATTCCTAATGGGGGGAAGTTCGATCATGTGGACTTCTAACATTTTTTCAGGATAGAAGCATATGATTCCCCCAATGAAGTGAAAGATCGAGATGATGAGGACCCTTTTCGAGAAGATGAGGAGTCTCTTCGTGGTGTTTGATTAGAAGTGGTATCGGCTCGTGATGTTTTTAATACGATAGCATTGGTGGATCCCTGATTCTTGTCTTTAGAAGTGGAAGGATTTGATTTGGTAAACCGAGAAAAATCTGGTTTAGATTTAGAGCGAAGTTTTAACTTCCCTTGTTCAATGGCGCGAGACTCAAGTTTGCGTGCCATCGTAAAGGCTTCTTCAAATGTATGAAAGGTCTGGATCCTTAAAGTGGAAGAAATATGATTAGCACAAGATCGAGTAAACAACTCGATCTGTTGGGATTGAGGAAGGGAGAAAGACAATTGGTTTATTATCCCTCTCCAATGAGCGACAAAGTCTGCAATAGACTCATCATCGAATTGATGAATGTTATAAAGATCTGTAATCGAGATCTTATGCGTGATATTTATTGAAAAGTTTTCAACAAACATCTGGGCCAATTGAGAGAAAGAAAACAAGGAATGTTGAGGAATGTTATTGTACCAGTCTAAAGCAGGACCTGCTAGAGACATAGGAAAAGTACGGAGCATAAGCTCCACGATCCTGACTATGAGGTAGCAAGCATGTTTGAATGCTCATGAAATCTTTGTTGAGGTCCTCCCGACTATGAAATTTTGAAAATTTAGGAAGTTCCCATTGGGAGGATAAGGCTTAAAAGCCAGCGAGGGGTGAATGGGTTCATTACACACTTCTTGAAAAGAGTATGAAGGGCGAGCCCCTTTGGTGGAGGCTTCCAAGTCTGTGATTTTCTTGAAAAGAATTTGAACCACGTCAGATTGAGGAGGAGGCACACTGGCATGTCCTACATAAGAAGCAAATGGTGGATGTTGTTGAGGTGTCAATGGGGGATTCATCTGTTGATTGATAGGATGATAAGAGGAGTAACCGGGCGTTACAGGTGGCACTTTGGTGGGGTATTTCTTTGTGAAGGAGCTTGTGTATAGGCGGGTGTGAGATAATAAGTGGTTGAAAAAATGAAGGTTGGATGACGGACGGAGCTGTGTGATTGGTGGACTCCTATGCTTGTTGGTGAATCGGAGCAGTTGAGGAACATGGGTGCCGATTTGATTGGACATGGTGGGAACAAGACACGAAAGAGGCTTTTTTGCCGGATTAGTTATTAAGGTGCCGATGCTTTAGAGGATGGGTGAAGGTCACTATTGTTTGGAACATTGGAAGAAAAACCCCTTTGGAGGACGAGAAGCGGAGAACCAAGCCCTAGTCGAAGGGGTTGACTCATAAAGGGTATTGACCACAGGACCTGATGGACGACATAGATGAATTAACAGCAATATGCGGGTGCACAGATGCACTCATTATAGCCAGAGAAGAGGACCTCTCAGAAGTAGGTTGTGGAATAGTTGAGGTAACTGTGGCGTTAGGAATAGGTAAGACTATTTGAGAACTAGTCGATATGGTCGGTGGAAGAGAAAAAGGAGAGGCACGGTGTGCCACCCTCCTCTCGTGGCTCGAGGCGAGAAAAATGATGCTAAGCTGTTTCTCAAAAAGCACAGGGATGGTTCACGAGGATAATCGTACACTTGCTTTGGATTGGTGGTCCACGATCGAGATATTTGAATAGACTTGTGTACTAGGTAGTCCATGAGGGCTACGGATTGCGATCAAGGAGCGCACAAAATTCAGGATCCCGAGGAACATACTGCGAGTCGAAGCGGATGATATTTCGAAGGACTAGGGAAAGCTGGACGTGATGGGGTTGCTTTGGCCTGATAGAAAGGATTATATGACCAGGATGGGGAACCAACTAACAGCGGTCCCGAGGAAGACCTGGGGGGTGCCGAAACATCCACACTAGTGGTGATCTCGGAGGAGGAAGGGGCTAATTGAGCCATTCTTCTAGATTGTAACCGAGTGATGACCATCATAAACAAGCGAGAAAAGAAGATTGACCTAACTAATGCACAGATAATTCAAGCGGCGTAGGTGATTATCTCTTTTAAGTTTTTATGCTTTTAAGAAAGAAAATATTAGGGAAGGCCTTTTAGAACAGGAACTACTCGAGATAGCCAAACTAAGGATGGTTTGGGGATGTTTTGGTGAGGAGTCCCAAAGGCACTTGATAAAAGACCAGATCGTGGCTTGATATAGGGGCCTACCCCGCACTTCACACACTTCTGCGATAAGGGAGTGGGTGCTTTGCCATATATACGAGAACTTCCGTGAATTTATAGCGCGGCCCGAGTACCGCGTAGGCTCTTCCTCTTGGATGTCACTTCCAGTAGGTGAGGCCGGGAAAGAATTTTTGTTTAAATGCTTTATACCTAGTGATTTTGGCTTTGTGTGCAAGGGTGAAAAATAAAAATCAAATAGTGTCACTACCGATTTTGATCAATTTTCCAGCCTAATTAAAACTAGATGAAAAACATACAACAGAAATGACAAAGAAAGAGTTCTTTTTTTAAGCACTTAAAAATGAAGTGTTTGATTTCGATGAAGACAAGTCAAACAGATTCTTTCCCAAATGCGATTAAATTCTTTTTAAGCACCAAAAATTGAAATGTTCGAATGTGATAGACAACAAACAAAGAAAGTTTTTTTTTTTTTTTTTAAAAAAGGAGAAAACACCATAAAATAGAAATACATATAGATTTAGCTCTCGAGGTGTGTGGACTTCAAAAAGCACGTTGTTGAGCTCTTCCCTCGAAAAATCCCACAAACAAGCAAAGTGCTCCATGCGAAAAAAGGTTAAGCAAACACCAAACAAAATCCGAAAGATATATCCGAGATAATGGTGAAAAAATGGAAATTTTCTATTTTAAGGAACTAGAAAAATTTCAAGGAAATAACAATTTGGCATAAAGAGCAAGATTGAAATGATGAAAGGAAATGCTCAAAGCGAAGCGATAAAAATCGGTGAAGAAAAAAAGAACAAAGCTCAAAACTAAAAAAAGAGATGAACTTACCAATAAGGGACTTTGGTTGGGTCCCACCGGGCGTGCCAGAATGTTGATCAAGAATTTCACGCTTGTTACCTGTCCAAGTTAATGTACCAAACTAAACACAAAAACCTTGAAAAACTCAAATGAAATTGATACCTGATGGACAAGATCCGAAGATGTAGATGGATAAGGAAGCCGATGTAGATAAGATGCGGCACACACGAGCAATTACTGCACGGTAGATCCAAGTAACCTGCGAGACACCGATGCTTGACAGAAAAAGACCACGTTAAAAGATATTTAGGTGGACTACCCGAGAAGCGGATCCGGGAAGCGATAAGCTCCCTCGGCGGATGTCAGTCCATGTTTTCAATTAAGTAAAGAAGCATACATGATAAAAGATGTACGTACAGGACTAGATTTTCTGATCAAAGTAATAAACGGAATCTAAGCAGCGAGACAGCAAAAAAGGGAACTATGAAAACAAAGCTGGATTTGTGTTACCTGTGTCTTTTTACCTATTTGCAGGATGATCGGCGTCGATTATGTAGAATCGGCGTCGATTTCAGTCGATCGGCGTCGGCGTCGTGTCGGCCGTAGATCGGCGTCGATCCGAGACAAAGTGCGAGAAGATTTGGGAATCGAAAAATGAAGGCAAGATCGTCAACGTCTGCTGGATCTGCAGAAGCCGGAGAGATACTGGTAAGGCTCCACCTGTGCTGGATGCAGGAACAGAGTCACCAGAAAATCAATGGAGACGTGCGATGTTGATGTGATAAGAGCAGAGTAATGGTGCTCCTCTCAGGGATTGATTTGGACAAGATCCGCTCTCATTCGATAGATAATGTTCACACTTGATGCTCAAAGATCTCTCTTCTCTCTCTCTTCTGTAATCTGTCCTCTCTCTCTCTTACCTCTCTCTGTGTCCCCAGAACTGAGTTCTAGGCCTCTATTTATAATCGGCGCCGCTCCGAAAAATCGGCGTCGACCGAGTACCGGTCGGCGCCGATCACGGAACAGACTCCCAAGATGGCCAAAAGGAGCGATTTCTGGAAAGATAAGAGTGATCCCTCCACCTCAAATATGGGAAATATCCTACTTTGGGAGGAGGAGAAATAGGGGGGATATATGGATAGAATAGATATGGGGTAGATAAGTGGTTAGGATACATGTAAAAGGTGTAATTAAATAGTTAATATTTAATTACTCACGGGTAAAACATAATGGGGTGAATTAAACTTAGGATAGGTGTTTAAATCACAAATTGAATAATACCCCAAGGGGATAGTGGTGATATAAACGTGCCTCAGGTTACCTGAGAGAGCAAACGTGCACAAGGGACACTAAATTGGATAACCAATTTTAGGTGATTAGTAAAATTTTTGATAATAATGCCTAAAGATTACCATTTTGAAACATCCAATTTAGCTAATTTTAAAGCTATTGGAGTTTTAAAAAATGACAATTAACGTTAATTTAAAAGATGATTTAAATTATATTATCTAATCGTAAATGAGATTCGTAATTAATAGGAATAGATTTAATATAATTAAATCTAATTAATTACAAAAAACTAATTAAGATAAATGAAATCCTAATTAAAATTCAAATATACTTCCCTTTTAAAAAAATTCAATTTTGAAAAATCCACGTTTTTTAAAAATATATATACCTTTTAAAATTGGGAACCCACTTTAAAATTAATCCCTTTTGGATTGTTCCCACTTGAAAAGATTTCCCACCAAAAAATTAAAAACATACCATAAATGAGTTTAAATGCCCACTTGGCTCGATGTAGCTCATGGCTCAAGGTGAGGTTGCTCGATGGGTCGGTCAACCATTGGAGTTAGGTTCGATCGGGCATGGGAAGAAAAGGAGATCGGAATGGGGACATGGAGCTTAGCACACGGGGAGCGGTTCACCAAGAGTGCTATAAGTAGTTAGGAGTAGGCTCGGGGAGTGGGGGTTTGAGCACGGGGTCGGGGAAGGAGCTCATAAAGAAGAGCAGGCATAGGGAGGAGCTCGCACGGGGAACTTGATTGGGAAGACATGCAAGAAGAAGCTCGCGGGAATGGAAAACCAGGGCCAAGGTGAGGTAGCGGGAAATCGGGGTAGAGGGTGAGCCAATATGTATGAGTAAGGAGAATGGAGATGGCTCGGGGTAGAGCCAAAAATGGCTCGCTAAAAACAAAAGCGACTTGCCCAGTTTGAAGGTGAGTATTGAAGAGCTCACTCGCAGTGTTAGCCTTGTGGAGAGAGCTCGGGGTTGAGCATCAAAATCAAAACTTCAAACTGAAATTTTTACTTGAATCTCTACAAAAACCATGATGTAAACACGGAAGAAAAGAAAAATAGAGATCTAAAAAAATCACTTGCAGTTTAATAATATTAATTAATAAACCAGAAGAGAAACAACCTCTAGTTTAACTCGATTTACCAAATTTAGTCATGACTAACTAAATTTCAACTGCAGAACCCCCGAAAAATTAGGGAGATACCTGCACATGCATGAAGAACGCAGAAAAACGAACACAACTTTCCAAGAGCAATTGTTAAATACGTTAGCAAAAAATTCCAGAATATAATGATCGAAAAACTTGCACGTGGAATAAAAAATGAGACCAAGAGTAATCGTAACTCAAATAACAAATGCATGTTTACCCGATCCGAGCTTTGATAACATGAAAGAGTTTATATGAATCGAATCGGAAATGATGCACTACGAATTAGTTGCACTCCAACAGAATTGTAATGGCTCTAGCGTAATCCCAAGGATCGAACAATAATGAAAGAACTTGCTCAATGAAAACAAAGCTTGCACATACGGAAAGACAACGTAGTGTCTTGGCATTCTCATAAAAATCAAGAGGAGTACATATAGGGTGCCGAGTAACCCTAGTGCATGACACCAAAGCAAACCCTAAACCTAATTCATGTGAGATGACCCTCCATATGTGAGTGGAGGACACATAGGATCCCACACACCAATATATCGGGACTTATTCCCTCGAGGGTACCATGAACTTAAAGGTGTGCACGAATCATTAGGGGATATGAAGATAAAACTTAAATAGGGTGTATGCTCAGTTTGAAAGAGACCCTACAGATGAACCCCAACTTGCGTGGAAAGGTCAAAGAAGAGATTGACAAAATGTTGAAGTATGGGATTATCAAGCCCCTCGACAAGTCAAAATGGGTTAGTCCAATAATGATCAATATCAAGAAGGATGGATAGATTAGGACTTGTGTGGACTACGGGAGTTGAATGTTGTATGTGTGAGTGATGCATTTCCTACGCCATCCAATGAGGAAATCCTAGAATGCGTTGCAGGGCATGAAATCTATTCGTTTACTGAGATGGGTTCTCTGGGTATCATTAGGTAAGGATTACCCAGGAGGATCAGGAAAAGACAAATTTTACTACTGAATGGGGTAGCTTTGCCTATACTATGATGCCTTTTGGTTTGAAAAACACACCTGTTGTATTTTCGTGCATTGTTGTCCAAGCATTCAAGGATTTTATTCACAACTTCTTACAGGTTTATTTGGATGAGTGGATAGTGTATGGATTAGTTAAGGATCATTGTGACAATATGTGCTTAATGTTTGAAAGATGTAGAAAATTGAGTATCTCTTTGAACATCAAGAAGTTCATATTTTCTACACTATTTGGAATACTATTAGGACACATAATCTGCAAGGAAGGTTTGTTGGTTAATCCAGTTAAGGTTGCGAGTCATTATAGGCTTAAAAGAGCCTATCAATCGGAGTGATGTGTGTGGATTTTGGGTCATCTAGGATATTACGGGAAGTTTATTAAAGGATATGCCAAAGTTACCACACCGTTGGAGGAGTTACTTAAAGGGAAAGGTACATTCTCTTTGGGGATAACAACAACAATGGACATTTAAGACATTAAAGAAGAAACTCATTACCGCACCTATTCTGCATTTTCCTTCATGGGACCAACCATTTCATGTACATGTAGATGCCTCTGGCATGACCATTGGCGCATTATTGGCTCATCTTGGAGAAGGTATTATAGATCATCATATCTCTTTTGTCTAGTAGAAACCTAACTCTTGCAGAATAGAAATACACATTACATAGCGCAAAGCTTTGTCAATGATCTATGCGCTACAGAAATTCTGACAGTACCTACTGGCTACACCATTTGTCTTCTATACAAATCATATGGCATTGAAGTATTTGGTAAACAAACCCATTTTACAAGGGCACATATGCAGATGGGTACTCTTATTTCAAGAATTTGATTTCACAGTTGTGGTAAAACCAGGGAAAAGTAATTATGGACTAGACCATTTATCCAGAATACAGTCAGGAGAAGAAGCACATGAAATTGAAGATATAATGCTAGATGCACGCTTATATAGGTTACATCAAGGACATTACAATTAGAGGACATTTTTGTCTTTCTACGAACAAGCATGACACCAGAAGGAATGAAATCCTTAGAAAAGAAACAACTTTCTATACACGCGACACCCTATATGTTAATTAGTGGTGACCTGTACAAGTTAGGCTAGGATGAAGTATTGTGTCATTGTGTACTAGAACATTAATGCATAGATATAATGGAGGAAGCTCATAGAGGTATTACAGGTGGCCACTATGCAGGTGGCGTCACTATGTGAAAGATTCTACTCATTGATTATGGCGGGACCTGCGTATAAAGATTGTAAGAATTATTGCAAAGCTTGTGATCATTGTCAATGTATTGGAAAATTAGGATAATGAGATGAGATGCAATTAAGGCATATTCCTAGTGTAGAGCCGTTTGAGAAATGGGCTATAGATTTTGTGGGCCCTGTTGGTACCTAGATTTAATCTCCTTCAAAGGCTAAGCATCATCATGGATTTGAAAAGACACTCAGAGGAAGATATATGATTATGTATGTCACTTTGTAGCTAGGGAAAGCAATCTATCTGACTTTTTAGCACTCAGGCTTTGAAGAAGTGGGTAGCACCTTAAAACAATGTGATCTTATCCTAACTATTTTAGGTTATGCCTTTCAACCAAGGTAAGAGAACCTATTTTGTAACCTCTTTTATTGAAGAATGCTGGTAAATCCTTCTTTTTCAAAAATTTATAGAGAAGACCTTGGGAAAATATGATCAACACACCGAATTTGACTCACACAAGTTGTCACTTACAAATTGTGGAGATAATTTCAATACAAGGCAAAGGTTACTAAAGACATTAAGAAATCATGATTGTTACGCATATTTTTGCAAGTAGATTTTGTTCCTTTGTTGATACATAGGGAAAACAGGGGTAGTTTAGGGTGGATCAATGGTTTTTAAATGATTTTTTGGGATATGAAGTAGGATAAAGTTGATTATACTGGATCTTTGGAGGGAATTCACAATAATGAACAACTTCACAATGGAAAGCTTCAGACAGTTTAAGACATTCCTTCAACTAGAAGGTGTGCTTCAATGGAGGCCCAGATCGACATGTTTTCACATAATATTTGAGACTCCAACACGAAGGTTAAATTGGAAGACTCAATTAAAAACTAAAGTTTCTGATTAATCACGCCTAAGGTACACTCGAAGAATTACATACAATCTTTATCAACAAATGACAGTGAATTGATTTTAAATTTGTTTATCTCATCCAAGATGAAGGCTCTTCTTGAAATGAAATTACAAATACCATTAGACTATCATATGGATGAGATCCTGTGTGATTTCACAAAAAAATCAGTATAAGATTGTAATAGGAACGAAAGAAACTATTTGCAGACATTTTGAAAAGAAAACAAACACAAAATTGCTAGAGATTAGGCACAAATTAATTCCAAAATTTCTTAGATTCATTAGTAGGGGAAAGCTTCCACAGAAATTTAAGTGCTTGTCAACGGCTATACATCTGCAACCAACTTGACACGACAGAAAATCTAACACAAAAGAAAATAACAGGTAATCTTGGCTTTGGTCTCTCTAAGATGACTTTCTCAAAAATTTTCTCAAGAATTCATACTCTAACTATTTACAAGAGTATTCTCATTGCATTTATACATTTTTGCCCACTCAATTTTCCCCCTAAAAGAGAATAATATTCGAGGAACTATCAACACACAATCTGGCACTATGATAATTCTTCACCGGGAACTCCTCATGCTATGATTATTAACTAATGCACAACTCTTAGTTTGGTGGATGTAATCTAGAAACACAACAACAAACATAACACAAGAATACCATAGACTATGATAAGAAAGAATAATGATAAATATAAAATATCAGTGTAAATTATAATATCAACATGAAATTGTTACAATCTCACCCATGAGGTTCTTCAAGTGTTATTAAATTCACTTGCCTTCAAACAATAACTATGGGAGAAACTTCACAATTACACCTCTTAATGGCTTATTTAACACACCTTCAAAATGATGGCTTCCTTTACACACTTACTCATACAATATTTCTCACTACTTCTCTCTATGCTAAATGAGGGGGGTGACCTCTTTATTTATAGGAATTCATGCTTATCCACCTTATCTCTAAGATAGGATAGGAAATATCTTCCAGCCAATCATATTCCATGCCTAAACTCTTGCCTTTACATGTAGGCTTATCTTCTAAGATAAGATAAACCTTATCATCTCACATGGGTTCCACCTTTTAGACTTTTCCACAAATAAAATACACAAAATATTTATGACATCACTCTTTTTCCTTATTACAAATATAATATTTCTAATTCCTAATCATGTAGACCCTACTTCTCTACTTATCCCAACTTTGACATTTTAACATTACCGGACCACTTACGACAAATATTTAATTTTTACAACATTCCTATTGTACTTTGACTATTACCGTACTCTACATTATTGGTGGCACCGTACTGATGGCGCCATTATCTTCTATTAGACGCTACTACTAATTATACTTAACAACATCCTATTCCTAATACATACATTAATAAAATAGAAATTACGGAGGAAAATTTTAATGTCGACATTTTCCCCCTTCCTAACTTCTACTCCGTCCTCGAGTAGACTCTTATGGACATTCTGAAGCTGGTGCTTGGAAAATCTTTAACTTGTCATGGTTGACCCATTTTGTAATAGGGGTACCATCCAATTCCTCCAGTCGATATGTACCATATACTGCTTATTTTGTAGGGCCCCATCCACTTTGGAAGAAATTTTCTCTTTCTTCTTTTTTTGTATCTGGAATCATATACTAGAACCAAGTCATTCACATGAAATGGAGACCAATGGATCTTTTGATCAAAGTATTTCTTCTGCTTCATTTTCTTCTTATAGCTTGTATCCTTCGCTATTTTCCTCGATTTCCTATAGCAAATGAAGATGTACCAACCTTTCTTTTACTAAATCACTTTCATATATCCTTTCATGTTTCATAACTCTCACAGTGGGAATATCAAACTCGATAGGAAGAACTTGATCAATGCCATAAGCCAACTAAAATGGGGAGTATCCTGTTGCTGACTTTGATGTTGCCCTATATGCCCACAATGATGCATGAATCCTTTTATCCCACTTATGTACCTGCAAGGCTACATCTTTTTCTAGAATTTGACACAACACAAAATTTGTTCGTTCCACCTGTCCATTTGTGCTTGTCTTGTATGTTGTTGCCTTCCTGTGCTTAATAGAAAATTTATTGACTAGGGCTTCTACTACCTCATTAATGAAGTGGCTTCCTTGATCTGTTACAATTTCTAATGGGTAACCAAATCTAGTGACAATGCGTTCATATATGAACCTTGCCACTTCATCCATGGAAGTTGTTTTCAATGGCCTAGTTTCAACCCACTTGGTTAAATAATTTGTGGCAACTACAATATACTTATTTTGGTGTGGGGTAGTTGGAAGTGGACCTACAATATCTATTCCCCACTTTTCAAAGGGACCAAGTGGAAGAATAGGGCATAATGGAGCTGATGAAGTCTTACGGTTACCATGTGTTTGACAAATATCACGTCTTACAATAATTATAACAATCTCTAAAAAGAGTGGGCCAGTGATAACCTGCATCCAAGATCCTTCTTGTTGTAAGTTGTCTAGAGAAGTGTCCTCCACATGTACCATTGTGGAATTATTCTATCAGCTCCTTCCCGTGATCATGTCCAACTGCCCTCTTGTACTGTCCATCAGGTCCTATTTGAAATAATACTCCATGCGAGAATAGAATATGGACGAGTGGCTTGAGTAATCTACCTCTTAGTATTTGCATTGGCACCATCAAGAAACTTGAATTCATTTAGATAATTCCAAATATCTATGTATTCATTATGGATTGTGTCAAGAGATAAAAATGCTTGCATCTAGAAATCATCATCATCACAAGGTGAACCTAAACCATCATAGGCTCGAGAGAGTGCATCTGCATTGACATGCTTCTTTCCTAGCCTATCTATAATATCAAATTCAAATTCTTGTAGAAAAATTATCCATCTTGCTATCCTCCTCCCGATGGGTTAGGTTTATTGACAATATATTTTAGAGCCCGACGATCTGTTACAACTATAAATTTCTGCCCTAACAAGTAATTTCTAAACTTCTTTATAGCAAAAATGATATCTAGAGCCTCTTTTTCAACTACGGTATAATTTACCTCAAAGACCTTTGCTCATTTGTCTACTCCCAAAGTAAATTGGATAATCATTCCCATTTTTATCCTTTTGGCTCGTACTTCTTAGTGCTACATCCGAGGCATCGGTATACACAATGAATGGCTTGTTCCAATATGAATTCTTTAAAACAGGTGAAGACACCAGGGCTTCCTTCGATTGTTCAAAAGCTTCATGCGCCTTATTTCTGGTTCATAAGTAACATCCTTCTTCAAGAATTGGGTTAGTGGTACATGTAATCCTTGAGAAATTCTTGATGAACCTTCTATAGTAACCCACATGGCCTAAAAATGATCTCAACTTACTTTTTCATAGGAAATGGTAACTCTTTGATTTGTTGAAACTTTATCGAGATTAGTACCAATACCATCTCTGGATACAACATGCCCTAACAAAATGCCCTTTAAAATGCCTTTAGAACATCCAAAGACACAATTTTTAGGGTTTAGTGAGGCTTATGCTTCATCTAACCTTTGAAATGATGTCTCCATCTGGTGCGGTGGTCCATCTTACTCCCATAGATGCAAAAATCATCCGAAATACTCGATGAAGTTCGCAATGTAGGGTTCAAACACCCTATTCATCAAGCGCTAGAACGTTGCTTTGGAGCATTACACAACCCAAAAGCATAACTCTATAAGCAAACATTCCCCAAGGAGTGGTGAACGTGGTCTTGGTGATCTTTCTCTCTTTATACAAACTTGGTTGTATCCACTATATCCATTAGCAAAACTATAGCACTCTTGGCAGCTTATTTCATCTAAAATCCGATCGAGAATGGAAGACGGTAATGATCCTTCTTTGTTGCCTTATTGAGCTTCCTATAATCAACAAAAATGTGTAGCTTTCCATTATTTTTATTGAGATCACAATGGGAGAAACCCATTCTGAATTCTCCACAGCAAATATAAATCCTGCATCAAGCAACTTATCTATTTCTTCTTTTACAGTCTTGGAAAAATTAGGATTCATTCTATATGGCATTTTCTTTATGGGCTTAGCACCATCTACCAACTCAATAGAATGTTCTACCCAACTTACTTGACAAAGTTCCTTATAATCAAAAGTGAATATGTGTATGTACCTTCGAAAGAGCTGGAGGTAGGATTCCTTCTCACTCTCCATCACAACATCACCAATATTTATTTGTTGGAGACGATCATCAATTTCTTCTTCAGATAATTTTATGGGATCATGAGTTGGTGTGACTGGAAGGATATCCATGACTGAAACATCAACCTCACTTTCTTCATCTTCAGTGTCCACTTCACTAGTACTTGAGTAATCAGAGGATGTCCAATCATCAGTTTTATCACTTGAATCCACAAGTTCTGCCTTATGATGCCAAGGGATCACGTTTAACTTCACCCTCTCTCTACCACGTCCAAGTGTCATGAAGCCTTCATTCCGGTAGTTCCTTGCATGAACTATCCTTAGCCATGGTCTTCCCAACAACATTGGGTACATAAAAATACCATTTTTATTACTTGAAAGTCTACCACACATATAACACCCATAACAGATATTGCCACATTTGAAACTACACCTTCTGGTTTAGTTTTTCCTTTATTTAATGACCTTAACATAAGTGTTGAGGGGTGATCAATTTTTAAACCCAACATATTCATTACAAACTCGGTCATTACATTAACTGCAACACCTCCATCAACTAAGACATCATGAATTGAAATACCATTACATAATACCTCAGCTTGTGGAGTGTAGGGATCCACCTCTGCCTCCAAAACAGGGACCTCAACCTCCTTCCTTTGTTGAGCATTGAGTCCACTTCGCAGCTCCCGCCTCTTCTCAGAAGACATAGCCAAGAGTTGACCATATGTAATATTTGCAGGCCTTTTGGACAGATCGTCTAAGATGGAGTATGGTCCTTGTCCCTGTGAAATCAAAAAATCCTGCACACCCAACTTTCTTCTCCTATGTTTCTTACTAGTTTCTCCTTTCATCTTCTTAGGATCATTTCCATCTTGGTTATCTTTTTCTTTCTTTCTTTTTGTTACAAACACATCTACTTCATTATTTATGCTCTTATCTACTACATCAAAAGAATTCACAGTGTGCTTTCCTTTATCATTATATCTTGTACCAAATGTAGAAGCTCTATTTGGACAATTATACTTATAATGATCCTTTTTATAACAACCATAACATACAACTTCAAAATCTTTCTTTTTGACCTCTATCTCCTCCCGAGAACTAAATTCTTTTCCTTGAAGAAGATTAATAGTTAATTGACCCATCTTCCTGAGAAGATCTTCATGCTTAGTAGATGTACTAGGAGAAATATTTGTGCTCACCGAGAGTGGTTGTGGATTTTTGACCAAAGGTCTTGGTGTAGGCTCTACTTTAGCAACAATTTATTTGGGCTCCTCTTCCATGCTTTCTTCTTTCCTTCTTACAATCTCCTTTGCTTGCTCAATGGTAGTTGGGTGGTCATACTTCACTCATTGTCGATCTCGGCTTCATCCCAAGAATGAAGTTCTTACAGAGAGGAGATTATCCACGCCATTCATTAACCCATCCACTAATCCTTCCTTCTGGATCTGGGCATCGAGCTTCCTCCTTAGCTCTAGAAAATGAGCATGATAATCCCTTATCTTCTCATTATCTCCTTGGGCTAGCTTTGTGATATCGATCATGAGATCTACATATTTATGTTATTCACCAAATTCTTCAAGAAAACTTTCCGTTAATAAATCTCATGAGTTTTCACATTATCACCTAGTGTTTCAAACCACCTAAGGGCTGAACCATCCAAAAAGGTAGGAAAAAATTCAGTCCATTATTCCCTTCTTAAAAGGCCATTAAAAATACAAGATCATTTAAACTCTTGAATAAGCATCTTCATTAGATTGGGCTAAAAAAATAGGAATCTTCCCCATTTCCAAAAGTAACCACAGTGAAATACCAACCCACAAGTACAATCAACAAGACTTATGTGCACAAATAATTGGAATCACTATAATAGAAAATAGAAATGACCACGGTAAACTATGGTAAAACTTGACTTACTGCGGTAAAAACTGACTTTACTGTGGTAAACACTATTCACAATAAAAAGTGAAGTTACTGCGGTAAATACTATTCACGGTAAAAAGTGACTTTACTGCGGTAAATACTATTCATGGAAAAAAGTGACTTTACCATGGTAACTACTATGCATAGTAAAAACAAGGTTACCCTCCAAATGTTTTCTGACTAAGTGGGAATATTTCTCCAGAAAATCCACCAACGAGGAATGGTCCCGACAACGGAACCAAAATGTCAACACCAATCCGGCACTATGATAATTCTTCACTGGGAACTCCTCATGCTATGATTATTAACTAATGCACAGCTCTTAGTTTGGTGGATGTAATTTGGAAACACAAAAACATAACACAAGAATACCATAGACTATGATAAGAAAGAATAATGATAAATCTGAAATATCAGTGTAAATTATAATATCAACATGAAATTGTTACAATCTCACCCATGAGGTTCTTCAAGTGTTATTAACTTCACTTGCCTTTAAACAATAACTATGGGAGAAACTTCACAATTACACCTCTTAATGGCTTCTTTAACACACCTTCAAAATGATGGCTTCCTTTACACACTTACTCATACAATATTTCTCACTACTTTTCTCTATGATAAATGAGGGGGGGCCCTCTTTATTTATAGGAATTCAGGCTTATCCACCTTATTTCTAAGATAGGGTAGGAAATATCTTCCGCCAATCATATTCCATGCCTAAAGTCTTGCCTTTACATGTAGGCTTATCTTCTAAGATAAGATAAACCTTATCATCTCACATGGGTTCCACCTTTTTAGACTTTTCCACAAATAAAATACACAAAATATTTATGACATCACTCTTTGTCCTTATTACAAATATAATATTTCTAATTCCTAATCATGTAGACCCTACGTCTCTACTTATCCCAACTTTGACATTTTAACATTACCGAACCACTTACGACAAATATTTACTTTTTACAACATTCCTATTATACTTTGACTGTTACCGTACTCTACATTATTGGCGGCACATATTGATGGCGCCGTTATCTTCTATTGGACGCCACTACTAATTATACTTAACAACATCCTATTCCTAATACATACATTAATAAAATAGAAATTACGGAGGAAAATTTTAATGTCGACAGGACCTTTGCTTGTTACCAATTTGTTTTAGACAACAACATTTAACAAATTCGGATGAAATCGCCGGTGGACCAACCGTGAATTGATCACATTTCTTGGCCCTTTGACTAATGACTAGGATGCCATGCTACAACTTTTCAGAGTCCCTTTAATCATTTTGATTACGCCATGTGAGAAATCCTTCTTTTAATCATTTTTTAGAGCCTCCATATAGCTGGAATTTAACTTGTCATCCCCTTTTTCTCTCGAGGCAACGCCTTTTTTCACCTTTGCGCTTGCACCTTCATCATTTCATCCTTTTCCCTCCTTTTCCTCTCGAAATTTTACTCAAACTTTTGGATCTCGGCATTTTACATTTTTACACAAGTCCGAGAAAAACTCCATTTCAAAAACATTTCAGATTTACAAATTGAGCTCCCAAATTGATTCAATTGAACTTTGTAGACCAAAACAACACAAATTTGCCAAAAATTTGATGAAGAATGATGCAAAAATGCATCTCCAAAATCCTGGAGCTTCAAAGGCGGTAAAATTGAGTGAAATGCATAGATCTTGTTGATCTTTCCTTTCAAATTTTAATTTGAGCCCTCCACATGGAAAAATGTGATTGGAAATGGGCCTAGGAGCACTTTTTGATATTTTATAACTTTTGGAAAAAGTAAAATTTTGACATTTTCTCCACCCCTCCACCCTCAAAAATGGGCTTGACACGTGTCCCAATGTGGGTCCCAGAGGAACCGTGACTTCATTTTTTCACTTTATACTTATTTTCCAAAAAGGAAAAAGTTCCACATTTTCCCCATGGGCCCACACCTCTGTTTTTGACTATTCAACACTGGCATTACTTTCCTATCGGGGCCGCACTTCAACTTACAATTTTATCCCTTTTTACAAAAGGCAAAAAACCTTAAATGACCTTGAAGCTCTATTTCTCCATTTCCCTACCTACCACATGTCTCAATGGCACATTTTGAGATGGTCCCAAAAAGTAGAGACCCCAAACAAGTGCGGTCTCAACACGTGTCTCAATCTGGAAGAGTCTGTCAAAATTTGAAGGTTCATCGGAAGGTGCCATGTGTCTAAGGTTTGAGATAGTCTCCTTCAGATGGACAGAGAAACAAAAAAAAAATTCTGGACCTTTAAGTGAGCCTCGACCGGAAGGAACTGATCACGATAACCAAATAGAGGATAGGGTCTTTTTAAGCACCAACACGGGGATATAGAAAACATGACAGAGGCCGTAAACTAAGGAATTTCAATGACAAATGGGGTGAGACTAATTTGAGAACCATCGGTCTTATTTCATTAGTTGAGCGTAGAAGCTGGATCGTGCTTTATATCATAACTTGCACAAACTATTTGACAAGGTGGGAAGAAGCAACACCTATAAAGGATTGCACATCAGCTACAACAACTAGGTTTCTATGGGAAAATGTTATTACACGGTATGGATGTCCTTTAAGTTTGACCAGTGATAGAGGCACACACTTTTTGAATGAGACAATCAGAATTTTATTGGATGAATTCATGATTGCACACCATAAGACTACACCATATCATCCTTAGGAAAATGGGACTACTGAGGCTTTCAACAAAATTTTGAGCTAGACATTAACAAAAATATGTGATGCTAAAAGAAAGGATTGGGATGATAAAATATCTTTAGTACTTTGGTCATATTGAACAACATATAAAAGGTTGAACGAAGCCACACTATTTTAGTTAGTGTTTGACGTAGAAGTAGTTCTTCCTATGGAATTCATGTTACCTTCTTTACATATTGTGCATGCTTTGGAGATCTAGCTCATGAGAAAGCCTTAGAATAATGGATTGAAAAGTTAGTCAAGTTGGATGAGCGATGAGAAATAACATGTTGGAGTCAAAAACAAGAGAAGGCCGACATAAAGCATGGCATGACAGAACATCGGGGATTGAAAGCTTGAGATAGGACAAATGGTGCTCCTTTATGATTCTAAATTGTTGTGCCATCCAAGTAAACTCAAAGTACATTAGTTGTTTCCATATGTTATTACTCACATAATTGAAATAGACACTTGTAAATTATAGGTGCTTGATGGAATACAATTACCTAGATACTTCAACAGAGTAGGTGAAGCCCTACTATAAATAAGTCTTCTTGATGTTTGTAATAAGGAATTGTTTCCATTTAGATTAGGTTTTCAATTCTATATTTCCTTAATGTATTTCCTTCTTTGTTGCTATGCTTTGTCAATTTAGTTAGTGTGTTTGTGTAATAAGCACGTTTACATGCAAGAAGCTAATTACTATTCAGAGAATTTTTATGCGTAGAGGACTGTACATACCCTTAGTGTGGGGTGGTTATTGATATCTAGGTACATGACTAATGGAAATAAGTACACATGAAAGGAACTATCTTCTACGGGTGTTATTCAAGTTGGAAAATTGAGAGGAAAAAAAGATTGCTTTTGGAAATAAGGACCATAGTTGGAGATGAGTGAAGAAACAAGTATCATGTGAGGTAACCATAGGCCATGGGAACTACCAAAGGAAGGCTAAGTGGCAAGGAACTCGGTGTGCATGGAGGCACGCTGAAGAGAAGTATGCAACCATAGGAGGGTGCGCTAAAAGGTTATAGCTTGGGCGCAAAGATGTACCGTGGGAAGGAACGAAAATGGTCGATTAATGAGAGGATTGTTTATAGGTGGAGGAGTAATAAATGCACTAAATTTTTGAAAATCTATATAAGGACAAGATGTGAGTTCATTTTTACCATTGGAATCATGATAATTTGAAAGAGCCAAGTGTGATTGTGCTGTGAGAAGAGTATTCAGTGTGAAGAGCGTGAATCGCGACGTGACAAGAAGATTTGTGCATATAGGAATCTTGTATCCCTAGTTACGAAGGGTTTGAGTGAAGCAAGGAATTGAAAAAGAGCTAGGGCACACTAAATCAAACTAGGGTTTGGGTTTGCATGTTGCAGGAGATAAAAGGTGAGTATTTGAATTTGGAAGATTACAGGTTATAGATGGCACCAAAGAAATCACCTGCAATAGGAGTAAAAGGGAAGAAGAAGGTCAAAGTGGAGGTTGAAATGACCCCTGAGAGTAATTTCTCGAAATGTAGTATCCAGAGGGTGTAATTGTGGGTCAGGAATGGGATTCCCACATCCGGAAGAGAAAGATTAGTGACTACAACCATCGTATGACTGAAAATAAGGATCTAGATGTGTTATTAAACACAAAGATGAATAAGCACACAATAGAAGACATGTCGGTGTATGATGACATTGGGGAGAATTTGTTGAAGAAACTTGGGGTTTACCAGTTGTATGAGCTCCCCTACTTTGGGAAATATGAACCATTGTATCGTTGGTTGATGAGCAGGGTACACAAAGATTTATTTTACTTTGTAGGACGTAGGGTAAGGATTACAACCGTGTTGATCTCAACAGTAACAGGGTTGAAAGGCACAGGGGTAGATCTAAATAGTGATTTAACTGATAAATCCACAATCTTGGAGACAAGGAAGGAGTTGGGGTATACCAAAGGTTTGCGCGACATGGAAATTGATAAATTAAATAAGTACCCAATCATTCAAGCAACCGCACACTTAGTGACAAAGTTGAATGACCAAGAAATATGGTCACAAGTAAACACAATGTGGCTACACATTGTGAAGAAGATGTCACAGGGAGTGATTTACAACATCTCCAGTTACATTGCAGAGACTATCATTGAAGAAGCACACACAGGAGATAAGATCAGTTTTGGGGCTGTTCTATTATCTCTGGTTTTTATGGAGATTGGGGTTCCTAGTGGGCCAAAGGAGAAAATCTAGGAATACCCTATAGAGAAACAAGTCATATGCGAAAATATTTGGTAAGTACTTGTGTGATGGATCAATGAGCGAGACCATTCAAGCGGGGGCCGAGATGTGGTATGATAGAATCCATGCAACGTTCAAGAAGAATAAATCATACCCAAGGAGTTACCTTTAGTAGTAGGGAAGCGGTGTAGTTCGCGGTCCACCAACATTTTTGCATTGCATGATTTACGATGAAGGACGGGGCTTGAAGCCCATGGTGCAAACCGTCGTATGCCTTCACAAAAAGATATTTCTAGGCATCAACTCACTTTGGTTTTCGATGCGTGTAGCCTAACCTTCAATGCGCAGACAAGGTAGATTACAACCGCCACACTCGAGAAAGAAATATGTATATCTTGGGAGGAATGCCCACATTAAGAGGCTTATCTCAGATATTATAAGCATGAAGCATGTAAGCTTGGAAGTTGGGGACACTGGAGCAGCACTTGTGTACTTGTAACTCAAGCCCAAGTTGGAGAACACTAAGTATGTGGAGAATGAGTTTGCGCTCCCAGGGCCGCCAAAAGGTAAGCATATAATGGAAAATGTTCCAGAACCTAAGCCCAAAGAGACAATACAAGTAGTAGATGATAAAGAAGAGGAACATGAAGATATTTTTTGGTTTGGATCATAGAGGAAGGAGATAGCCTCCAATTATAGAATAAGTTAAGAGTATGACTACTCCACCCCAGCCTAAAAGAAGGAGATGATGAGGACTTGCATGCAGTCCAAGCAGAGCACCGCTTTAAAAGGGTATCCAGGAGAATAAGGACCCAAGGTGTTACTTCACAATCAATGCATAGATCACCTTGAATCTCTCCACAAAAGGAGAAAATTGAGAAGAGAAGAAGGAATTTGAAGTTGAACAAGGAGGCAAAAGAGTATGAGGAAAGCACACCCAATTCCCCTACACCTTTAGAGAACATGGAAGAACTAGAGGATGAAGAAATGAAGGATGGAGAAGGGTGAGAAAAGGGGGTAGAAGAGACATCGAATGAGAATTCTTAGGGTACAATAGAACAAGCTCGAATCTTGAAGCCCAAGTTCTTAAGGGGTCAAGATCAAAGAGAACAAGTCAAGAATATGTTCCACCAGTCATGGGCTACGTCGAGGACATAGGTAAAATTGTCCGCGCCCGTTTTCGAGTACAATGACACAAAAGGAATTATATGGCTGGGAGATAATGGATGAAGATATGACAACCATGCACACAAGGAAGAAACTGTCATGGTCGATGCACACACAAATGGATGAAATAGGATTTGATGTATGTGAGGCGTCATGTGTATCAAGGATTTTTAAGAAGACACCTCGGGCCAAAAAACATAACGGTAAATCCTCTTTGTCATGTCGGATGAACAAGTGAGAAACACATTGGTAAAAGTATCAATAGAGGTGGCACAAAAAAATATGGATAAGGATGCAATAATTAGGGCCGAGGGAGGAGATCAAGGTGAAGGATGCATAAATAGCGTGCCTAAAGCAAGAAAAATACTTGGTACATAAGAAGAACGTTGTTGCCATCAGCATGAGAGGAAGTTGGGGACAATATCATGAAAGTGAAGCCACACTTAGAGCTAAGGGTACCCAAAAATTTCTTTCGGCAATGCACTATGTAAGTACCTTGGTGGAATTGGTGCTTGAAGATGAACCTCTGCGCATGCCAGAACCAAAGGATCTAGCACAAGAAGTAGAGAGAGAAAAAGCTTCGGTGATGTGAAAGATTGAATCATATGAGGGGTTCCTTCAGAGCTTATAGGAGGAAGTGAAGAAAGCAAATAAAGCATTGAACATTTGTACAGCCCCAGAAGCATTTATAAGAACTAGGACCATTATAGAGGATAGTGAAGTCCTGAAGGCCATGAAAGATGAGACCTTGGGCCATGTAGAATGATTAGATCTTGTCAAGTAGAAGTGCGAGGCCCTTACAACAGCTCAAGAACCACACAAGGAAAGGCTAGATGAGCTTGGGAAAATCATCACACAAAAGATGGACTTATTATAAGGAAGAATGACTGCCATGTCCAACATTGTGTTGGTCTTGTAAAATGAGAAAGGAGAGATTTCAAAAGATGAGTTACAGTCAATTACACTAGATATTCTAGAAAAGGTAGAGGCCATGCTCAATGATTGGAAGACTTTAGAGGTGGAAATAAAAGAGGAATATCTAGAATTTATTCCTCAGGTTGAAGCAGAAGATACTACAGGGTAAAGACATTCTTTTATTCATTAAATTATTTCTATCTCTTTATTCACATTCTTTGATTCATTTTGGAGACAAACCATTGCTTCGGGGTGGCAATGCAATTAGTGTGGGGTAATGTTGATTAGTTAAAATCTAGCACTTAGCGAAGAACATACATAAGGTTCGTGCGAAAGAGTAGAGTGCATTCAAAAGTGCGGAAGGATTGGAAAGGAATCACGTGTTGGGAACATCGACAAATTTGGGACT
The DNA here is from genome assembly GCA_018340775.1 of Taxus wallichiana var. yunnanensis. NCBI lineage: Eukaryota > Viridiplantae > Streptophyta > Pinopsida > Cupressales > Taxaceae > Taxus > Taxus wallichiana. The sequence goes on from CM031241.1 coordinate 408,593,794, forward strand.
TAGCCATTTTCACGATGAGGAGTTATTTTTGGAGATAGCGTGTGGAACACACAAACTAGTTGAAAACTTGCACGACACGAATTAGATATTTTTGGAGGACCGGCTACAAAGCGCTTTGTATGGATATAATATGAGAATAGATTTACTATTGACAGTTAACTAGAATAAGTCTATTTTTAGTGCACTTACATGTGTGGCTATTATTGTAACGATGCATGGATAATAATAGCATGTGACCTATTTTGGGATTAGATAAGTGGTGAAGGGAAATTCCCCACCCTTATAAAAATGTAATGAACTTTATAGTATAGGGTGGTGAGAGGGCATGTAAGAACCGAGTTATTGTGAGATTACGCTTCCAAATCTGATGCACGCATAGACTATGGTACTATTTATTGCAATAAGCTTATGTGTTTTATCATGTTTGATGCAATGGAGTGTGTTGGCTAAATCAAAGTGTCAAATCCTGAGAATAATTGGTTCGTGCATGTTTGATTTCATCATGGTTATCTCTTAAGTCTGTATTCTCTAGATTTAGATATGAATATGTCTTGTAGAATGATATATTAGTCATAAATCTGAATTCTTTAAGTCTTCATCATGCTAACATCCTACAACAACAACCCTAAAGAGGGGCTTGGTACCTTTGCGTGCTTCGGGTGAGCACTCAGTCTAGGTTGAGTGATGTGCCAGCGCGCTAGGATTTTTCTCGGTGAATTCTAGGTTGCATCACCATTTTAAATTTTTTTCCTTGATCAACCAACAAGTTAGTTTTCTAACAAGGCTCTTTTCCTCCCGTACTTGGTCCTCTAGCAAGTGGTTTTCAAACCAAGACCGCCAATAATGCCCGAGGGTTTTAATTGTTGGTTTTTTTCTTTTTTAAAGTTTTTTTGAAAAATTTGAGAAATGATGACATGAGAAATATTAACAATAAGCTAAATAAATCCTCATATTTCTTCCAAATGTATCAATTTTTTTATTATTTCTTCGTCCTTGGTCCGCGTAATGATAATCAATAACTCATGATTGATGTATGTTGATGTTGCTTCTCATTTTATCTATGATAGATCAAGATAAGGTGCCCTCCGCTTGATGAAGTTATGGACAAAAATCTATCCATTATGATCTCTAAAAACATTCCTTGTCATGAGATTATCCTGCAAAAATTTGAAACAAACAAAACCTTTCCATACAAGCATAACATCACCATATAAAATAATTATCAACAACATAAATATTAAGAGGAAAATTTGAATACATATGGAAGAAATTATTTCAGCCTACTTTAGAATGATTGATGGTTTAGGAATTAGTATTATTAATAATGGAATATTATTGTGAAAAATAAGAACTCCCTCAAATAATTTCTCTTATTATGATGATGCATATGGTTTCAACTAATTCCTGAATATGGGTGGAGTGAAACAAAATGAAATGTCATCAATTCTTTTATTCATGAAATGTGTAGAAAAACTAACTGTTATTTGTACAAGGAAGGTGAAATCTATAAAATATGGATGCTAATGTTGGGTGGTGGTTTCTAATAATGACTTGAAATTTAAGTATTTGGAATAGATGGTTGGTGGAAATGGAAAATGTAATAACATAATTAAATATAGAGGTGGACAACATACATGGATTTTTAAATTTGAAGGTCAATGTTTTCATGAGCCGTAAATAATATTTGCATGGTTCTTGCAACTCCAAACTCTATGTTTCTACCATGTTTTTAAAATAACATCAATGAATAGCTTGTTTGATCAATCATTCTTCCTGCAAAACCTCATTTTCTATTAAGAAAATTGATATAAGTTTTTTTCCTAATAAAAAATGATACTTGAGCAGATTTCAACATGAGAGTTAAGAAAACAACACTACTATTTTCCACAAGCTTTCCGTCATCTTCTTCTTTGGATGGGAAATCAAAAGCGGGGGTCTAGGGGAAACACCCTTTTACACTCCTTGTCATGATACAAGGTGGGGTTGAGGACAACACCCCTCAACGCCAAGCCCAAATTACCACTTTTGTAACCAGAACATTGCTTATTGTTGAAGATGTTTTTTTTGATTTTATGTTATCTTGAAAAGCTTGATGAAAACATTAAATTCTTGCTAATTCTAGCATCTTCATTACTTAGAAATGATTAATTCCATAGTCTCACATCATATATGTATGTTTTTGTGTTCTAGTTTGCATGTCAACAAGTCTAATTATTTGGGGCCATCATTATTTTTTACAAACTTTAACATCCCATGGAGATTAACAACAAACACACAAAACAAAATTAGTAACTATAATGGAGACCGTATTTTATAATTCCTAAGTCAATTGTAAATTATTTCTAGAAAACATTAGTGTTTCTATTTCTATCGGGAGTTATTGCTTAAGTTTAGAAATAATCTCAAACATTGTTGCATAAACTTAGCAACTAACCAACAAAAATAATACGTCATAAATTTGGATCCACTAATGTAGGAGAAATAATTCCAACAATCGTGAGTTATAAAAAGTAGTGATTGATGCAATAAAATGTAGGACTTACCATCAATGAGATTTTGTTTACCCATGCAAGATCTTGACCAATTTAAAGCATGTTTTTTTATTTTCTATATTTAATGATGCATTACTTTAAGTATTCTTATCTGCTAAATTTTTACATGCAATCATTTTGAATTTATTTGATCTATTTTTTCCATGATTCTTACATCATTTCCAGATTCTAAATGTTTTTTTTCTAGCATGTGGTGCATGCGGTTTCTCCATCTTTTCATAGGGCGTTTGATTTTTATGATCCTTTCAAATTGGGGAGCAGATAATGCATGCTTTATATGAATTGTTTATTTGCTACAAATTAGTTTTTAACCAAGTTGCACATGCAAATATTCCCATGATTGCACTATTATCATGTAATTTGAATATATATATATATATATATATATATATATATATATGATTGACCGTGTTCTTCTTTATAATGGTTTGGACATTAAAAATAAGAGTTTCAACCCAATCTGATTTCTCTCATGAAAAATATAGACATCATTAAACCTTACACAGACATTAAACATACCTCTTTCGATTGATGGTTTTAAATAATTTTGCTACAATTTCATATTGCAGATTGTCTTCATCTTAATGCAGGTCCAAATTCTTCAAATCCCCATGTTCTATCTCCAAATATAAAATCACTACTTTTTCCAACAAGTTTATGTTAGTAATTTATAAAATACGGTTCTCTTACCTAAAGGATTCAATACCCACAATTGTCTTGAACTCTTAATTTGGAAGCTACGGGAACTCTTTTATAGATCTATTTTAGCATAAATCGAAAATTGGTGTAGTGTGATTTTTTTCTTCTTTATTTTGAAAAATGAGTGTTTGTATATTTTTGATCATTGTAATTCCATCTCCTTGTAAACCTCATCCATCAAATTCCTCATCCAATCTGTAGTAACATTTAATCCTTCTTTGATAATAATGTTAGCATTTACATTTTCTACACAATTATGTTAGTATGAGATGGGGGGGTCTAGATCATAATTGCAAAAAAGTAAATTTTAAATTGCTTGTATAAAAATAAATCTAGTCTAATTTGTAGAAATATAAATCTAGTCTATTAACATGAAAATAAATTCTAATCGATTTGTAAGAAACTAAATATAAAGAAACCATCATGAAGTATCTCATGTCACAAAAGTTTCTAAGAGACATTCCCTCTCACAAGGAACTTGTTTATCTACTGCCACTAGAAAATTCTCTTAGAAAATTTTGAATCTCCTAATAACACCGTGTTCCCCAAAAATGGTGCCAAAATGATGAGGGTCGTCAATCCTCAACATTAATAATGTCAATCCAGGGTTGGTGTCTAAAGGCTATATGCAAAAGGAGAAAGAGATATCTGGTAATGGCCCCTTCTACCAAAAATCCACACTTGCATGAATTAAAAAGCACACTTGTAGGAATTAGAAACACACTTTGTAGGAAAATAAATTCACACTTACATGAAATTAAAACACACATTGCAATAAATTAAAAATCACACTTTGTGGGAAATTAAATCACACATTGCAAAAAGGAAATTGCTTAATTAAAAATAAACACATAAAACACATTGAGGTTTACAACATATTGTACATCAAAAGGATAATTACATTGTATGAAGAAAAAAAAACAAAAGTAATTACATAATAAGTAAAATCAACATAAATATAAATATACAAATCCATCTTCCTTAGAATGAGTGGCTATCAGTTGTTCTGCAAGAATCAATATAGAAGCCTATGCACATCGAAGAGGTTACACTTCCAATGGTGATGTTAACACTCTAAGTAGTAAGTAAGAAATCGAATCATAAATGAAAATCAAGTATGAAAGAAATAAGGTTGATCATTCTTATAGATAAAAAATAAGAGGTACATATAGGAGTGATGTGTAACTCCTGCATGACACATGGACACAACCCTAACTAACCCTAATGACATATGATCTCACTAAGTGAGATGACTAACCATATGTGGTGGACAAGACATTGAATTATTACATTTAAGCTGAGGTAGAGGTCATGGAAAGTTAAAATAGAAAAATAACTCCCATAGAAAAATAAGAAATATGTGTCAATGGGGCCCAAAACTAAAGGCATGATAAGGTACCCATTTACAAACACCATCTCTCTGGAAAATAAGAAGAGGAGAAAATGGGTCCTAGAAACTAGGCCTGATGAGGTACCCATGTACAATAAGGATCTCAAGTAATGGAGGAAAAACCCTAAGGAAAAAACATCCACTTACAAGAGATAAAATACTCCCCTAAACAACCTAAGAAAGATATGTCATATGGGTCCTAAAAATGAAAGACCTATTAAGGTACCCATCTACAAACTAAAATATCTATGGAAGAAGGAGACGAGAAGAGAGGAAGGAGATAAGAAAGATAAGAGAAGATGAGAAGCTGCATTAGACCTCACCCAAGAAAAGAGCAAAAATAAGGATACTTGGACTCAATAAAGGGCTTGGTGAAGAAGCCTACAACAAATATAAAGTCAACAACTATATGAATTCTCCAAAAGAGTGTCATAATGTGGTCTTACTTTGTAGAATAAAAATATCCATCCACATTGAACAATGTTCATGCCCTTTGTAGGGATAAAAATAAAAACTGGAAGTCCTCCCACTCAGTAAGGAAGCCAAAGGCAGTAGTATGAATAAATTTGAATTTGGTCCACTAGAATGTGACATAGGTCTAAAAAATGAGTGCAAAGGAACTAAAGGTAATTCCACAAGCATAGAATTGTCGAGTGTAAGAAGGAACATCTGCACGAAAGGATGCCCAAGTGAAGTAAAGGTAAAAAAATAACCTTCATAATAGTAGAAAGAGGATCTACAAGCAAAGGTGTATCAATCATGGTCTTTAAAAAAGTGAAAGTAATAAGTCCTAAAAGGGAACTTCCAATAAAGGATATGAAGGACTTCTTTGAAACACCTATTAAACGATGAGAAAATCCATGTACTACATCATAAGTAAGCACTGCAAAGAGATGATGAAGGTCTAGAAGATACTCATCCCAAAATGGTGGATCGAAAAACAAAAGAGCAATGTCATATATGTATGAATCATTTACACATGAAGGAGGAGGAGTAGAAAGGACTTCACACATTGGAAGTGGAAAGGAGGCATATGCAATGAAGGTATGAGGCTGAGAATAATATTTCCTAATGTTTGATGGGAGGGGAGGACTGTCAACATTCTCTGAAAGTTGGCCGAGAGAAGGAGGAGAGAAGTCTTCATATGTACTCTCATCATTAGAAATAGAAGAACGATCCTCATCATCAAGAATATGAACAAGTAAATTTGTGTTAGCATAACTTTCATCATATGAGGAAGGAAAGGATACAATCCTATCAATGGGAGAAGAAATAATGAAAATATTTGAAGGGTCTCTAAATAAGGACTGAAGAATGCTCCAAATAGTGTGAGGAAACTTTGTGTGTGCCACATGATGGTGGAGAGGCTTGGAAATGTATGTCAACAAATGACCAATGACCATGCTATAAGTGTCAAGCCAATCTTCAAGCTAATCAGGATCATTAAGGGCGAGGCACTTTTGTATGTGAGAACAAAAATAGGTCATCATGAATGAGAAAAATTCCATGCTCGAATGCCACAATGCATAGTTATCCCTACCAAGAATAATATGTGGAGGCTATAATGCAAAAATGGTCCTATGAAGCATAGGTTTGGGAAAATAAATCTCCATGGTGCATCCACAAAAAAATAGAAGTACAAAATGCAAAAAAGAGAGGTGCAAGAATACACACAAGGTTGTAAGATTTCAGACTCATCTAAGAATGCGTCTACATATAATAAAACACCCAAGAACAATGATAACCCCCCTATTTACAACACTTTATAAGTAGTGTGTTGATTACAATAGGGTGTGTTCGTGGAACCGTTGACCACTCGCCTTCCAAAGTAGGAGATGAATCGTGCAAGAATGGAGACTACAATAAGTCTTAGTTGGAAGCAATGAACAACATGTAAAAATAATACAAAAAAACATGTGATAAAGGAATAAGGGAAAAAATAGATTCTCGTGTGAGAAAAGTTTCTCACATTGCATAATGGGGCTCTCTTACCGCAAGGTTGTGGTGGACGTGCTCACTAGCCCGCAAGCAAAGAATAACACTACAATGATGAAAAAAGGGCTAAAAATGAGTCCAAAGGACCTCTAAGACACAAAGGAAGGGCTCCTAGAACACCAAACAACCAATAGGAAGGGCTCTACACACTCCAAAACTGGTTAGTAGTAAAAAACTACTAATAATGATATAAAATCATACTTTGAATTTTCCCTATTAGTCTAATTTAATGATAAAAAAGGAGAAAAAATGATGATAACATTAAATGAACGATTAATGTTTAGCTACTAGAGATTAAGTAATTAAAGAGTTAATTAAATTAATTAATACACCTTATTATAAAATTAGTTCCCTAATTAAATAACTCCTAATAAACAAGACCCACTTTAAAAAATTTGACGATTGCTTAACACATTAAACCTACCACCTAAGATTTAATAAACACACCCTTTACTTTAATTAATCACTTAATATAAAAAAACCACCGATTATCAATTAAAACTTAGGTTTTGAAATAAATAATGAAGTGGTCAATGGTTTGAAAAAGTGATAAAATTGACCAAGGGTTGGCACCCAACTCAATGTGGGGCTCGAAGGCGGGTGAGACGATTAGACAGGAGGGTTGGCGAGAATGAGTCACGTAGACTCGGTCGAAGTGGATGACAAGGAGACCAAGTCGGAGCAGGAGACATGGAGGAGTGGGTTACCAGGAGATAGGTTGAGGAAGGGATCCCAAGATGACTCACAAAGCAAGTAATTTGTTACATAGCCAAGTAGGGTGGATGATCAATAGTCGAGGTCAATGACATACCAAGAGGAAGAGTATATGGATTAAAAACCAAGCCAAACACAAGGGGATGAAGAGCAAGCCTGAGAGAACATGTCGGGAAAAGGAAAATAGCTCGCTTGGAAATAAGAAACTCACATACCGAGATAACCCAACTCACATAACAATCTCAGCCCGATGTAATGCCTAAACAACTTGCAATTAAAGATAAACCCGACTTGAGGCAACAAAAAAATGATAGATGTTGAGACGGCTCGTCGAGCCAAGAAAAAGCTGTAGGAAAAGAGTAATGAGAAACAAAGAATTTTTTTGACTCTCCATGGAAGAGGTAAGACATCTTGAGGGGGAAAATAGGTCCAAATAAAAATGCACAAACCAATCAAGAAGGTAGAGAAACATGGACTTAGCTAGCTAGGGAAATCGCCACCCAACTTGCTTCTGAGCTCGCCGAGCCAAGAATGAGCTCTGCTGAGCCGAGGGGAAAGGAAGAAGGTGTAAACATGGTTGGAGGTGTAGAGTAGAGAAGGAGGTAGGGAGAAACCAACGGAGAGGTTTTACCAAAAACTGAAATTTTTAATAAAAAATATGATAAAACCGAGAAAACAAAACCTACGTCCAAAAATGGAGCTTCCTTTAAAGTTAGTCATGCAGCTAGCTAGTTCGGTTGAGAAACACCAAACTTGTACATGCACAATGAGAAAAAATACACAAAATCCAAAATATGAGATGGTTAAATATGCTAACAAGATTCGAAAGGATGATTAAAAACTTTCATGAGAATCATGAAAATAAAAAATGAAGTAATTATAAACCAAAATCAAATGAGTGCAGGTTTACCAAACAATAACCTTGATACCATATCAGATTGTTTTGCAAGGAGAAATACAAAAACACATGCACATTGAAGAGGTTGCACTTCCAATGGTGACATGAATGCTCCAAGTAGTAAGCAAGAACTCGAATCACAAATGAAAATCAAGTATGAAAGAAACAAGGTCTAACATTCTCATAGATAAAAAATAAGAGGTACATATAGGCGTGTTATGTAACACATGTTCATGACAAGTGGACACATCCTTAACTAACCCTAATGACCTAAGATCTCACTAAGTGAGATGACTAACCATATGTGGTGGACAAGACACTAAATGATGATGAGACGAGTCATATACACCAACAGTGGCCAAATCATTCATTGGAAGAGGATTTTAGTCAAGACTATTTACAAATGGAAAGAATGAAATCTTGGATTGATTAAAAAAAAGTTTATTACATTATTATGTGTGGGAGGTTGCATATATAATTCAATGCTTCCAAACACCTCCTTATTTTAAGGCATACATCTTTATCAACTAAGATTTCAATCTATTCAAAGAAACGTCAATCTCCACAAAATATGGAGAGAGCTTATCTAACTCTAACTAAAAATCCAAATTTCTTATTTTATTGTTGACGATAAAAATACATATTGATTATTCTTTATCCCTGAGACCCCTATTTGTTCTAGGATGATTGCAACACGTCCCCCTCCATCTACCACCCTTGGAGGGATTTCTAATATAGAAGAAACACCACAACTAAGAAGTTCGCCACATGCAAGAAGATTGCAGTTCCCTTTCAATGCGAGCAATCACCCACCCAATATGATAGACATCATTTTCTACACTCCCCACCAAGGAGTAACACAAGCAATCATTTCTCACTAACATCTAGAGTGGTAACACACAAAAGCTCTTGCAATTTTTTTGAAAACCAACATGTGTTCTTTCTTCACACAATCTCACGTGATGGCACTTAAGGATGAGGTGAAGGAGAGAGTCCCCTCCAACATCCTCACATAACGAGCATTAACAACCAAGAGAGGGATCAACCAACCCAATCCTAACCACGTTGACTACTAAGGACAAACCCTTCTACCCAAGCATTAAGAGGCCAGAAGATGGCTTCCACATAAACATTCTCATAGTGAGCCAACTTGATATAGCTTTGAGTTTGTAAATAATAAAATAACCATAAAAATATGTATTTTTAGAATGAATTCCAAAAGTAGATAACAATTCCACCCTTAGATTTATGCTCACTACGTAACTCTAGTATTCATCCCTAGAGCTCTAATATCTAACTTCGAAGCTATAATAATCAAATCCAAAGTGATCCGGGAAGAATCCAAAGCATTCTAGGAATACTTCAAAGTGTTTTGGGAAGACTTCAAAGCATTCTGGGAAGACTCCGAGGCCATACTAAAATGGCTATAAATTTTTCATATGAACTCGAATCAAGATGATTTTTTTGAACTTGCATAATTTTTCAAGAGGAATATGAATATGCAATCAGATTTGGGTTTAGATATATTCTTGATAACTGTTTTTCACTTTTTCCTAAACATATGCTTAAGGAGCCACTCATAGAACTACTGAACATTTCTAGAGCTAGTGAAGGAACCTTTGGAGCTAATACAATGATGAAATAACAATATATGGAGATGATATGAGATATTTTGAAGATATTCCAAGGTTGGTTGTAGATGGTGCTTAGTGCTTAAAATACCTTATCCAATAATTATAGAAAAATATGAACTGTGTATGCACAAATTGACATCTTTTTCCCAATAATCATTAGAAATAACTAATAGAAAGATAAACATGCATTGTAAAGAAATAATCATGATATACACTCTCTATTTTATCCTAAATAAACAATTAGTTTAGAGATTACACTTAGATCTACTTTATATATGCAAGGAAAGAGAATGTAAAATCTTGTATAAAATGGGCCATTTTAGGCTCATCACCTATTAAAATTGAAGGTTTGTTTGTTGTTAAAAGAAACTATAAAGATTTTTAGGAAGTCAAGCCTTCTCTTAAATGGGCCGGTGATGGTTTTTACATTGATATCACATTAAATGAAAATAATATCTAGTTGTCACCCATTGTGTCATGTGATAGCAACCCTTTAGCTGAAACACTTGACACGAAAGTGTTCGACTCTTTTATAAAGGGATTTATAGAAATGAGGATTTAGTCTCCTCTAGAGACTAGATCACATGGTGAGAGATTAAGAAAAAATTTAACCTGATAAGCTTAGATTTTCCCTCTATCCTAAAAATTTGGGAGCTTATGTTGGATTTCAAGCTTCACAATTTGGACCTTTAACCACCTAAATCATGGTGGTAGGATTTGAGATAGAATTTTTACATTGCATTTCAAAATTACAGTATGGGTCTAATTTTTTTTGTTGATGAGACCCTTTTCCCCTTCCCTTAAAGAACTAAATTCTCATCGAATCTGAATTTCAGCCCCAAAAATTAGCTTATTCTTCTTAATCAGGTTTGGAACTTCAACCTAGAGCCTAAAATTTGTCATTGTTAGGGTGTTTCATATATTGATGCCTTCCTTTAGGGGAGAGATTCAAACACATTGGTGTTCTTAACCCTACATTCCCTATTTGTGCCCATCTTGTAACATACAAACATTTGTACAATTCTTTCCCGCATGTCATTGTGCTTAGTGTTAGATCCATTCCCTTTTCTAGCCTTTCCATGCTGAGCCTTTCACTTGGAAAATGGATTTTTTGGGTGACCACTCAGATTGGATAGCTTAAATAGTTTCAATATGGCTTTTTTAGAGCCATAATTTTTTTCAGGTATGGAAAGCTAGAAATGCAACTATTTTTGACAATAATGATATTTCACAACAATTATCTCCTAATGACAAGGTTTTTGTGATATATGTTGTACTCTTTTACATCAAGGTGAAATCTCAAATGGTGGCCTTGGAGTTCTAGCATTTTTATTAGTTTCTCGATCATCGTGAGTGTGCTTTATGCACCATATGCTTTGAGTGTCACTTGATTCATCATGAATGGATCTTCCACTTGTGGTCAAAAAGTACAAATGGAGCCTCTCTCATGACATCCCTCCCTCTCTGGTTCATGGTTTCTCCTTTGCTTTTCCACCTCATTGTGGTAGTTGGAGGCCACTCCTTGGAAAAGTGGTTGGAGTCCATCACCTAAGCGGGGAAACGCGTTGCGATAATTTGTTACATTGGGCATATCTAGATTTGAGTGGTGTGACTGTAGGGGTATTTCCCCTCTCTAGTTAGGGAATTATGGTGCCTTTGACTCTGCAAGGTAATGAACAAAACCACGAAGGTTCGTTCATGACCGATCCCACGATGGATTATCCATCTAGTTTGGGGAGCCTATCTTAAAAAGATGATTCATCATCCCCTCGAAGAGATGATTCATCACCCCATCCAAGTGTTGTTGTTGTTTATACATAAATTCTCTAGGCTTGTTTTAATGTAATTTGTTTGCCCTTTTGACATTTTTATTGGTTTTGTGATTCCTCCAAAATTTTTGATTTTCGAATACGTGTGGCATTGTTTTTGGGCTATGACATATTCGACCACCTTTTATCGTAACCACTTAAAGTAATATAATGATGTTTTCTAATTAAAAAAGTTAGTCAAGGATTTATGAAGGGAGTTCCCCTTTTACTTGTATGTAGCGATAGGTCATTTAGAATTTGTTATAAGAATAAAATGAAATTTCTTTGTATACTAGAAACTAATGAAGTTTTTGTGAAGATGAGGTTGAAAGTGTTATTTACTATTTGGAAAAGACTCATATATTTTTCCATAATATTTGTTAATGTTTCTTAAATAATTCTCTATAAATCGCTATCCAAATATCTTTATTTTTAGAGTTTTCTTTATCATTTGTAAAAGATTCCTAAATTTTCTCTACAATACTTGTTAAAAAATTTAAATGACCCCCTATAAATTAGAACTCTAATGTCACTAATTCTGAAATTTTTGTTTGTTATTTGGAAAAGAATACTAATTGTTTTCTACAATATCTATTAACTTTTTAAATAACCTTAGAATCCTGTATAGATCACAACCATAATGTCGAAGATCTTGTTATAAATCACAACCCTAATGTCACTAATTTTCTTTCATTATAGAAAAAGGTGGCCTTGTTTTCAAATTCACATCATGTAGGTGAGTTTCAAGTTGGAAAGTTTGACTTGTGTAGTGATATATTTTTTTAATAAAATGCTTTCCTTCTTTATGTTTATTCAATTGTGGATGGTTCTTATAAATATTTATCTCGTAGTTTTTAAATGATTAGTTAAGTTGTTTCTTGTCGTGGTTGAAATAATTTTTATATTGGAACACATCAATATATTAACAACTCAATGCAAAAAGGCTACAATAAAAAAGTTTCCAAATAACTCACATCCCAAAATACACACCAAAACGAAACACGATGATAAAAAATGCCACAAGTAGCAAGTCCTAAAAACATAAGGATGAAGGAACAAACAACACCATAAAAACACCAAATAAGGAAACCAAAATAAGCTAGATAGTATAATTTAGGAAACATGAGAGTATCAAACACAATTAGAAACAACACTAGGGGTGGTGGTGGATCAACCTTGGGGGATAATCCCTCCAAAAGGCTCTTGCATAGTTAAATCAACAATGGTCCACCCATTAGGATTATAAGAATTATATTTAATAGGAAAATGAACCATAATGCCCTAACCACAGGGAGAAAAATTGACTATAGTAACCCCACCTTGTGTTAGAGGTGTCCATTATGACGAGCTAATCACCACCTTTCCTTGAGGATGCAGAAAATCAAACAATATTGTTGAGGTGGCATGGTGAAGAGTTATCCATGCACTAGAGAGGAGTGGAAGCTATATGAGTGATTATAGTAAGTAAAGGGATCAAACAAAAATGATCTAGAGGAACCCGAATCATGGTTTCCTCCATAAATGGTTGAGAAATTGCTGAAAATACTGAAATTCAAGTGCCACTTTATGTGCTTGGGCATGCATATAAAAATCACATAATAAATCAAAACCAATTTATCAATAATTGGAAAATCACAATGAGATATCTTCATTATTAAAGATAGCAACATTTATAGCTTCCCAAAACTGAAATAAAATTATAGCTCCAAAAATATTCCATAGTGAAGTTATGTAGGTAGAGTAATTAGAGTGGTCATAAAAATCTAACTTCTACGAAAAGGGTTCAAGATGATAATCCTGAAATAAAATGTGTATCCAACACCACTAGATCGGGAATGGGGAAAGACAAAAACAAATGTTTGAAGGTACTGAGATGAGTATAAATGGGACACTTTGTTTTTGAGACACTAATGTGTTCGAGTCTATTTCCTAGAGGTAATCCTTGGTATATAAAACTCCACAAAAGACATATTTTCAAATATAATTTAGACTTACAAACCCCATCGAGGCTATAAATCCACATTTTAGGAGAGGAGTTCAAATCCCTATGTGACTTAATATATCCAAGAGAAGGTGAGAATGGGATCATTAATCTGTAGAGTAGACCTGGGCTATAATGCTTAAAAGTAATGTTAACATTCCATCTTCAATCACGCCACCAAAAAATTGGGGGCTACAAGCCTCAATTTTGAAGAATGACATTTGGTATAAGCTTCTAAATTTTGAGAATTGAAGGTAGTTTAGAATTACCAAAATTTAATTTCCTCTTGAGATCTAGTTCATAAGTCTAGTTTCTACATGAGATCCAATCTAGAATTATAGAAATCCCTTTCTTGAAAAATTTGAGAACTTTAATGCTAAATTTTTTGGAAGGGAAATGCCATTTCTATTCATAATGGGATACCAATAGATTTTGTGGTAATTAAACAATAAATACAATTTGAAACCATCACCAACCCATTCAAGAAAAGACTTGATAAGATCATGTGATTTCTAGATACTCTTAGCAACAAACGAGATTTCAATTTTGATAGGAGCCAAGGTGATAATTAATGTATGTAACCCAATATTATTATAACAAATCCTTCCATATAACGCACCAAAAAATACAATCTCTAAGAAAAAACATTTCCAAGCCTCATTTCCATCAATGAATTTCACCACCCACTTTTTACATGAATAAATACTTTTTCTGTACACTTTAATGATGCCCACACCTCCTTTTTACCAAGGTAGACAACATACATCCCATACAACTCTATGGCAACCTCTGGCTTTCCCGGGATTATCCTAAAGAAAGTTTTTAAGTAGTTTGACTAGTTTTGAAAAAAAAGCCTTGGATGTGTAGACACTCAAATTTGGCAATTCACTCTTTGACAATGATAGTTTTGACATTACATTCTTGCCAATATAAATACGAAATTCCCATTTCCTCTTGGCACAATCTGAGGTCTCTTGTTTATCTTGATTATCCTTGCGTAATGAAAAGTCATCAAATTCTAGTAAAACAATGCATAAAATCCATATTCAAACATCACATAATAACTTCCAAACTTTAGATTGCATGTTTTCCTTCCATGGTCAAGGTCATATAGTTTGGTCAAGATAGTATATCTAGTCCTAGCCAACTTATATGGTCTTAGACCGACATGTCCTCCAAATTTTCTTTCAAATTAATATCTTTTTTTGGGTCTTCTAATCTCTCTGGGTCGGCCTTTCCTTGATAAATCATTTATGAAACCCTATATAAGTAGGTAAACACTACCTAATTTTCTAACTAGGGAGTCCTATGACACTACATTGATACACTCACTTCTAACACTTGCAAAATGCATCTAAGTCTCCCTAAATCTTCGAATAACACATCTAAAATCATTAGGGAAGAAATGTCTATAGGTATGAAGCTTCTTACTAGATCAAGACAAAAATCTATTTCATCTATAAGAACTCAAAAGTCCTTACCCCAAGTATCTTAGCAAGAGGCACCTCAAGTCAAGCACGGTAAAATATGGTTTTTAAACTTATTTGCATTCATTCAGATATCACATGCTAGGTGGAGAATGACATGTAGTTTTAAGCCTCTTTAGAGTAGTGACAATATTGGAGCTGCACAGGGGTACCCAAAACCCAATAAATGTTTTGTTTTGTAGGAATTCTCATACAAGGTTAGGATTTGTAATGATGATTGAAGTATTCGAATAACTTTACAACATGATAAAAATTAGGGTTTGACAATGAAATATAGTTTTAGGCAACTGACAGTGTGTAGAAGCTACAAATTTTAGAATTGACCGGGTCCAAGACCATACGAAGGGTCAAGACTGCATGCAGTATGGTCCTTGAAGAATTGTATGGTCCATCCCCAAGTTGATTTCTAATCACAACCTCTAGAATGAAGCTTGATCAATTATATATCTCACTGCTCCAATAGAGCATCCTCCCATAACTTTCCAAAATCATCTATAATCAGCTAAGTGTAATCATTCCTTTATGTTTGCAAGTTTGTATATTATTTAACATATTAGTTATAATTATAACACCATTATCCCGGTTGGAGTATTTAATGTTCAAAGTTAATTAATCAAAATAATTACATGTTGTTAACCCTTACATCATTTAATGTGCTAAATCACTAAAATCAATTAGGTTTGATATTAAATGTAATTAGGGTGTGAATAAGGAAACCAACAAAAGGTGTAATAGACATGAAAAATTACAAGAATTTTAGTGAAAACCTAGAATTTAATAGTAAAGAAATAGGCTTAGAAATCTAAAATTAAATCTTTTTCTCAACTTTGTTAATTACATATTGCCATAAATATGATGAAGTGTTGTCAAAGGAAAATATAATCCCCAAGAGTTTTAATTTATTATGGAAATTCACTTCCATGGGAATTTATTCAACCAATCGAGGCATGAGCCACAAACTCTATCTATAACCCAAAGTTTTGAACCATTAAAAGTTAGATTCTAAGGCTTGACAAAAAGTGTCAATGCGAACATGGCTTCACTTGCATTATCCTCATTTTATCTAATGGAAGAAAGGAATCATCAATGAAGTGTTCATTGATTTAATGTAAATTGAATTAAATATAATTTCAGAGTAACTAATGGAACAAGGGTATAGAAATGATAAAATATAATAAATGGAAAAGCCAAAAACATGAAATAATATGAAAACATGAGAGAGAGAGAGAGGGTGAATTATCTAATTTCTAAGTGATATAGAAGTGATTTGGCTAGATGAATAACTGAAATAGGCTGAAAGCACCATCATCCATGTTCATTATAGGTTCTAAGACCTAGAAATGTGCGGGATAGAAGTGCCTTACGGAGGAAATGAACACCCATGCGCTAGTGAGTGGGTCAGGGCACTAGTTTCCACCAATATGCTTAGGTTGTGATCCTTACAATGCAGGAGGATCTTTATTGTCGATCTCTATTTATCGCTCTAAATTTTCTTTAATGCTTCGATTATACATGTAACTTGTAAAACAAATGTCTAGCTGCACACACCCAAAAAACACATCAAATCATAAAAATAAAGATGTAGTATGTGAATTCGGAGACCGACCTCGGAGGTCACCCAAAGAGTGAAATTTCAGACTCCATGTAGTTCTGTGTGAAAGTGTGTGTAATGATTCCCTAGGATGCCCTTTTGCAAGTTACAAAATTATAGTGGGCTAGATCTAAAATATAGAAAATGTATAGAATGTGTGGGATGGAATATAATAGACTTCCCCTCTTACGCTTTGTGTATGTAGAGTGATGCATCTCTTGTCCCTTGTATGGATGTGCTAGATGGATGATTTGAAATGCTATTTGTGCCTTTAGATGTAAGCTTAGATGATAATAGATAATTCTAGTGTTTAGCCCCTTATTTGAGAGCTATAACTATGTACATATATGATTCCCTTATTTGATTTTTTTAATTGAAAACTAAAAGGCCGAATCAAAGTTGTAAAAATTGACCCAAAATAAAATAGACCTAAAAGAGTGAGATAAGGATAGAAAGGGTTAGGAGTACCCAACCAGTCGGGAACTCCTGGAAGCTTCTGGCCCTAACTGGGAGCTAGTGTTTGAGGCCACAAAAGATAAATGAGTTAAGTATTGATATGGTTGTAAGATGTGTAAAGCCAATAAAATTATAAGAGACAAAGCAAAAGGCCCAAAAGACATCCTCAATGACTACTTTTCTTGCTTAGGAGTCATGTATATATATTAGTATGCTCTAGGACCTAGGAATGTACCCAAGTACATAGATTTTGTGTCTAAATTCTCCCCCTCCCACTTTATGTTGTTGAGTGAAAACTTGATAGCATAAATTAGATAGAAGATGCACACCTTGTAATCCTATAGAGAAGAGTGTATTCAATAGTGTCTTTGAGTGGACAAGTGAAGCATGAAATTATCACAATGTGAAGTGTGTAGACTAGAAAAGGGAAATAGACCCTAGAGGTGAAGTGTATGCATATTAGCATGTTAATGAAGTTTGTGTTTATTGATGTGTGTTTATTCTTGTTGCGTATTAAGGAAAAACATGTAAAAACAAGTGATAAAGTAGTCAAAGCTTTGTATATGAAAAATCAGCGTAATGCATGTATAAGTAAGTAATGAGTGTAAAAGGAAAGAGTGCACATGATATATAAGAGAGAATGAAATAGAAAATTGTCTTGTGTTCTTAGAGTTGCTATATTTGAATGTTGGTGGTGGGGTTTTTGGGTGATCTCATGCCAAGAGTGAGTTTTTTGGGTGATCTCATGCCAAAGGCAAGTTTTTGGCCAATCTCACGCCAAGAGAAGAGTGTTGGGGAGAGATGTCTAGATTTTATCTCCTTCGTGATGCTTCCCAAATAAACACCATTGCAGATGGAACATCTCTAATTTGTTCCATTTGTTCGATTTTTTCCAATTTGTAATCGTAATGTCACTAATATAATGAATTTTGTTCTTGGAGGTAAGTGCTCACTATTGGTGAACTGATCTAAAAATTGCTATGAAATGTGAAATTAACTATTTTTTCCCCACGAAACAAGCACCGAGGGGAAAAAAGTGCCCACCGCTATGTCAGTGTCCTGGACGCTAGTCTCTGCTTTGTATTTTGAGCCCAAGTCTGATTCTAAGCCAATTTGTAACTATGTTCCTATGCTATTTTAGTGCTATACTTGATATGTGCTGAAGCTTTGAGCTGCTTTGTAGGGGTGGTTTGTTCATCCCAAAAATGCCCCCCTCATTTGGGATGCATATGATGAATATAGGAGAATGCGGTCCAAAGGATATGGCTTGATATTGATATGCATATATGATAGTGAATATCTATAGAGGGTAGAGGATGTGCACGGTAGAAACCAAGGAACATGTAAAAGGATAGACTAGTAACAAGTGTTAGTAGTAAAAGTAGTTAACATGCAAGAGAAGACAAAGTAACAAGAAACTAGGAAGACAAGGTTGACCATGAAAAGTAGGTTTCAAACATGGGACATTTCTCACAATGTCATAAGACAATAAAGGTTGGAGAGCACAAAAGCATACAATGATCAAACAAGACATAGGGCATAGCCCACAAACAATAATAAAAAATAGGAAGAAAAGAGTGAATGATAACCATGGTCATATAGATCTTGCAAGACAAATGCTACGCATGAAGCACCCATTAACATGTTAGAAAGATAAATAGTATGTCAATACATGTATATTAATGGAGCAACAATAGATTGACACAGAAATGACTAGTTCTTCTCTATTCAACAATTCATACAAGACTCATACACAAATAAATAGGGATGTGGTTTCCTATAATATAGGAACCACTTACAACAATATATCCCTAATATATCTCGTATCATATGGTTAGTGAGTTGTTAAAACAACTCACATAACCAAACACTAAATATTACAAACCATATTTGTAATATTATTTACAATAATAATATATCATGAGTAAATTATTAATAATCATGAGAGCACTATATAATGAATTCATAACATCCCCCTTTGTGCGAACATGGGGAAAAAACACCATCATAAACCAAGAAATATGAGATTCCATATCCTGCACATGGTATCGATCCTCAACACTAACTGTGGGAACTACATCATCCATGAATAGGGACCGATCAACCTATTTAGGTGAATACATGAATTAGGACCATTTAACCAATTCACATCAACCATCAAGTCAATATGATCAAGAACACTTCCTGCTATAGTATCAATGGTATAAATATCCACATCATCATCATCACAGGGGAAACAAAAACACTGTACTACTCATAGGAACAAGGATGCTCATCTGTTCTTATTCATCACACACAGAAAAGGTGTCACTAAAGCAGTTTACAGCCTATTAGGTAGTGACGAACTTGAGGATGCTGATTGTCCTCATACCTCTATTTCCTCCATCCTCTAATAGATGTTGCTAACTCAACTTGATTTGGCATTGAGGCTCTTTGAAAAATTTACCCCCATAAGATGGACGTCACATACAAGTGAAAATGCGTCTAATTATTGAAAAGTGAGACAATTTTTTATTTTTATTTTTCAGACTTTCTACGGTGACACAACATAACCAACTCTTTTGAAACTTGACTATTAACTTGATTTTGACTAAATGACTCTTAAACAAAATAATATTGCTAATCCTAAGATCACCTATATAAATTAACTCTTTAAGACTCTTTTTATTAAAAAATGACATATAGACTTGATTTTTTAACTTGGACTAATTATTACTAAAAAGTAATAAAATATTACTTTTTAACACATTTATTTAAAGATACCAAATACTATTTCAAAACTATAGTACGTGCATGAAGGAAGGAGACCAATTCATGAGTTAGAGACATGTGGTGGAGGAATTAAATGCCAAAACAATAATGACTTTTGACAATGAATTTTAAAACAATACTTTTAGAGTCAAATACCGACTAGAGTTTTAATAAGCAATGATAAATGCATTGACTCACACTTTCATTTGAACAGGAGTATAAATTCTAAACTATTTTGACACTCTAAACTATCAATGACAACACATGAGAAGACTTTTAACTTGAGACAAAAAACAACACATATGAATCGACACACATACCTCGTTACCTCAAATTCAATCGACTAACCAATGAATGAATGATCAGCTTGATCTTAATATGTATATGATACTATATTTTGTATCATTATCTTAATGTTTTAAATCTTCAATGCCAAAAAAGTTACGATCTTTTGAAGTGGTATCGAGAGCGATGTGTAAATTTTGAGTACTTGTTCTTTGTTGAAATTATTGGTTATGATCTTTCATTTTCATCTGTGAAATCGAGTTGATACAATGTAAGTCGGAAAAAGGCGAGACTCCCACTTGTAAGTCACCGTGTTGAGTGCAATTTAGGTTGCGATCCGATCTTAAGCTAAGCCTGCCGTAAATTTGCTCGTCGATATGATCTAAAATGGCATTTGAAGGTCCTCCCAGTTTTTCTATTGAAGATCAAGATCTCGTAAGTCTAGCTGATGTTTTTCCCATAAATACTACCTTAAATATTCAAGAAGAGTCAGATCCTTTACCTTCCTGGAAGTTACCAAAAATTCCTTATGACCAGGTTTATTCTAAAGTATCTGCTTTTCATTTAATGGCTAGTACTGTGTATAAAACTCGTGAGTCAGTTATCCAAGTCACTCAGTCTTCTCGTAGTGAGTATAATATTCCTTTGATAGACCCAGCTGATATAAAGTCTCTTAAAAAAATACTTATAAATTTTCCCATATAGGATGTGTTCAGATTGGTATCACCCCCCTGTTCCGTCGTGGTTTAAAAGCCTCTATTCTTTGCTATTTAAGGGATCTTAGATTTGATAATTTTAAATATTCTTTGTTAGCCGCTGGTGATCTTCATAATGGACCCATATCCTTTGAATTATATCCCAATTATCCTGTTAGCATGACCAAGGATGATTTGTTAAAAGAAGTTTTAAAGCTCCATTTGGCCACAACTGGTCTTAATATGTGCCCTGGTTCATGTCCCTTAGCTATACATTATAAGGTCATCAATAGACTTGTAAATACCATACATCCTGTAGTTAAGCATGGAATTTCCAAGGGCAGCAGCGTGGTGAGTCATGAAAGCCGAGAAAATAGAGCCAGAGCTAATATCTTGGTCACAAATTAAAGTGCCAAAGGAATGGACTCTGTCCAAGAAATTCTTGCAGTCCAGTCAGCCTAAGCTTGAAAATGCAATGGCTGTAAATGAATCAAAAAATAATGTAACATTATCTTTTAGATCTAAGAGTTCTATTTCTTCCTTACCTACAAGCGATTCATACGATCTAACAGTTCATTCTTTTCTTTAGGAGAGTCATCATCTAGCAAACCTACTAAAGAGCAAACATTTTTGTGTAGTCACAATAGTCTTGTTCATGATCCGAACACTAATTTCCTATGGTGCAATGATTGTGAGCAATTGATAAAACAAAAATATGTGCCCAATAATGGCCCTACCATTAGTATGGCCTCAAAAGCGTCTCCTAGTTCTTATTCTTTTCCTTCTTTAGAAAGTTCTAAGGTCTTATCCTCAGATCAGTCCCAGAAAGCTATTTTTGGTACCAAAGAACCGTGGAAAGACAAATAGATCCCTCTGAGAGTTCAAAAATGTTAAATTAGACAAACAAAGCAGTTAAAAATGTCCATGACAGATTACAATCTCAGGAATCTATATTGGCTGAGATGGAAAAGATGCTCAAAGCAATTGAGCTTAATCAGAAAGGAGATACATCAGGTGCACTTCAGTTATTAAATTCAAAAATAGATGATGTGGATAAATCTGTAAAAAGAATAGAGAGTCTTGTACAACATAATCATAGAATAGTCTCTACTGAGGTTCCAAAGTCATTACTCAAAATATTGTAGATGTAGTTCAGCCTCTCATAGACCATATAGTCGGTATAAGAAGCGACATGGCATCTAAGATAAGATATACCCATGAGGTTATAGAATCCGGCTGTCACATCACGATTCAGAGACTACTGAACAAATAGATCAGAAGATTGATCTTGTTCAGGATACAGTCAGTACTTTGTAAGCCATAACTCCACAGATTGAAGAAATCTTGGGTAATACCAAGAAAACTGAAGAAGGTGATGGACTAACATCGATTGTATCATGGAAGCAAGTTTCTGAACTTGCAAGTTCATCATCACGGTAGCAACATAAGTAAATCTTAGCCTAGTATAATCCTTTATTCTTCCAAGAGGATAAAAAATCTATAGGAATGGTAAAGATCCATGTAGAAGAATCTGAAGGTATGATATTAGGAGAAACATCAAATCCTAAGCTAGAGCCTCTCCAAGGAATGGCTAGAGTCCAAACTCTATAGCCAAACTGGTACAAATTAGAATGCAGATCTCTAGAAGAAATAAAGGAAATGGTGCATGGCATGATAGGATGGGGAATTCCCAGTTAGAAATGTACAAAAAAGATCCCCATTCAATAGCTTCAGCCATAGCTAATGGATTTGTAGGAATAATCAAAGAATGGTGGGATATAGTTCCCCATCAATCTGCTTTATCCTAAAAAGTGGTTTTATGGGTTTGATTTGCTACCATCATTAAAGAATTTATTGGTAATGTTGAGGATAATAAAGTGATGAATACATCTTTGTTCTGAGAGCTAGAGCATGTGCGATATGTCTAGAATAAAAGAATATCGAGTGCTACATGTAGAGGTTATATTACAATTCCGGTAATATTAATGATGCTACCATGAGAATGAGATATGTTGAGTCTTTTCCTCCTTAATTCTCTACAGAATACAAAAAAGCTATGCATGGTATTAATTCAAATGAATTGAGCTTTGGTGTAATCAATTAGTTAATTGATAAAACTAATGCTCGATTATGTAGAGAAAAATGGGAAAGAAAAGAAGCTATAAAGAATGCAAAATCTCTTGGTCATAAGTTTTGTGATATGTATGTCATAGACCCATTTGGTTGTGATAGGCCAAGCAACCCCAAAATAAAAAATTTAAAGATTGTTCATTTTCAAAGGGGAAGGGTCGGTATAAGAAACGAGAAGAAGTATACAAAATACGAAATTCTAAGCATTCTTCTGCTTTCAGGAAGCCATTTAAAAATTTTGTTTTTAGAAGAAAGAAATATGTAGGAAAACACATAAAGTTTTCTCCTACTTGTTTTATTTGTAAAGGCAAGCATTATGCTAACAAGTGTCCTCAGAAAGATAATGATAAAGGGAAAGCAAAGGTAAATACCCTTGTAGCCAAGGGTATCACAAAGAAGATTATTGTCTAGCCAGTGATACAAAAAGTTATTCTTCTGACATCTCTTATCAGTCTTTAGATGAAAATTTTCAAGTCAACATTGTACAGCTTTCAGTTTCTGACACTGATAGTACTAACTCCGGATATGATTCTTTGCCCTCTTCTGTAAATACTACAAAGGTCAATATGAATGCTAATTTTCCTCATCCATTAGCACCTCTATCTGTTGATCTTCTTCTAAAGCAAATTGTAGCTCTGCTGCTTAGAGTGAATATGAGGATTGTCCTCCTTGGAATACCACAAAGAAGATCTTTCTACAAAACACGGTCGGAGATCTGGAGGATAAATATTTTCAGCGAGAATCAGATTGAGCAAGATAGAAGAAATAGGATCCAACAAAGAAGAAGAAGATTTATTTTGTTCGAGTAACCATTCTCTCCACACCAATCAAACCACCATTTCGGACAAGAATTCGCAAAGACAGATTCCTCAAAGAGGAAGAGGTGGAGCATGGAGAGGTAGAGGAAGAGGTTTTATACCTCCTCAAAGAAACTTTCCATTTCTCTTCCCGTAAGAGAAAATGAATGAAGATGTTTATCGAGTCGGTACCATCTGTAATCCCGGTAACACAGCTCTGATGTGATGAAAACATGGAGGATAAGCGAACATAAATTCCTCCAAAAAGTTATTTCTAAAGCCACGAGAAGAATATAAGAAACTCATTCTTTGAAGAAGAAAGAGACAAGAAGAAGGTAGAAGATGAAGAAGAATTGGAAGAAGCCTACAGCAGATCCTTCTACAAGAAGCATGAGAAGGTAGTGCATCTACCATTGAACTCGACCAGGTATGCAATATTAGTTGTACCCAAAATCCTTTTATAACTATTACCATTTGTATTCCTCACATCAATCCTTATTCTCTTGATGTTATGATTGATATTGGTGCGAAATTATTATGATTAGGTCCATGGCAATTCCTCTAGATTTTTGGGAAGAAACTTATCTAAAAATCCATTTTGATAAGAAAGAGGTTGTCTCTAGGTATGTGGTTGAGATCCTGTAAAGATAGAAGGTTTTACAAGGACCCTAAAGTTCTACCAACATGACATGATTTCTTATGACTGTCTCATAGGTGTAGACGCCCTTCGAGTTGTGGTACCTTTAGTTTCAAGAAAGACCACATTTCATTATTTAATCTGAACTTAGGATTCCTAGAAGATACACCTTTTAGACTATTGTCCCTTTACCTGCTCACAAGAAAGAGTTTAGTCATGAATGGATTCATAAATCCATTTCCCTCAGTAAAACCAACATAGATGAAATCATTGCAAAGATCAAGAAGGATCTTTGTTTAGATAATCCACATGCTTTTATTTCAAGGAAAAAACATGTTTGTTCATCGGATTTGAGATTGTAAAAGACAAATAAGGTAATGAAATTGTTCCAAAGTTTAGAGCACATCACAGAGGAATGATTCCCTCTAAAAGGAAGGAGTGCCATGAAGAAATAAAGAAGTTCTTACGAGGAGGATTCATTCAAGAATCAAATTCTCCATGGTTGTGTGCTACCTTCTATGTAAATAAAAGAAGTGAACAGATGAGATAGAAAAAGAGGTTACTTGTTGATTATAAACCTTTTATGAAAATTATTTCTGCGAGACAACATCCAATTCTGCAAAAGATGATTTGTCGGGCAAGAATCAAAGGTTCAAAGGTCTACAACAAGTTCAAACTCAAAAGTGGATTCTCGACAGATCTTCCTAAAACAAAAAGATACCTATAAAACAACTTTTGTAGTTCCAGAGGCCAGATGAATGGAAGGTACTACCTTTTGGCCTTAAGACTACTCCATCTATATTTCAAAAGAAAATGGATTCTATTTTTGGAGATATTTCAAATTTTTATTGGTCTATATTGATGATATTTTGGTATTTTAAAAATCTCCAAAAGAACATCTTGAGCATCTAGAAAAATTCTATGATGTTGTCTATAAAAATGGTTTATGCCTATCTCCATCTAAAATGGAAACCTTCAAGGATGAGATGGATTTTTAGGCATAAAGATAAAAGATGGTTCTATTGAAATGCAAAAGCATGTGGTATCGAAAATTCAAGAATTTCCAGATGAGATAAAAAAAAGAACAATTACGAGAGATTCTTGGGTTGTGTGAACTATGTTGTGGGCTTCTATAAGAATATTGCTTGCTGAGACAAAATTCTCTTAAATAAGAGATTAAAGAAAAATGCTCAAACCACGAATGAAGAAATGACACTAGCGGTAAAAGGATCAAGAAGCAAGAGCTTGACCTGCCTCCCATGTCCCTCGCTAGGACAAGGTATGGAAATTATTGAATGTGATGCTAGTGAACAATTTTGGGGAGCCGTATTAAAAGAAAAGAACTAAGGAGGGTAAAGAAAAGGTATGTAGATATGCCTCTGGTTCTTTCCAAGGTTCTGAATTAAAGTACTATTCTACTCATAAGGAGATATTGGCTACCAAAAAGGCCATCAAAGCCTTTTTGTTTTTTATTCAAAATGATCATTTTATCCTTAGATCTGATCTTAAGGATTTTAAAGCCAGGCTCAATAATGGTGACCCTACAAACAAGACTACATTTAATAGAATGCGGAGATGGGGACTTTGGTTCGACAATTTTTCTTTTGATGTCGAACACATTAAAGGTAAAGACAATTCTCTTGCTGACTTTTCAAGCGAGAGAATTGAATCGAAACAGAAAGTAAATGTTACTCAAATTTTCCATGAGTTTGTCGAGACAATGCGGAAAAATAAAACTCATTAAAGCTATTTAGAATCAATAAAGAGGTGTGATAATACTATGTCTTGGGAAGCACAACATTTGCTTATCAAGAGGTATAATTTAAGTCTCACCCTACAATGACAGAGAGGTTGCATACAGATTCATAGATCCACGAAGTCCCAACTTCTAAATTTCATGGGATCTTGTAATGAATGAAATTCGAAGTTGGGACTTCGGGATGTATGAATGCATGCAACCTCTTTCATTCTCGTAGGGTGAGATTGAAATTATACCTCTTGATAGAAGAAAATGCTATGCTTCCTAAGACATAGTGTTATCACACCTCTTCTTTGATTCTAAATAGTTTTGGCAGGTTTCAGTTTTCCAGATTGTCTCGACAAACTCATGGAAAATTTGTGTAACATTTACTTTCCTGGTTTGATTCAATTCTCTGCTTGAAAATTCAGCAAGAGAATTGTCTTTACCTTTAATGTGTTCGACATCAAAAGAAAAATTGTTGAACCAAAGTCCCCATCTCTCGCATTCTCGTTAAATTCGGTCTTGTTTACGGTCACCACTATTGAGCTCTGGCTTTAAAATCCTTAAGATCAGATCTAAGGATAAAATGATCATTTTGAATGAAAAACAAAAAGGCTTTGATGGCCTTTTTGGCAGCCAATATCTCCTTATGATTAGAATGGTACTTTAATTCGTAACCTTGGAAAGAACCGAGGCATATCTACATACCTTTCTTTACCCTCATTAGTTCTTTTCTTTTAATACGGCTCCCTGCAATTGTTCACTAGCATCACATTCAATAATTTCCATACCTTGTCCTAGCAGGACATGGGAGGTAGGTCAAGCTCTTGCTTCTTGATCCTTTTACCGCTAGTGTCATTTCTTCATTCCGTGCTTTGAGCATTTTTTTCTTTAATCTCTTATTTAAGAGAATTTTGTCTATAGCAATATTCTTATAAAGCCTACAACATAGTTCACACAACCCAAGAATCTCTGTAATTGTTCTTTTTCTTTTATCTCATCTGGAAATTATTGAATTTTTGATACCACATGCTTTTGCATTTCAATAGAGCCATATTTTATCTTTATGCCTAAAAAATCCATCTAATCCTTGAAGGTTTCCATTTTAGATGGAGATGAGCATAATCCATTTTTATAGACAACATCATAGAATTTTTCTAGATGCTCAAGATGTTCTTTTGGAGATTTTGAAAATACCAAAAACATCATCAATATAGACCAATAAAAATTCTCGAAAGATCTCCAAAATAAAATCCATTTTCTTTTGAAAGAAAGATGGAGCGGTTTTAAGGCCAAAAGGTAATACCTTCCATTCATACTGGCCTCCTGGAACTACAAAATCCATTTTATAGGTATCTTCTTTTTAGGAAGATCTGCTGAATCTACTTTTGAGGTCGAACTTCTTTGTAGACCTTTGAACCTTTGATTCTTGCAGCAGATCATCTTTTGTAGAATTAGATGCTATATTGTAGAAATAAATTTGTTAAAGGTTTATAATAAACAACTAACCTCTTTTTCTGTCTCAGCTGTTCACTTCTTAATTTACATAGAAGGCAGCACATGACCATGGAGAATTTGATTCTTGAATGAAGCCTCCTTGCAAGAGCTTCTTTATTTCTTCATGGCACTCCTTTCTTTCAGAGGGAATCATTCCTCTGTGATGTGCTCTAAACTTTGGAACAATTTCATTACCTTCTTTGTCTTTTACAATCTGTAAATCAAGTGAACAAACATGCTTTTTCTAGAAATAAAAACATGTGGATTATCTAAACAAAGATCCTTCTTGATCTTTGCAATGATTTCATCTATGTTGGTTTTACAGAGGGAAATGGATTTATGAATCCATTCATGACTAGACTCTTTCTTGTGAACATGTAAAGGGACAATAGTTTGAAAGGTGTATCCTCTAGGAATCCTAACATCGAGATTAAATAATGAAATGTGTTCTTTACTGAAACTAAAGGTACCACAGTCCTGAAGGGCATCTACACCTATGAGACAATCATAAGAAATCATGTCATGTTGGTAGAACTTTAGAGTTCTTGTAAAACCTTCTATCTTTACAGGGATCTCAGCCACATACCTAGAGACAACCTCTTTCTTATCAAAATGGATTTTTAGATAAGTTTCTTCCCAACAATCTAGAGGGATTTCCATGGACCTAATCATAATAATGTCTGCACCAGTATCAATCATAGCATCAAGAGAATAAGGATTGATGTGAGGAATGAAAATGGTAATAGTTATAAAAGGATTTTGGGTACAACTAATAGTGCATACCTCTGGTCCAGGTTCAATGGTAGATGCACCTTCTCATGCTTCTTGCGAAGATCTGTTGGTAGGCTTCTTCCAATTCTTCTTCATCTTCTACCTTCTTCTTGTCTCTTTCTTCTTCAGCGATGAGTTTCTTATATTCTTCTGTGGCTTTAGAAATAACTTTTTGGAGGAATTATGTTCTGCTTATCCTCCATGTTTTCATCACATCAGGAGCTGGTGTTACTGGGATTATAGATGGTACTGACTCCTGATAAACATCTTCATTCATTTTCTCTTCTAGGAAGAGAAATGGAAAATTTCTTTGAGGAGGTATAAAACCTCTTCCTCTACCTCTCCTCTCCATGCTCCACCTCTTCCTCTTTGAGGAATCAGTCTTTGCGAATTCTTTGCTGAAATGGTGGCTTGATTGGTGTGGAGAGAATGGTTCTTCTGAACAAAATAAATCTTCTTCTTCTTGTTGATCCTTTTTCTTCTATCTTGCTCAATCTGATTCTGCTGAAAATATTTATCCTCCGATCTCTAACCGTGTTTTGTAGAAAGATCTTCTTTGTGGTATTCCAAGGAGGACAATCCTCATATTCACTCCGCAGCGAGCTCAATTGCTTTAGAAGAAGATCAATGAGATAGAGGTGCTAATGGATGAGGGAAATTAGCATTCATATTGACCTTTGTAGTATTTACAAAAGAGGGGAAAGAATCATATCCGAGTTAGTACTATCGCTGTCGGCCGAAAACTTACAATGTTGACTTGAAAATTTTCATCTAAAGACCGATAAGAGATGTCGAAGAATAACTTTTTATATCACGCTGGACAATAGTCTTCTTCTGTGATACCCTTAGCTGCAAGGGTATTTACCTTTGCTTTTCCTTTATCAGAATCTTTCTGAGGACACTTGTTAGCATAATGTTTGCCTTTACAAATAAAACAAGTAGGAGAAAACTTTCTATGTTTTCCTACATATTTCTTTTTTCTGAAAACAAAATTTTTTAAATGGCTTCCTAAAGCGTAAGAATGCTTAAATTTCGTATTTTGTATACTTCTTCTTTCTTATACCGACCCTTCCCCTTTGAAAAAGAACAATCTTTACACTTTGTCTTTTTGGGGCTGCTCTGCTTATCACAACCAAATGGGTCTATAGCATACATATCACAAAACTTATGACCAAGAGATTTTGCATTCTTTATAGCTTCTTTTCTTTCCCATTTTTCTCTGCATAATCGAGCATTAGTTTTATCAATTAACTGATTGATTGCACCAAAGCTCAATTCATTAGGATTGATACCATGCATAGCTTTTTTATACTCAGTAGAAAAGTAAGGAGGAAAAGACTCAACATATCTCATTCTCATGGTAGCATCATTAATATTACCAGAATTGTAATATAACTTCTGCATATAACACTGATATTCTTTATTCTAGACATATCACATAGTCTAGCTCTTAAAAACAGAGATGTATTCATCACCTTATTATCCTCAACATTACCAATAAATTCTTTAATAATGGCAGCAGTTAAACCCATAAAACCACTTTGTAGGATAGCAGATTGATGAGGAACTGTATCCCACCATTCTTTAATTATTCCTACAAATCCATTTGCTATGGCTGAAGCTATTGAATGGGGATCTTTTTGTACATTTCTAACTGGGAATTTCCCCATCCTATCATGCCATGTACCATTTCCTTTATTTCTTCTAGAGATCTACATTCTAATTTATACCAGTTTGGCTGCAGAGTTTGGACTCTAGCCATTCCTTGAGAGGCTCTGGATTAGGATTTGATGTTTCTCCTAATATCATGCCTTCAGCTTCTTCTACCTAGATCTTTACCATTCCTATAGATTTTTTATCATCTTGGAAGAATAAAGGATTATACTGGGCTAATATTTGCTTATGCTTTGCTGTGATGATGAACTTGCAAGTTCAGAAACTTGCTTCCATGATACAGTGTTAGACCAGTCACCTTCTTCAACTTTCTTGGTATTACCCAAGATTTCTTCAATTTGTGGAGCTATGGCTGGCAAAGTATTTACTGTATTCTGAACAAGATCAATCTTCTGATCTATTTGTTCAGTAGTCTCATGTAATCGTGACAGCCTAATTCTATAACCTCATGGGTAGATCTTATCTTAGATGCCATGTCACTTTTTATACTAACTATATGGTCTATGAGAGGCTGAACAATATCTACAACATTCTGAGTAATGACTTTTGGAACCTCAGTAGAGACTATTCTATGATTATGTTTGTACAAAGACTCTCTATGTTCTTTTTGCGATTATCCACATCATCTATTTTGAATTCAATAACTGAAGTGCACCCGATGTATCTCCTTTTGATTAAGCTCAATTACTTTGAGCGTCTTTTCCATCTCAGCCAATATAGATTCTTGAGATTGCAATCTGTCATGGACATTTTTAACTGCTTTGTTTGTCCAATTTAACATTTTTGAACTTTCGAGGGATCTATTTGTTTGTCTACTGTTCTCTGGTACCAGAAAACAACTTTCTGGGACTGATCGAGATAAGACCTCGAACTTTCTAAAGCAGGAAAAGAATAAGAGCTAGGAGATGCTTTTGATGCCATACTAATAGTAGGGCCATTACTGGGCACATATTTTTGTTTTATCAATTGCTCACAATCATTGCACCATAGGAAATCGTGTTTGGATCATGAACAAGACTATTGTGGATCGCACAAAATGTTTGCTCTTTAGCAGTTTACTTAGATGATGACTCTCCTAAAGAAAAGAATGAACTGTTAGACTGTACAGAACTGCTTCTAGGCAAAGAAGAAATAGAACTCTTAGATCTAAAAGATAATGTTACATTATTTTTTGATTCATTTACTTGCCATTGCATTTTCAAGCTTAGGCTGACTAGACTGCAAAATTTCTTGGACAAAGTCCATTCCTTTGGCACTTTAATTTGTGACCAAGATATTAGCTCTGGCTCTATTTTCTGGCTTTCTATATTAACGTGACTCACCACACTGCTGCCCTTGGAAATTCCATGCTTGACTACAGGATGCATGGTATTTACAAGTCTATAGATGACCTTATAATGTATAGCTAAGGGACAGGAACCTGGTGCATATTTAAGACCAGTTGTAGCCAAATGGAGCTTTAAAACTTCTTTTAACAAATCATCCTTGGTCAAACTTACAGGATAATTCGGATATACTTCAAAGGATATGGGTCCATTATGAAGACCAGTCTGTATTGCGGCTAACAAAGAATCTTTAAAATTATCAAATCTAAGATCCATTAAACAACAAAGAACAGAGGCATTCAAACCACGACGAACAGAGGGGTGATACCTATCTGCACACAACCTATATGGGAAAATTTATAAGTATTTTGTTTTTTGAGAGACTTTATATCAGCAGGATCTATCAAAGGAATATTATACTCACTACTAGAAGACTGAGTGACTTGGATAATAGACTCATGAGTTTTATACACAGTACTAGCCATTAAATGAAAAGTAGATACTTTAGAATAAACTTGGTCATAAGGAATTTTTGGTAACTTCCAGGCAGGTAACGGATCAGACTCTTCTTGAATATCTAAGGCAGATTTGTCAGGAAAAACATCAGCTAGACTTATGAGATCTTGATCTTCAGCAAAAAAACTGGGACAACCTTCGGATGCCATTTTAGACTGTTACTGACAAGAAAATTTATGGCTGGGCTTACGGTATTGGACTGCAACCTAAACTGCGCTCAACATGGTGAATTACAAGAGGGAGTCTTGCCTCTTTCCTGACTTATGTTGTATCGACTTGATTTCATAAATGAAAATGAAAGATCATAACCAATAATTTCAACAAAGAACAAGTACTCAAAATTTACACATCGCTCTAATACCACTTCAAAAAGGATCGTAACTTTTTCCGGCATTGAAAGCTTTAAAACATTAAGGTAATGATACAAAATATAGTATCATAGAACATATTAAGATCATGCTTGATCGAAGCATATTATAAACCCACAAGAGATATTTTAACTTACAGATTTCTTTAAAGACCTAAATACTTGACTCTACTTGATACTTGACTCCACTCGATGCTCTGTTCTCCATCGATGTATTGAATGAAACCCGAATCCTTATTTATAGGAATTGAGTAGCTTTTCACCGGAGAAACCAGAAACCTATGAACTTACAACCTACAACCTGTAACCCAAAAGATTCTTACTTTTAGAAAAGTAAGAAGACACGCACATGGGTACATGCCACCCATAATAACACCTTTAGTAAGTGGGGAGGTCCACCATGCTTTGGATAAGATCAAAGAGAATCTTATCTTACTTTATTTAAAGACGACAACAAGCCTGTCGTCATAGCTAAGGACTATACTATACAATGGGTCCATTGTCATCATCTGATGAGGAGGAAGTCTCATCAGTCCTTTCAGGTAAAGGCTGAAGATTCCTTGTGTTTCTTTCAAACCATTCACGGGATACGATTGTTCCATCTTCATTTTGGTTGAGATGTCATCCGGTATGAAACATGTATTGGTCGAGAATCCTCGAAGTATCCAGGGAGCGGGGAGGATGAACATTCATAGTATGATGAAGAATTATTCTTCTCCATAATTGTCCATTAATATTAGCATGATGCCCCTAAAAACATTAGTTTTCAAATAATAATGAACCTTTACATACCAATTTATTTTACAATTGATGAGGATGTTTCTAGCAGTGTCAGGAGATACATTTAACAAAGGACTGTCAGAAATCTTTGTAGGCAAATATTTCAAAAGAAAATATTTAAAATGGTTAGAAATATACTTTGCTGCACGGGAATACTTTGGGCCTATTCCAAATATCATTTTCCAAGGGATGTCCTTCTGGACATAATCGAGAGAATTCAAACCTCCATAAAGTGTTTTGGCCTTGGAATCAATTGTCTTAACCTTAAACCTTCAATAGGCATGTTATGATTTGTAGGTTCTACAAATCTAGAATGTCTCCATTGCCATTACGAGTGTAAAAACCATGGGATCTTGTAATGAATGAAATTCTGAAGTTGGAACTTCAGGATCTATGAATCTGCATGCAACCTCTGTCATTCGATAGGGTGAGACTGAAATTATACCTCTTGATAGAAGTAAATGTTGTGCTTCCCAAGACATAGTATTATCACACCTCTTCTTTGATTCTAAATAGTTTTGGCAAGTTTTAGTTTTCCAGATTGTCTCAACAAACTCATGGAAAATTTGTGTAACATTTACTTTCCTGGTCTGATTCAATTCTCTACTTGCAAAGTCAGCAAGAGAATTGTCTTTACCTTAATATGTTCGACATCAAAAGAAAAATTGTCAAACCAGAGTCCCCATCTTTGCATTCTGTTAAATGCAGTCTTGTTTCCGGGTCACCACTATTGAGCCTGGCCTTAAAATCCTTAAGATCAGATCTAAGGATAAAATGATCATTTTGAATAAAAACAAAAAGGCTTTGATGGCCTTTTTGGCAGCCAATATCTCCTTATGAGTAGAATGGTACTTTAATTCAGAACCTTGGAAAGAACCTGAGGCATATCTACATACCTTTTCTTTACCATTCTCAGTTCTTTCTTTTAATACAGCTCCCCAGAATTGTTCACTAGCATCACATTCAATAATTTTTATACCTTGTCTGGAAAGGACATGGGAGGTAGGATCAAGAACTTGCTTCTTGATCCTTTTTACTTCTAGTGTCATTTCTTCATTCCATGCTAGAGCATTTTTCTTTAATCTCTTATTTAAGAGAATTCTATCTGCAGCAATATTCTTATAAAGCCTGCAACATAGTTCACACAACCCAAGAATCTCTGCAATTGTTCTTTTTCTTTTATCTCATATGGAAATTATTGAATTTTTGATACCACATGCTTTTGCATTTCAATAGATCCATCTTTGATCTTTATGCCTAAAAATCCATCTCATCCTTTTGAAGGTTTCCATTTTATAGACAACATCATAGAATTTTTCTAGATGCTCAAGATGTTCTTTTGGAGATTTTGAAAATACCAAAATATCATCAATATAGACCAATAAAAATTCTGAAAGATCTCCAAAAATAAAATTCATTTTCTTTTGAAAGATAGATGGAGTGGTTTTAAGGCCAAAAGGTAATACCTTCCATTCATACTGGCCTCCTGAACTACAAAAGTTGTTTTATAGGTATCTTCTGGTTTCAAGAAGATCTGCCAGAATCCACTTTTGAGGTCGAACTTGTTGTAGACCTTTGAACCTTTGATTCTTGCCAACAGATCATCTTTTGCAGGAATTGGATGTTGTACTGCAGAAATAAATTTGTTAAGAGGTTTATAATCAACAACTAACCTCTTTTTCTGTCTCAGTTGTTCACTTCTTTTATTTACATAGAAGGCAACACACGACCATGGAGAATTTTATTCTTGAATGAAGCCTCCTTGCAAGAGCTTCTTTATTTCTTCATGGCACTCCTTCCTTTCAGAGGGAATCATTCCTCTGTGATGTGCTCTAAACTTTGGAACAATTTCATTACCTTCTTTGTCTTTTCAATCTGTAAATCAAGTGAACAAACATGCTTTTTCCTAGAAATAAAAGCATGTGGATTATCTGAACAAAGATCCTTCTTGATCTTTGCAATGATTTCATCTATATTGGTTTTACAAAGTGAAATGGATTTATGAATCCATTCATGACTAGACTCTTTCTTGTGAACAGGTAAAGGGACAATAGTCTGAAAGGTGTATCTTCTAGGAATCCTAACATCAGGATTAAATAATGAAATGTGGTCTTTACTGAAACTAAAAGTACCACAATCCTGAAGGGCATCTACACCTATGAGACAGTCATAAGAAATCATGTCATGTTGGTAGAACTTTAGGGTTTTTGTAAAACCTTCTATCTTTATAGGATCTCACCACATACCTAGAGACAACTTCTTTCTTATCAAAATGGATTTTTAGATAAGTTTCTTCCCAACAGTCTAGAGGAATTGCCATGGACCTAATCATACTGATGTCTACACCAGTATCAATCATAGCATCAAGAGAATAAGGCTTGATGTGAGGAATGCAAATAGTAATAGTTATAAAAGGATATCGAGTACAACTAATAGTGCATACCTCTGGTCCAGTTCAATGGCGAGATGCACCTTCTTGTGCTTCTTGCGAAGGATCTGTTGGTAGGCTTCTTCCATTCTTCTTCATCTTCTATCTTCTTCTTGTCTCTTTCTTCTTCAGCAATGAGTTTCTTATATTCTTCTGTGGCTTTAGAAATAAATTTTTGGAGGAATTCTATTCTGCTTCTCCTCCATGTTTTCATCACATTAGGAGATGGTGTTACTTGGGATTGCAGAGATGGTACCGACTCTGATAAACATCTTCATTCATTTTCTCTTATGGGAAGAGAAATGGAAAGTTTCTTTGAGGAGATATTAAGAGAAAATTCAAATAATTCTAAGGTACAACATAAATGAATCGTCTTGGTATTGTGATGCCTTTAGGTGTCGACACGTGAGGTCCAAACTTTGGAATGGAGAGCGACCATAAATATGAAGCAAAAATATTTGAAATATGAGATATCAGTCACAATATTTTGCATTGGGAAATTGGATGTAGAAATATGAGTGACCAGTCACCACGCTTCAAACTCCGGATATCATGGATTTGAATGGTGAATGCAACATGTCAATCTAACCTCAAGGTCGAATGTACTTGTAGTAGCCGAAAAATTCTCTTTTATTTAATCAAATCCTGGTATGAAAAAATATTTTTAAGACGTTGACTTAATGCAACCAAAACTTAAACGAAAATCCAAGATCCCACATTGAATCTAAAATACCGGGTAGTCAAAATTATGAATACAACATTAAGATAAGTTAATTATCTATAGCAAACAACACGTCTAGGTGAATAGTGAATTGCATGTATAGGAGCAAGAAACAGGATACACCTACCCTCAATACTTGTTAAACATACATCATATATATGCTAGGATTAACAATGCTCTAATACCAAACAATGGAGCAACAACAAATTGAAACAGAAACGATTTGTTCTTCTCTATTCAACAATTCATACAAGAATCATACACAAATAAATAGGGATGTGGTTTCCCACAATACAAGTAACCACTTACAATAATATATCCCTAATATATCTCATATCATATGGTTAGTGAGTTGTTAAAACAACTCACGTAACCAAACACTAAATATTACAAACCATATTTGTAATATTATTTACAATAATAATCTATCACGAGTAAATTATTAATAATCATGAGAGCACTATATAATGAATTCCTAACATAACAATGAAAACTAAAGTGACAAGAATGAAAATTAGTAAGGAATTTGACAATAGAACCTATGATATGTTGATTATGAGAGTAACAAATGTAGATGCCCCCAAGAGCCTTAAATGACCAGTAAAAGTTGTGTTGAGCATCATGTGTTATGCATGAATCTGTAATAGGTCCCACATTCACATCAAGATACCAAGTAAACATGCATGTGTATATATAAAAATAAAATGACATACTAAGAATCAAGCTAGCATAGTAAGAAAATAACAACATGTAAGTAGTAAAGGCTAACAAGAGTAAATATAACCAAGATATGAAAATGTGGTGAAAGTGTAATGGTGTGTTGTAATGTGTAAGATGTGAAGATGAGGAGGGGCCGCATTGAACCCTAATAGATGTGCGTGATATGAGGCTCATTTATAAATGATCCCTTAATAATCAAGAATGAACCATAGAATAAGAGTGTGTCATTGGGAAATGAATGTGTTGTGTGAGAGTAGATGCTAGAAAATATTTATTGTGAAGTATTGAGCGTGAAGTGTAGATGATGTGAGGTTCATTTAAGAATTGGACCCTCAATAGTCAAGTGTGAACCGTAGAAATAGAGTGCATCATCGGGTAATGATAGTACAATGTACTAGATAAGTGAGAATGTTTTGAAAAGGTTAGACATGAAGCATGAAGTGTGAAGTGTAGTACTAAAAATTAGAGACAACTGATAGTGCTCAAAGGGGAGGAGAAATTGTAATCCCCTAAGTGTTCTAGCAATGGATATCTATGTGATGATGTAAGAGAGATATTGTAATGGTGAAAAAGTTTGGAATGTATCATAAGAAAGTATATTGTTGTCACAATGAGAGGTAGAAGCAAGAGTAGGACTAGGGTTGGATTTTGGGTCAACAAGAGGAAGTTTAAAGAGGTTAGATATCACAGGTGAATTGGTTGGTCTTGCTTGGTTGGTGGTTGCTTATTTGGAATTGGTAATGATGTAGAGGACTTGATAGGAGGAGGTAATGGGGTATGGATTTTTAAAGGTGGTTTCTTAGTTGGATTTGGTAATATTGTAGAGGACTTAATAGGAGGAGGTGATGAGGTATGGGTTTTTAAAGGTGGTATGACATTGGACCTGGATAGGTGCCTCTTGACTTATCGGAGAAGGAACATTAGTAATTATAACATGATTCTCATTAGACATACATGGATCAAATTTGGGAACCTAATGAGGTTTAGAAATTGGAGATGAGCATGTAGCAAGAATCACATGTAGCAAATGAAATAAAACCTTGATGATCAAGGTGATTAATTATTCATTTTAAAGCATAATAATCATTGTCATGATGTCCATTAAGTCTGTGATAATTAAAAAAATGGATACATTTGAATTTTGTAAGATGATAAGGAGGGTAGTAATGAGTAGGTAGAAATTTGATCAACTCGGTGATGGAGGAGAGCTTAGAAACAAGGTCACGGTTCTTAGTATTTTGATCAAACTTGAGAGGTGCTTTGGTAGCGGTAAGTCTTAGGATTCACTTGTATAAGCACATGTAATAGATATAGGATTAGAATAAGGTATAGAAGAAGAAAAAGCATGGGCTTTAGAAGAATCCTTAAGATGGATTTCAACTTTGAGGGATGTAATCGTGGTTTTCATAGCTTGAAATTTATCTTGAAATAAACAACATAAATCTTGAATTGAATTATAAGTGGATTGATTGGTTATGGTATCATGACCAATAGGATTATTAGAGAGACGATCAAAGATGGAATTTACTTGTGTAGGTGGCATATTGCGAGGGAGGTACATATTGTCTAGGGATTTTTAGAGAACATATTTGTAAGGTGGGTGCATTTGAATCAATTGATGCAAGGAGACTAGAGGATTTTTAGGAGCCATGAAAGAAGATCATATATAATAAGAAAATTAAGGATCCAAGTGTTTGATCACGAGTAGGGTTTCATAAAATGATTGGATATAAACTAAATTAAATGTAAGTTTAGAATAACTAGTGTAACAAGGGATATACAAATGATTAAATACAATAAATGTAGACAAGTAATAAACATGAAATAATATGAAACCCTAAGAAAGAAAGATAGGGTGACTTAGATGATTTTTGAGTGATCTAGAAGTGATTTAGGTAGGTGAATAGCTGAAACAGACTAGAATCAACATCGTCAATGTTTAATGGAGGTTCGAGACCCAAAAATGTGTAGGAAAGAAGTGCCCACGAGAGGACAATAACGCATGGGCACTAGTGACTAGATATAGGTGCTAGTGTCCACCCAGATGCTCGGTTTTGATCCTTTATATGCAGGAGGAGATTTATTGTTGATCTCTCACTTATTTTGGATTTGCTTAAATCTCACCAATTGTAAATATAACCTACAAAATAAATGTCTAGTTGCACATACCCACAAACCACGTCAAATCCTAAAAATAAAGATGCAGTATGTGGAGTCGAATCACCTTCAACGATCACCCAAAGAGTGAACTTAATACCGAATGATACACTATATTTCAAACTCCATGTATTTCTATGTGAAAGTGTGTGTAATGATGCCCTAGGATTCCCTTGTGCAAGTTACACAATGATAATGAGATAGATCTAGAATATAGCAAATGTATAGAATGTGTGGGATGTAATATAATAGAATTCCCCTCCAATGTTGTGTATGCAGAGTGATGCATCCCTTGTCCCTTGTCCCTTGTATGGATTTTCTAGATGGATGGTTTGTAATGATCTTTGTGCCTTTGGATGCAACCTTACTTGACAATAGATAATTTTAATACTTGGCCCTTTATTTGAGATCTATAACTGTGTATATATATGCTTCCCTTGTTTGAACTTTTTAATTTGACCCAAAGTTATAAAAGATGACCCAAATGTAAAAGATAACAAAAGAGTGAGAAAAGGATAAAATGGGTCAATATCACATAGGAGGGACAAGAGCACATGGGCACTTCTATCCTAATTGGGTGCTAGTGTCCGAGGCCATAAAATATAAATGAGTTAAGTACCGATAAGGTTGTAATATGTGTAAGGCCAATAAAAGTATAAGAGATAAAGAAAAAGACCCAAAAAATGTTCTCAACCACTACTTTTCTTGGTTAGGAATCTTGTATATATTAGTATGCTCTAGGACCTAGAAATGTACCCAAGTGCATATATTTTGTGTCTACATCCATTAATAAGTTGGGAAGAATAGTTCAAGAGATATATTCCTCTAATGCAACCCTGCTAATATTTTTGAACAAGAAGGTAACAAAGAGCTTCTACCATGAGCATGAATAAAGACATAGTAAGAAGAAAAACTTTCCAAATGGAACAAAAAGGAAAAAAAAGTCACATTTTTGGCCATTGATGGCAAGTCAAGCCGACACATTAGAGAAGAGATTATGAATAGATTTGATGAAAAAACACCAAATTGTAAAGTTTTAACATGAAAGAATGAAAGGACACTCAATACAATTGTAATTTTTGTCAAAATATAATTTGAGGAAAAGGGTCCACTACCGTGAGCCCCGAGATCATTCTACACCTCAAACAATAATGAGATGATCTATGATATTATAGCCTTTGATAAAACATGTTCACTCTAGTCTAACAAGATTCAGATGAAGGTGTCATTTGTGGAGGGAAATAGCTTTAGCTACAATCAATGAAAATTTTAGCGGTGAATATTCGTAATTAGATGAATAGTAGGAATTTTGGACTATGCATTTGGCTATTTGGATGACTATGTCATTGCCCATGTTTCACCCAAAAAAACACAAAAAATAATTTATCCCATGTAAATATCCAATAAATCTATAATCCTAACTTGTTTTTAATGGATTTCCATGTAATCGACATGGTGAGATTTAATAACACTCTTGGATTGCTAAGAATTTTATGGACCCTTTGGTCGCAATTGTTGACATTTTAGGGAGAAATTTTAAATTTGATTGAATTCACCACAGACACACACGCGTGTGCGCGCACACCCACACACACACACACACACACACACACACACACACACCTATTTAGTATTTACTCTAAAGTAAATGATTTTTAATCTTTTGAGACTTGCAAATTTATGATTTGGGAACTATTCCAAGTAGTAGAAAAGGATTTATCATATTGCTTAAAAATCAAATAAATCAAGGTCTTGTAGGTGCAATATTGCAATTTACATCTTACAAGTACTTAGTGCAGGTAAGTCTATTTAGTATTGATCCAATTTAAAACTTATTTTCTATCATGTCACATTGCTTTATCTACTTTTGTAAGTTAGGCTATTAACAATTCTATAATCTATTAAAATATGTCATTTTTATTTTTGGTACCACCAATATATATAAGAAAATTTACAAAATAATTTATAAAGAAATACATAAGAATAACACTCATTGAATAATCATGAGACTATCAAGTGCTTCATTTAAAAACATTTCCTTCTTATAGGGTAAAAAACTAATGTACTTATAAGAAATTTCCGTTGTCACGGGGCTTAAAAATATCCAGTTGAAAAAATAGATCAAACTATTATGGGAAAGGATATTTAAAATACCAAAAACAAATATCTCATGTAAGAAATCTTATACTCCCCATTCTTAGGATTACAATTTTTGACTAAACTAAATCCTAAAAAATAGTAAATCTATTTCTTGTTCAAGCTCTACTTAGAGCTTCCCATTGTAGTTACTTATGTGGATTGTGTTTGGTTCTTTGAAGCTTAATCACACATGCTCAAATTCCTCCTCAATATAGCCCAAGTCCAAAATAGGAGTCCTCATATAAAGTACTTGTTATCTAATTTTTCCCTCCGGGAAAAATTGGACAAACGTGACCTTACACAAAGAAAAATGAGGGATCGATTCGGCCAAGGAGATCACATTTTAGGATTGGCCAAATAGGTTGAAGAGGTAAAAGCACATTGTAGAGGAGTTCGGGAAATGAAGAAGCTCCAAAGTCTGAAATTCAGACTTCGGAGGTGAGGTCGTTTAAAGGTAGGCCCAAGAAAAAAATGGTGAAACCCGAGAGACAGGGAGCACAAAGCTCTGAAATTTGGAGGTCAACGCATAAAAGACAGGTCAAATTCAGAGTTTTAGAGTCTTGGGAGCTCATGGTGAGTAGTGCCACATGGGAGGAAGAAAATTTAGAAACCTAAAGTCCAAAATTCAGACTTCGGGCTTTTGGGAGTTTAGAGTTGGCAGCAAGGTCGAGTGGATGAATAAAAATTGAACCCCCGAAATCCTGAAACCCGAACTCCCGAAATCCTGAAACCCAAAATCCTAAAACTCCAAAACCTGAAATCCTAAAAACCAAACTCCACAAACTTGAACCACCAAAATCACGAAACACAGAAACTCTTGAAAAGGAAAAGGTCTAAAACCCGAAGTTTGAATTTTAGACTTGGAGTTTCAAATTTTTTTCTTGAGCGATGAACAGTGTCACGCGACATGGTTTTGGAGTCGAAC
Organism: Taxus wallichiana var. yunnanensis; assembly: GCA_018340775.1. Lineage (NCBI taxonomy): Eukaryota > Viridiplantae > Streptophyta > Pinopsida > Cupressales > Taxaceae > Taxus > Taxus wallichiana. The sequence goes on from CM031241.1 coordinate 408,636,055, forward strand.
TCAAAGTCTGAATTTCAGACTTAGGAGGTTCATCATTTCAGATCTCTCAAGATGACTTGAGTGATGAACAAGTAACTCCAACTCTAAAATCAAAAAGCACAAAGTTCTAAATCCCAAAAGTCCAAAATTTCAGATTTCGGAGAACATGATGTAGTTTCGAGTCGAAAATAGAGTAGATAACCACCGTGCATTTATTGTAGTATGGCACCCTCATCTTTAGATGGCCATAAATTTTGATTAGAAGCTCGAATTTGTATAAAATCGACTTTTAGAAAGCTCTCAATGTCCTATACACAACTATGATTAGATTTTGTAATTTTAATAAATTTAAATATTTCAAAATGTGGAAGTATAGTCTGCCATTTTAGAGGGTGTTTCTAGGTTTCCCACCTACCAAAATGATGAGGTATGGGTTTCCTTTCTTCTCCAAAAAGGTAAAGTACAAGGAGGTATGGGTTTTGCAGTGGCATCCATCATTGTTGCAAGTGATTTTAATGCATTTTTGGGTGTTTGAAGCAAGATTTCGAATTCTTCTCTCTCCCTTCTCTCATTCTTCCTATATATTGTAAGGAGGGGCTCATTTAAAAGGTTGGATACTATTTCTTTGCACCTTCTCTCTTTTTTTTTTTTTTTTTTTCGTAAGTGAATTTGTGGAGTTCAAACCTCCCATTCAAGATGTAATGCAAATTAGTTCCTCTTGGCCATTGTAATGCACTTTGTATCAAATATATGGAGAAATAATATAAGTTTGTGGATGAATTTCAACCCTCTCTTGTGTTCATTGCATTCTCCTGATCTCTCATTGCAATTTTGGTTAACTATGCATGTTAAATTGTGTTACATATTTAATGGTCTGTGTTTAATGGTGAATGAATTCATAAAAATTGGTTGACTTGTGGTGTGTATTCATCCCCTTCAAACTTATTGGTTTTCATCTCCATGCAAAGCAAGTGTTCAACATTCCTTTTGGTGCATCACCTCTTGTAGCTTAGGTTTAATTTCTTGCAATCCTTTTAACCCTATCTCCTTGGCAAGTTAGAGTAGATTTTAGGATAGATCCTCTACAATTTGAGTGTGTGTATCAGAATAGAGGAATAGGAACCGGCCTTCATCTCGGAGAGCTTTCCTGATTAAAATTCCCACACTTTGGGAAAATCTCCATGTTATGCAATCACACTGATAGTTTAAATCTATTGAATTGCAAACAATTAGTGGTGTTGTGATTACCCATCAATATTATTTCTTGAATTACAACCTGGGAATCTGCATATATAGACTTTACATCTTCACTTAGAAGTGAAGCTTTCTCAAATTTCCCATTCATAGTAGATACCAGGTGCCATAATAGAAAATATCTTCGCATCCTTGTTTTCTTGTGTAAAATTAGCAGTGAGAGTGGAGATGAATTCTTGTAATTTATTCTCAAAGAAAGGTTTTGGAGCAACCTATATTGAAGTAATTTGATATTCGATAAAATATCGTAGCTTTCTTCTCAATCCCTTATATTAAAAACTCTTCAATTATTTCCATCTAATCACTCAATTCTTTCAGGATGTTAACCACACAAATCTTCCATGTATTCAAATCCTAGCTCTTGATATGAAACACATTAAAGTAGAGATCTTTATTTATGAAAACCAATAAATTGTTCATAATGGAACTCATCCTAGTCATGCAATTTTGTTGGATTTGTACCTTTTACAACTCATGCTCTACTATATCTTTATGAGTTTGTATGGCTACTAACAACTCATACAAAGTTCTCAAAGACATCTACACATTGGGAAAAATATTCTTTTTCAATGTCTGTAGACACTAGAAAACACACCTTGTGCATAAGGTCCCTTATTTGAAAATACAAAAACATTATAAAACATAAAAAGACCAAAAAAACACAAAACCCCCAAAAAATAGGGATAAAATACACCTCATCACCCATTTACTAATCGTCGCCCACTCACATTTAATTTTTTCCACCCCACCTACCCATGTGTATGCCCAATGCACTATGAACCCTATCTTTGCACCCATGTCTATCCCATTCCTTTATACACTCCAAATATATAAAAGCACACTCACCCCCTCATTCCAACCCCGGATCTTAGTGCATAGTTTACTAGATCTCTTTTTACATATCTCGGTTTTATAGGTTTTGAAGAAGGAAAAGTGAAGTTCATATGATAGATATAACTTGTTGCAACACTGTTCTAGCAACATTCCAACATAGGAGGGAAATGCAACTATGATTAGATTACAATCTTCGTGTGATTCTTGGCGAAGCACAAATGTGATTGTCATGCAATATGAGTTAGGTATAATTGTCATTTTTATTTATTATTTTGTCATTTTACATCAATAAAATTTATTTTATCTCCTTAAAAGGGTTAGGGATTTGATCGAGGCAAGTCCCCTAACCACAAAAAATAACTAACATTTTTCAAGTGTGTTTGTGTGTAGGTTTAGATTCAAATTTGAAGAGTTTTACCCACTTTATTCAATGAAAGAAACCATAATTATCCCTCTCTTAATGATGACATCATAAGCCCATTCTATTTTAGTAGCATTTATTTGGTTGTTATTATTTGACTAATCCATCTTGTAGGTGATCCAAATCTAGGCATAAATTTTGGTAACCATGGTGGGACCATTTAGGTTGTGTGTAACTCTCTACATTTTCTAAATCTAACAGTATTTCCCATAGGATTTTGCACTCTTTTTAGTTTGTTTTTCTAACATTGTTGTAGGTATAACACTTGGTTTTACTGAGATCTGCCCAAAATCCAAAACAAAAAAATAACATTTAGGTTACAGGCTAGTCAGTCAAGCAATCAATGACTAGGTTGTGATTTTTTTCACAAAAATCCTAAAATTTAGTTACATGGATTTTAAAACTACTAATGTTCTATAAATTTGATTCTAAAAAAAATAAAAACATATTTTCTTTCTTAAAGAAGTGAATCGGGAGTGAACTACACATTTTATCGCAGGTCTGGATAAGGGTAAATACCCATCCACATGATTGTGGGAAGTTCTTAGGCATAATCCCTAAAACTCATTGTGAGGAGTACCACAAGAATCCTAAAATAGTTGGCACATTGAGGGAAATTACCAATGAAATGGATACCCCCACCTACTTGACTAATACACCCATGAGGATTAGAGCCAATATTATCCTTAGCGACGGCCATGGTTTGATTGATTAAGTGGATTAAACTTCAACTTGGTTAATTAAGGGAGTAAAGTAAATCTAGAAAATAGAAATTTTTCTAGTGTAACACTCTTGTTTAGGTAACAATTGGTATTTAGGAGAGAAAATTTTATAGGAAACCAACAGATGAGCCTCTTTATTACACTTGACAAAAAACATTATAAAAATGTTTTTGAGTCACACATGTGACCATTTCTATTTTTTTGAGACCTATTTATTTCATCCATTATGAGTTCTAATTTTCCTAGGATCAGTTGCAACTATGACTGTGCTACAATTTTCCCATACCATATTTATCCTAGTGTTAGTTGCAAGTGTGATTGACCTATGATATTCTCGGTCTTACCATCTTTCTGACTTGTTCCACTCATATTTCCAATTCCTATTCATTGTCATTCCCCAAGGATTCTAGTCATTTCCATGTCCATTCAAACCCTAATTTTCTCCACCAACACCATCTTGATCACATTGTTAAGCTTGAGTCCCAATATTTGGGGGGACTTTCACCCGTGACCGATATATCAAAATGGGAAAATTAAAACATAATGGTTAGGGATGATCGTTAGAAATGGAATATGCTTTCTATGGTACCACATCATCCCTAACCATTATATTTTAATTTTCCCATTTTGACAAATTTGATGGCATCAAGGGACCCTCAACATCACTTACATATCTTCCAATAGGAATGCTACCTTATCTAACATGATGAAGCTCTCCTTCTTTGTACTTTACCACTTGCACTCTCTATCTACACAATTGATTAGTAATCATGGATCCCACAACATATCCTTTTCACTTTATTATAACTTGCAAATACATTATTATCTCATTTCTCCATCCATATCGCACCAAAAGCAACATCGTCAAACTTTACATGCTGTGCAATCCCATAGTGAATCCATTATTAAATTTTTGCACTTTGTCATGCTCTAGTTCACTACCCTTGATTTCCCCTCCCAAAATCTGAGCTCATTAACCTCTTTTCGAAAATTTACATCCCCATATCTCCCACCACTTACAAATTCATCCCATACATACATTCAATGAGGCCATGTAAGGACACAGGTCTTGAGGATGTCCATCTTGGTCATCTTCCTTTGTTGTTGTTTGTTTTCATTCCTCCACCAACTACCACACCATCTCAATCCCATGTTCACAATGTCATCTAATCGGATCCTCTTCACACTTCATCACCTTCTACACCCATATCCTCACAATCATTACATGCTCCTAGGGATTTTAGCTTCATCCATCCTCTTTGTAAATTCACTCCATTGACTAAGCCACTTTCCTTAATTCTAAAAACATTTCTTGATGCCAATATCATCAGTCTCATACCCAAACTACCCCCACCATTATGGAAATCCTCCCATGACACATGTGCTTACCATCGTATTGATAGCCACTCTATTGGCTCGTATCCCTTACTCCATAATATCATTCAAGACCTTCTTGATAAGGTTTTTTTTTAATTAAACCATTATATCCTCTTCCTTCATCTACTAATGAAAATACAATCACTTCACACAATCCTATTTCCACATATTCTCTGTGTGTCACGTTTCACTTATCTAATTCATCATTTCCCAATACATCGTAATCATCATGTACACTTAGTGTCTTATCATCTAAATCAAACACTTTGCAATCCACAACCTTACATGCTCCCATCTTGGACTCAAAACCATCATGCTAACCTAATCACTTATCATCAACATCATCGTTGTATTCATCCCCACTATCATATACTTCCACTATGGATGTTGTTTCATCCCCATCCTCTCCGGATAATTTCACATTATCACCGCCTCTATCTAGCTCTCAATCATCTATATTCTCTCGTGTCACGTCTCACTTATCTAATTCATCATTCCCCAATACATCATAATCATCATGTACACTTAGTATCTCATCATCTAAATCAAACACTTCACAATTTACATGCTCCCACCTTGGACTCAACACCATCATGCTCACCTAATCACTTATAATCAAAATCATTCATGTATTCATGCCCACTATCATATACTTCCACGATGGACATGGTTTCATCCTCGTCCTTCGCTTTGATTATTTCACGTTATCACCAAATTCGATCTAGCTCTCAACAATCTATATGTAAACATTGGGTTTTTTTCACCCACCTACACCCCGCATACGAACATTAATATATCAAAACCCAACACTATAAAAATGATCTAAATCATCCCCCTCACTGTGTAAAATCTATTTTTACCCCCTCGTTAATCATATTTACTCACCCAAACCTACCATACCATCTATAACCATTCATAACCTATTTCATCCTAACATCCTAACCTCCCAAATTTTCCTAACCTCTTCCCTAACCATTTTATCTTGTCCCCATACTAAAAATCCTATTTTGGAAGTGGTTGAAACCACTTCTAAATGCACCTTCTCTCAATTTCTAGATCACCGATGATTCTAAAAAATTGTAAATGATTATAAATAGGATATTTGAACTCCTCTTTCATAGAAATTTTTGGACTTTTGACCTTTTCTCTCATGAATATTTAAACATATGAGCAACCAATCTATCACTCCAGCAACCCTCAAGTCCTGAAATGAATCTATGGTAATACCAGAAGCCATAACACACTAGTTTTTTGCATTCAAAATCCCTTTCTCTCCAAGAAATCAAACAAACAAACAACAATCCCACATCACCAAATAAACCAACCTTTGTGAAAAATTTCAACTCATTTACAATGTAAGGTAATCTTTTATCAATTTATTATTATTATTATCTCATAAAAGTATGAACAATTCATCTAAGTCTATGTTTTTATCAATTTATTATTTTTCATGGAAATTAGTCTTTTTAAAAGGAATCACTCATGATTCCTTTAAATCACCCGTGATTCCCTTAAATTGCCAACAATTCCTTTGAATCACCTGTGATTTTATCAATTATATTTTTCTATCAAATTATTACATATTCTCAATTATTCTATATCCCTAGATTTAAGTTGTCTTTTGAAAGTATGTGTCTTTTGTAGATGACTATTCCAGTCAATATCATCCAATCATAAAATTTACGATCTCCTCTAATCATCCAACAACCCTTTTTGTGTGGAGAAGTTCAAAATCCTACATGAACTTACTTTATGCTCCATTGTGTTCACCTATTAATCGAAGACATTGAGGAATAACTAGAGTTCCTTCATGAAATCCAATAAGTAACTACCGACTACTTGTACAAATTACTTTAAAGTAATCCAAATTTACGCCACTTTAGCTTGGGCCACCTACGAAGTGGAATAGGATCTTCTTTTCACCTTGATTTTAGATCCTTCCTTTTCATTATCTTATTATTATCAACTCACTTAATTGTATCAAAATGAGTGACATCCTCCAAGGAAGTCCCTTTGGATTCCTAGAATTGGCCTTTGTTGAGAATCATCATCCCATTTTATCTAATATTTCTTGTTTAGTTGTCTTTGATTGTAGTCTCTTCACTTGGTGAAAGGAGGAGAACTTATCCACTATTCACATTTGATCATCTCGAACATTGTGAATTTTGGCATAGGTATCGCTAAACCTTCCATATTTTGAGTTTTAGGTACTTTCCACATTTGATAACATAGACCTAAAATCTACCTAATACATTCTTGAACACACACCTCATGGGACCTTTCCCCTTTATTTTTCTATTAAAATTAACTTATAATCTTTTTTGGGGTTTTCTTTCTCTATAATCGTTAAAATTCTGCAAAATTGCCATTGATTTTAGTGAATCACCATGATTCCTTTAAATCTCCAATGATCTATGTGATCTAATTTGATTACTTCAATCAATCTACCTTTAGGATTGTGATTTTACTTTTTTTTAGTTTTCATCCATCTAACCATTGTAGGTTTCCCCTCTGGAGTGCACTATTTTTTTCAATCAAAAAAAAAAATCAAAATTTAAAAATCAAAAATCAAAAGAAATTACAGTACATTCCTTTGTTATTTTCCTTTATTTTCATCACATTGCATTTGTCTTATTCATCAAATTAATATTTACTTTCAAGACTTAAAATGAACCCTTCATATTTTCTTGATCATATAGTCTAATTAGGAAGTTAACAAATTACATTCACTTAATTTCCCTCACACACAACCAAACCACATTCAATACAATTTGCATCAAAACAATCCTACCTAGGTGGACCTACTTGGATTTCATCACCAAGAGGATAATCCAACTCAATGTTCTATAAGTATAAATAAGTTGGTGGGTGGTATATTGGCTAAGCACTGACACCCTTATTACTACAAGGACCGTGAAGTGAGGGGGTAGGCCCCAATACCACGCCTCATACTGACACCAACATAGATTCGGCCTCACATACCTTTGGGTATATCGAGGACTCCGACCTTTAACATTACCTAAAACCAACCATAGATTTCATTTCCTAGGACCTCATAAACCATTTTTCACATTTCATCCTTTTTAATTTAATCAAGATAATAAAAATTCTCTTGTGTGACTTACTTTTTTTGATTGTAATCAACTCTCTAGATTTATTTTCATTCTAGTGATTGTTTGTTTTCATGGTCCTAACCCAAAAACAGTCCCATCAAAAAAATCTCTAAAAATATGGCTGAACATTTCCAACAATCTTTAGAAAATATCCAAACCCGCATTGATGATGCCACACATCTAATCGACCAACATCGAGCATCTTTATCACCTCCAACACATGATCAAGAACCCCCACACTCTCCTAATAGTCAATCCACCATATCAGAAATCCCCGATCCATCTAGTCCTCATTTCTTCAACAATGGGGATCCAGTCTTTACTGAGATTCTAGATTCAAACCCCATCACCCTCAATGCTTACCTAGCTTCCTGAGGTGTCCTTCTTCAACAATCTACACCTAAACAATGACCTCCTCCCACCAACACTACATATGAATTTTCCTGGCTCATGATCCTAACCATGAGCCAATCATCCAAAAATTCCATCCTTATCCTACCACTAGAAAAAATGAAACATCAAATCCCACATATTCCACCCCCATCATCACTTTTGACCTTAACATTGTTTCCTCACAAGATGCAACTAATCAACAATCATCATCCTCACTAGGTCCCTCATCTAGCTCTACCTCATCTCAAAACAACACCAACATATCCTCATCCACATTGATTCCTTTAGTCTCCTCCATGATCCAAACACCTCCTATAAGTTCAATAACCATCCCATCAAGCATATCTCAACCTATCTCATCTCAACAACCCACATCATCTATTCAAAATGTATTCATGTCTATCCCAACATCAACACCACCCATTAATATAAGTTCCATCTCTATTATTCACCCCTCTTCACAAAATCGTCAACCACCCCTATATTCTCTCAGCAAATACCTCAACAATCTCATCCTCTCATCACACTTCTATTCCTTTCCAACACATGCCTCAACAATCCCAACCTTTCACCCACACTTCAATCCCCTTTCAACATATACCCCAACAATTCACAACCTACCTCTCTTAAACACATCCATGCCCATCCAATATCAATATTTAATCTTCACAACCCATAGTCTCACAACCCACATATAATGTTCCTATGAATACCCCTCTCTAACATAATATTCCCTTTTCCTTACCATCCATACCAACAATCAAATCCATCTACATACAATCAACTCGGTCCTTCATCATTCAATCTCCTCAAAACCATTACAAAATGACCCTTTGCATGAATTAATGAAAAAATTTCCAGCCTTGAAGCTACCTCTATGGGTCCTAAAAACACACTATCTTACGAAAAAATTTACAACAAACCCATCCACCCATCATACCATATAAAGCATATCCTCCACATTGGGAACTCCTAAGTTCCTCAAATTCTATAACAAATAAGACCCTCAACAACACATCCAGGCCTTATAACATGCTTGTTACCTCATAACACATGACCAGGATGTTGAGAACATTTCCCATGTCCTTAGCAAGACCTACCTTAGATTGGTATAATAATATTCCTCAGTACTCACTCTTTTCATTCACTCATCTCATGTAAATTTTTTTAGAACATTTCTTGATTAACATTGTGCATAAAATCACTATCACCGATCTATATGCCATCAAACAATTTGAGGATGAATCTATCATATTTTTGTCACTACTAGAGGGGCATTATCAATCAATTTCCTTTTCCCTCCCATAGACCGAGTTAATCGAGTTATTTTCTCACTCTTGTGCTAAAACACATATCATCCACATTACAAATCTAGTCCTTTCAAATGTTTGACAAAGCCTTTACTATGGCTCACAAATCGAAGCTTCACTCTCTCGAAGATGGTAGGGTCAAACTTATATCAAAAAATCCTAAACTTGAATCTTCATTCAAACCATCCTCTAGTCATGAAAATATAAGACATCAACAAATGTAGTCATTGTGAAAACTTTTCAAAGAACATTTGACCTCCAAATGCACCCATCCTCAATGTAATTACACTTATCCTATCGGTGAGTCTTATAACACCTTTTTGATAAGCTCTTGGCTACGTGAATATGATCACCCTTCCTCCCATCCATCCTATCGATACATATGTTTCAAAACCCTCTTGGTATAGAGAGAATGATTACTATAAATACCATAGGGTTTAAAGGACCATGACATCAAAAGGTGTCATTCATTCAGAAATTCCTTCAGATCTTATCGACAAAGGTGAGTTGCAACTAGATAACCCAAATGTGACCTCCAAATCAAAATTTGGATGTTTTTAAACAACCCTTTCCAAATCACCCCCATCTACCAGTCAACCACAATATAATGTCATCCACTCTCATCACACCATCAACATGATCAAATATCAATCATCTACACCCTCAACATCCAATGCTTCCATCATAGAGGCACCATCAAATCATCCACAAATAATTTATCACAAAAACAACAAATGAATCCATCCACTACATCTTGTGTTTCCACATCAGAAGCACCTATGGAATCAGGAACATCTCTTGGTCTCTTCTATTGAAAAAATTACAAATTCATCCACATCTATTTCATCCTCTTCAAACCCATCTACAAGCTCTTCACAAGTTCTAGAAAAGAAACCTATCTTACAATGTGTGAAAATATCTTACGATGACCATGTCACTCAAATTATATACGTAACCTTAAAAATTATTACACGACCACACACCCTCCATCTAAAAAAGTAACAATCATATCACATGATGATTTGATTTCCTCAACACAAAAATCCAAACTCCATGCCTTCTATCTTAGGGTTGCACCCCTCATCAAAATTATTAGTCACTATTACACAATCAAAAATCATTCCCTAGTAGACATCTAAAAATATCACACAAAAATGGTCCCTTCAACACCTATAAAATCAAAATAATCATCACTTCCCTCAACCTCCACCTCAAAGGAAATTATGCATTGACCTTGAAAGGATCATCCAATAGTCTATCATCACTTTACCTCCTCTTAATCCATCTATCTCTCGAGGGTGGAAACCCTCCTAGTATAATTTTGAATCATTTTTGATTACCATCACACACCAGACATTCTACAAAGGACTATAAATCCCTTCATGTTACTATCAAAATCCTTTCTAACAAAGGCCTTCTCCCTACAAATTTAGAACCATCAAAGACAACCCATCAAACATCTAAGACTACTACATCCAAACCATTACCTACATTCACATCCACCAAAAAGTGGGGAATCTTCCAAAAATCCCTCTTCATCAAATTGATGCAAGTATGTATCACCACTAGAACACATACCCATGACCTAAGACTTCTGATCAAAACAAATCCAAAATTTCCATCCCACTCACTCCCGAGTCATCCATCCAACACCCCTTGCTAAGGCTAAGGTATCCATCCTTTCCACTCCACATACACAATCTACCACTTCTATACAAAATACCATTATCAAACAAATTCATCAAGCTCCATGAAAAAATGTCCCTTTATGAGCTTGTTAAAAACTTCACCTCAACATCAAAACCATGATCAAAACTCAATCTATATTGGTACCCTCAGATGACCACACCATTTTTGCAAACCTAGTCGATACACTTGGAATGTCCAATGCTATTTATTTTGACAACTCATAAATCCCATCATTACAACCAGAGGACCACAACCTCCCACTTTTCATCACTTCCCAAATCAATGATACTCTTGTTAAGAGGGTCATGATAAAAATGGTTCTAACATTAACATCATATCATCACATCCTTTGATCAAATTCAACTACCCAACACCCTTTCACTCACTTTCACCTGTCCATATTGAGAGCCTTTAACGACATCGTATCCCCTACATTAGGCATGGTCATCTTACCAATTAAATTTGGCGTTAAAACCTCCACAAACTCTTCTATCTATCTGGAAGGAGATTTCAATATAACATGATATTAGGCCAACCTCAGATACATGATATGCATTGTATTCCCTCTACACTCCATCGATGTCTCAAATATAAACATGAGGTAAAAATTTCATGGTCCCCATATCCAAACCCTTTTAAGCATGTCACATGACATATTGAAAAATGATGTGCTTGTTCCCAAAATGAACTTGGGATCCCTCTAATGAAGCCTCCACTAGTTCATCCATCACCTCATCAAAGTTTTAGATGATACTTCCTTCAATGATGTTATGAACACCTTTCACCTAGGGGAGTATCATCTCCTTACACTTAATTCATCTTCCTACGTTGAAGACATATGGAAGACCCAAAAACTAGCCATGTATGAACCTAATGTTGGGGATGTTATCTCCTTTAGTCCACCACATCTCAAAACCAAACCTCATCTATGGAGGGATCGATCACCCTTCTCCACATCCTACTAATCAACACCATGCCAAACCATTCATATCAAACTTACATTCTATATATAACCAATCATTTTACACAAATGTATCTCCATCATTTTTGCTTCTTAGAGGCTTCAACTCGATGTTATGAGAAGGAATCCATGAATTAATCCTTGACCATTTCGCAAATTGCATGAAAAATATGGGTTAGGTTTTGAAAAACTAGTCTCGAGTCTTTAACTAAGCACCACCTTTGAACCCATCATAGAACCGAAACCATCTTCCCATCTACACACAAAGACCCCATGGATATAGATGAAACTATTTACATCCCATCTAATTTTTTTAGTCAACACTATCACTTTAGGACCATTGACTTATCAAACTAACCATGGTACTAAGACCATTCCTCTCGTTTGGACCCAAAATAATAGAAGAGGATTCACCCATTGTTGACATCCTTCAATGCCAAAACCACCAATGCCATCATCTCTCATATGGGAGTAAGAGGACCATTACCTTAAAAAAATACCACTTGACACATCAACACTTCTCAATGAATCCACTATCGACATTAATATAGGGACTCCACAGGAGCCTCACATAGTTAAAGTTGGTCAATCTTTAGATTCACAAGAATTAAAAAACTTCACCACATTCTATCCAACATAGTATTCAAGAATTTGAATGGTTATATAAAGTGATATGATCAGGTATTGACCCCAACATCATTGTTCACAATATCGTCACTTATCCTAATGCCAAACTTGTCAAACAAAAACTACATAGGATGCACCCTCACATAACTCTTCTCATCAAAGAAGAGTTAAAATTTTTTCTCTCTTCTAATTTCATCATACCCATTGATTACCCATAATGGGTCTCTAATATAGTACCCCTAAAAAAGCCTCAAGAAAGTTACGCATTTGTACCGACTTCGAGACCTCAACCATCACTTTTCTAAAGATGACTTCCCCCTTCAAAACATCAACCAACTCATTGATCTAATTACTAGCCATGAGATGCTCTCCTTATGGATGGCTTCTCTAGCTACAATCAAATCTTATCTCCACCGATGACCAACACAAAATGTCCTTCATCACTCCTTGGGGGACTTTTTGTTATCAGTGATGCCTTTGGACTTAAAAATGATGGGGCCACTTATCAATGCACAATGACATACATTTTCCATGATATTATCCAAAATACTATAGAAGAATACATTGATGACATTTTAGGTAAATAAAAGAAATGTAGAGATCATCTTGATGTCCTTGACACAAAATTTTCTTGACCTTATCTACTTTCTTCGAATTAACCTTGCTAAGTGTGTGTTTGGTGTTCTCACCAGTAAACTCCTAGGGTTCATTGTTTCTATTCGGGGTATTGAAGTAGACCCTGCCAAGATCAAAGTCATCATTAAAATTCCTCCTCCATCAAACTTAAAAAACTTTGTATCCTTTAGGGTAAACTTAAATCAATCTACCATTTTATCTCACAACTTTCAGATCATTGTCATCCTTTTCATCACCTCCTTTGAAAGGATGTACATTTTAAATGGGATCAAAATTGTCAAAAGGAATTTAATGACATCAAACAATACCTTATATCCACATGTGCTTACACCTCCACATGAGGGGATCCATTCTACCTATACATATCCACTACTAATCATTCCTTGGGTGTCATGCTCGCTCATCGAGATAAGCAAGGTCATGAGAAAGGCCATTTATTAAATAAGTCACACTCTCCATGACTATGAGACTCATTATATTGAATCCAAAAATTTGTGTTGTGAATTATACTTTGCAACATCCAAACTCTGTCATCATTACTTACTTAATCACAATATTTATGTCATTACTAGCTTTAATCATCTTAAAACCATGCATTCCAAACCATATCACACCTAGACCGCATCACTCGATGGATTATGCTTATGACCGAGTTTGAACTTGAATTCATCTCGCTAAAATCTATCAAAGGACAAGCCATTGCTGATCAAACTCACCAAACCCTTTCTTCCTAAAAATCAACCAGCTCACGAACAATTCCCTAACAAATCTATCAATATTATTGATCATGAATACGATCCTATCAAAATGACGCTTTTGTTTGATGGATCTAAGTGTCAACAAAGGGGAGGTGCTGGTATCATTATTATAACTCCCTGGGGACTCCTACCCCTCTATATTTCAAACTAAAATTTGAATGTACTAACAACATGGAAGAATATAAATATCTAATCATGGGTCTTGAAACCACATATTTTGAATGGGATATTACTAGCATACTATTAATCAATATTGCTACGCATACATAATTTTTTTTTCCAACAACATTATAATCTCACTCACATAACTAGTTAGGATTTACATCTCACTAAATATCTATGGCCCTTCTCACAATGAGGGTTGGACCTCATTGGCCTCATCAACCCTCGTTCATCACAATGACATCACTCTATCATCAAAAATACTAAATACTTCACTAAATGGGTAGATGACATCCCCTTAGTATCTACTAAAGATAAAAAAATAATTGATTTCATAAACCAACATATCATATGTCACTTTGACATCCCTCACAAGCTAATGCGATAATGGAAAATCCTTCAAGAATAAAGAATTTAAGAAATTATGTGATACATTGAACATCAAAATAAGATTTTTGTCACCTTTTTATCCACAAGTGAATGATCAAGCCGAGGCTTCTAATAAAAAACTTAACAAAATTCTTATGAAAACCGTCGATTAAGTAGGAAAGCATTGACATATCCAAATCTTGTTTTCCCTTTGGACTTATTGTACTAGTATCCATACTCCTATAAGCGCTACACCCTTTTTTATAGTCTATAGAATCGAGGTTGTTTTACCCATTAAAGTTCAAATCCCATCACTCTGCGCATATCCCTCGATATTTTATCATTGAGCAGGATTATCGTCAAGAATATCTATCTCAATTAGAGTTATTAGATGAATAATGCCTAAGAAATCTTGAAAATATTCATTTCTATAAATAGTGCATCAAGTGCGTGTATACAAAACATGTTAAGGAACATGAATTTAATATTGGTGATTGTTGGCTACTAAACTTGCACCCATGTCTTGGATCTGGAAGAACTAAGTCATTTGAGACAACAATGGAACTATCTCCAAGTTGTGGGACCTTGCGCACTTGAGACAGATCTCTGGAGAAGGCCAATTCCTCTACCTATTTCTACTTTGCTACTACTAATCCTAATGCTGGAGGGAAAAACTAAGCTAAAATGCCGAGGGATTAGGGATAAACGTATAATAGAATCAAAAAATAAACTAAAAGGGAGGTGATAGCCCCAAAAAGTGGGATGAACACTATCTGTTATGAATGAAAACGAAGGAGAGAACAAGAGGGGAGGCTAGGCACGTGTAGCACATACCAAACCACATTTACACCATCGATCTCATGAAACACAACTAGAAAATGAAGCAGCAAGGAGCTTAAAGTGACACAATAAGCATGTAATGTAAAAGAAGGAAAGAAGGAAGAAATAAAACCCATTAAGGTAGAAGATAGCCATAAAACAATGTTTCTATTACTTCCGGTATGCACAATCGATTACAATGACAACTAAAGGCTGATATTCACATGCAAGAGCCAGATCTAGTTGTTTGTGACTCATTATACAAAGATATATGATCCCTAACAAATACTAAAGGATGTAAAATGTCCAAACCTTTACAATGAGCCAAGCTCTTACATTTATAGATGAAGTGAAAAGAGTTGAAGAATAGAAGGAGGGAAATCCAACTTGAAATCTACCTCACTAGCCATCAATTCCTGTAAATCCACCTACAATCTATCAAGTGTGGTTCTCCATGTATGTTTGGTATGTTGGAGAAGGAAGGAAAGCAAATCGGATCAAATCTAGGTGGTTGAAGCAATCAAATCACATATTAATGGTGTGAAAGATGTTTTCCATCTCCTTACCTACCAAATCTAGATGAAATGTGAATTTTAATGGCTTAACATGTAGCCCACATCAGTAAATTTCCAAAAAGTTTGGGCATGCAAGGATCTGAGCATTGGAGTAGAAGTTATGACTGTTAGAAGATCTGTAGTGATAACTAGGAATGTAAGACACGTGGCACACGTAGATTGGCTGAATAAATGGCCAACTATTGATTTGTTTTATCATTTCTACCACGTGTCACACATTGGTTTATTACAAGGATTTGGCACCCTAGTGGCACGCTTTGATAGGTTGCATGTGATACACTCAAGGTCTGAAATATTTCCACATGGCACAGAGAACACAAAAAAGGTGCAAAGGCATGCACATGAAAGGATGAGGTGCGAAAATAAAATAGAGGGAATGTGCACATAAAGTTAATGCACGTAGGAGGAAATGGGAGAAATACCCAAGGAAGAAATGTATGGGAGAGGCATGATTATTACAAAATAATGTACGGAAACTAGGAGAAATGGCACATGAATGCTAAGGACTTAGCTGATTTGGAAAGAAAGTACAAGGCACACACTTAGGATGAATAACTACTTGGGAAGAAGGTGAATGGGTAGAATGTGTGTGAAAGGGAAGAGTGGAACAAAGAGGAAAAAGAAAATGGAAGGGGGTGCGAAGAAGTGCACACAAGGTGCATGAGGAAAGGCAACCAAGTAGATAGCTGGAGTGTATGTAAACTGTAGTGTAGAACCTCGAGAGATGGATTGTGAATGTAAGCTATCCAAATAACTAGGGGAGTTATTTGGATAATAGTTTTGTAGCTTTTGGGGCCATCTCGCCTACTAGATGAAGGAGATCGGTAGGCTAGAGCATGCATTGGGCATAGAGTCTACTATGTAATCATCAAATTCTGAATGGGTGACCTTGATGAACCACCACTTGATGAAAAATTTCTAAACTTTGTTATGAATCTTGCAATATTACTGAAATTGATGGAACATGAATGACACCACTGAAAGCAAAAGAAGAGCACGTGAGAAGAAATAACTATGTACAAACAAAATAATGTGCATGCATCACACTTGGAGAAATTGAAACTATTCTAATATATCCAAGGTGATGCAACAAACTCAAAGGAAGGGTTTGAGATAGATCCTATTCACATGGATTTGTAGCGTGCCTCCATCAAGATGAGTTAACTCAAAAGAGTTAGCCTCTTTGCATGGATTGATTATATATAAGCCACTCCAAAGTACATCAAACTTTTAATGGTGCCTAGGTTTAGCTTTATCAAGATCTCATTTTAAGACCAAGTCCTAAACTTTGAAATCTTGAGGCCTAGCCTTTTTGTAAAATTACTTATTTGTTTCTTTTTGATGTTGTTCTAGCTTGATCATGACAACATTCCTTGATTCTTCGAGTTCAACCAACTCTACCTATTATCTAATATTTCCCCTCAAGAAAAATTAAACAAACATGAACTTGTACACTGTGAAAATGAGGTTGAGTCGATCACGGGAGCTTGTATTTAGAGTTTGGTTGAAGTAGGTTGAGCATTGCAGAGAATTTTAGGAAAAGAAAAAGCTCCAAAGTCTAAATTTTAGACTTTGGAGGTGGGAACTTTTAGAGGTAGGAAAAGTAATAAAAAATAAGAAAAAGGCCTAAAATCTTGAAGTCTGAAATGGCTTGCAAGTTTTGGGGTCAATGGCGCCATGGATCGGAGTTTGAACTTTGAAGTTTGAATTTTGGACTTTGGAGGTTTAGAGGTATGGAATTCGGAGGTTCGGGGTCTTCACCGAGAAAAATGCAAAAATGTGAGCTAATTCCTGAAATCTTGAAATTCTCAAGTTTGAAAAGGTTCAAAATTTTTGGGTTCAAACTTGACTTCGGGTCAACGTGGCAGAATTTTCAGACTTTTTGAGGTTAAGATTTTGGACTTTCAGAGGTCCCAGTTTCATAGGTTCGTTGAAGCAAGATTTTAATGCACTATAGGTTGGTGTCATCCATCATTGTTGTAGGAAAATTTAATGCATTATAGGTTGGTTGAAATAAGATTTCGAGTTTCTTCTCTCTCTCTCTCTCTCTCTCTCTCTCCTTCTCTAATTCTTCTTATATATTGTAAGGAGTGGCATTGTTCTAATGTTGGATAATTTTTCTTTGCACCCTCCCTTATTCTCTTGTATGTAAGTGAAATTTCAAACCTCCCATTCAAACCGTAATCCAAGTTTGTGCCTCTTGGCCATTACGATGCACCTTTGTATAAAATTTAGGGAGCAAAAACTAAGTCTATGGATGATTTCAAGCCTCTCCCGTATTCAATGATTTCATCTCGATCTCTCAATGCAATCTTGTTTATTTGTGCATGGTTATTATATTACATGTTTAATGATTTGTGTTTAATGGTAAGTGGATTCTCATAAGTGGATTGATATGTGGTGTGTTTTCATTCTCCTTAATCTGGTTGTGGTTTCCATCTCCATGCAAAGTAGGTGTTCAACATTCCTTTTGGTGCATCACCTTTGTTAGTTTAGGTTTAATTTCCTATAATCTTCTTAAACCTATCTCCTTGGAAAGTTAGAGTAGATTTTAGAGTAGATCCTCTATGATTTAAATGTGTGAATCATAATAGAGGAATAGGAACCAAACTTCATCCAGAGAGCTTTCCCGATTGTAAAGTCCCAAAATTTGGGAAAAGATCCATGTTATAAAATCACACTGATAGTTTCAACCCATTGAGTTGCAAACATCCGGGGTACTATGATTACGCATCAACACTACCATTTTAATTTCTCTCCGGTCTGCGTGCCCTCCGGTTCAATTCTTTGAGCAAGTGCCAATGAATTCAAGTCAAGTATCAAAGGAAGTGTGGCCTCCTTTCCATAAACACACTTGTAAGGTGATGTACCTATTGCTTTATTTTTCATGATTCTATTTACCGAGAGCACGAGTGAGACCTTTGTATGCCACTTTTGTCTTTGTCTCGATTTTCATTGTTCACTTCATGATTTTGATCGGGATTTTATTAGTAGATTATGCCGGACCATTACCTTAAGGGTAATAGTTAGAAGAAGTCTTCAAATATATACAAAGGATTAGCACTCAATAAGTGATTTTAGTACCAAGGAAGGATTTTTCATTATCTAAGATAATGGTTTGAGGAATGCCAAACTTGTTACTATTCCCTTGCGAATGTCCAAGATGACTAACTTGGTTGATTCCTTGAGCGCGACAACCTCTTTCCATCTTGTGAAGTAGTCCATAGCCATTAGTACCCATTTTTGGCTAGTACTTGAAGGAGGATTGATCATGCCTATAAAGTCAAGACCCCATCGTGAAAAAGGATGATCTTCTTGGATTGGTTGGAGGGGAAGCATTGTCAATATTTTCTTTCATGCAAAAAAAGCACATTATTTGAATTTCATGACCTACTTGTGCACGTCCATGAACAAGGTAGGCCAAAATAGTCCTGCCATTATGATCTTCATTGCTGTAGTCTTGGCAAAGAAGTGTTCACTAGATAATCCATCATGAAATTATGCTTACACTTTTTCGGTCTGCGTCTATCGATACACTTCAACACCACACCATCAAGATTATTTTGAAAGACAATACCATCAATCGAGAACATATGGGATTGATTGCAGATTAGATGTCTTCTCATTTCCTTATTTAAATCGGAGCGCATGCACCCTTGGAAAGGAATGTGACCATATCCTTTATCCATTCACGGACAATAGGATTTGCATTTTGTTCAAGTTCTACATGCGGGAGCTCTTCATCAAGAAACAATGAAGTCTCGGGTTCATTCTCGTGCATCCTCAACACGTTTTTGCACAACATGCTGCCTCTTACCAACTTTGTGGCTTTGATAATCACATCATACTCCATAATTTTGGTCACACATCACACTCTCTTCTCACTGATTTCTACTCCCATGATGAAGTATCTAACACTTACGTGTGAGACTAATACCTTAATGTGTTTTTTGCCAATGATTCTCTTGAATTTATTGAGTGCGTGCAAGATGGCGTATACCTATTTCTCTGTGTGACTATATTTCAATTCATAATCCTTCAGTGTTTGACTGAAGAAAGCCACTAGTTGTTCTAGTCCTTGTTCATTTTCTTGTTTTAGGACAACAACAACACTTGCATCAGCACCATAAGCATAAAGGATGAAATCCTTTGAGTAATCTGGGTTAATGAGTGTTGGCACACAAGAAATATCTTGCTTGATATTGTTGAAGCTTTCCTTTCCTTTTACTATCCACCTAAAAGTTGTGTCCCTCTTGAGCATGAGGGTGATGGGCCTTACTAGTCCTGTAAAGTTAGGGATGAATCTCCTAACAAAGTTGATTTTTCCAAGAAAGGACTACAAGGCCTTCTTGTGCACTGGTAGGGAAAGAGTGAGGATGGATGAAATGGTCTTAAGATCAATTACAATGCCATATTTTGAGACCACATGGCCTAATAGGTTGCCCTAACCCATAACACAATTACACTTCTTGGGGTTAAGAGACACCCCAAAATTTCTGCATCTCTCAAATACTTTCTCTAGATGCATGATATGATTTGCGCTCTAGTTTGAGAATACTATGATGTCATCAAGGTAGACCAAGATGAACTCATTGATATATCCTTTGAATGCAACATACATGGCACCTGAAACATTGTGCTCGCATTTGTGATTGAAGGAATATTATAATATGTGTATGTTTCCCAATTGGTTGTAAATGCTGTTTTGAATTGACCCTCTTCCTTTATTAGGATTTTATTGAAACTTAAGTATCTATCCAACATAGAGAATCTTTGTGCACTGGTCACAATCTATAAAATCTGCTCCATAGATGGAAAAGGATAATGATCCTTTAGAGATGCCTTGTTCGAATCTCTCCAAATCAACATAGAGTCTGAATTCACCATTCTTCTTACGAATTGAAACTAGATTTGTGACCCAAGTTGAATACTTGATTAGAAATATTATCTTCACCTCAATGAGTTTGGATAACTCCTTCCTCATGAGGGCTCTATCTTTTGGTTGAATGGCCTCTATTTTTGTCTGATTGGCTTAATACCAAGATCAAGGTCAATGGAGTGCTAAGCAACACTTGGATCAAAACCTTTGAGGTCT
Source organism: Taxus wallichiana var. yunnanensis (assembly GCA_018340775.1). NCBI lineage: Eukaryota > Viridiplantae > Streptophyta > Pinopsida > Cupressales > Taxaceae > Taxus > Taxus wallichiana. Next base: position 408,657,149 of record CM031241.1, read on the forward strand.
TTGTATTCCCATGAGAAGATATCACTGTATTTTTGACAGAGAGATATGAAGGTTTGATTTTCATTATGCGTGTAAGATTTACGACCAAAAACTCCTTTCCGTGCAATAGTGGTTAGGGAGAAGTCTTCTTATGTGGCACACATATAATTTTCTTCACCCTTAAACTCATCATCAATGCTAAACATTTTTTCTAAGGTGACCAAACCTTTAGGAAATTTTTTTGTCTTTAGTTTTATTACTTGTCACCATAACTGTCATGCAAGTCAACTTGCATGCTTAATGAGAACTCAGCTTCATTCTGAATGAGCTGGATAATTTGTGCATCACTGTCGAACACTTACCAGCTGGTGTTTCTATCTATAATGAATTGCCTAATCACCATCTTTATGTGCTGAGTGTTTCCTTTGACAAATTCCTTAGTATGGGAGAATTGTGGACCAAACCTGACCATTTGATAAACTTCCTTAGTCATTTTACATGGCACCACCTATAGGTTTAGAGCATCAAAGCTCTCAAGGAGGTCCCAAACTTTGTGTTTATAAGATTTGAGAATCTTATTATTTATAACGCACTTGTTGGTGACCTGGTGGATAACCGATTATGTGTCCCTAAAGATCTACAATGCCTTGATCCCTTTCTTTTTAGCAAGAAACATACCATGCACTAGTACCTCATATTATGCCACATTATTGAAGCATGTGAACTACTGACCTATGTGGGAATTTTTTATCATCCTTAGGGGTAATGTGAACAACACCGTTCTCGTGCCATTTCTATGTCTAGATCCATGAAAGTATTAGTTCCACAGACTAGGGTTCTCTTCACTTTTCTTGAGCACGTGTAACATCACAACTTCTTCTTCAAGGATGAAGTAGGTACCAAGCCTAGTTTCATAAGCTTCTATATCCTTGACACATGTATAAAATATATGGTGTCTCTCCACCCATTCATCCATCACTAAGTAAGGAATAGGAGGTGCGAGAGGAAGCTCTTTAGAAAATGAAACTTGTTCTTTTTGGATTAAACAATTTTCTTGGAGAGGATGGGACATATAACTCTACATGATAGGTAAATATTAGTTTAGCTTATATGGTAAACTAGGTACCATAAGTTGTCTTGAGTAACATATGGGTCCAATCGGAAGACAAGTAACCACTCACTTTAGTAGTTAAATATATTGACAGGTAGAGGGAAAAAAAGGGGGTGGATCAATGATTGACACATCTTGAGTTATTGTGAGGCTTGGACATCTATGGAGGGTTAAATTAAGATACTTGATGATTCATCGGGTAGTAACAGTTGAACCATCAAGTTTTAGGACTTCTTTTGTTGAGGGGATATACTTTAGACCTAATATATCAAAAAAATTCTTAGGCATGAGAGAAACGCTAGCTTTGAGTTAATCAAGTAGTTATGGAAAAATGTTTGCCTATGATCAAAGACATGTAGAAGGGTGGGGTTTTAAAAACTTACTTACTTGATTCTCTTGTTCTTAGAAGATGTTGAAAAAGGAACACGTCTTTTGAACAACAAGATCAACAAGCGTAAGTGGATCCAGAGTTTCATGCAACAAGTTGCACTTTGAGATGAAATGGTCGGGCATCCCACATTGTGAGATTTATGTTTTTCTTATTCATCCGGTCTACAATGCTTTGAATGGAAGGCCTACTAAATTATGCATTTGAGGGAAAATAACATCCTTCTCTTTTGTTCAGGCACAACAACATGTACCTTAGCTAGCATAGAGAAATGTCCTAGAAAGGAGGGAACACACTACTTAAGGAGTATTGTGCGAGCCTTGCGTGTAGGAATTGATTAACTTAAAATAGAATTTTACGGCTATTTTATAAGTTAATATAAATAGAAAATAAGAGCTATATTGAAGTGTTAGATCAAAATATTTTACTTTAATATTAAATGGATTAAAATAAGGTAAATAAGAGGGATATGGTACTAACCTTGATTTAGCTTACCTCACTATGTAATCGGATCAGAAAGCAGATCGGAAATATGTAATCGAATGGCTTCAGGAAGGGAAGAAGTCAAGTTTTTTCTTGTATTAAGGCACATGGGAGGATCTTTGGGGTGCCTTGAGGTGCCCTAGTTTTACATGTGGGTGATGTAGACGTAGAAAAATCTCGAACTTGAATTTGGTAGTATCACATTATCTCTAAAATACCTTCACTTCATCACACAGTTCCACAATAATTTCACCTATGTCATTGTGAATGTTACCTACAAAATCATATCTAAAGCATAAATTCCTAAAAGAAATAAATCATATGAATAGGTCGATTGACCTTAGCTTCCCAGACTAGTGGCCTTACGATGAGCATTACACTACATTTCAGACCAATGTAGTTCTATGTGCGTGTGTGTGTAATTTTGTGCCTAGGGTGCCCTAACGCTAATGACAGAGATAAAGGGACAATAACTAGATGTAAAATGCAAATGGTGGATGGAATGGAAAGAATATAACCCTTTCCCCCTATGCATGTGTGTGATGCAGATGTACAAGATGCCCAAATGTAGTCCCTTACCTTAGTAGATAGCATCCCTTGATAGTGATAATTCTACACATAATGTAGTGAGTATGTTATGTTTATATAGGGATCTCTTATTCAAATTTCGACACTAGTGACCTGAAACTGCTGACTATGACCTAGGGGAATACACAAGGTAATCGTTAGGACTGACCTCAAACAAAGAAATTAAGACCACAAATTACGATGACATGGGCATCTAAAATTATGGATTGGGGCACCCCATGCAACCATAAGAACCCTAGCATAGACCTAAAGATGACAACTGAGAAAATTACAACACTTGAGACACCCTAAAAGATGCCCAAAACTGTAGAGACAAATGATGACTGAACTAGACAAACAACAATGACGCCTGACTAACCAACAAAAAGACCAAAGGATGGGTCACTAGTGAATAATTTTACTATGTGAGATCCATATATAAAATAACATACCCAACGATATTAATGTAATAGTAAGTGCATGATTTTGTGACTACATTTTCCCCCACTTTATGTTGGTGAGCGGAAATCTCGGTAACATAAAGTAGATAGAGATGCATACCTGAGAAAAATCCAGAGAAGCCCAAGTTGTAGAAGAACATCATATGTGTAGTAGAAGTGTGTCGAACCATGGATCAATGAGTTAATCCATGCAATGTTTTGAAAAGTATAAATATTGTGGTGAGGTGTGGAAAATGAAAATTATGATTAGATGATTTTGAATGTAGTTTAATATCGAATAGGTGGGTAGGGAGTGATCAGTTCCCAACCCAAACACTTGTATATGAATGGAATAATGGGAGGATTTGGGCGTCTTACCACCAGAGGAAGAGTGTAGGGAGAAAAGTGTGTTATTCTCTAAGATTTAACTACATCCTCAAGATCTAGCCATTACAAACAAACTCAAATCAAAATGTTGAGATTTTTTGATCCAAATTATTTTGATTAAACAGTGTACCCATATAGGAGTGATAAAGGGAAGGCACTCTTTCCCCACTCCATAAATATCACTGCAATGTAAAGGCTTCCATGTTAGGTCATCTTTAAGTGAACACAATAGAGAATGAGATGACTTCCATGTTAAGTCATCTGGAAGCAAACACAATAAAAAATGAGATGTCTTGCAAGTTGGGTCATCTTGAAGCAAACGCGGAGTATAGAATAAAATCCCAAATTAATTCATTTGGGAATGCAATGGTGAATGTAACTCCCAAGTTAGGTCATCTGGGAGACCACTTGTAGGTTTGAATGATATGATTTGATTTGAACTTGTTGGTTTCAATTGGTTGATTTATTTTTTTATTGGTTACTCATAGAGAGGTTTTTCACTAATTTTCCTCTAGGTTAGGTCATTAGGGGAAAGTTGCTAGAAAATGGATGAGATGTCACATAAAAATATTTTTAGTTGCTTGTTGCCCCCAAGTTAGGTCATTAGGGAGATTGATACATTATAACACGTGATCATGTTTGGGAGGTGTTAAATAATTTTTTCCCACTGATTAGGTCATTAGGGGAGATTGATGATGAAATTTCATGGTATGAGTTATGAGGTGTTGGATTCATGATGTCAAAGCATGTGGTGAAACAAGGGAAATTATAGGGGGCCCCCAATAATATGCCCCCTTTTCGGTGAAAGAGGAAGTGATTAATGAGCACAAAATCTAAGCTGAAAGTAATGACAAGAGGTTAAAAGGTATGTGTAGTGCACGAAGAAATGGGGAAGGGATATAATGCATATAAAATGTGTACAATACAAAGGTAGGTGGATTTTAAAAAAGAATTCCACAAACAGGGTGTAAATTAGAGTACAAGCGCTCAAAATATGAGCGAAATGGAGTGTGCATTAGTCGTGGGTATAATTGATTCACATAATTCTTAGAAAATTAATGAAATAGATAGGGGTAGTAGGCCAAAGACTAATACCTATTTGTGATGTTGGTTGAAGGTTGTAAGTGCGTTCTTATTTCCTGATCCAAGTTGACCGTGAGAGCTCCCTTTTTGTAAAGAGGAATTACTTGTAAATGAAAAAGCAATACCACCAAATAGAATTAAAAAAAACAATGAGTGGACTGCCTAGTGGAAGCTATATCTGAGAAGCGTGATGCTTACTGAATGGGCTATCAATCCACTTTTATATAAACATATTAATGTTATTCAAAATATACATTAAATAATGATCTTACTAGAATTGAAACGATTTATGTATCTCGTACAAAAAAATAAGAAAGGTCAGGTAAAAGGTGATTGAGGTCAAAATGGGTTAGGTGTATGGCTGGTGTGGAGTTACAGGTCTAGTAAAGGATTTGGGTGAGCTTTGGTGAAGATTAAAAATGATTCTGTGTTGTTGTGAAATGGGTATGAGCTCACCGGGTCCGAGGTATATTGCTAGAAGCGATGTGATCGATGTCGCTTAGGTAGAATGATCGACGTCGGTTGGCTAATTGGTGTTGGTAGGGGAAATTATCAAAAGCACTTAAAACTTCTTTTTCAGACTCTTTGTTATTAGACAGAGGTTGGAATGGTGAGGGTGAGGTCGTAAAATGGCCTTAGAGGATCAAAGATGATTAGAGGGGGTGGAGGAAGGTGAAAGGACTAGGTATGGTAAGGTGATAGGTTGGTAGGAGGAGGGGAGTGTATGGATGTGGAGAAAGATAAATTACTGAGATGAATAATAAATCTTACTGGAATAAAATAGAAATAAATGAAGAGATGTTAGGTACTTACTAAAGAGTAGGTTTGGAGAATGTAGGTGATGAGGACAGTGATGGTAGAGATTCGGAGAAGAGACATTGTGTTTTTTCCACGGTAGTTCAAACCTCTATTCTTCTCTATGTGAATCCATGATCGTGAAGAAGATGATGAATTCCAATGGTTGTTGGTAGTGCTCCCATATATTTTCCTTTTCCTGAGTGCTTCAGAAATTTTGAGTGCTCCAAGTCTCTATTCATATGAGATCTTGAATCGAATCACCAACCTAGGAAAAGACTTTTGGAAATGTATTTAACCTAACGGTGATGGCTACATGATAGACATCGACTTGAGTTATAGCCGGTGTTGGTCAAGGTGGAAATATCTAGGTTGGCCAAAAATAGCCTAATTGTTGCTATTTTTGGTGTGGTCTCCAATATTCGTCCGAGTATTGAGTGATAGATCACGGAAGGATGAGTAAGATTCCTTTTAGGTTTGTTAATAGGAGTTAAGTCTAGGTTTAGACTAAGTCCTAGTTGGTTAGGATAGGCTTAGACTTGGTCTTAGGTCATTAATGAGGTTTAAGTGGGTCATTTGAGTGAGGTGGCTAGGTGAGTTGATTGGGTGAGGTAGTTAAGTGAGGATATTAATTAATTTAATTAAGATAATTAATTCAATTAACATGTGCACTAGGGATATGAATGGGTAGGATATGGTTAATTTAATTGATGGGGTTTTAATGGAAGTATGACCCAATTTTGGTGTCTACATTTTCCCCTTTTTTGTCACGTAGCTTGTATTGATAAGTGATGCTGACAAAAATAGGAATGGTTGTCCAAAAATATAAGTGGGAGTGAAGTTTCCCAAGTATGGGTGGAGGTTATCCCCTCTAATCATGAACTAATGAGGTATGAGATGCAGTTGGTGAGTGCTTTGATAAATGTGTAAGTGATGATAGTTGAATGCACACACACATATATATTGTGACATGATAAAGTTAAAGAGCTTGCAAAAATCTATACATCGTAAAGAGCTTGCAAACTCTACATCGTCAATATAGGTTTATCTAAATAAGGTTGAAGTGATTCAGGTATCTAGGGTACATGATATGGTCTAGAAACACAACTTAGGTTAGGTGCAGGAACATTTAGGTATGATCTGGTACACCAAAGGTTTAGTTGGGATAAACAACATGGAAATAGGAAAGGTAAGGTCATTAGGCTAAACAACACGGTAATAACATCACAAGGTATAATGAGGACACAAGTTCAAAGGTCACAAAAAGGTGGTCAGGGTAGGGTATATAGGTCATGGCATGGGTAAGGCTAAGGTGTGGGTAAATAACAAGTCCCTAAATGCAATTAAGGAAATGTATGGGTAATTTAGGCTTGTGGGTAAGGTGTAAGAGGTATTGGTGAGGTTACGAGGTATTTTTCAATGTAGATGAATGTGTTTTGACCGATTAAAATGGGAAAAAGGTAGGTAAAATGGTACCATTCAAGGTGATTGATGTTAAAAAGGTATAAATTTATTTTTACATAATCATTTGGTATGACCCATCTAGAAAATGCTAAGGTTGAGGTTACTAAGTGGTGAGAGGAGCTACTAAGGTGAGAGGAGCTGTGATAGATGGGTCCACGAGAGTGGTTGGAGATGTGTGATTAGTGGAGGGATTTGATGTATATTTCAGCATGGTAGAGGTGAGAGAGTGTTTAGGTAGACCATCGATGCGGTGGCTAGATGTGTCACCACGTAGGCGACATCATGATGAGGTAGGGGAATTTTCTAACTTGTTATTTGCTAAAAATTTGGTGAAAAATGAAGAAATTGGGGTGGGGGGTTTTATTTTGAAATGTGGGTTAAAAGTGGGTAAAAATGAAGGGAATGAGGAGTGGGAAGGTCAAAATAGGTGAAATAGGTTTGGGAATTAAGTTAGGATAGGGTGGGATGGGTAGATTAGGGTTTTAGGTAAGTTTTTGTCAATTTTTTAAAATGGGGGGATGTTTTTGGTTTGTGACATTGCGACAAGAGACCAATGTTGGCCAAGGTTTGGCATATGTCAATTAAGGTTTGGTTTGTTAGTTGGCACTTACCAACATTGGTCAAGGCTTAGGTGACCGGCACTGGTAAAGAAGGACCGATGATGGTCAAGTAGACCGGCGTCGGTCAGCTTGAGGAGAAGATAGGTGAAAAAAAGGATATGTAGGGGGAAAATAGGCATGAAGGTGTAAATGAAGGTTGAAGTAGAGGAAGTAGGGTAACATGTTATGTCAGCAATGTGGGGTGGGGAAGTAGGTGAACTAAACTAGAATAGGTGAGGATGGTAAGGATCAATGGGTGTAAAATTGGGTTGGGTAAAAGGGGTAGTCGGTAGGGTTTGTGTGGGTGGGCAATGGTGCATAGGTAATATAGGGTGTATAATAGGTAAGTTGGGTAATGGGTGTGTTGATATGGGAAAGTCTTGACAATGTCTTGTTTGGATGATGTAGGAAAGAGACTAGCTCTAGATGCATGATAGGGTACCACCTCTATTGGTATTGATGGAGTCGAGTGTGACTATGAAGGAGTGGGAGAATATGACGGATGTTGGACTGATTGAAATATGACATTGTAGGCATATAGCTCAAGATCCTAACTTGATGGTCACACTCATCAACAGATGGGATTCAATGACCAACACATTTCATTTACCAATGGGTGAGATGACTTGTCACCCTAGAGGACGTGTACAAGATCTTATGGCTACCAATTGTTGGGGAGCTAGCTAGTGTATTATATTTCTTCAGAGGCATCAGTGGAGCCGATAGTGGCTATATTTGGGGAGGTGATGGGTGAGATGAGGTACCATAGTGCAAGCCTTAGCTATGGAGACATGTATGCGGCCCATCCTCAGGAGATGAGGTTGGTTGTTTTGATGATGGAGGTAGTATGTTGTTTCTCCTTACCAGATGCTGAGGGTGGGAGATTCCCATGAGCACTGATGGGAGTGCTCTAGGATATGATGGAGGAGTGGATCTATTTTTCCTGGGCACCAAAATTCCTAGTGCAGCTATATAGGGAGTTGTGGGCTTATGGGAGATTGTGGTAGTTTAGCTTGTGTTGCACCTTTCTACTACATTGTTGGGCATACAAGCACATCATATGTGTACGTCTAGTTGTTTTCCTTGACATGATTGGTTCGGGGGTGGCTGGTCAGAGTTGGATATAGATGGTGGGTACCAATTGGTGGGCAACACAGAGGGTGAGGGCTAGGGCCACACGTGATGTTTTATATTACAGATGGTTATTAGAGGGGATTTCAGGGTCGATATTGTGTGGAGACCCTATATTGGCTATCCATCCTATAGAGGCATGGTAGAGGAGCTAGAGGAGCTACAGTTGAGAGGTGGATACAAGGGCAACGTGCCCAAACAGAATAAGTATGATACCTATGATAGGGGTGAGAAAACAGTTTGGGCTACCACAGGATGTGTCTCTAACTTTTCCATAACACATGAGACATGATGTGGAGAGACCTATGTCTCCACCATTTCTAAGTGTGCCAATAGGGAAGGAGGAACAACAAGTGGATAAGAGGATTGATGATGTTGGGGTCACCGATAGATATAATAGTGGTGGGTGGTACAACTACGGCGGCACCACCGAGGCTAGGGAAGTCAAAACTTAGCCACCATCATAGTGCAAAGAGGATACCTTACAAGGTCAAGTGGCTGCCCTTCAGGCACAACTCATAGGCATAAGGGGGTTAGGACAACGGTGCAGGTGCAGTTTCCATTTTATAGTAGCTCAGGTGGTGGCCTTATAGGCTTATCAAGACAGGTGCGGCACCCACATAGGTGGAGATGGAGATGGAGGATAGGTATACCTTACAAGTGCAAGTAGTATGTTTGTAGGGCTATTTAGCCACTACATAAGCACATGTCAGTGGGCCCTACAGCCCAAGTTATAAAGCACAAGGACCTCTATTGGCTTAGGGAAATGGTCCCATATTATAGAGTTAGCAATGGAGCATGGGTCCCATGGTACAAGGAGGAGGAGGATAGGTATCATAGGTCAGGGGTCAAAGGCCGCTTAGCAGGATAAAGCTCATAGGTTTCGTGAGTCCTATGATACCACCTGCAGATGGTACCGATGGTGAGGTTCAGGATGCCTAAATGAGGCACAATATTACTAGGATCATTTGATGACCACTGAGATAGATGTCCCCTCCTATGCTGAGTACATGGCACAATAGGTAGTGAGTGAGAGGACTAGATCCCACACTCATAGTTCAGAGAGACACAGGGGTTGACAGCCCGAGGACAGGTCGGGTGAGGCTACAACTTCACAGAGGCAAGTCCTAGGTGAGGGCCAGGTAGAGATTAGACCGAGACCCATGCTAGGTGGAGAGATGTTGTCAGGTCGCCGGGTTAGAGAGAGGAGGAGACAAATGAGACATGCATGGATATCATGTGGGGTGATGATTAGTCACCGATATGATCGATCATGTATTGATTTTTGGTATATACCATCCTATGTGTCAATGATAGTGAGGATGTATATGAGGGTTTTGAGATTTTGATTTTATACTAGCCTACGTGCCAAAGATAGTGAGGATGTATATGAGAGTTTTGAGATACTTGAGTATTTATTTGTATGGATTTATTTTTATTGATACACAAACATTCTTATTGTTATAGATGATGATATTTATGGTATGGATGATGTAATTACATTTGAATTTTCATTGTTATTGTGTATGTGATGAAAACTAGATAATTAGGCATGATTGAAGTCATGTTATAGGCATGTTTGAGTTAGGTCTATTAGGAATGGTGGAGTCAGAGTATAGGTATGATGATAAATTTAGTTCATTTAGGCATGGTTGAGTTAGGTCAATTAGGCATGGTGGAGTTAGGTTAGTTAGGCATGGTTGAGTTTAGGTGATTTAGGCATGATTGAGTCAAGATCAGTTAGGCATGGTGGAGTTAGGTCAGTTAGGCATGGTTGAGTTAGGTTTTGGTTTTGATTTAATTTCCAAGTTATTGGTAACATGAAAAAATAAATGATGATGAATATGTATGGTATGATGTTGTAAGAAATAGGTAAGTATACATGTTTATATACTTGTATGTTTGTTTAATTTCCAAGTAATGTAGAAGATGGAAACTAACTAATGGTAGAATGTAAATAAAAAAGTGGGGAAAAAATTAGTTAGGGTAAAGAGTGGCCGAGCTAACCTCCAAGGTCCCATGCCCTCGAGTGTTGCCTACATAGCCCCGATGAAAAGGGGCCTCAGGCCGATGTAGTTCTCCCATAAGCTAGGAAGAATATGATGAGGTAGTGGGATGGGTTGGTAGGTTTTAGGCATGGTTGAGTCTAGGTCAATTTAAGAGGCATGATTGAGTCTAGGTCATGAATGCAAGGGTTAATTGAGGTCATTTAGGTGTGGTTAAATTGAGGTGTCGAAGGCTTGGTCCTATATAGGATAATCAAAAAGTAATGAAGAAAGTGAAGGGTAAGAGGTGACCAAAAGATCCATCTAATTGGTAAGAACCAAAATGATTTTTTCATATCTAAGATGGGTTATGAATGTAAGACCTAAAGGCATTGCATGATGGAATATTCTAAGGTTGAAGAAAGTCACATGATCATGAAATGTCACATTTATAACACATCCCTTGAGTGGGTAGGAAATTAGGGTGAAAAAGGTGATGAAGTGAAATTGGTTGGTTTTAGCATAACCTAGTGTGAGACAACATATCTACTTGGCAAGAGACCCAAGATCAAAATAGGCAAGTCCATGACGAAAAATTTATCATTTTCTTCTTTTTGTTTTTATTTTGATAGACTAATCAATGCGGGAAGTCTATGTGGGATGAGTATATTATCTCCTTGAGGTCTTCGTGAAGCTATCGATGGGAAAGCTTTAGAATATTTTTATTTTATTTTTTTCAAGAATAGTCTTCTTTTGATGATAGACTAAATACAATATGGCTAGCTTTGTATAGTTGTCCTTCGAGGGAGAAGTCTATTTATAACAGTGAGATAGAGAGAAAGATGTCCTTTTGAGGGAGTCATCTTTTCTAGAAGTTTGACTCAAGGAGTTGAATCCCATTTTACTTTTGAAATTGTTTTTTTGATTTTAGACTTTTAAGTCATGGACAAGACTATAGAGAAAATAGGCTCTTGTTTTGAAGAAAAAATTATAGCACACAGAGGTTAACTATGATAGAGATGTTTTAAGTGATGAATGACCATGGGATTCCATCTTGAAAAAGATGAAAATTATCCATGAGAATCATGCCATGAGTAGAGTCATGGTGGTACTCATATTGAAGATAAGGTTAAAAAAGTAATGGGTAATCACATGATTCTTGTTTTAGTCATTGATCCTTAAAATAGGTAAAATGGAAGGTGAATGGTGCTCAAGGGATGGGCAAGCATTTGAATAGAAAAAGTGATATAGACTTAATTTCAACAATAAAATGGTCAAAGATGCAAGGCATTGAGGGGCTCAAGTTTGGGTTTACCTTCGAGTGAAGACAAACGATAAGCACCTGATCCATAGGTATGAGTAACATATAGGGTCCAAGCCAATTAGGAGAAAATTTGTATCATTTACTTTTTTCCTCTTTTGTTACATGTTGATTTTCCTTCAGGATGAGGTCTCTAACTTGGAAGGTTCATTCATGGACGTATTTGTCATAGGCACGTTTGATACATTTTTAGTAGATTTTAAGGTGATCAAGAGCATTAAGACGATGTTCATCTAATAACTCAAGTTGTGCTAAAATGGTCCTGGAAAAATTCATCATTATTGAGCATCTCTTTGAGTGAGATATGAAGAGACTGAATCTCAACTTCAAGAGGTAGAACAACCTCTATACCATAGACCAGAGAGAAAGGTGTGGCAATAGTTGATGTATGAATACTAGTGTGATAAGCCCATAAGGCAAAAAGGAATGTGTGTATGCAATCCTTTCTAGTATCATCCACAAAATTTCATAAGAATTTTTTTAAGGTTTTATTGGTTGATTTATCTTGGCCATTTTTTGAGGTAGTAGGGTGAAGAAAAAATGAGTTGAATGCCAAAGGCATCACAAAGCTTCCATAGGGTTTTTTTTTTGAATTGTTTTCCATTATCAGTGATGAGATGATGAGGAACACCAAAGTGAAAAATGATGTGATGATTGATGAATTCACATATTTTCTCATCTTTTGTAGAAATAAGAGGTATGGATTCTACCCATTTAGTGTAGTATTCAGTAGTGGTAATAATCCATTGATGGCACTGTGAAGAATGGGGATTGATTTCTCCAACAAGATCCAAACCCCATTGAGAGAAAGGCCAAAGGTCTTGTGTGACCTGTAAGGTGTGACTAGGCATGTGATGAAGATTAGCATGTTGTTGGAACTTCACACAACATTTGACATAATCACAACAATCATGGTTTAAGGTTGGATAATAATAGCCTAGGCGGAGAATGTGTTTAGCGATAGCTAAACCACTGAAGTGACCTCCAAAATTCCATCATGAACTTCCTTGATGGTGTAAGGAATTTTAGAACTTGTAAGGCATCGTAAGAGGATACCATCAAAGCCATGTTTATAAAGAATACCACCCATGATGACATAACGAGACACTTTTGAGAAAGGATCATTGTCCATTGTGAGTAAGGTCTAGAGGTAGAATTGAAAGGGAAAGGTAGTCAACTACAAAATTGTTTATACCAAAGGTCACGTGGGTTAGGTTGAATGGTTTTGATGAGGTTGACATCTCAAAATAGATAAGAAGGTGATTACAAATTTTATATTGTGATAAATATTTTCGAGTTAGAGGGCTGAGACGGTATATGAGAAGCAAGGCAGGCCATGGTATTTAAAAATTTGTTAGTGGAACGTGGAGTGGTTTGAAGTTCATAATGGTCAAAGGTAGTCAAAAGTATGTCTACATGATGCTTATACTTTTGAAGTATTTCATTACGACACTGGTATATACCATTGACTTGATTTACAACTAGTTGAGAGTCACCAAAGATATTAATTGATTTAACGTCTAAGGCAATGGTGATTTGAAGGCCTAATACGAGTGCTTCATATTCGATGATATTATTAGTACATTCAAAATATAGTTTGAAAGATAACAACATAGGCTCACCATCGAGAGGAATGAGGATAACTCCAGCACCACCCCCACACTGACATTTGGAACCATCAAAGAATAAGGTCATCTGGTAAATGGTATCATCCAAAGAGAGGGTAACAATGGATTCATCTGGGAAATCAAAGTTAGAGGGATGATCTCTAGAGAGAGGTGCATTTACAAGTTGGTTAGCGATAGTTTGGCCTTTGACATATTTTTTATGGATGAATTCGAGGTCTAGGTCTGCAAGAAGCATGAGCCAACGTGCAAGACATTGATTTTGTTTGTATAGGCTTATATATATATATATGTAATGTAGGGGTCTGTATTGGTGACAACAAAGGTTTTTTGGTTAATTAGGTAATGGTGAAGTTTAGTAGAAAAAAAAATAAGGCTAAGAAGAGTTTTTTGGCATGGGTGTATCGAGTTTCATAATCCAAAAGCGTATGAATTATATAATAAACCACTTGCTCCTTGTGTTTCTCATCGATGATGAGTGAGCATGGCTCCCAAGGAATGATCCATAGTAGAAATGTAAAGGTAAAATGGTTGGTCATCCTTAGGAGGAATGAGTACAGGTGGTTAGAGGAGGTACTATTTTAAGGCCTCAAAGGATTTGTGGCATTCATCATCCCATTTGAAGAGATGTTCTTTTTAGGAGATGATGAAATGGGTGGTAGGGGTAAAAATCTATGAAATAAAATAATGAATAGATTGTAACTTGCCTTGCAAAATATGTATTGAGGTTAGAGGTGGAGGCATTTCAAATAGCCTTATTTTAGTGGATCAATTCTATGCCACATAAATAAATGATAAAACCAAGGATTTTTCCTGAGAGAACAATGAAGACACACTTCTTAGGTTGAAGGAGAACACAATACTTGATGAGATGATCAAAAATGACCTTAAGGACTAGTAAGGTGTTTGCTCGATGTTTGGATTTGGAAAGAAGGTCATCTACATAATCTTCCAATATGTGATGCATGATGTCATGAAAGATATAGTCATAGCTTTTGATATGTAGCACCAATGTTTTTAAGGCCAAAGGGCATGACTCGATAGACAAAAGGTCCCCAAGGAGTGATGAAGGTGGTTTTGTGTTGATCTTCTCGGGGTGAGTAATATTTGGTTATAACCCGAGAAACCATCCATGAGTGATAACATCTCATGGCCGGTGGTGAGATCAACTAGTTGGTCTATACTAGGTAGAGGAAAGTTGTCTTTAGGGAAGGCTAAATTAAGGTCATGAAATCCATGCACATGTAGTCCCTCTTTTCACTTTTATGAGAGGAATGATGTTAGAGATCCATTAGGGATAATCAATGGGTAGGATGAAGGAAACCAAGAGAAGGTGCTTGGAGTTATTCTTTGACAAGAAGGGAAATGCGAGGATGCATTTTTCAGCTTATGTTTTATGGGTTTGGCTTTAGAATAGTTATGATATTGTGGACCACAATGTTTGGGTCAATACCGAGCATATCAACATAGGACCAAGAAAAAGCATTGCTATGATCTCGGAGGAATGAGGTAAAAGCTTCCTATTCAGAACATCTAAAGATTGGCCTATCTTTAGAATGTGCGGGTCATCCTGAGTGTTAATATTGATTTCGATGGTCAATTCATTTAACATGGTTTGCATCTCAGAAGGAAATGATCGATGAATATAAGAATCCTCCACACCAAGATAGGTGAGAATAGACTCATCATCCTGACATTAAATGACGTTAATAAAAGGTGTATCATCATCAATCATGTCAGGATACAGGAAGGGAAGGGAAGAGGGAGCCTCGCCATCACGTTGATAAGTCAGAGGTCCCGGGAAATGGTGTTTACAAAAAAAGTTTTTAGGAGGAATGGATTATTGATCCATATAATCCTTGGGTGAAGGTGGTGAAGTTGGTAAATGGGGTGAAAAGGTTTTTGTCCCTCAATGATTTTGACGTGGGCTTTCTTGGAAGATGGTTTGGTAAAGCCAATACCACTACGGTCATTGTGTTTATGTGTGGTACATGGGATGATAGTATGATGTCCCTATTCATAAAAGCCAAATCCAAATCCCTTCCATGCACAACGATGGAGGAAAGTGTGGGTGAAGCGGTGGTTGGTGAGGGATTGAAGGTTAAAAGAAAATGGTCATGTTTGGGAAGGTGGCTCGGGTGAGTAGGTAGAAGTATCAAGTCCCCCATAGGTTAAGTTTGTACGAAGGTGAGGAGGACCATAAGGGAAAACCTCACCTACACGTGTGATCATAGCGAGGATGTTGGCAAAGGTTACCATACTCTTGAGGAGTAAGGAATGTGTTGATGTTGTATAAGTGGTACTCCCCCGAGTGAGACGTTGAAAACCTTCTAAAGGATCGGTAGTTGGATATGGGTAGTGGGAATATATGAATCAATAGGTGATTGGGAAGAAGAAGCATTGATCGGTTGAGAAGTAGATGGGTTAGCTTATGGGTAAACTATAGAGGCTATAGAGATAGTGGGAATAGAGGAGGTAGGTGTAGAAAAGGTAACGAGAAAATTTAGTGGATGGGGTCATGTGGGAAGAAGGAGAAGTGGCGACAGTGGTAGATTCCTTAACTGGTACATGGACATCATTAGGTCGGTATAACATGTTACAGGTTTTGAATGGCAAAGGGTTAGCAAATATGGTATAGTTATGTCCTTCATGTTCAAATTTTACACATAGCGATGTAAGATTGAAGGAACACAACCCATGACGCGGATCAAAGGTTGGCCAAGAAATAGGTTGTATTGGAACTCCCCCTCTAAGACATAGAATAGTTCTAGAATGGTACGGGGGCCCACACGAACATGGAGGATGATGGTGTCGAGAGTGGAAGTGATGGCGTTATTGAATGAACACAACATAATTGGGTTATTATGCATGTAATTTGAAGGGATGCATATTTTATTATACGTGTGGGAGGATATGATGTTGATGTTGGCACCACCATCGATCATAATGCATCGAATGCATATATTATCAATATAAACGGAGATGAAAAGGGTGGGATCAGGATCATCTGATTGGAGAGGTATAATCTCATTGTCAGAGAAATTGAGGAAGCTACTTGGTGAGTAGTGTGGGTGTAGAGGAAGGGGATGAATTGGTGAGAGAAGCTACATGGTGAGGGGTGATAATGGAGGCCATAGGTATCGGGTTATTAGGTAAAACCTTGATGGATTATAGAACCTCCATGAGGGCCTATCGATGGGATTTAGAAGTTTGGATGAGGTCATACAAAGACATTTTTAGAGGGGATTGGTGCAATTGTTTTATCATTCTACAATAAGAAACCCCAACGAAACATGATATGTGGGTCCCCGAATGGTGATTTTCAGTGCAGGTGCAGATGGTATGTTGGGCATAGGATTGATGAGATGGGCTAGTTGCTTTCTCCTTTCCTTTGTCTTTCTTTTCACGAGTGGAAACTTGGATCATGTTAATCTGAGGAAGAGGGGTGGATGGATAAGGTGTGTCAAGAAAATTATAACAACATGATGGAAAAAACCTAGTTTGGGGTAAGAACCTTATGAAATGAGTAGGGAACAATGGCATTTTTGTGGGGTATCGGCTAGCTCTCCTATATAGACCATATTGATCTCGAATTTTAGAGGTAGATAAAAGGGTTGTGGAGGTGGTGAAGCAAGTCAGTAAATAGGTAGTGGGTGAGGATGTGTAGTGATAGGTGGAGGTAAAACTGGATCCTCGTCTAGAAGATAATCATCATCAAAGTTTTTTTCAGGAGGAAAAATTTGGAGAAGAATGGTTTTTAAAGCCTTACAATTTTCTACATCATGTCCTGACACACAATGGTAGGTGCAAATTTTAGTATCATCAAACCCTTTTGGTTTGGGCTTGAGTGGGTCGTAAGGTCTAAGGGGCAACAATGTGATGACGAAAGTCTCTAAAAGGTTAGCTAGAATGTTGGTGTAAGACCCTACCAATGGATCACAATGTGAGGTGAGTGTGGGTCTGGATTGAAGTGTAGGTGATTTTGATGTGTGAGGTACTACAGGAGGTGGAATTGGAGATGGGATAGGTTTGACCACCGGTTTGGTAGGTGGTACTATTTTAGGCTTGGGTTGTACCTTCTTGAGTAGAGGCATAGTAGATGAACTAGCAATAGAAGGTGTTGTAGGCTTAACTACCTCCTTGGAGGGTAGTGGGTTTTTCAATTTATGTTACACCTTCCTAGATAAAGGTGAAGGATGTATATGTGATGTAGAGGGGAAAGTGGATGGTGGTAGAGGACGAGTTAGCCAAGGTGATAAAGGAGGTGTGGTGAAGGTTGCTGGTGGAGGCAAGGTAGAAGGTATGGGTTGAAGAGAAGGAAATATCATAGGTACTGATGTTGTTACTGATAAGTGGTGGGGGTATAGGTGGTAAGAAATATGTGGGTAATGACAAAGGTGTACATTGTGCTGATAGGTTGGGTGTAATAAAGGATTGTGATGAAGAGGCGGGTCATGCGGTGCTTTTGATTTTCCTTAGATAGGTGGTTGCTTGGCCAAGGTTGATGAGTGAGGCCCTAGGATAGATGGAAGGGGAAAAGGTGACAAAGGCATGGTGGGTGAAACTAGTGTGTGCAACCTAAAAGGTTGGCTCCTCCTTTTAGGTGGAGGATTAGTTTTTGCATGGGATTGGGAAGATGTGTCTAAATCCAACTTGACAGGTGAGTGGACTAGGCCTAATTTCAAGATGACACCCAAGGTAGTGATGGGTATGGATGCAGAGGAAGGTGTGGATACAAGTAGGTTCTTAGGCATAGTAACATATTTAGTTATTGGTAAAGGTTTGGATGTAGGTGAGGGTGACTAAGAAGAGGTCATTTCCATAGGAATGATCTTGGTTTATTGGGTTACTTGGAATACCTTTCGATAGATTGTTGTAGCATCCACATGTGACATTTGTATTTGGCTTGAAAAGGGTAGCCGAAGGCGTTCCCAAAGAATGAAATTATCAACATAATCCAAGAGGTCATCCAAGCATGAAAATGACACCTTGTTGTAAGAGAATATGATGTTGGATTAGTATAAATCCCTATAAAATATGTCAGTGAGACATGGAATTGGTTGGCTTCGGAATCTATGGGTAAAAGAGCCAAGAGCGATCAACAGATCCTGGAATGCTAATGGGGAATTTTCCCCAATAGGAAGTGGCATGTCTAAAGGATCCCCTATGGTTAGGGGAGATAACAATTGGGATGAGATAGTTTCCTTTTTCAATGAAGAGGAAAGCGAAGATGACTCTCCCATGGGTAGGAGAGTTAATACCATAGGTTGTTCATTAGGTTGCATGAAGTAAGTGGTGAAATGACATTGGTAGAAGTTTTGGACTCCTCCATGGGTGAAGGGGGAGATGAAGGGGACTCCTCTGTGGGTGAAGGAGTAGAGGAAGTAGGATCCTTCGTGGGTAGAGGAGCTCGTGCTAGAATATCCTTGATAGAGGGGATATGAGGAAATTACAAAAGGGCTGGTATAGTTTTAAACACAACATGGACCTCGCTGACATTACTTGTCATTAGTTGAAGGTTCACCGGTTTGGTTTGATAGGGGGTATAGTTAGAGAATGACTTCTTGAAGATATGAAAATTTTAATTGGTGGGTGCATTTGGGTTGTCCAGGACAAGATCTCTATTATCTAACATTTCTTGGATAATTTTCTTGAAGATTATACAATTACCATCGTTATGGAATTTTACGTGATGATAATTACAATATTCATGTTCCTTGTACTAAAGCGGGCATAGGATGATCTAGGTCAAAACCATTATGTGGTTTTATGGGTGGAAGAGCGATGAATTTGGCCTTAAGAATTTTTTCTAATATTGAAGAATAAGGCTCCCCGATTGGAGTGTATTTTTGTTGCTCCCATCTGAACTGAAAAGTTTTAATGGGAGAAAGGTTGGAGGTAGGTTTCGATTTATTAGAGGGGTGAGATAGGCTAGCCTTTAAAACTACTTCATTGGTAGATCCTTTGGCTTTTGAATAATTTTTTTTGGGTTTTGAAGAGGAAGAAGCATCATTTGATTTAAATGCAGAATTTCTATTATGTAATTGAATTTTATTCAATTCAATGACACAAATTTCCATTTTTCACGCCATGGTAAATGCTTCATCAAGGTATAGAAGTTTTGTACTTGTAGAGTTCATGAGATGTACCTGACACAAGATATAGTGAAAAAAATATATAAGCTCGGATTTGAGGTAACCTGGAATGTTAGCTGGTTGATGAGGCTCCACAAATGAGTGAAAAAATTAGTGATAGACTCATTGTTGTATTGTCATTTTGAGTACAAGTTGGTGATAGTGACATTGTTGATGATATTGATTGTAAAATGCTCCAAAGAGGCTTGATCCACTTGATTAAATGAGTAAATGGAATGTTGAGGTAAACCACTATATCAGTGTAACATGGGTCTCATTAAGGACATGGGGAATGTTCATAGGAGTAAAGCATCATAATGGGTGATTAGATAACACCCATGTTTGAAAGACAACAAGTGTTGTTATGGGTCATCTTTACTATTGAAATGTTTGAATTTGGGCATTTCCCAATGCATAGGGTATGTGTGAATGGGAATAAATGGATGAATTGGCTCATTACAGATTTCATCGTAGGTTAAGGAGTTGCGAGAGCTAGAAACTAATGCTTCCAATTTTTGCATATTTTACATTATCATTTTAATAAGGTCATTGGTGGGTTATGATGATTGAGCACCCCCTACAATAGAAGGAGGTTAATGATGAATGTATGATGTGGATGACATTCTAGTATATGGTGGTTCTGTGTATGAGAAATACATGGGGGAATAAATGTAGGTGGAAAATATCCCAAATAGGTGATATACGAGATTGGGGGTTGTTGGTGGTATGTGTAGGTGGGTGGGGTATTCATAACGAATCTTATGGTAATTGGGGGTAGGGACCTGGGGATGAAAGGATGATGTTTTGGAATAGGGTATGGGATTTTGACACCATGAGTGGTTACGATTGAACAAGTATATATGAGGTGAAGGGTACAGATGGGGATATGCTTAAGGTGGTTGATGAAGGAATAGTTGACACCATGTGAACGATAGATGCCGTAGGTGTAGCGAGTTATATAGAGATGTGTGGTCTCATTGAGACACCATAGGTGGTAAAGTGGATGAAGGTAATGCCAATCTATTGGTAACTGACGTGGAAGTGGGGAGAGGGCAGGAGGAATAAACATGGGTATGCCATATACTAGTTGTCTTGATGATTCCTGGGTAGATGAGTGGGTGAGATAGTGTTATAGGGAACCGAGATTCTGGTCAAGGAGTCTTGCAAGCTCCTTTTCTTCGGTACTAATGGTAATGGGTTTTGTTTCATCATGTTCTTTAAGTTTTTAACGAAATAGATAAGGGTGTGGCCCAAGGAGGAATACCTATTATGATGGTTGGTTAGAGGTTGTTGCGTGCATTCTGACTTCTTGATCTAATGCTGACTGTGAGAGCTTCCTTTTGGCTAGGAGGAACTACCTGAAATACACAACAAGACCACAAGAAAGAGTTAAACAATATATGTCAGTGGGCTACCTAGCGTATGCTAGATCCAGGAAGTGTGATACTTCCTTGGTGGTAGTCAACCCATTGTTTAATACAATTTAATGCAAGAAATGACATAAATAAATAAGGTTCTACTGTAGTTGATATGATTTAGGTATCTCATCCAAATATAATAAGCAAATATAACATAATAGGATAGGCTATGATCAGATCTAGAAATGAGGTAAATAATTAAGGTGTTGGAACATGCCAGGTTAGATTCTAGGTCACTTGAGTCACTTGGAAAAGGTTATTGGGATATGGTATTAGCATGGTCTGCCAAATACGTAAAACCGATGTCAATCTGGTATGATCGATGACAGCTTTAGTAAGAACCAACAAAAGTTACTTTGCAGTGATAATAACTCAATAGTTCATGGTTTTGGATTTATCCAAGACTGAATCGAGATGGTTAAGGAATTGGTTAGGTTTGGGAGGTGTTGGGAATATTCAGAGGTACTCGTGAGTAGAAAAAGGTTATTAAAATGGTTATGAGTTATGGGAATGGCTAGGTTCACATGAAAGCAATTGTGGTGGGGTAAAAATATAAATGGTGGTTGATAAACAAAGGTGAAGGACTATTATAAATGAATAGAAATGAAATGGTGCAGGTTAGACACACACTTATCGTTGTGTAGGTTCAATGGTTGGATGGTGGTGATGGTTGATTGGTGAAATGGCTATCAATGTCGTGGCAGTGCTTCCCGGAATGCTCCTGTGAATGTAAATAGTTTTTGATCAATGATTGTGCTAGCTATGGCTACTTAGGTGTGCAAAAGAGCTCTAGTTATTTCTTGCATGCAAATATCCTTTGCTCTAAAACTCGATAATGTGTCTAACCTCTCAAACAAGGTTACCAAAATGGTTATATGGTAACCGATTTACAGCTTAGGGTTACCGGCATTGGTTTTAGGTTAACCAAATATCGGTTAAGGAAGGATATCCTAAGTTGCCTAAAATATCAAATCTTGGCTATCTATTTCTAGATTTTTCTTGTTTGTGCTAGGTCTAAATGGAACATTATGCTTAGATACACAAAATGTGGTTAGAGGAAGAATAGGCATGTGCTTTTAGGGTTATACTAAGTCTTAGTTCATTAAGGTAAGTAAGGCTAAGTGTTAGTTATTTATGGAAACATGATATGAATAGGTCTATGGTGAGGTGTCTAGGTGAGGTAAAAATTGGTTTTAATTAAGGTAATTATATAATGAATGAAGTGAGGATGAGTATTAATTTAATTGTAAATAATTAAATTAAAATTAATGTGGGGTATAAGGGTCATGGTTAGGTGAATGTTTTTAAGTTAGCTAGTCAAAAGGGGACCAAGGGAGTGTGACCTAATTTTTGTGTCTATAGGCTGAGTTGGATCCATAGGTGACAAGATGAAAGGTGGTGATGGGCTAGGTGGAAGCGAGATAAAGTCTAGCATGAAACACAAGGATGTTAGCTTGGCTACGAGTCAAAACCATGTGAGTTAGCATAAACCTAGTAATCTATTCTCTGTAAATGACATAGAAAAACAACATAAATGGATAAAAGTAGATTCCGGAGGTGAAAATGGTTGTTGTTTTAATTAAAAATTAAAACACAAGAACCGACGAGCGGTTAGGGTAACTAATGATGGTGACAGGGTGACTGATGATGGTTAGGGTGACCGATACCGATTACTGTGGGAATCAATAGTTTTGTAAATGAGGCAAAAACTAATGAAAATGAAGTAAAGAAGTTGTATTTGACTGTGATTTTAAAATTCTGGGGGTATGATGATGTCCTGAGAACTTCAAAAAGAATAGAAGATGTGATGAGTGTTGTTTTTAGTAAAATGACCAAAAAGTTAGAAACCAACAACGGTTAGGTAAACCGATGATGGTCAACTGGATCGATGTTGATCACTATGAAATTTGAAAAAATGAAGAAAAATTGATTTTGTGAATTAAGTCAGATGGAATATCAACCTAGAAACTTGAGTATGATAGTAATGGACCTTGACACACTCAGAAATAGTTAGAATACACCAACTATGATGGCAGAGTGTGAAAGGAAGAAGAAAATGAAGAACGTGACCTCACAACTCAAAACACAACTCAAGAAAAAGATAAGAAAAACATGAAATCCTATAAGTGAATTTTATGTTTTAGCTTATGCTATTTAAGACTAACTTGTGAACAGTAACAATTTTTTTGGTTGGAAAGGTGTCCTATGAAGAGGCAAGATCTAAGGGTGGTTTTAGGTTATGTTTTTATGGGGCGGTCCTTTCTCTCGAGTTAATGGTTGGATAAAGAAACTAGCTAGGAACCCACTATCAATCCTTCGATCGTGTGATCGTTGATAGCTTATTCTAGGTAAGGTGTTGTTTAAGAAGATGTGTAAATTTATATTTGTGTAGTTTGGCAAAGAGAGAGAAGAGAAAGTGCTCTACGATTCAATTATGTCAACCATCAATTGGGCATGACTTCCAGCGTATAGGTTTCCCTCAGTTTTAATGTGAGCTAAAAATGCAAGCATAAAAGTATGAAATACAAGTATTTTATAACCCAAATCGAAATGTGATATTCGATGTAAATAAAGATTGAATAGGAAAGAGAATGACTTTCACTAATGTAAATGTATAAAGAAAAAGAATGATTCTTTTACTCCCAAAATACAAATGTCACTTAGACAAATAGAAGAGAGAGAAGATTCCTAGGGAGAGAATTTAATGTTAACTTCCTTTTAAAAAGAAACAAACATACAACAGTTCCCTAAGAATGAATAAATGCAAGGAACCCCGGATGGGTCCCACCGGGCGTGCCAAAATGTTTCACCGAATTCTTAGAAAATTAATGAAATAGATAGGGGTAGTAGGCCAAGGAGGAATACCTATTTGTGATGTTGGTTAAAGGTTGTCCATGCATTCTGATTTCCTGATCCAAGTTGACCGTGAGAGCTCCCTTTTGGCTAGGAAGAACTATCTAAATGAAAACAATACCACCGGAGATAAAATTAAATAAAACAATGAGTGGACTGCCTAGCGGAAGCTAGATCTGCGGGAAGCGTGATACTTCCCGAACAAGTTGTGAATCCAATTTTATATAACAATATTAATGCTATTCAAAATATACATGAGATAAGAATCTTATTGAATTGAAATGGTTTAGGTATATCTTACAAACAATAAGAAATGTTAACTAAAAGGTGATTGAGGTAATATCCATTTGAGCGAGTTCCATGGTGGTCGTCACTTGAGTACACTATTAGGATTGGGTTTGTTAGATAATGATTGGGATATGATGGACCATGCCGCCTATGGTATATAGCACGAGATGGGGATGTGCCCCATAATATGCCCATATTGATCGTGCATTATGTGATATGTGGTGTGTTGATACGTGCACTTTTTGGCTGTCCACAAGGGAGATAATGATGACACTGGAGGATGTATATCGCATACTATGATTGCCAGTGGTTGGAGAGAGAGTACGAGTTATGGAAGAAATAGATATGGAGCGCTGGATGCGCTCAACTATATGATATTTTATAGTGGCCTGTGCTTTGCGAGGCACATTTTAGTTTCGATGTGATATTATAGTCTAGGGTTCTACAGTTGTGTAAGTTCATTGTAGTGGTGATAACATCTTGTATAGTAGTGGAGGGAGGTAGTTTGACATATTGTATAAGATGCATGATAGATGTTAGCAAATAGAGGAGGATGAGATGAGATATGCATGGACACGGTGTGTGTTGCAAGGTTCACTTTAAGAAGCCTTTGGAAAAAAGGAGGTGGAAAATCCCCTACGAATATTCCTTTGGCTACATTCACAATAAAAGGTGAATTTTCATAGGTGCTACACGAAATATTCACTGGTAGTTTTAAGAGAGAAATTGTAAAAGTTGTGTGGCACCAATGTGGTGTTGATGTGCATCAACAACATTTTTCTGCTCCATGATAACAAGGTGATGTTGAAGCATGTCAACAACATTTTGCTATCGCGTGACAACAAGGTGGTGTTGATGCATGTCAAAAACATCAAAGTGGTTAGAAAATTAAAAATACCAATCAAATAAATTAGAATTTAATAAATAATAGTATTTGAATAAATGTAAATATACATACATGTAACATCTTCGATGATAACTAAAAATTAAAAATAGCCTCCTCATGTCAATATTTGCATCCACATAATTACAATGGTATTTATGTAAAAATATAAACAATTAAATTAGAATCTATTAATATGAAATTGAATAAATAAGAATAGTTAAAGTGTAATGTAAAGGTGATACCTATTTAAAGTTGAAACAATCCATTTTCAATAACTTCTTCATATTCAATATTTACATCCGCAGAGTTTGACGATGCACCACTTCCATCTCATTGTTGAGATTAATTGGACTTGTAGCAAGATTATTTACACCTCTTCTTTTGACAAGGGAATTCCAATGCATAATAAATCTATCAAAAGGAAAGGTTTCCAAAGAGTAGTGAGAAACATAACACCTTATGCAACTTTCAAGATTTTTATCGAGCCTATTTCTCAGTTTTGATTTAATAAAAGATAAAGCACTAAAAATATTTCATCCTCCACATATCCCAAAATCATTGTTTGGCACAACTCATATAACCAAAAATATTCACTGATGTCTTCCTATAACACACTACTTTGGTAGATTTTTCATTAGAGCCTTGTAATAACACCACTCTATGAAGGTTCGTCTAAGATTTTATACTGTGACCTCATTATTGTTACAAAACTAGTTGATTGAGTCTTTATTAAATCAACATTCAGTATACCTTTTATTTCAATGTCATTGAACTCTAATGTCTTGTTGAAATGAACCAATATTGTACCCATGTATTTATGGAAAATATTACTTACAAAATCAGCACGACCACCTTTTGTATTCCAAAAATTTGGATTCATCACACCCATTGCTTTAAGAATCTTGTCTTTGCTTTGAAACATTCTCGTAATTTCTGATGTTAAGGATTATGCAATTTTTCTAGAGTTTTATTCTTGTTTCAATTACTACAGAATCAAACAGATTTTGTGTCATAGGAACTTCTTCTTTTTCCATTGATGTAACATCTTTAATTTTTTGCAGAATGTGCAGTGGTATCTCTTTCCTGCTAACATGGATACAGAGGTGATCATGGATATTAAATATCAAAAATTTATTGGGATGGTTAAGATCTAATAAAACTTTCTAGTTATAAAAACAAGTGTATCAAAACTATCTCGGGGAAGTGTACAAGGCATCAAGACTCATACATACCATTTTTCTCATCCGTATAAAATCAACAATATAGATTAATCTCCCCTGTACATACTTCATCAATGTATTGATCTCTTGCAACATTGGAAGAATGCCTACCAATGTAAGAAATGTCTCCAAATTAGTTAGACAAAACAACAAGTCCCTCACCATGTTAATTTCATGATGATATTTGTGCATGAAACCAACCAACGAAGGATACTCCTCACGCACTCTCTGCATACATGCTCATACAAAAGAAATCCTCCTTATCTCAACATCCTTCAGAAGTTTTTTGCCATCTGTAATTCCTATGGAAAATTTCTAAAACTCAAGAAATCACTTTGGGCTGCTTGCGATATAGGCATGTAGTTCTCTTATAAGGTCTTCTACTTTTGCAACATTTTCATAGTTGCTAAAACATTTATATGCTAAATGCATATTGTGAGCCATATAGTGAATTGCTAGCTTATAAGGGGCCATTGATATTTGCAATCAAACACATATCCCAATTCTATGATCCTGCATGAATGATGCACCATCTAATCCCACGCACACCAACTTCATAGCAATTTCATTAGAAATGATGCCAACAATTTATTTCAAAAGAGAAATAACTAGTTTATATAGGTTTTTTGCATTGCAATTTTCAACCATTTTCTAAACACCCAATAGATGCAGAGTCCTCATATGATTTTCTAAAGTATAAACATAGATACATACCCATGTAGTGTTGTCACAACTGTCACTTCATCAATTGACAAAGAGATAAAATTTGGATTTTTTTACACACTCTTTCAAATATTCCTTCTCAATCATACCAAGGCATTTACCCATTTCCCATGTAGTATTGTATGACCAATGAGATAGGGGAACATTTTGAATTCCATTATATTGATACAAGGGTTTGAAATTGATGAAATATTAAATTGGTCTTCCTTTCTTAAGGATGCGAATAAAGTAGAAAATTGTATGAGTTTAGCACGCAAATTTGATTGATTCATCTTACCGATTTGTGATGTGATCGTTACGCCATTTTCTAAGAGAAGTCTCATGTCTTTTCTATTCTACTCGCATATTTCACATGCATGCATTCTTTTTTAATTTTCCATCTGTGTGTTTTTATTTTCTATCCATCTTCCCCAAGTACAGTGAAATATTGTTTTCCACAGTGTTTTTCAATTGTGTCCAACTTCAATTACATTTGTTGTTTCCTTCTCAATTTCCACGTACATATTATACATGTATGTTCTAATGAAATTTCTTTAGAATTAGCTGGTTGTATGGAGTTCTATAAATGGAAATTTTACAGCCCGAAATCAAACTTGTATGTCCTCCTAAGTGTCCACATATTCTTGTTCGTTTTCATAGTTTTGCTTTTATGAACAGATATTTTAGGAATATCATGATCATCGGGTTTCCTTTTCCGTGAACCACTATTTGCATTTGAATTTTGTGTTGTATTTTGCGCTCCTAGTTGCACATCAACAAGAATATATTCAAGATCTACCATCTCAACTAGAATATCTTAAAACCCTGACATGGTATCATTATAGGTGTCATTTGGCCGATACTAGAGCAGATTGCATGTCCATTTCAATAATACCTTCCACATAGTCTCGTGCTCGATTGATTTTAGAGAGAGCTCTTTGGGTGCTAGTGGTTGCGGTATATGAACTAACAGAGTTTCCAAAATACTTGAATAGAGACTTTTGAGTTTTTGTAACTTTTTGGGTGTTCTAAGCACTAAAGAACTTCCACTGCTTTGAGTGTGATAAATTTGATTCAAATAAGCTCCTGGTCATCTATCAACAAACACACCTTATTGTGCTTCAACAAAATCTCCCCGTCATGTGTCAAAGAATAGAAAATTTTCGTGCATCAACCATAAAACCTTATCACATGTCAACCAAAATACCTTATCGCATGTCAACAATAGTTCCCTATCACGCGTCAACAACATAAACTTGTTATGCATCAACCAAAACACCTTTTCGTGAGTCAACCAAAATACCTTTTCGCATGTCAAAAATAGTTCCCTATCGTGTGTTAGCAACAAAAACTTTTCGTGATTCAATAAAGAGTTCTTGTCACACGTTAGTAGAGAGTTCTTGTCATGCATCAACAGAGAGTTCCTATCACGCATCAATAGAGAGTTCTTATCACATGTCAATAAACATTTGTTATCGCATGTCAACAGAGAGTTATTCTTGTTGCGTGTCAATAGAGTCTTCTTGTCATGGGTCATTTGAATGCTTTTGTCTAAAAAAATTACTTTTGTCTTCGATCATTGTTGCTTTACAAGTTTTTTGTACTTGATAATAGATATTCCCAGTGGTATGAGTTAGCTAGTAGTGTTCTACCCGTGAATAATATAGGATTATATAGGGGATATTTTAAAAAGGTAGGCGAAGCTGACCCAAAAAAATTAAACTATAATTTTTAAGCAAACATGTCAATGACCCGCACTAGAAAATTTTCCTTTTCAATTTTTTTCTAAAATGGAATATTTTCCATATTATGAATATTATCCACTAAAAAATTTCCTGGTGTGTTAGCCCATTTTTATAGGAATTTGTATCGATTTATGTAGGATGAGAATGGAGGTATAGGGGCCACCACACTACTACATGTATGGGCATATGAGCATATATCTATCTTGAGACCGATTACAGGGCCACGAGGGGAGTGGGCGTGACTTGAGATATTCGCTCGACATTGGGTTGATATCCATGGTAGGAAGATGGACACATATAGTTTTAGAGACCTAATAGATAGGACGGGGCCTAAGTCAGTGATATGGAGGTCATATTGGGATTATGGGGGATGGATAGGGGATGCTACAGAGTTGTGATGTATTTAGAGGACCATGTGGTTAGAGGAACACTTTCCAGTCATTACTGAGTCATTTTAGGTGGAGAGGGTATCACGATACTTTGGTATGGCACAGGATGTGCCCCCAGAGCCATACATATGGTTACGAGATGTTAGGGCCCCTAGGAGGGTAGGTGCTAGGCCAGGACCCACAAAAGAGAGGTTGATACCACCAAGGCTAGATGTGGTAGACCTAGTAATAATAGTTGTAGATGGAGATGACGTGGGGTGTACAAAGGATTATCGAGCATGGTGGGAAATGCATTGATGGGTGTTGTTATATCCAATGTTCATAGGTGCCATGGAGTTTCGGTAGGAGGAACAGTGAGGGAGATGTCATTGACCCTATAGAGGTGAACATGGAAGATCGTAATTATTTGTGTATGCTAATGTCGTATTTAATGGAATGTCTATGTTGGTTTGTATGTGGTTGAATAACATGAGGTTATATGTTGTGTATGTAGGAGATGCTTATTGGTCGCTGATAATATACACATCGATCCACACATTAATGAAAAATGTGCCTAGTGATGTACTATATGGAGGGATACTAGAGCACGTGGACAATATTCTAGGTGAGCATGCCCATCTGTTTGAGCAATATCCATAACATCGGTGACATGTACGGTGTTACTTAGCAAGAGGGATGAGGCATGTGAGGAGACTTGTCGTGCCCGAGAGGTGGTAGGTGGCCGTCCCTTGACTCTAGGCCATGTTTGCACGATATGTAGATTTAGAGTGTCGCTTATCAAAGTAGAACATGGAGATTACGATGTTATGTAGGAAGGTGGAGAAGTTTCAGGGCCGTGAAATACGGTGTCACATTGGTGGCAAGGCATCTAGTTATAGGGCTCTCGTGGTACATGAGAGTGATAGTGATGATGAGGTTTGATATTGATGATTGTATATGATGTAGGGGGCCTTTCCCTAGTGATGAAACATATTTTTGGGATGATGATTATATGAACGATATATGTATGGACATATATTTTTGATATATATTAGATCGATGTTGAGATGTTTTGGTATTGGAAATGTAATGGATATGGTATGGTTGATGGTTATCGTTCTAGCATGTGTATTGTTTTGTATGTGATGAATGATAATGTTAGTAATGGTAGATAAAATATGTATGGTGAATGATGTAGTAAATAACGAATGATGAAATATGTAGCATGTAGGCAACATAATGGTGATAATATAATAAGTGTGGAAAATAGATAAATGTATCGTAATGAATATGTGAAAATGTAATGTAATAGGATAAAGTGATGAAAATAAGAGGGGGAGAGTAACAATGCCCCCTAGCATATGGATGAATAGGCTCATGTAATAAGACCCCTCAGTAGTCAAGTATGAGCCACGTAAGAAAGAGTGCGTCATCGGGAAATGATTGAGGTGTGCTAGATGAATGACAAAGCACGTGATGAAAGGTTCTTAAAACTAATCCCTTAACAATTGTGTAAGAACTGTAAGAACACAAGTGTGTCATCAGAGGGTAAGGTGATAATGATCACCTACCAACGACAAAAATGGGTAGAGGTGGAAGCATATGGAATGGATGGAGCATGAGTGTATGAACCAAAGTGCATGTCATATGGAGTGACCATGGGGTGTGTAGAGACTGGTGGAAACCCATGGGATGTATGTGATGGATAGTGTGAATGAGGTGGATGTAGTGGATATGGTGGTGGATAACGTTTATGTGGTGGTGGTGAATGATGGACAAACTAAGTACTAGGTGGAGATAACTCAGGGGGTGTATGCCTACAATTTTGTGGTGAAGGAGACAATGATCGCTCCCAAGATGAAAAATATATGACACTAGTGTCCTTAGGTTGTTGTAACCTCTCACGTAAAACAAGAGATTCATTATCACAATGGTCACTACCACGATGGTAATTATAGTAATACTAATCATGGTGACATTGTAAACAGTATGGTGGGTGATGTTTTTTGGAAGGAAATCAAATTAATCTCTCATAAAGTAATACATGCAACACGTCATGAGGTCAAGCATTAGGTGAAAATCGCTAGAGGCTCCTGCACTTGAGGTGAAAAAGTGGTAGTACAATTTGGTGGCGAGATAGATAAACATATGCAAGAGTTAGAGAAGGAGATGGCGGTTGTTGCCTTTGCACTTTTAGGTGAGATACGGGTTGATTTCGATGGGTGCTAGAAGGTGGAGTAGGAATAGCACACTTGATTGAACTTTAGCTAAGGGTGGAGGTTGCTAATGATTTACAACTGGAGGTGTAGGTGGAATAACAAATGATATAGTAATTAGAGAAACATGAGGAGGCTCTACCAGAGGAGAAGAAAGAAAGTCCTCGTTATATATTGATAAATTTGTAACACAAAAGTATAAAGGACTCACAAGTATCATACTATAAGTGTCATGCTAGACCATGATAAAAGATTAACTGATTTTATAAGTCATTAGGGTGAAATATAAGTTGATGTATGTGTGCATTAAAGTGTAAGATGTAATCATGACTAGGTTTGGAAGAGCCTTGATGTAATGTTGGAAGGTGGTCATATGTAACCCTAGGGCCATTGTTAAGGATAAAGCGATGGAGGAAAACATCCTCCATGTCATAGAAAGTGCTAATAGAACCAAAAGGGAGATGGGTATACCATTGTAGTGCGTCATCAGTAAGACTATAATAGAAGGCCTTAAGCAACAAGTGATCATTAGAGTAGTCGGCCATAAGTGTGCGGTAATGTATAACATGGGCATGAGGATCACCGGTACCATCAAAACATGTGAAAGTAGGCATGAATTTCTTTGGGGAAGACATAATTATGAATCTTTTTAGGGATGGGGTTTCCATGTAAAGAGTTGTTGTCAATGGAGGCATAATAAGCTCTACTTTCTAAAGTAAGAGTATGAACTTGTGATTGAAGTTGTGCTATGGAATGCATGAGAGATAGAAGATCATATGAGGGGGTGACAGGAGATGAAAATAGTGTATTAAGTTGTTGAATTTTTCCATTATGAGTTATCATGTGAATTTCAAGAGGTGATAGAGTGGAACCATATTTTAAAGCTACAAAGGGTAGATGTGGATGTAGAAGCATGGTAGTATGACTAATATCAACACATAATCTAGTAGGTGGAGTAAGTAAGGAAGAAACCTCAATAGGTGAAGATATAGTAGGAGTGGGAGAGGATATGGGAATAGAAGGAGAAGAAGCAATAATGGGGGTGACTCATGTGTAATAGTAGATACAACTTCAGGAGCGGGAGAGTCACATGCAGTAGTATGGAAAGAAGGAGACCTATGAGGTTGATCAATAGAAGATGGGGTCCTTGAAAGAATGGTATGGTCATAACAAGAATCAATAGGATCATCCATGTAATAAGAAGGATAATGCAAGCTCAAAAGAGATGTGTGAAGAGGGCTATCGGAAGTGGTAGAAGGCATAGGAGTAATGACAGGGGTGGCGAGAGGAGAGGTAGGAGGTACACCGGATTGTGAATCAATGCCTAATAAATAATAAAAGATATAAGGATCTAAAACATCGGGTGGAATATCGAGGAAGGATAATAATTATCATATGAAATTAGATGCAATGACATGCAACAAGTGTAAGCAATAGGGTCATCAACAAGGATAATACATAGAGGAGAATCAACAGATTGGTTGACACACATTGTGAAATTTCTAGGAGATATTGTTGAATGTAATTAGGTAAGACCATAAGAGCACTATATAAATCCCTAAGTTCAACTATGAATACCTCATCATAAATAGTGTTGACACTAAAATGAGACATGATGCAGAAAATAAAAACTATGCTAACTACTAGGGTAGAAAAAAGGATCTAAAAGCAAAATTGTTTTAAACGTAATAGAAATTTATGGCTATTTTATAAGTTAATATAAATAGAAACTAAGTGTTGTATTGAAGTTATAGATATAAATATTTTTCTTTAATATTTGAATGGATTGAAATAATGGAAATAAGAGGGATATGGTACTAACATTGAATTAGTTTACCTTAATGTGTGCTAGACTATAGCAGATTGGGCAAGTCAGAATCGAATGGCCTTAAGAAGGGCAAAAGTTATTTGTTTGAATAGATTGAAGCACATGGGAGGATACTGGGGCATCTCAGGGTGCCTTGTCTGATATCTAGGAACCGTAGACCGCAGAAAACTCAAAACTTGAATTTGGCAAAGGTCACAAAGATCTTGGAAATACCTTCACTCATGTCGCACAAGTTTGCAGTAATGTCACCTATGTCGTTGTGAATGTTACTTACAAAACCCTATCCAAAGCATTAATTCCTAAAAATAAAAATGCATATGAATAGGTCGGATTGAACTTAGCTACCAAACTAGTGACCTTATGACTAAGCGTTGCACTACATTTCAGACCCAATGTACTTCTATGTGCGTGTGTGTGTAATTTTGTGCCTAGGGTGCCCTAGTGCCAATGACGCGGTGATAAGGGCAATAATTGTTATCCAAAATTCACCCTCAAGGTAATATCGATAACATGCATCAAATTCTTCAATCTCGAGCAAGTAGATTGATTTAAGGCCCAAAATCATGTTTTTGACTCCTGGCTTCTCTCTAACTCTCCCATCCAAGAAGAAATCCCAACGAGTTAGAAAAAATGCAAAAAAAGGTTACAGGGCTGTTTTAAAGCATTTAGGGTCCAAGGGTTCAGTCGTACTAGTGCGGGTCGTATTGAGGTTCATCGTACCAAGTTTGTGGTCGAAAAACAAAGAAAATCAGCTAAGTCAGACATTTTTGTCCCAGTGTTCAAGGGACATGTTGGGACGTCGGGACGTCGGGGCCTTAAACAGCCAAAAGCAGGGAAAATCGTCAAGTTTTTGTTTCACGCGGTTTTGGGACAGCCGGGACAAAAGTACGCATGGGATGTAAATCGGCCGATTTGCCGCAAGACAGTCCATTTCGGGCAGTTCGGAGATTTTTTTCCGGGATAGCCGAGACAAAAGTACGCGAGGGACGTGAAAAGGTGAAAAGGTTGCAAAAGAGACAAGGAAGCCCAAATTGGTCGATGGAGAATTTGTCCGACAATGGACAAAGGTACGTGAGGGAAGTGAAAAGTCAAACACCAAGGCAAAGAAGAAAAGTCAACGTTTGACCCGTGAAACTTCAAACGGCCATAACGCTTTCGGAATGAGCATGACATCCTCTATGCCAAAAAATTAGATTTCTTATTTTTAATGAGGGTAGATATATTTAATAAAAGAAACATATTCAGCTCCAGTCAGTTAATGCTCATTCCCGTCAAATGACAGAAAACGCCTGCTAGACCCAAAATAGCTGCCCGCACTTAGAAGGCCATAACTTTTGTATTTCTCAATGAAATCACACAAAATTGGTACCGTTTGAATCATGGCTCTGACCCCGATGCACAAAAATCAAGAAATTTTAGATTTGATGAGAGATTGATTGATATTTTTAAGAAAACGTGGCTGGGTTCATAACAATGTTTTATTTGGTGGTTGGGAGTGCAATTAAGAGGCATGGTCATCATTCTTTCTCTGCTGCAGCACCTGGGACAGTATGGGGAGCCTTTTACAAGTAATATATAATTATTTTACTACATTTAATGCCTCTTACAAGTGGTTGAAGGATAGATTTCGGGATTTCCATTTTCCTTCTCTTTCTCTTCTCATTTTTTCTATAAATTGGAGTGTTGGGCTTATTGTAAAGGAGGTAGTTTTTGTAGTAGAGCTCTGCCAAAATTGCTTTGTGAAGCTAATGTGTTACAGGCCCTTGTTGTGGACTCCTTGCATGGTGATCCAGGCCCTTATCTTGTAATAGATTGAACTGTGCATATCATGAAGCAATAAAATATAAGTTTGTGGATATATCTTTCCCTGCTGTGTTTTCTTGCATTCTTCTTGCCCCTTCAACCTTGATTACAAGAATATTGTGTCTATTATTATGTTCATGTAGGGATCCATTATCATTGTGTATGTTTGAAATATTTTTGTGAATGCATTTTGCTATATTATGGAGAACTGTCATCACCTCTTCTAGTGTGCACTTTTCTTCTGTATTTCACACATTTGAAGACTACTCTCACACCCTCCTTTTCTGGTGTATCACCACTTTAGTGTAGGCTTTCATTTCATTCATTCTCTCTCCCTGGTCTCTTAGAAATTTAGATTAGAATAGTTAGTTTCCCCTGCATTAGAGTAGATTGTGGCAGGTAGTTTATGAGCAAGAACCAACTTTCTCTGGAGGTCTATCTCAAGTAGCAAGTCCCACAACTTGGAGATAGTACCCATGTTATCCAATCACACCGTGAGTTCAAATATATGTGCTTGTATAAACCATAGAAGGGTGCTATGATTTGGTGATAACAATAACTAAATGTAAAAAGCAAATGGTGGATGGAATGGAAAGAATAAAACCATTTCCCCTATGATTGTGGTGTGATGTAGATGAAGGAAAATGCCTAAATGCAGTCCCTTTCCTTAGTAGATAACTTCCCTCGATAGTGAGATGTCCATGCATAATGTAGTGAGTATTCTATGTTTATATAGGGATCTCTTATTCAAATTTTGACACTAGAGACCTGAAACTACCAACTATGACCTAGGGGAACACATGGGGTAACCATTAGGACTGACCTCGAACAAATAAATTAAGATCACAAATTATGATGACATGAACACCTAAAATTATGGATCGAGGCACCTGGGGTGCCTTAGTGCAACCCTAGGTACCCCATCATAGACCCAAAGATGACAAATGAGAAAATTACAACACCTGCGACACCCTAAAAGATGTCAAATACTTTAGAGACAAATGGCAATTGAACTAGACAAACAAAATTGATGATTGATTAACTGACAACAATACCAAAGGATGAGTCACTAGTGAATACTTTTATTACCTAAGATCCATATATAAAATATCATACCCGACGGTATTATTGTAATAGTAAGTGTGTGATTTTGTGACTATAGGAACTTGAGCACTTTTATTGTTGGATGCCTTAGCTAATTCCTTCTAATTTGGAGGATCGAGTTGTGTCACTAAAATGGAAACTAGTGCCGAGATTAGATAATTCTATTCTTGTATCTTATGTTTTCTCGTGACCTGGGCATGTGGTCTAATAGCATCAT
The DNA here is from genome assembly GCA_018340775.1 of Taxus wallichiana var. yunnanensis. Taxonomy (NCBI): domain Eukaryota; kingdom Viridiplantae; phylum Streptophyta; class Pinopsida; order Cupressales; family Taxaceae; genus Taxus; species Taxus wallichiana. The sequence continues at coordinate 408,693,289 of CM031241.1, forward strand.
CTGTAGCTTGATTGATCAAGCTAGAAGTTCTCGATGCAAAATAATATCAAATTTGCCTCGGAGGAACTTCTGTCCTTACTTGATTCTCATGTTCATTTACACTTATGGAAGGTTCATAGTTAAAAGTATCATAAATCATGTATGCTTGAGCACATGCAACATTGGAGTAATGATATTTATTATGAGGCATGCTACAAGGAAAGCACCATTTTGACTATTGTGTCATGCTGTTCTGAATTAGAATAACTACTTGACTTGTCTTTGCCGAAACCACTGGAAGGGGTTATGTAGAGGGACAACTTGCAAGGGAAAGTGCACATTAGCATGCCATCCGTCATTTTTCCGGTTCTCCTCATATCTCCATTCCCATATTGATTCCACCAAGGCTAATTGTTTGCTCGCGCTTGATTAGAACTATTCCCGAAGGCTTGCACATGTTGTTTTTATAAGGAAATGACGTTATTAGACAAGTTCCTAATCGGGCTATCATTTCATAATATTCCTTCTATTGCACGAGAGAGTAGGATGTAGACGCAATGTGTTGCATGCTTTGTAGTGGAACAGAGAAATAGAAGGTTGGGGTGCTTTGGTGACATCTCCGGAAATAAGGGCACGAGAGGTTTATGAGCTAACTTACTGTTAGTGTAAAATCACAAAGACCCCCGGATGTTGATGATATTTCTAGGTTGATCATGCTAGCATCCAAAGGTGATTGCACAACATGGAAACCTCTCTCCAAGTGTGGTACTTGTGAAACCGAGAGAGGAATCTATAGATTAGAGGCCGGTTCCTCAAACTCCTCCGATTTAGATCTATATTTGCACAACTACAGAGGTTCGATCGTAATCCTACTCTAAATTGCAAGGAGACAGGATAGAAATGCAAAAATTGAAAGTAACTAAAGATGGTGATGCACCAAAAGGAGTGGTGAATATTTTTGTCATGCAAATAGACACAAAACAAAGATTGCAACATAAAACTTACACAGTGATAAGATATAATTTAGGATTTGAAATGAAGCAAATAATACAAACAAAGGACTGAAACCCATTCATAAAGCTTGCATTATCATTCCAATGTCCAAACCACTACATTACAACCTCAGAGAGGTAGAAAACCTGTTACAATCTTTGAAGAGGTCTGATTCTTACAACAATCACTTGCTGGAGGTGAAAGAAGAAGTTTTTTCCTATGCCAAAAGTGTTCCACCCAAGAAATGAGCCAAATCTGGCTTTTACATTGCATGGGTCGAGCCCAGGAGAGAGAAAACATACAAAACATGGGAACCCATTCCTCATTGACTGCAAATGCATTAAATCAGCATGGAGGACCTTACAAACCCATACCCTATCATTTTTGACCAAATTGGAGGAGAGTGCGACCCATTCTGCATTAAATTTAGTCGTTGAAATGTCATTTCTGGCCATGGACACGTACCAGAGCTGTTTCTAAATTTTCTCTCTTGAAACTGAACCAAAATTCAAAATTGACCATGAAATCCTGTAGAGAATTTCATAATCTTTCCAATGATATGAAGAACGTGCAAATCCGAGCTCTGGATCAAAAGATATGAAGGTCTGAAGTTTTAGGGCAAAACGCCCAAAAATGGATGTCGGGAAAAAATTTTTTTTAAATTTTGACCTTTTTGCATTTTGAAATTTTTTGAAAAATTTCCGTGCTCCACCGTCGGATGCCACGTGTCAGGTGCTGGTTTGCTGAGAAATTCTCTCTCCTCCACCTTTCCGCGGGCTTTCCTTTGAAATTTCGACCTTTTTAACTCTTTGGAAAATTTTCCATTTTTTCCCCGCCACTTGCACGCTTTGGTTGGTTGACAGGGGTGCGGGGGCATCTTTTACCTTTTAGTTTTTTGGCCAAAACTTTTTCCAAATTCTCCAAGTCCTCCCCGAGCTCCACACTCCCCTTCTCCTTAGGACACGCGTCCTCTTTTTATTGGCTCGGGCCAACGCTCCAAACTTCGCCTTTAGAAACTTGGAAAACATTAAGTAAAAATCTCACCCTTTCCTCCGTTGCTCCGATCCACGAAGACACGTGGCACGTTCTGATTTGTCGACGGCTCTTTCGGCTCCCCGCATCTACCGCGTACTTCTGGCCCGGATGTCCCAAACTGTTTGGGACAAATTTCTTCGATCCACCCGTTTCGGCTTCCCTGTCCCTCTTTGAGGCGAAGTCATGTGGCACATTTCCATTGGCTCTCGCTCCTTTGGCTTTTCATGTCCCTCGCATCCCTTTGTCCCAACCGTGCCCGATGAAAGTTCCTCGCGCGCGGCTGATCCAGGCGGTTCGCGGCCCTTCGCGTCCTCACGTCCCGATGTCCTGGCACTGCCTCGCACATTAGTTAGTCAATTTTGTTTTTACCTTCAGCCGGTTCGCCCTTTCGCGTCCCGCGTGTCCCCACGGCCCGATGTCCCTTTGCTAAGTAGACCGCCTGGCGGCCTTTCGGCTGATTCGCGCCTTGACGTCCCAACTATCCCAACTGCTGCGAGGACTAGGACTTAGCCGATTTTCATGATTTTTTCTGGCCCAAGCTTGTTTTTTGCAACTTTTTCACCCTTTTTAGAACTTGCTCTTTTCTCCTTGGATAGGAGAGTTAGAAAAAATCCGAGGGGACCCCAGAAACATGATTTTTTGCCTTGAATCAATCTATCTTGCTCGGGACCGAAGAATTTAATGCATGTTATCAAAATTTACCCTGGGGGGTGAATTTTGGATAACACTTACCTATTTGGATGAGACTATTTTCTACCATTATTGCAATGTTGTAGGTAGCTCATAAAGTTATACCTCCCATGGATTGAATCATGACTCGATATGTCACTATTCAAAGCCCTTAGATAATACAATAAAGCATGCTAGGCTGTAGGCCTTACCACTTGAGGAATGATGTCCCAAGTCTTCTGGAATATGATATTGAAATCATTCATTTGCTCACTGGGCACCCTCTTCGTTGTAGTTAGTTGCTCCATAAGTGATAGGTGATCTAACTTATATTCAAAGTAATTACATAGGGATGTTCCAAGCTCATCCAAAGTGGTAGTAGATGCAGGTCTCGTGCCATGATACCATTGAAACATTTTTCCCTTTAATAAAGCATTAAGTAGCCTAACAAGTACATCATCATGAGTGATTAGATAAACAGAGCATACATTGTCCACATATTGAATATGTTCAACAAGGGTGACTTAATTATCTCTCATGAAGTATGGAAAGATCTTGAGCGTGGCTTTTGACATGTCATGTTGTGTATTGAGATTGAGCAGATTCCACCAATGAAGTTGAAAAAATTCCTTAGAGGAGGTGGTGGTTGAAGTGCCATGGCAGGTGCTTAGGTCTATTGTGAGGAGGAGTAGAGTGCGCACAATGTGCTAGATATGGGTATGTGCACAAAAAGTTTTTTTGCACATTCTTCTTGGAAAAATTTAGAGATATTCAAAGGATCCTTTAGCTACAACACTCATCGCTATGCAATCTTCTTATAAAATGTGCTATGGCTACAAGAACAATAGATCTGAGTGTTAGGATTCACCGATGTGTTGAATGAGCCTCTAAAGGATAGAAATCACTAAGTCACATACTAAAACATAAAGCAACTATGAAATTTAAGCTTTTAATTCTTGTCCTACTGGGTGTTTTGGAAACTGTTGGTTGATCTTTCAAGTTAGATTTCCCTCCTTTCTTGTTCTCCTCTTTTCGCTTCATCTATAAATGTAAGAGCTTGGCTCATTGTAAAGGGTTGGATATTTTTCATCCTTAGTGTTTTCTAGGGATCATATATATTTGTATTTTGAGTCCCAGACTATTAGATTTGGCTCTTGCATGGGAATATCGGCCTTCGCTTTCTATTGTAATCAATCATGCATACTTGGAAGTAATAGAAGCATCATTTTGTGTCTATCTTCTGCCATAACATGTTTTATTTCTTCCTTCTTACCTTATTTTACATTACATACTTGTATCACTTTAAGTTCCTTGCAGCTCCATTTTCTAGTTGTGTTTCATGAAATCGATGGTGTGAATGCATTTTGGTTTGTGCTACGCATTCCTAGCCTCCCCTCGTGTTTTCTCCTTCATTTTCACTCAGAACAGATAGTGTTAATCCCACTTTTTTGGTGCTATGACATCCATTTTAGTTTATCTTTCAATTCTATTATCCTTCTATCCCTAGTCCTTTGGTATTTTAGCTTAGTTTTTCCCTTCTAGCATTAGGAGTAGCAGTAATAATAGAAATAGGTAGAGGAAACGGCCTTTTACAAAGATTTGTCTCAAGTGTGTAAGGTCCCATAACTTGGAGATGATTCCATTGTTTTCTTAAATGATTTTGTTCTTCTAGATCTGAGACATGGGTGTAAGTTTACAACCAAAAATGATATTTTTATCAAAGAAAATAAAAACATCACTACTCTAGAAAGAGTAAACGTGAAAAGTTTTCCCCTAATTGAATCACCCATATGTCATCACTCACAAATATGGGCTGAGAGCTTACCATATAGCCTCCTTGATGGTACACTTGAAAAGGAACCTTTGAATTCCTTGCACTTGTGGCCTTTCTACTATTAACACATCAACCATCATGACAATGTTCATATAAAAATATTAAGTTCACCACCATCCTATCACTTCATCATTGTAATGATTTGAAAGCATGTGGTTTACCATCATTGTCCTAAAAAAATCAAAGATGAGAATCATAGATTTTTTCGTTGCATCTTTCACATGGAAAAGTTCCTCCTTAGTAGGAACTCCATAACCATTACATCCACCCACCTTGTGTACCAACTAAAAACATGTTATAGGACACACATGTGTAGTATATGCACACATCTCTTCCCCTCCTTGAAATCATCTATTAGGTCTTCCTCGGTGTAAAAATAAAGTAAAAATATCTATGGATGTATCTTATCAAAATAAATGGAATGATCCATCAAGGAAAGCTATCACATGTCGAAATCATATAGTAAAAACAAGTAGACTAAGCCCTCGAAGGAAAGCATGTATCAAAATTATAGACTGATCCTCAAAGGATGGCTATTCGAAGTAAAATTGAAAAGTTAAAAAAATTTAGATCACTCCCTCAAAGGATGGCTGCCCATGCCATTGTAAAAGGATTCTTGCATCGATTAACCTTCAAAAAATTTAAAATATAAAAATCATCCTAGGAGTGCTTTCCACATCGATCAACTTTCCCATTAGAGAAAACTTCCCACATCGATTGGTTTGCATTAAAATAAAATGTATAGCCGGGGCACTTTCCTATGAAACCATTGAAAGGAGAACCTACTCTCCCACACAACCTACATATTCCAACCCTTCTCATGTTCTAGGAAGGTATACATTTAACCTTCATCTATATCCACGACCCTACATGTAACTACCCATTTTTATTCACGTGTTAACAACTATTGTAAGGAAAAAAAGTGCAAATTTCCTTCACTATATATTTTACCATCACATTTGTATTAAATATTTTCTAAAGGAAATCATTTCACATTTTATTCTTATCCATGATTAGAGAACATTTTGATATATACCTTAAAAAATGATATGAAAATCAACATCAATCTAAACATCAAAGATATTTCAACATCTGTCATCATCTATACAACATGATCACATCTAAATATTACATTATCACATTAAAGTAAATCAACACACAGATCAAAATCATATATATATGGGCTTTAGAAAAATCCATATACATAAAGAATATCACTCCTACTAGGTGAACTAGAAATTCATCAACTAGATGCCTCCTCGGGCACTTCTCCCCGATCACCGTTAGGACCCCTATCAAGTTCTCTATCGTGAATTTTTTTCCATCACCATTAAGTCATATGTCTATAAGAAATGAACCCATTGGTTCCCCTAGCACTTGACTTCATGGCCTTGTAATCCCACCTTTTTAGAAACATCAATTTTTGGTCCTTCGACCTCATCAAACCATCATTTTCATCTCCCATTTTCACTATTAAGACATATACCTATAGGACACGAACCCATTTTTTATCCCATCACTTTTCTTCCTGGCCTCGTAAGCCCACCTTTGTGGCAACATCAATTGTTGTTCCTTTAACCTCATGAAATCATCATTTTCATCATCCCTTTCCAAAATAGCACAAAATGTGCCTCCTTTTGAGGGCCCTAGACCCTTTGCAACATCAATAAACCAACCAATCACATAAAAAATACCTTGATTACACATCAAAGTTAGTCAAAATATGGCCTCTATCAACAATCTATCTCAGATTTGTTTTTGAAATCTTAACACTCGTAATCCATATGTTGATAGGACACGAGCCCATTGCTTCCTCTTGTTAGAAACTAGAACATTGAGAGGGGATGAGTCAATGTTCAATTAAAATTTTGTATGAAAATTCAACCTTCAATAAGATTTTTCATCTTTGTATCGTTGCAAAGAACATACATCGATGAAAAAAATGAGCACACATAAGAGAGAGTATTTTAAAGTGGTAAATCTAATTTGGTAAAAAAATCTACTAAACCAAAGGACTATTTTCATAATGGTTACAAAATGGTTGAGCTACAACTAAAACAATGAAGCTACTACTTCATATCAATCTACAACTTGATGATATGCAAGTTACAACTTGCCAAAAGTTCCCACTTTCTAATAGTGTTGAGCTAAAACTTAGTGTTTATATAAATTTTGATCACACACTTCAATTTATTGTTGGAAAATAGATTGTGATCCTCTATCAGCTCATTAAATATATCATTACATCTAAAATTTTACCAATTCTTCAATTCATTATTCACTTTCTCACTACTCTCTAAATTCTAAAGGCATTCACTATCTCCTCTTTGTTTATCAGATTCATTACCCCGCACATTTTATACTATAAAATTATTAATTCTTCAACATGTATTCATTTCAAAATAGTTCTAATATTAGTTTCATGATCTCATAATAATAAACCTCTATAAAACCTTCAACATATATTCATCTCACTACATTTTACAACATTGTGTCATTTACACTTTCCTAACTTAGTTAAGAATATCAACATCTTGCACAATTACCTCTTTTTCATTCTAAGATCCCTAACATTCATTTCTATTCACATTTTCAGAACAAACCTTTTCATGTTTTCCATAATTTAGCTTGAGCAAGTAGTAAAACATCACACCATGTAACTCCTCAAAACTTTGTCTTATTTGCGTACTTGGAATTTTTCATAAACAAAGACAACTAATAGGACTTTTGAGTATCTAATTTGAGGTGCTTAACTCCTAATAATAAGGCTTTGCAATATATTTAGACGAATCTTCATCTAATGATGAATGAAGGATTTTAACTCCCAGCACACACTAAAAACACAGATAAGTCTCCTTCCTTCATAGATTTTTTTGTAACTATTTCCAATCTAATTCCTAAGATTCTTTGTGAGTATAGGATAGTTATAAGAAATACTACATGAGTTTAATGTTACAAATAACATGTGAAAAAACTTCATGACTTTTTATATCTTTCATGTCTTGCATAAAAAATTTTGCCTTCACATGAGCAATAATATGATTTTGAAAACTTGCATAACAGTTCATTGGTTCGTACATGAAATAATTGTGGTCTTTAATCTTGCATATATTAGGAGAAATGAGGTATTCAACTAGCTCATACTTTCATGCATTTATTTTTCTTCACTCATTATTATTGGAGGTGTTAGATAAAATTGAGAAACATTTTCAATTTTCTCATTTTACACTTGAACGCTACTAATGATATCCTAGTCATGCAACACCACCGTTCTATCTCTAAACAAATTTGCAAGAACATTTTAATCCAATAAAGATAACTTTTTGGCATCCACATAATTGGTTTATATTTTCAATTGAATTTCAAAACCTTCAAAAAAATAGAGAAAGGCTTTAAAACTCTTACAGGCACTCTAGTAAAGTTTTGAACCTTGACAATGATGACTGCCATGAAAATATTCCTTGAATTGAGATGAAATGAATCAATTATTTTTGCATCCCATTTCTGACCTCCTAACAGAGATTACTTCTAATTTTTGGGTTTCTTTTCTTGGTTAATTTTTGAGATGAGAGAATTTTCATCCGTGAAACCCTAGCTTCAGGGTATGAAGGATTGTGCCGATCTAAAAGAGAAAAAAATGAATTTCTACATCATTTTTTCATGGTTTTACAAAATTTAAACTTCAATGATGTTGTGAAGGCATTAACCATCTATTCCATTCTTTCTTTCACTTTTCAAACCTCAAAAACACTCCCGGATACTTGATTTAGTAGTGCACAATATAGTAAAGATGGTTATAATGCTTTACTTGTCGAGTTACAAGCTACTTTAGATTATGATAAGATGTCTTGCATAACTCAAAATAAATAATTGAAGGATTATACATTGTATATCAACACCAAATAAACACCTTCAGACCAAATGTTCATAAACACTTGTCAAACTACATGTACATTGGAGCACAATTTACACCATGGTCAATAACATGCTTGAAAAAATCGAATGGGACCTCTAACCTATTGCAAGGTTATTAGAGGAAAGAATAAAGAGATGTAGACCCTTACACCATATTCAAATACCTGAAAATCATGAATCTATGGAATGAAAACCAAATTTTAGAACTCAAAGAGAACACTTCATGAGTTGGCATATGAAGCAATTTAAAGTCAAAGTAGAATTTTTGGCTTCAGATTGCTTTTCTAATATAATTTTGAAATTTTTCACGTAATAAAGACTAATAGAGGAGTTAAATCCTTTTTCAAGCTTAACATTTGGTTGAAACACAAATACAAGTTTGTACCTTCACACATCACACCTATAGATCCACAACTTGCACACCCGAGAAGACCTTGTATCTTGAACTTGACATGCTTAAAAGCATTGCTGACATAAAAATTTTGGGGGAATCATTAATAAAACCTTAAAATATTTAAATTTTCTCAAACAAGATATTTGAATACAAACATAACAATTTTTCTTCCATCGATTTAAGAAGGTGCTTGGGATAAAGAAAAATAGGGTTTGAGAAATGATGAGAAATTTATTGTTCTTCAACCTTTGACCCTTAAAAGTTTTGTAAAAGCTCGGGATTAGAATGCTATTAAAAAAATTCCTTCTATGATTTATCTGAAGGAAGCTCCATAATTTTTCTTGGATGCTAAGAAGACATGGTGCTCAATTTACATTCCTTAAGAAACTAGTTTTAGAAAAACTTGCATAACTTCCACAAACATCTTCAAAACTTGATGATCCTTTCCATGAAGCACTAAAAGAAACCCATCTACAGACTCCATAATTTTTTTCCATAAAGTTTCATGTACAACTCAGGACTGTCTCATTTACCTTAGCATTCACTACTAGTCCTCAAGGGCAATTTTGGTGAACTTTTGAATTTTTCGTTCAAGATCTAAAATAAACCTTTTGGATACTCATACATGACCTAGGAAATGTTCATAGGCTATTCCCATGCTTACCTAATCTTTCCATGACCTACATTGAGATCTTAAACCTGATTAGGCTATACAACTAGGCCTAAATGAGCCATTTACAATTATGAATCCAAACCTTTGACCTATTACTCCCTCCAAAAGCTCTTGTGCAAGTTGGAACAAGAATTTATGATATGTAGAGAAAAGAATACCAAACTTATACATTCTTTAAATGGGAGTTAACCTCACTGTCCAAGCCTCATAGCAGCTTTGAGATGACACTCAAAACCATTTTGAAAGATGAAAGAACCAACTTGAGACCACTACACATCCTTGATAGACACCTATATTCATGAAATTTCACTCCTCATTTTCCATCAATTCCATGTTACATCAATGAAAACACCAACCAATGTAACAAGGTTCAACAATCTCCCCATTTTTCATTGATGACAGTAAGCTTAGAAACTTTGATGGCAAGACAAAACACTAACATCTTCAGATATATGAAGTAGGAGCATCACTCTAGCTATCTAAATAAATCTCAAAGAAATTATATTTGGAGTGTTATATGTGTTCATGAGTCCTAGAGGTCTTTAGGTGACAGTTAGTAGTCTATGTTGGTGTTTAGGCCTTTCAAATTTTGAATGGAGCATTTCCCTCCAATTTACAATATTTGGCCATTTTGGCTTGTTGATGTTGTTTTAAACATTCTTGAAACTTGGAAATTATGTCAAAGAGTGTAATGATGAAAATATTGTGTAGTTAGGTCCTTTTTAAGGTCACATTTCATGAAATGGGTTATCCATTCTGAACTTGAGACACGTTATGTAAATGTAACTTCCTAAGGCTGAATCTTATCATCATTCATGTTTTGTAATTGATCTCATGAAGAAGAATCTTGATTGAGGAGTGAGAGGGAGTATATGGGGCACAATGTAACATTTTTTAGGCATTCCATATGGATATGAATCAAAGTGTGGAGTTTCAAGAAGAATAGAAAATGAGAAAACTCAAGTTTTTGATAGTTTTTAGATGATTTCTGTGTTACTCGGGTTGTGGTATATTCTTACACAATATTTGTCTATTTTTGTACATGGAAGAGATACTTGATCTCAGAAAGGTGATCTTTAGCTTTTTTATGAGCATATGAGTTGATGTTGGTGTTTTTTTGTGTATCATTAACCTTTATGACTATTTTAATATCTTGTGTGTGATGGTTGAATGAAATTCTATTTAAACATTATTAAGGGAGTTAATATTGGGTTGAAGTCATTATTTTATTGTTGAGAATTTATAACTTGTGATAGGGATTAAGAAATCTTCATCAACCCAAAAATGTAGTATGCAGAGCACTATAACAATATGTGATTCTTACACCTTGAGAGTGTCATGTTTCAGTAACATAGAAGATGAAGGAGATGAAGTTTCAAGTGGTGTGTATGTGAAGTCCCTCATAGACCTTGTGGTTTGTGAAGTGTTATATGCTTGAACAACTTTATTGAATTTAGTAGCCCATTTTAAGGTTTCAAGTTAAGTTAATTTTGGAGGTTCTTAGATATTTTTATGGTCAAAAGAGATCAATTCAATCAAGTAGGTATCTCACTGGGAAGGAAAAATTACTTAGAGACCGTATAACCCCTGTTTCCACGAGAAATATAGTGATCTTTACACCATTGATGGATTATGTAGGCCATTGAAGAGTCACTAGTAAGAGAATCTCCTTCATAGTGTGAATACATGAATTCTTACAAAATCTTGGGCTTTTAATCGATCATTAAGTGAAGTTATAGCCAAAATAGGCTCCTCGGGGTCAGAAGCTCCAATGAAGGCATTGCTAGGGCATAATATTTGAAGAATCAAACCAAGTTATATGTTCATGAAAATTAAAATAAATGACAAGGATATGGGGATTAAGGTGATTCAAGTGAAATTTTAGGTTCTATTGGATAAAATTCGAGACACTTATGATTGTCCCTTTAAGGATAATCAAACATAGTCAAAGACCTAGTCTTAAGGTAGCTTTATAAAGAAAGTAAGTATTAAACATAGAGTTCAAGCTTGCAAATTTGAACATAGTTAGAATATGTTAATAAGTGTCCAAATTTTTTTGAATTGAGGTTTGAAACCTTAGGAAAATGAGTATATGCATGACAATCTTGTGAGGTAGACCTAACAAGGTGCTTAAGAGATAGAAGACAAGAGTTGAGATAGAAGGAGCATATCCATGAGTTGGGACCTATTATTTTACACACAAGATTAGGTTTCTAGAAGGATACTAATGAAGTTAATGAACTTTTGTGGGTAGCTTTAAACCATCCAAACCATGGATTGAACAATTGAGTTGGTCGCAAGGGTAGTATTGACCAAGTAGGGTAAGTTGGGTGAATTGAAGCTTATTGAATTCATATTGTGGTTAGTATAATAGTTCTTGAAGTGATTGATAGGGTGCAACATTTTTTAAAGTCAAATAATCCCAAGGAAAGAGCTTGCTAATGATTATGCTTAGAACTAGTAGAGAGAGACAAGATGAGCAAACCGAAAAGGTGATTCCAAGGAAATTTGTATGGGAATAGTCAAGCTTGATGATTGAATCGAGGAAAATGAGGGTGTAAGCAGAGTATGATAGTGATTAACCCTTCCTAGGTGAATATTGTAAATTAAACCAAGCTTTGAACTTTTTATAATAGAGTATGATCATCAAATTGTAGAGTAAGGGTGGAGAGCATTACTTAAACCTCATTGGTTGTTGAATATATGAATGATTATATTTTTTTCTACATCATTTGGTGTCGGATCATGATATTGAGATTGAGTGAATAATTTTTTTGTGGATAACAAGAGTTTTGTGACTTTGTGTGTAGTGGAAAGTGATAATGGAGATGAGTGAAGAGAATAGATTGAAACCAGTCTTTGATCATGGATATAAAATGCCACAATGGATGAAGAAAATAGTAGAATCTATAGAAAATCAAAGTACAATAGTGCAAGTTGCAATATTTATAGATATTGAACAACCGGATACAAACAGAGAAGGATGTTGCAAAGTGCAACAATAATCCTAATTACATAAGCTTCCAAAACTACATACGGGAAGCACAAATAATTAATACAAACAAATTTATTTATTACAACTATGTAATAGATAATCCTATGTGAATAAAATGAAAAATGTGTTTTATAAAACCATATAACAATAATCAACTAATTACCAAAGGTAATAATACAATGCATAAATTACTATAGTAAAATAAGTTTACCCTAACAATTAAACCACATGATGTCTTGCATATGTTACTTCATAAGTGGCTGATCCATTTACCTTCCAACCAACATCATCCCTCTCACCACTTGCACTACCATCATGACCACCCATTTTGTAATTTTCACTACATCATTGGCCACCATGATAATGATCGTTATGTAATTCATGATAGAATATAAAAATCAAAAGATAAGGGTGGAATTTCCTTCCACACCCACTCTCGTGATCCCTCTCTCTCTCCTCCTCCTTGTAGGATGATACCCTCTGCCACTATTATTGTTAATGAAAAAGTACAACACGAATGATTTCTTATGATTTTTATGTGAGGAAATCAGTGTAACTTGCATAACATGGGATTATCTTGTAGTGTGGGATGTTGCAAGTAGAATAATCCTTTGGAGAAAGACATCTTCTTCTCCTAACCTAGTGCTAACTTCTCCAAAGTGTAGAGAATGGAAAACTAAACTAATCCTACCCTAATGTTTTCCAAGGAGATAGGGATAGAAGAATGCATAAAATTAAATATACTCTAAGTGAAGGTGATGCACCAATAAGAAGTGAGACAATCCAAGTGAGTGAAAGATAGAGAGCAAAAAATTAGGAGAGGGTTGGTAGAAGCACCAAAGTCTAAGACAATATTCAATTCCCTATATCCTTAAAACACAACAAATTAGGGACCCTAAAAAGAGATAGAACATAGTAAATATACCCACAAATGCAATGAGAGGAAAAAGATGCAATATAATTTGCACTAGGGAAAGAAAAACCACAAAATACCAATTATTGATAAGAAGCAAACACAATCCATTACAATATAAGCACAAGGTAAAAATCCTTTATAATAAGCCCAAATTCGAGGCCTTTAGCTCATAAAATCTCTCGAACATTTTTACAAAGTTCCTTTGGATTACAAAAAGTATCCTCTCAAAATGAGGAAAAAAATTACAATATATAAAAGAGGATCCTAGGAATTTCCTCACCAACCGACAAGTTTCATTAAAGAGGTATGGAAGGGCATACAAATTTGGTACTTTACTTGCACATTAAACAATGGGGGACATACCTCATTAAGATTGTACTTTAAAAACATTGTAAACCTCCCATTAATGCTTGGTTCATTCTTGCGCTTGGTTATTTACATGTATTTTTGCTCCCAAGTGGTAGCATAATCATCTCTAGTGTAGACAAAAAAATTGGGTCACACTCCTCTGGGTCCCCTTCAATTAATTAACATAAATCATTTAACTAACCATGACCCCTTTACCTCATGTTATTAATTAACTTAATTATTTTAATTAAGTTGATTTAATCCTCACAACTCCACCTCATCATGACACCTCACCCTTGACCCATTCTAGGTGCATTTAATTCACACAGTAACCAAGTCATCACTCCTAGTGTTGAGTCACTAATAGACCTAACTAATCGAGACTTATTCATAAACCTAATCTGGACTTCTTCTAAGATCTTCTTGCCCTCTCTCATGTGAACTCTACTTCCCTAAGTGGACCTAATAAGGAAAGCAAGGCCAAATCTGGGAAGATCTACCTATTTTTGGTAAATAGGACTATTTCACCCTAACGACAACGGTTTATCCTCGGCCAACGTCGGTCACCTAAACCGCCATCTATTACTTTATATAGAATTTTACAACCCTTTACCGTGGTTGGTCATTCAATTATTGGAGCTTTATTGCATTCAAGTGTGAATCTTTAATCCCTTCCACAACTAGACAGACGAACACACATAGCCATAGTGTAAGAAAAGCAGTCGGTTCTCCTTCCATATCATGGAAATACTCATGGGAGCACATAGGTTATAATTTTGTGGCACAAGACCTAGACATCTATTCTTTGATCCACCACTAACCACCTCCACTCACAGGATCTCGTAAACATACCCAATAAGTATTGTGATTTTATCATTTTTGCTTAGTCAAGTATAGATCTTTAGTTTCGTTTTAAATTTCATTCTTTCCATTAACCGTATATCACCTTCTTCCCACCAACCCATTATTTAACCATCCCAATCCTTTACACCCTTTCCAACCTCCTTTTCAGCATACATGAGTCTTCTTAACAATATCACAACCTTATCAACACCACCTTCACTCTCTGTGCAATCAAAAAGAGGTCCAAACTCCTATTTTTAATATTTGAACCGAATTTCCCCTACCGACACCGATTAGATAATCGACATTGGTCTATCTCCTATACTGGCATCGGTCGACCAACTGATACGGTCTCTCGAGATCGGTAGTTTTATGTATAACAACGAGTTAACAACTTCCCCAAAAAAGCTCAAAACATTGCCTAATTGCACCCAAACCAACCCATTAATCACCTATATTTAATTCTAACCATTTCCTATTGAGTTAAATTCACTTGTATGTTAATATGAGATAATTAAATCTTATCAACTACAATAGGAACTATTATTTCTTACATTAAATTGTATTTAACAGAGGATTGAAAACCATTCAAGGAAGCATCACGCTTCCCAGATCTAGCCTTGCTAGATAGTCCTCTAACTATTGATATTTAATACTATCTGGTGGTCTTGTTGTGTTTCTTATACAAGTTGTTCCTCTTAGCCAAAAGGAATCTCACACAATCAACATGGATCAAAAGTATACAACATGCACATTCTACCTTCCACCTTTCCCTCACAGGTATTTCTCTGTAACCATTTTACCATTTATCTGTTTCATCCTAGAAAGTGTAAAACTTATTGGTGAAACATTTTGGCATGCCTAGTGGGACCCATCTGGGTTCGTTGCATTGTTCATTCCTAGGGAAAATCTTGTGTGTCTATTTTCATTTGAAACAAGTTCACATTAAGATTCTTCTCTGGAAATATTATTTTCTTCTGATTGTCTCAGTGACACTTGTTTTTAGGATTAAAAATAACTCTTCTTTCTTTTCTTGCATTGCACTTAGTGAAATTCATGCCCTTAACCTCTTCATAATTTTTTCTCATCGAATATAATTTTTGGATTTTGGTTTTAAAACTTGTGCACTTACATTTTTGAGTTTGTTACATTATAACTCATCTAAATTGTGGGCAACCTATATGCTAGAAGTCATGCCCAGCTGATGGTTGACAAATTGAACCATAGCTCACATTTTGCAAACTCTCTATACCAAATCACTTTGAAAATAAACTACACATTTCTTGAACAACATCTTTCTTGGAAGAATCTTTCAACGATCAAACAATCAGAGGATTGACAGTGGGCTCCAGATGGTTTCTCTATCTAGTCATCATCTTAGAGAAGGATCTCCCACGCCAAAACTTACCCGAAACCAACCATAGTTGTCGATTTATAGGGAACCTTTGTTAACCAAAAATTCTATCTTGCTTACACTCAGTCCTAAATGGCATAAGCTATGACATAAAATCGTAGCTTAGGATTTCATGTTTGTTAGCTTTTTGTCTACTTATGTTTTGAGGTGTGAGTTGTGTTTCTTCATTCTTTCTCATCCTTTTATGCCCCACATCATGACTGGTGTATTCCAGTTTTATTCTAGGTGTATTAGGACTCCTCATAGCCATACTCAGTCTCTAGGTTGGCCCTTCTATTTGATATAAATCACCAAAACATCACTTTTCCTTCTCTTCCTAGATTTCACAATGGCGATATCGATGCGGTGACCGTCATTATTGGTTACATCATCTCACCACTATCGGTTAAGTGATTGATGTTAGTTTTCTACTCTTTTGGTTATGTTGGTTGCTCAAATGTGCACCCGCATCTCGGATCTTTGAAAAGGTCTGAGGTGTCTGAGACCACAATGGAACCGTCCCTAAGTTGTGGGACCTTGTGCACTTGGGATGGATCTCTGGAGAAGGCCGGTTCCTCTACCCTTGAATGAAAATCCTAGACTAAACATGCCAAGGGACTAGGGATAGAAGGATGTGTAGAAAGGGAAATCCTAAGCTAAGGAAGGTGATAGCACCAGAAGGAAAGGGTCGATCTCTCTCCATGAGTGGCAAAGGAAATAGAGAGGGCACGAGAGAAGAGGGTAGACGATGCACGCCACAGATCAACACATGGGCTTGGCCTTCCAATCATGTGCAACACATGAATGTGGGGACTATAAGTAGAGGAATATGCACAACATGCCAAAAAAATGCAAACAAAGAGGTGAGATGCAATGAAAATGAGAGAGGGAAGACAAGAGTTCCACAAAACATGATTTTATTGCTTAAGGGACGCACAGTCATTTACATTCATGGTAGGAGGAATAATACATTGCAGAGACCACGCCAAGGTTTGAGACCCATGGGAAGTTGGCCACCATTTTGGCATGGTGTTGTTTCCACAAGGAGACATGATTTTTACAAAGTAGAACTCTGTTATTTATAGAAGAAGAGAGAAGAGAAGGAGAAAGGGAGGGAAACTCAGATTCAAATCTTCAACCACCAATAACTAGTGATAAATGCCTACAAATCTACCTACAAGGCTATTAGATGTACTTCCCCATGTCTATTTGGTATGTGGAAGAAGGAAGAAGGCAAGATTTGATGAAATATGGTAGTTGAGGTCGATTGGATGTGCATTGATGAGAGAGACGTTTCCCTATTTTCCCCTAACAAATCCTACCTAAATTTAAATTTGAATAGTCCAATGTGTAGCTTGTGTCAGCAACTCTCTGACAAGTCTAGGCCTATGCATGTCTGAGCTCTGTAGTAAATGATACGGCTGTTAGAAGATGTCAGAGTCATCGGCACACTGAAAATATGTGGCACCCACACAGTTGGCTGAAATGATGGCATACTATTCATTTGTTTTGTCTTTTCTACCATGTGTCATGCACTAGTTGGTTGGTTGTCTAGATTCAACACCCTGTTGGCATGCTTTTATTGGTTAGAGTGTAGCACACTCAAGTCTAATAGAAGATGACTTGACAAGAAGGGCGCGAAGGCAGAAGGCACAAGGCACAAGGAAAGGGAGAGATAAACAAGCATGCAAAAGGGAAATAGAGGGGAGGTGTAGAGGAGCACGCGTAATGCACATAAGGAGATGAGGAAAGGAAAAAGGTGAGCAAAGAGAATGTACGGTTAAGGAACAACTATTACAAGGTAATGGGAATGATGCGTGAAGGGCCAAGGACTTAGCTGATAGAAGTAAGTATGAGGTGCGCGGGAAGGGAAAAATGGAGGAGATAGAAGAATGCAAAGGGGATAAGGAAGGTGTGCAAGTGCACGTAGAGGAACTGCAACTGTGCCAAGGTGTCAAAAGAACAATCTTGAGTGCACGCAACCTAAAATGTGAAACACTAGAGTCATGATGAAAATATAAGTTATCCAGATAACTAGGAGAGTTATTTGGATAACAGTTTTGGTGAATTTTGGGGGCCATCTTCCTGCTAGATGAAGAGACTAGTAGCCTTAGAAGTCCATTGGGCATGGAGTTAGGTGCTAATCTTGAAGACTGATCTACAACTTTGAAGAACATTCCTAAAGTCACTTGAAGCTCTGTTTGAACTCTAAACTAAATTGTTGTTCTCATATGAAGATATTCTAAATTGGATTGATGAGAGTGAAAGCTATGCACTGATTGTTGAAAATGCATCTGCCAAAATTGAACTAAAATCCCGAAACAAAAAAAAGGCACATGGGTGTGACAACAAATGAAAAGGTGCCAGAGGGAGCGCTAAAAATAGGAACAAAAACACTATGTACAAAAGCTAAAAATCATACATGTCCCAAATGGAACATGCAGAGTGTGCATGAGCACTTGTGTTACTGAAAGAAAACCTAAACTAACCTAAACTAACTAGAGGCAAGGGCGATCAAGTAAAACCTACAACAGGTAGAGAGAAGTAGCTTCCCTTCCTCACAAATTATGACCATGTAGTTGATTTGGCATTTGAACATGGTCGGAAATGAGAGTGAAAAACCACCTTGTAGATGGTGTTTCACCCTCCTCAAATATAAAAAAACATAACATATACCTCCTGAAGTTTTTCTATACTTGGATCTAGGAGGCGTTGCTTTGCTGACCTTTGGTGCATTAAAGCTCTACCTCATGCTCTGAAATGAGCATGACTAGTGGCAACTTTGTTTTTGGCTCTAGGCTAGCCAGATATCTGATTGGGCATGGTCTAATCCTTGTGGTTTGCCCATTACTTTGAATCTCAATCCCACAGATGGGATTTTCTTGCAAAATTTCCTCCTGAAGGAGAGCACTTGCAGGCTAGGGTGCGTAAATATTGGGTGTGCATGGTTTTGCCTCTACAAGAAAATCGGTCTCCTCCAGAACTATGCCCTCTAGAGCTAACTATTTTTCTTTGGAATAGGACTGTATGATTTCCTCTTCCCATCGAGTCACATGAGTCACACCATTCTTCAACTATTCTACGTAGTCATCGAACATGATGACGTTGGTTGGGAAAGGTGTGTTGGTAGGGGCTATTCATTTATGGTACAACTAGGCGAGGGGGCTTGGAAGAAAATGGGAGGATGGATGGACGTAAAGGGATGGAAGGCACACGCGCAAGAGAGAGTAGAGGCACACACGAAGGGAGGGGGAATGGAAGAGAAATGAAGGTGAGATGGAGGGATGGAATTCTCAATGGGGGTAGCACAAGAAGCTAGGGACATGCGCAATGGGCTGAGATGATGTAAGTTGGCGCGGAGGAGTGGGAGGTTGTAGGATGGTAGTGTAAGGTTGCCCCATTGACAGGGTTTCTATGCACTAGTATTTTTGAGCCTCCATTTCTTCTGCCTACTCTGTAATCTGGGGAACATCTTAATGATGAAGTACAACTTTTGTTGGGTGCTAAACCAGCCTGGTATAGGGCCAACCCATGGACAAGGGACCTTGTAGCCAACTTTAGCTACCTTTATAGAGCACTTGACTCTGAGTTGCATCATGTCCATCTCCATCTCTTACACCTGCCTCTCAAAATCAGCTTTGGCAAAGAGTTTCCACCATCATCTACATAAACATGTTCTTCATAAACATTTTGGTTAGAAAAAGGTGGGTTGTATGCATTTTTAGGATAATGGGGCTTATAAAACTGATTTGGAGGAGGATTTTGAAACTGTGGGGATGGAGGGAAATAGTTCTATTGCTACTGCAAATGAGAATTCCATGGTGGGAAAGAAGTCATGATTGCACAACTTCAAAAGAGGAATGTGGAATGATGGAAAAAGGAGAAATGAATGGAGGAATGAGGGGAGACTAGTCTGCACATGAGATAATGGGTGCATTGAATCAGTGGAGTCACCAGATGTGTTGAAAAATGCCTCCAAAGGCTAGATCTCAGTGATAACACATCAAACTTGTTGAGATGAAGATGTAAAGCTCTTCACTCTGTCCCACTGGGCATGCCAGAAACTGTTGGTTTCTCAAATGTGCACCCATGTCTCGATCTCTAAAAAGGGACGAGGTGTTTGAGACCACAATGGAACCATCCCCAAGTTGTGGGACCTTGCGTGCTTGGGATGGATCTCTGAGAAGGCCGGTTCCTCTACCTACCTCTAACACTACTGCTACTCCTAATGTTGAATAAAATCCTAGACTAAACATGCCAAGGGACCAGGGATAGAAGGATGTGTAGAAAGGGAAATCCTAAGCTAAGGAAGGTAATAGCACCATAAAGAAAGGGTTGATCTCTCTCCACGAGTGGTGAAGAGAAAGAGAGAGGACACGGGAGAAGAGGGCAGATGACACGCACCATAGATCAACACGTGTGCTTAGCCTTCCAGCACACGTAACACATGAACATGGGGAATGCAAGTAGAGGAATACACACAACATGCTAGAAAATGCAAATAGAGAGGTGAGATGCAATGAAAATGAGAGAGGGAAGACAAGAGTTCCACAAAACATGATTTTATTTCTTAAGGGACACACAATCATTTACATTCATGGTAAGAGGTGAGAATACATTGTAGAGACCATGCCAAGGTCTGAGACCCATGGGAATTCAGCCACCATTTTGGCATGGTGCCATTACCACATGGAGAGAGATGATTTTACAAAGCAGAACTCTACTATTTATAGAAGAAGAAGAGAGAAGAGAGAAGGAGAAAGGGAGGAAACTCATATTCAAATCTTCAACCACCAACAACCAGTGATAAATTCCTGAAAATCCACTTGCAGGCTATCGATGTACTTCCCCATGTCTGCATTTAGCGTGTGGTGGAAGAAGGAAGAAGGCAAGATCTGATGAAATCTGGTAGTTGAGGTCGATTGGATGTGCATTGATGAGCTGAGAGACATTTCCCTATTTTCACCTAACAAATCCTACCTAAATTTGAATTTGAATAGTCCAACGTGTAGCTTGTGTTAGCAGCTCTCTAACAAATTCTAGGCACGTGTTGATCTAAGCTCTCTGTAGCAAAAGATATGGCTGTCCTAAGATATCAGAGTCATCGGCACACAAAAAACACGTGGCTTGCACATGGGTTGGCTGAAATGATGGCCAACTGTTCATTTGTTTTGTCTTTTCTACCACGTGTTATGTACTAGTTGGTTTTCTATATTCGATGCTCTGTTGGTATGCTTTGATTGGTTACGCGTGCACACTCAAGTCTAACAGAAGATGACCTGACACAGAAGGGCACAAAGGAAGGCACAAGTCATGAGAGTGAGAAGCAAACATGCCAAAGGGAAACAAAGGGGAGGCGCATAGGAGCATACACAATCTACATGAGGAGACGAGTTAAAATGGTGACCAGAGAATGTATGGTTAAGGCACAACTATTACAAGGTAATGGGCATGGCGCACGAAGGGCCAAGGACTTAGCTTATAGATTTAAGTGTGAGGTGTGTGGGAAGGAAAAAATGGAGGAGATAGAAGAATGCAAAGGGGAGTAGAAAGGCATAGAAGAATGCAAAGGGAGTGTTACAATCCTTAGAAGGCACGCTTGCAGTGCACACAACCTAAAATGTGAAACACCAGAGTTAGGATGAAAATATAAGTTATCCAAATAACTAGGAGAGTTATTTGGTTAACAAGTTATTTTTACTAAAATAATATTCTCCAATTTATGTTCTCTTTGTGTCTTGTTCTTCCATTTTATCACATTTTTGGGTCTCTGATATCATCTTCAGAGTCCAAGTTGACCCATTTTCACCTTTCATTGCCATATCTTTGAATTTCTTATTTTTCCAACAACAATATCAGGCTGCCATGACTAGAGGTGGTTACTTTCATACTTGGCATCGATTAGCCCAAATTTATAATTTTCCATTCGTTCTAATCACTCACTTTCAACTTATTTTTTCCCATTTACATCATCGATATCTTACGCACATGTGGCATATGTCATGCCTTTGATGTCTGTTGCTCTATGATGTCAACCATGCCTTTATCAACCGCCTTTAGTGTAGGTCTATCTACACTCGCCACCTATCATATACCTCTTTCATCTCATCCACCATTAGTTATGTTAACCCATACTCTCTTCAAAACATCTCCCTCTCCATCCCGAGTCCCTTCCTCCTATTTCTATGAGAGTCTTTACGTCCACTCCACCTAGCTACACTTATCACCAATAGCCCCTATTTCATCTATCACTTATTCTAGATACTTGCCATCTACATCCATTCTCCGTCTATATACCTTCCTCGTAATTTTCATACTTGCACCACCACATACTAAGATGTTGCCCACATCATTCTTGCCTCATTTACCCCCTTATATTACAAGGGGTTACCATTCATCACACCCTACCAATGATCTTATCAAAATGATGATGGACAAGATGCATTGGAAGCATCTCGTATGACTGCATCTCACCTAACTCTCGACATATGATGATATTTGCAATGAGCCCATTCACCCATCCATTCTCGATTCATCCATACCCTCCCCAATGGGAAATTCCTAAATTTAATCGGTTCAACAAAAATAAGACCCACATCAACATTTTCAGTATTTTAAACATGTGTGTTATTTGATCACTCATGATGATGGTTTTCTCTTGTGAACACTCCCAACATCCTTGACAGATCAAGCTTTAGATTGATATAGTGCTCTACCTAGGAATTCCATATTTTATTTCAATCAGGTAGCTCAAGATTTTCTATAACACTAATCTATTAACATTGTCAAGAATATCACCATGACTAACTTGTATGCGTTACACTCCAATATGAAGATGAATCCATCACATATTTTTCACTCGTTCATGGGAGCTGGTTAACTAGCTCACATTCAAACTACATCAAACTTAGTTAATAGAGTTGTTCATTAGATATTATGCTAGACATATCTTGCCAACTCTCCAACTTCAAACCTTCTTCACATTTAGTGAGGCATTCACCATGGCCTAAAAATTGAAGTTTTTTCCATTGAAGAGAAGAAGATACAATTGCGTAACAAGAACGTTGCGTATAAATGAAATGATACCTCTTCTTCTTCCAAACCACAAAATAATAATTCTAAAGAAAAATGATTTGCCAACACAGTAGTTTTGAAATATGGCCCATCTCATTAATCCAACCAATCAAAGCCTTCTTCCAATATTTCTCTTGTTCAGGATTTTTAGTTCAAGCAGGAGAAACGAAAATATACTCTCATAGGAGAACCCTACTCTTTAGTTTTGGAAAAACTTCTAAAATATGGATCAGTCACTTTTCCACCCGTCAAAAAACATACTAATTTTGACCCCTCTCATCCTGGGCCTGTATGGTACAAATAAAATGATTACTGTAACTATCATCACGTTAGAGGTCATAACAACGGTAATTGTATAACTTTATAAAACATTGTCTAAGAAATGTTAGATAATGGAGATATCATCTTGGATAACCCTAACATACCAGATATTCAGAACCTTCACATCTTCAAGAATTTGTTCCCAAATCACACCTCATCATCTAACCAAACCATAAAAACCTCAACCAATGACAGTAATATTAATTAGGTTCATGTTTTTTTCGACGTCATACCAGCTCTTCATGCTCAATTTCCTCCTACTCCATCTATCGAGGAGATTATTGCATGAGCTCCTTCATACATGAAGGGACTTGTTTCATTTGATCCTTTACCCATAGAAGAGTCTCCTTATCTCTTCCTTCACCCATGGAGGCATCCACCATATCTGCCGATGTAATTTCCCCAATCACCTCTCAACCTAACAAATAACCCACAGTACTTACTTTTCTACCCATGGGAAAGTCATGCTTATCTTCTTCTTCACCAAAAGATGAGCTTACCTCATACAACTTTCCATTTCCACTTCCCATAGGGGATCTATTAGTAATATGCCTTCCTATTGGTGACAATTATCTATTGGATTTCAAGGATCCTGTTGATCTTCTCTTGTCTCTTCTACCCACATAGTCTGAATCTAATGTTTCCTGTCTCATAGACATTCTTTACAAGGATTACTACTAAATCAACATCATCCCTTCCTACAAAGGTGATTTCTCTCATTTGGATGATTTCTTGGATTATGTTGACAATTCCATGCTTTGGGGACATCTTCGACTGCCTATCTCAACTCAAATACAAATGTTTTTTGCTGATACTTCCACAATCTATCCAAAGGTGTTTCAGACAACCAAACCCACCATACCCATGCCATTGTAGTAGATCCCTCTTCCCATACCTAAACCTTTACCAATCAGATGAAAATTTTCCTATGACTAAAACCTTACCTACACCTATACCTTCCTCCACATCTAGACCCATTACCTCTTTAGAAGTCATGTCAACATCAAGTCTAGTCCATCTTCCTATCAAAATAGATTTAGCCACATCTTGATAAGTCATCACAAAGACTATTTCCCTACCTAAGAGGAAGACCCAAGCCCTTAGGTCACATACACTAGCTTCACTCACTACCTCTCTGTCACGTTCACCACTTTCATCTATCCTAGGTTCCCAACCATCAAAATTGGCCAAAAACCTCCTATCTATATTAAACATAAATCACAACATCCTACCTCATCGCGATCCTCTATTGCACCCAAATTACCTACATAGCCTATGCCTTCACCGTAACCTACATCCTTTCTACCTCCTATACCTACAACACTTCCAAAGGTATCCTCATCATTACCTATGTTATTGCCTTCTCTTCAACAAGACCATCCACATTTCCTCTTACTACAACCTTCACCGCACCTCCATTATCACCTTGGATAACCCATCCCCTTCGCCATCTTCCTTCCCTTCTACATGACTCACTTCTTCTTCACCTTTACCCAAGAAGGTACAACCAAATTCGAAGAGCCCACTACCTTCCAAAGAGGTAGTTAAACATGACTACCTTCAACAACTAGTTCACTGCTATATCGTTACCCAAGAAGATTCAATCCAAACCTAAAACTATACTATCTACCAAATTATTGGTCAAACTTACTAAACCTCTAATTCCACCTCCAATGATGCATCTCCCACCAAATTCACCCACACATCCATCCATACCCACACTTACTATCCATTGGTAGGGTCTTACGCCAACATCTTATCTAACCTTTTGGAAACCTCTATCATCACATTACCACCACTTAGACCTTATGACCCACTCATACCTAAACCAAAAGGGTTTGATGGCACTAAAATTTTTGCTTACCATTGTGTTCTAGGACATGATGTGCAAAGCTATAAGGCTCTCAAGATGATTCTTCTCCACCTATGTCCTGTTGAAGAAAAATTTGACGATGATGATCTTTTAGATGAGGACCCTATTCCACCTTCACCTATCACCACACATCCTCGTCCCTTATCTCCCTCCAACATTTGAGATTGATATGGTCTACATAAGAGAGCTATCCAAACCTATGGTAACATGTCAAAGTGTTGCATTGTTTTCACAAAACAAGTATATTCCCTCAACATATTTTTACCCGTCGTTTTCGCTTACACCTATCACGAATCACTTTATCCTTTACCATAGATCAATATGGTTAAAATTACCACTCGAGCCTAGAAGAAAAAAGGAAAGGAGAAAACAACCAGCTCATCCACTACTCTTTTACTAAATATTCCATCTATAGCTACACCCAAAATCACCATTCATGGACCCACATACTCTATTTCTAACGAGGTTTCCCATCATACAATGCTTAGAAAAATGCACTAGTATCAAAATGTCTTTGTACGACCTCATTTAAACCTATTAGTTACATCTTCAGGGACCTTGTTGAGGTCCTACAATCTATTAAGGTTTTACCTAATGACCCTACGCCTATTGCATCCATTATCACTCCTCACCATGTCACCACTCTCACCACTTCACCCCTACCTTTACTCCGACTACCACTCATAAAAAAACACTCTTAGTTTCTCGACGATGAGATTTTACCTCTCAAATCAAATGATATTGACCCTGCCCTATTTATTTTCATCTATGTAGATAATATATGTGTTATGATTGATGGCATAGCTAGTATTAAAATCATTTCCTTGCATGCGTATAACCAAATGCGCATCCCTTCAAATTTCGTGCATAATAACCTAGTTATGTTGCGTTCATTTAAAGATTCCATGACTTCCACCCTTGGAACCATAATTCTCCACATTTGTGTAGGCCCTCATGTCATTTGTGTATTATTATATGTCACGGTGGGGGAATTCTAGTACAACATGCTACTTGGCTAACCCTAGATTCAGGCCATGGGTTTTTTCCCTTCAACCTTACACCATTGTTTAAAATTCAAACATGAAGGGAA
Source organism: Taxus wallichiana var. yunnanensis (assembly GCA_018340775.1). NCBI lineage: Eukaryota > Viridiplantae > Streptophyta > Pinopsida > Cupressales > Taxaceae > Taxus > Taxus wallichiana. The sequence goes on from CM031241.1 coordinate 408,719,634, forward strand.
AAACTATACCATTCCATCTAACCCTTCATCATTCAATACCTATAACATGTTGTATAGACCTATTGATGTCCTTATACCACTTAAGGCATCTACCACTACTACCTCACCCACCACTACCGCTACTACATCTTCCACAACTAAATCCTCTATTCCCACTTCTGCCGCAACTTTTGTAGTTGACCCATCAACCAACCCATCTACTTCTCAAACATCCCATGCTTCTTCTTCCTAGCTGACTAGTGATTCATCCACACATATCAACTACCGATCCCTTAGGTATTTTTCAACGCCTCAATCTAGGGGAGTACCACCTTTATAACACCGACACATTCCTTACTCCTCAAGAGTATAGTAACCTTCACCAATATCCCCACTATGATCATTGCATAGGAGAGGTTTCCCCTATGTTCCTCCCCACCTTCACACCAACGTAACATATGGGGGACTTAATGCTTCTAAGTACTCACCCAGCCACCTTCCAAAACTCAACCATTTTCCTCCAACCTCCAATCTCTCACCAACCACCACTTCACCTACACCTTCCTCCATTTTTGTGTTTGGAAGATATTTTTCTTTGGTTTCTATGAATAAGGAAAACATATTATCATTCCTTACACCACTCATAAGCATAAATATCATAGTGGTATTGGATTTTTCAAACCACCTTCCAAGAAGGCTTAAGTCAAACTCATTAAGGATGATAAAAATTCCCCACCCCATTCACCAAATTCACCACCTTCACCTATAGAGTCTATGGATCTAGAATCCGTTCCTTCTAACTTTTGTTTTTCATGAACATTATTTCCCTGGGACATCCGACTTATCGGTGTGATGATGAGGCTCAATATTCTCTTCCCTTCCTATCATTTGACATGGTGGATGATGATACACCTTCTATTAACATCATTTAATGTTAGGATGATGATTCTATTCTCACCTACCTTTTTGTGGAAGATTCTTATATTCACCAGTCATTACCTTTTGAGACATAAACCATGTTGAATGAATTGACCATCAAAATTAATATTCACACTCAGGATGACCCACACATTCTAAAAATAGGTCAATCTTTAGATGCTTTGCTAAATAGGAAGCTTTCACTTCTTTCCTTCGGGATCATAGTAACACTTTTTCTTGGTCCTACACTGATATTCCCGTATTGACCCAAACATTTTGGTCCAAAATATCATAACCATTCCTGATGCCAAATCAGTGAAACAAAAGATGTGAAAAATGCATCCTCGCATTTCCCTTTTCATCAAAGAAGAACTCCAGCTACTTCTTTTAGTTTCCTTCATCCTACCCATTGATTATTCCCAATGGATCTCTAACATTGTCCATGTCACAAAAGTGATAGGGGGACTGTGCATTTACATAGATTTCCATGACCTTAACTTAGCTTGGCCCAAAGATGACTTTCCTCTACCTAGTATTGACCAACTAGTTGATCTCACCACCGGCCATGAGATGTTATCACTCATGGATGGTTTCTCGGGTTATAACCAAATATTAATCACCTTGAAATATTGACACAAAACAACCTTCATTACTCCTTGAGGGAAATTCTACTCTCATTTCATGCCCTTTGGCCTTAAAAATGCTGGTGCTATATATCGCTGGGTTATAAATTATATCTTTCATGTTATTATGCATAACATATCAAAAGATTACGTTGACGATCTACTTGCCAAATCTAAACATTGGTTTGAGAACCTTATTGTCCTTAAAGTTGTCTTTGACCATCTCATCAAATATTGTGTTCACCTTCAACCTAATAAGTGTGTCTTTATTGTTCTCTCCAGCAAGCTCCTTAGTTTTATCGTTTCTTTGTGTGGCATTGAAGTTGATCCCGCTAAAATCAAGGCTATTCTTGAGATGCCTCCACCTACTAACCTTTGTCAACTTCATATTTTGTATGACACGTTGCAATATATTCATCGCTTTATTTCTCAGCTTTCCGACCGCTGCCATCCATTTCATCATCTTCTCAAAAAGGATGTCTCCTTCAAATGGGATGATGAATGCCATAAAGCCTTCAACACCTTAAAACAATACCTCCTCCAACCACCTATGATCATTCCCCATAAGGATGACCAACCATTTTACCTTTACATTTCTGATATTGATCATTCCTCGGTGTCATTCTTGCTCATCGTGTGATGAAACATAGAGACCAAGCGCTTTATTATATAAGCCATATGCTTTTAGATTATGAAACTAGTTATACTTGCACAAAAACTATGCTTATCCTTAGTTTTTTTCACCACTAAAATTCACCATTACCTACTCAACCACAAAACCTTTATTATCACAAATATTGACCCCTTACATTATATGTACGCTAAGCCTTACCAAAATAAATGTGTTACACGTTGGCTCATGCTTCTTGCAGACCTAGATATCAAATTCATCCATCAAAAATATGTCAAAAGACAAACCATTTCCTACCAAATCACGAGATGCACCTCTCTACAAAAACCAATCTTGTAATTTTTACTTCCCTTATGAATCCATCCCGACCCTCTCCTGACGATATTGTTTACCAAATTACCTTATTCTTCATGGTTCCAAATTTCAGCATGGGGTGGTGTTGGAGTTATCCTCATTCCTCTTGGTGGTGAACATATGCCATTATCTTTCAAACTATAATTTTATTGTACTAACAATATCACCAAATATGAAGCACTCATCTTAGGTATTCAAACCACCACAACATTAGACGTTAAATCAATTAATATCTTTGGTGACTCTCAACTAGTTATGAACCTAGTTAATGGTATATACCAGTTGTCGTAACGAGATACTTAAAAGTATAAGCATCACATTGACATGATTTTGAATACATTTGACCGTTATGAAATTCAAACCACCCCACATTATACTAATAAATATACTGGACACCATGGCATGTCTTGCTTTTCAAATCCCCTGCTTTTCCTCCAAATAAAAAATATTTTTCATAGTACAAAGGTTTCAATCACCTTCTTATCTATTCTGAGATGTCAACCTTGTAGGAAACATTGAAACTGACTCACGTGAACTTTGGTATAAGTAGTTTGTTGACTACATTTCCCTTTCAATTCTACCTCTAGATCTTACTCACAATGGACAAGGAGCCTTTCTCTCGCTATGTCATCATGGGTGTTCTTCTCTATAAACATGGATTTGATGGTATCCTCATACGATGCCTTTTAAGTTCTGAACTTCCATACACCATTAACGAAGTTCACAACATGATTTGTGGGGGTCACTTCAGTGGCTTAGTTGTCACTAAGCACATCCTTCACTTGAGCTATTAATGTCCAACATTAAACCACGATTGTTGTGACTATGTCAAGCATTGAGTGAAGTGTTAGAAACATGCTAATATTCATCACATCCCTAATCACACCTTACCAACAGTGCACGAGACCTTTGACCTTTCTCTCAATGGGGCTTGGATTTTGTCAAAGAGATTAACCCTCAATCTTCCCAATGTCATCAATGGATTATTACCGCTACTAAATATTACACTAGATGGGTGTAAGTCATACCTCTTATTTCTACAAAAGTTGAGAAAATATGTGTATTCATTAACAATTGCATCATTTGTCTCTTTGGTTTTCCTCGTGCCTCATCACCGATAACGAAAAACAACTCAAAAAAACCCTACAGAAACTCTGTGATGCCTTTGACATTCAACTTAGTTTTTCTTAACCTTATTATCCTCAAACAAATGGCCAAGAGGAATCGATTAACAAAATATAAATAAAATTCTTATGAAAGTGATCGATGATACTTGGTAAGGATTGACACACGCATATTCCTTTTGCCTTATGGGATTATCGCACTAGTATTCACACCTCAACTCCTATCACACGTTTCTCTTTGGTCTATGGTACAAAGGTTGTTTTGCCTCTCGAAGTCCAAATTCCATTTCTTTGTATATGACTCAAATACATCTTCAACGATGATGATTTTCACTACGATCATTTGGCACAACTTGAGTCATTAGACAAAAGTTGTCTAAATGCTCTAGATCACCTTCAAATCTACCAAAAACATATCAAACGTGCCTACGAGAAATGCGTACAAGAACAAACCTTCCATGTCTGCAACTTTGTCCTGAAGAAAAATCAACATGTAACAAAAGAGGAGAAAATTAAATGGGGAAAGTTTGCTCCTAATTACCTTGGACTTATCATTACTCATGCCTATGGATAAGGTGATTATCATTTATCTTGACTCAAAGGTAAACCCGAACCTCATACCCTCAATGCCTTACATCTTCAACCATTTTATTGTTGAATCAAGTCCTATATCATCTTCTATCTATTAAATTCTCATCCTTTGAGAAACATCCACCTTCCACTTACCTATTTTAAGGATCAATGACTAAAAAGAATCATGTGATTACCCGTTACCTTTCATCCTTATATTTGATATGATTACTATGGCTCTATTCATGGCATAATTCTCATGGATACTTTTCATCCTTTTCAGGATGGAATCCCATGGTCATTCGTCACTTAAAACCTCTCTTTTATATCTAATCTCTGTGTTCTATGGTTTTTTCTTCATAAAATAATCCTATACATCTCTATAGTCTTGTCAATGACCTAAAAGTCTCAAAAAAAATAATTCAAAACTAATATACAGGATTTTCAAATTCAAACTCATTAATTCAAACTTCTTGTAAATAGATGACTCCCTCCAAAAGGACATCTATATTTACATCTTGTTTCTATAAATAGATTGCTCCTTGAAGGATGACTATAAAAATTTATCACGTTGTACATAGTCTATCATGAAAAGAAGACTATTTCTATAAAAAATAAAATAAAAATATTATGAAGCTTCCCACATTGATCAACTTCACAAAGACCTCAAGGAGATATTCTATTCATCCCACATAGACTTTCCACATCAATCAGTCTATAAAACAAAATAAAAAAGAAAAAGATAAATTTTTCATCATGGACTTGCCTATTCTGGTCTTGGGTATCTTGCAGAAGAGACATGTTGTCTCACACCAAGGTTATGCTAAAACAACCCATTTCACCTCACCATATTTTCTTTCTCATCTTCCACCTACTCAAGGGACATGCCAAAAATATGAAATTTTGTGGTCATGTGACTTTCTTCACCCTTAGAATAGTCAATTATGCAACGCATTTAGGGTCTTACGTTCATAAGCCAATATTTGATATGATAGACTCATAATGGTTCTTACAAATTAGGTGGGATTTTGTCTCCTCTTTCCATTCACCTCTGTTCTTAATTATTGATCCTCCTTCATAGGACCAGGCCTTCGGCACTTGCATTATGGGAATTCCTCTTCCACAAAAATCACCCACACCTATTTCAACCTATAATAAACCATGCCTAAATGACCTGGAATCAATCATGCCTAAAACCTACCAACCCATTCATCTACCTTATCATATTATTCCCTAGCTTATGGGAGAACTACATTGGCTTGAGGCCCCTTTTTTCCAGGGCTATGTAGGAAGCACTCTGAGGACATGGGGCCCTTAAAGGTTAGCTCGACCACTTTTACCCCTAACTAATTTTCCCACTTTACATTCACATTCTAGCCTAGTTATTTTCCATTTACACAAAAACTTGGAAATTAATATATCCTAAAAACATGAATGCCTACTATTTTATAACCACAACCATATCATACACTAATCATTTAACATTTCCATGATATCAATTACTTGGAAATTTAAACACAACATACATACAACACATTATTTCCATAAGATCAGTAACTTGGAAATTACCTAGACTCCACCATGCCTATACCTAACCAAACCATGCCTATACCTAACTCCACCATGCCTATACCTGAATCCACCATGCCTATACCTAACTCCACCATGCCTATACCTAACTCCATCATTCCTAAATCACCTTGTTCCCATGATACACAATAAGTAATAACAATGGAAATGAAAACCAATATATCATCAGTCCAATAATCATCATCAACTATATAAGGGGGAATGTCTGTGTATCAATACACATGTACAAATTGATACAAGTATTTTGAAAACTCTCATAAATAATATCGTAAAATCTTTGACACGCAGAGCCAATATATATATCAAAATCAAAAATAGTCATACAAGTATCACATGTCATGATCAATCAACCCCACATGAGGCCCTCCTCTCCACTCTCACCCATATCCTCCTCCTATCCCTCATTTGGTTCCATTTTGTGAGAACTTGTAGCCTCATCCTAACCCCGTCTCTGGGGTTGGTGACCCATGTGCTACCCGAGATGTTAGTCCTAGATGTGGTCCTCTCACTAGCTACCTATTGGAACCTATACTTGGCATATGAGGTAACATCAATACCTGTAGTGGATAGATGGTCTTGGTAATAGTAGGCCTCATTCAAGGTGTTAGGAATTAATAATATCTAATATGGAATAATTCCTCAGAATCGTAATAATAAGAAGTATGAATAAAATTACATAAATGAAATATGCACAACACGAAGACAATATTTAACGTGGTTCACCCAATGTGGGCTACATCCACCAAGAACACTTTCTCGATTTTATTACAAGCCAACAATCTTCACATTATAATAATCAGATCTTGTTTGGAGCTACGCTCAACAAACCCTCCCAAATTCACACTTGAATTCATACACACTATTCACCTTCACAAAAACACTCATATAAATCCTATTGTATGTCCATCTATTTATAAGTACATCAATAGGTAGCTGAAGAGGTGGTTTTACAAAACAATGGGTACCGAAAAACCATGGGCCCAAAAACAACCCATAATGGTTACCCATTACCCATGGGTTAATAAACCACCCATGAAAATTTGCTTCGGGGGCTTTGCCCCCAAGCCCCCATTGAGGGGCTTCACCCCTCAACCCCCTTGACCCGCTCACTAGCGAGTGGGACCACCATAAAAATATCTAAGTGTAACACATGGAAGGTGTACCAAACTCTAACATGAAAATAGGCTCCACAAACATAACAATCTCCATCCTCGAACCTCACCATAAATATGGTCTAGGGTGCTTTCATCACCTTAATCGCCACCTATGTACTCTATCCTAAAAATAGAGGACCATATCCTCTTATCGGTGCATGTACTATGGGACCCTGTTCTCATGCTCGTGTTGGTACCATTGTAGACTACGGGCTTGTAAGGCCGTGACCTCGTGCCTATATGGCTGCCAACTATCCCTCGTAAAATAGTAACTCTTCTCGTAGTGCTATTACCTATGCACCATCCCCTGTAGGAACCTTTACCTATACCTATTCCCGAGCCTAGGAAGTAATTAGCTTGCCTTGTAATTTAGTCATCTATTCTGTCGAAATAACTACTTGTGCCTTTATCACTATCAACTGAAATCCCAGTGCGGTCACCTGTCCCTATAGGGAACACGTTTGAACCATCATTGTGGCTAAGTCTATCTGACCTAGCCATGGTTGTGTTATCCAAATGTGCCCCCTGCTCATTTTGTGGCTAACTCCCTTTCATTCTTTCCTTCTATTGTGCCTCAGTCATAAATTTTTACTTTTTAGGCACTCAAAACCTTCTGGAAATGACACCATTGGATAGAGCTCTTTCTCAACTTTCTAGAAAGGTAAAGATTTCCTCCTAACTCCACGTATTTTTCAAGTTATGGCTCGGTGGAGTTTTTGTGGGAAATTTTCCCTTGCAAGGTCCGCAGCCAATCAGAACTCGCCATGTGTCTAGGTCAAAAATATCAAAGTGATCCGATTTTGGCCTATTTTTGCCCTAAAACTTCAAATCACCATAACTTTCGATCCAGAGCTCAGATTTTCACGTTCTTTATATCAATGGAAAGATGGTGAAATGATCTACAAGATTCGATGGTCAATTTTAATATTTGGTTCAGTTTGGAGGGAGAAAATCAAAAACGCTTCTGGTATGCACCCATGGATAGAACTGACGTTTCAACAACCAATTTTAATGCAAAATGGGTCGCATTCTTCTCCAACATGGTCAAAAATGTCAGGGCATGGGTTTGTAAGGACCTCCATGTTGTTTTTAATGCATTTTGGTTAATGGGGAATGGCTCCCACATTTTTTCACATTTTCTCTCTCCTGGGCTCGACCCATGCACTGTAAAAGCCAGATTTGGCTCATTTTTCAAAGGGGGAACACTTTTTTGCATAAAACTTCTTCTTTCACCTCCAAAGCAAGTGATAGTTGTAAGAATCATACCTTTTTCACAGCTTTGTAACAGGTTTATACCTCTTTGATGGTGGAATGCAAGAGATTTTTACATGGAATTGACAAAGAAACTCCGTGAATGCTTTCAGTCCTCTGTTTGTATTGTTTTACTTCATTTTAAGACCTCTAATTACATCTATCACTTGTGTATGTTTTCCCTTGTTGCATTTCATGAATTTGTGTCTATTTACATGGCAAAAATGTTTCACCACTCCTTTTGGTGCATCACCATCTTTAGTTTAGTTTCATTTTTGCATTTTTATCCCCGGCTCCTTGCAATCTAGGGTAGAATTAGGATTAGAACCTCTGTAGTTGTGCAAAATATAGATCTAAATCAGAGGATTTTGAGGAACGAGCCTCTATTCTGGAGATTCCTCTCTCATTTTCACAAGTCCCACACTTGGAGAGAGGTTTCCATGTTGTGCCTATAACTTTGCTTCCCACCACCTGTCTGTATGCCACTTTGGGTCACACTCCTCCGGGTCCCCTTCAATTAATTAACATAACGCATTTAACTAACCATGACCCCTTTACCCCATATTAATAGTCATCCTCACGTTATTAATTAACTTAATTATTTCAATCAAGTTAATTTAATCCTCACATGTCCACCTCATCGTGACACCTCCCCCTGGACCCATTTGAGGCAAATTTAACTCCCAATGACCAAGTCATCACTCTCAGCACTGAGTCATCACTCCCAGTGTTGAGTCTTTACTTGACCTAACTAACTAAGACTTCTTCCTAAACCTAACTGGACTTCTTCTAAGATCTTTTTGCCTTCTCTCATGTGAACTCTACTTCCCTAAGAAGACCCAACAAGGAAAACATGCCAAATATGGTAAATAGGACTATTTCACCCTAATCGACGCTCTGGTCACCTAAACCACCATTGGTTCCTTTATATAGAATTTTACAACCCTTTACCCAAGTTGTTCATTCAATTATTGGAGCCTTATTGCATTCAAGCATGAATATTTAATCCCTTCTACATCCAAATGACAAATACACATAAGCACAAAATGCAAGACAATAAGTCGGCTTCTCCTTCTAAAGTGTGGAAATACTTACGGCAACACATAGGTTTTACCGCCATGGAATAACACCTAGGAATATCTTCTTCAATCAACCACCAACCACCTCCACTCACAGATCTCGCAAACATACCATTAAGCATTGAATTTTATCATTGGTCTTTATTCAAGTATAGATAATATGTTTCTTTTTGTATTTCATTCTTTCCATTACCCGTATATCACATTCTTCCCACAAACCCACTATTTAACCATCCCAAGCCTTTATACCCTTTCCAACCTCTTTTTCAACATACCCGAGTCTTATTAAACATATCACGACCTTATCAACACCACCTTCACTCTCTATGTAATCACATAGAGGTCCAAACTCCTGTTTTTAATATTTGAAACAAATTTCCCCTACCGAAACCTAAGTTAGCCAATTGGCGGCGGTTTATCTCCTATACCATCATCGGTCGACCAATCGATATCGGTCTCTCGAGACCGGTGGATTTTCCTATAATGAGTTAACAAATTCCATAAAATAGTTCAAAACCTTGCCTAATTTAACCCGCACCTTATGTATATCCCCCAATACACCTACAAACCAAAAACTAGCCCATTAATCACCCGCATTCAATTCTAACCATTTCTTATTGAGTTAAATTCAATCGTTGTGTGTTAATAGGAGATACCTAAATCTTATCAACTACAATAGGAACTGTTATTTCTTACATTAAATTGTATTAAATAGAGGATTGACAGTCATTTGAGGAAGCATCATGCTTCCCAGATCTAGCCTTACTAGGTAGTCCTCTAAATCTTGCTATTTAATACTATTTGGTGGTCTTGTTGTGTTTCTTATACAGTCATTCCTCCTAGCCAAAGGGAAGCTCACACAATCATCTTGGATAAAAATTCTACAACTTGCACATTCTACCTTCCACCTTCACCTCATAGGTATTCCTCCTTACCATTTTACCTTCTATCTGTTTCATCTTAGAAAGCGTAAAACTTATTGGTGAAACATTTGGTGTCGGCCGGTAACATGCTTTTCCCGCTACTAGCTAGTATCTTAAAATCCACTGTTCATCGGTGGAATTCATACCAAAAATCGGTGACCCTATTGTTAATCGACTAATCCATCATCTCCTTTGTGCAACTAATGATAGTGCTGAAAATGCCACCGGCCGGTAGCATCGTTGATTGCGGCCAAGACCGCCTTTGTCAACTCATCGTCGGGTGACAACTATACATGTTACTAGCTGGTAGTATTTTGAGTGCTACTCGCCGCATAGCATCTAAGGATGATACCAACATTTTTCTCTGTTTACCTATCTATAACCTGCTGATTTTACTACCGACAGTAAAGCACGAAACTTTTGTCATCTAGTAGTATCCGTTCTCGCTACCAAAGGTGACATTTTACCACCATTTTTTCCTCTTCAATTCAGACCTTCACCATGGTGAGCCAGCTCACTATGAGTTACCTTATTAAATTTCAAAGTGTTCCACCCATAAACCACCAATGTTTAGACACGATAAGCTATCCATTTTGTAAAAATGGATAACAATTATCTCATCTCATTCACCCCTCCTAATTTTATTATCCATCAACTCGTTAAGGTAATCATTCATCCACCTCCTGTAATTATCCCCCTCTCACAACATCGTCTCACCCTACCCACATTGCTAATACACCCCATTGGATTCCTAAGCATCTCACCTCCAATTTTCCCATCATCACAACTCCCATTGTGTGCACCATCTTCTCTTATATATAATTTAGCACCTATACACATGTTTTTGTTGTTACACATGATCCTATTATTCATTGCAAGCCTCTTCACCTATGGTAGATGATTCCCATTTCCATTTTATTACCCAATGATGCACTCATGTTTTATAGGTTTATACATGACTGCTGAGGGAATTAAATGAACCTTACTCTCACACTGGAAAGAAATCACCATTCCATGCCTCTATGCTCATTACTTTCGATTATCTATTAACGCTACACATCTCGTTATCATACAATTATAATTACATGATTCATTTATCCTCAACATTCATATACAATCATCTCATCATGTCTATTTTTTCATGTCGTATCACATATATATCTCTATCTACCATAAGTTACGATATTCATCCTTATTCGAGATAAAATTAGTATCCAATTCATCTTTTAAAAATTCTCTAGGAATCAATTTTTTTTTAACATTACCTATCAAATCAACCATACCAATAATGCATATAGAATCCACCAAAACAATACAATCACTACCAAGTATAAAACACAATCACCGCATAGTCTATAATGAATATAAAAAACAAATACAAAATCAACATGCATATTTATACATATCTCTAATGAAAATAAAAGTTACTAAAATATAACCACCGGGGAAAATCCCCATGCCTTAAATACATGTTATAAAATACATCATATGTCATCCTCACTATCACTATCTATAATCGTGGGAGCTCTAGAACTCGAAGCTTCACTACTAACCCTAAATCATCGATATCGGATCTTTACCTCTCAAGATGGCTCCGCAATGTGACATTTTTTGCCATCTCGCATTATATTTCGGCCTAGAGCTCCACATATCATGAAATACATACTGAGCTAGGCCACCCCTCTCACAGCTTGTCTCACTTGCTCTACTTTGTGCAAGCCTCATCTCGCTTTCTCAAAAAAAAGTGTGCACGCTATTGCAACTATTTCCCTAGGCTCAAAAATGGGAATGATTACCCGCAATCACGTCCAACCGCTCTAAAATCCCTCATCCCACGAGAACATTTTGGTGCACGTTTTGATTCAACGTACTTATGAAGGTATATATGATCAACATCTAATAACCATCACCTACAATAACATAACATATACCTCATATTAGTTATTACATATAATTGTATTCACTAAACCAAATTCAAAAAGTAAAACAAGCACAATATATGACACTTATGCTCCGCTCATGCCACTCAAGCTAATTATCTATGTTAGGGGTTGATGTGTCACTCTCAATCCTTCAACTACCATCCCACCAACTACACCAATAACCACTGGAAAAATAGACACCCAAAGGTGTGTCACCCACCACCGATCAGTATGCCTCGGTGCGCCATGCGTCATCCACTTGTATTAGCCACATGATTGGTTCTTCCTCATCTGGACCTAGGGGCACTATTTTTTTCCTATGGGGTATGGCCTCAACCCTATTCACCTTGTTTCCTAGTAGATTGACACTTTATATATGGTTTTAGGGGCATGTCCTAAGCCATACAAAACTATCGAGACGCCCACTCACCCTGGAACAACGTTTGTATAGTTGGGCAGATCCTTCAACCACATGGTGCGCTAAATGCACCAAAAATTAGCACCTTCCTATATCCATCCTCCATAATCTATACATCCTCCATATAACATCCACAGGGGCCGATATAATCTATCATTTACCTATACATGGTTGTGTCCATCCTTTTACTCCGCATCCCCACCCACCTTTCCATAAATATCTCTAGTCATGCCCACTTAGTTCATGTCTCACTAAGTGGCCTCACTATAGTTATATGCTCATATGCCCATACATGCAATAATGGAGTAACTCCTACTCCACTTCCATCGTCATCATGTGTGAACCAATTTAAATCCCTATTTAAGTGTGCCAACACACATCGTGCCCATGTATACCTAGTCCCATGCTCCTCTATACTCTATAAAATATCATGCATCCTATACAGAATTCCCACTTTACTACCGTCCATGACCACTAATGAAGCTATAACTACTGTAATGAATATCTGCAACCATGGAACCCCATATCTAATAATCACATCCAAACTGATATGTCTCAGCCTGCACTCGATACCCTATAAAATACCATCGTGTTTCCCTCGGTGACTATGGGCATCCAATACAACTATAATATATACCCTCTCTCCCATCACAGGTAACCACAATATCATATATACATCCTCAAATGTCACTAGCATCTCTCCTATCAAAAACTAGAAATTACATGTATCCACACACTATCTCTCGTATTAAGTTGTCACCAATAAAATTTTATGGGTATATCCCTTAATTTGGTAATGTGTCGCAAGCCAACATGGTCCAATATATCTCACTCATCATCAGTTAATCCAAAACCTAGAAATGTACTCAAATGACGCCCTGCGTGGAACTCTCTCAATTGTATATCCCTCTCGCATTGCACAAACATGTAGTGAAAAAAAAACTTAGCATGCTTTGATATACTTTAGAACCCATCATAACAGCCTCAAAATAATATAAATTCCATGACCAAGTCAAAAATCAACCCTTGGACACTATCACTAAGAAGTTGGACACTAGCACCCGATAACAAGTCACTAGCACTGTGCACTAGGTGCTAATGTCTCGAGTGAAAAAAATTCCTTGTCTACTTCCTGTCTTGGTTAGAAACATCAAATTCTACAAATTTTCAAATTTTGTATAAACTAATAAAAACAAGAATATTTGACAAATAATTCCAATTTTTTTCATACATTCCATTGTTACCCTCTCCAATCTCATCCGACTATCCTCCTGCATATGTGGTATCCTCGCAACTTAGAGCTAAAAATTACAATCACTCTCATTTCAAATTAAGAACTACTATTCACCTATTTCATATTACTATACATTGTAATTCACATTTTCCTCTATGCTATAATTAATGATTACTACCATTCTTATAAATAATATAAGCATGAAGTTTGGCTCGTATATTGAGCCTCGTTACTCTATTTTACTCTCGTTTGCACCATCTAGATCATGGTATTATCTAACACCATACTATACAAGTATAACCATTCTATTTTACAAATTGTACATGTACTAGTCTATACCTACGCATGCACTTTGTCAATACTATTATCTCTCCTATACTATCTTTCTATCATTATTACAACCCTTCACATCCTAGCTTTTGGATGAGTTCTCATTTATCCACACCTCTCCATTTTTCTAAAAAGGGGCATACAATTAGGATCATCTTATAATTCCTCTCTGGATATAATGCAATCAATCGATACTCCTAATATATTACCATCACATGTTCTCTCGATATCAATCAAACATGGTTACATTTATTTTATACAACAACCAATAATTTTTTCTATCTTATATCTATCCCCCAAATGACCTAATATGGGGGAAAAGAAAAACCTCTCCTTGAGTAATATTTTAAATATATTTGATTTAATCATCTCCTATCACTCAAATTAATCAATCAATACAATAATCATAGTTACTATCACTTCTAGATGACCTAACTTGGGATCCACATTACATCACTATCGCTTCCATATGACCTAACTTGGAATCCATCTAACACTATTCAAATCAGAACACCTATTACTATAGGAGTAGGGGCAATGAGACATCATTTCCTTTCATATACTGCTCCTATGTGGGTTCTTCAATAGGGACAAACAAGTTGCAATTGGAACTAAATAGGTAACAATTTGGTCCTTATCCATTTGTAGGGGTCGAACATTTTGGGGAAGCATCATGGATGGAGAGAAAAACAAACCTATCTCCCAAAAAATCTTCCTTTGGCAACAAGATGCCAAAATCCTTCAATTATCAAAAAATTGGGTTGGGAATTGATCACTCCCTACCTCTTCTATCACCTTTGAAAACAATCCAAAATCTCCAATATCATCACAACTAATTTTCAAAGTTGCTCCTTACAATGGTTTTCTATCTCCACTCATGCCACATGAGTCAAAACAATGATCCATATTTCTCCACGCTACAAGTTTCTCTTTTCTACGTGAACTCTATGATAAGGATTCTCCGGACCCTATACAAGTATGTTTCTTACTTCCTTTACACTACTTGAATTTCATTCAAATAACATAAAGGGGGAAAAATGTAGACAAAAAATTATGCATGTATCACCACTTTATTATGTCATCGGTATGTTGTTATATGCATGAATCTTAAGTAAGAAAAGTACACATTGGTGACACTTTCCCTTGTCCTTTTACATTCTTTGATTGATTTCTATTTTGATTTTCTTCTATACTTATCCATTCTCGCATTAACTTCTGGTTAGGACATAGGTATACATTTCAGGTCTATTTTTTCATATCAGGTCATTTGTGGTCTCGGGAATCTAGTGCCGACTCTAGACACTAGTGCCCAAGCATTTGTGTCCCTTTTGGGCACTCTTGTCCTCCTTATTCTTTTTGCACATTTTATCATTTATGTTCAACCTTTTTGTTTTTCCTATCCTTATCCCGTATTCATAATCATCCTTTTGTGTCACTTTTGGAGATCAAAATTGTGCCCTACCCCAAGTCATAGAAAACTCAAGTATTTTGAGGAAACATGAGACTATCTCCAAGTTTTGGGACCTTGCATTATGAGACAGGCGTTTGGAGAAGGTTGGATCCTCTACCTAATCCTAATGCTAAAAATACTC
This sequence comes from Taxus wallichiana var. yunnanensis, assembly GCA_018340775.1. Classification (NCBI taxonomy): domain Eukaryota; kingdom Viridiplantae; phylum Streptophyta; class Pinopsida; order Cupressales; family Taxaceae; genus Taxus; species Taxus wallichiana. The sequence goes on from CM031241.1 coordinate 408,735,326, forward strand.
CTTGAAGAAAAAAAATCCTAAAGTAAACATGCAAAGGGACCAAACTTAGAAGGAGATGCAAAAATAAAAATCCTAAGATAAAAGGGGCAGTGGTGGCACCAAAAAAGGGGTGAGAGACACTCTTGTGAGGGAAAATGGAGAAAAATGGGCATAGAAAGGAAGACAAATGTGCCACAATTTAGAACACATTCAACTTGTTATTTTCTAATGAAATTCAATTAAAAGTGAGCCTATAAATGTAAGAAATATGCATAATCCATTACAATCAAAGAAGGAAAGACGTAAGTAAAAACTATCTAGGGTAGAAAAAAACATGCCATAGCACAAATTTTTATTTCTTAAAATATGCACAATCCATTACAGTAAAAAAAAGGAAAGGAAACATTTACATGGGCCAAAATGAAGGCTTGTCAATCATAGTTTCTTAGGAGACCATTTTGACATGATTCCTTTATGATTTAGAATGTCCATCCCTTTCAAAATGAAAGGTTTTACAATATATATCTCGGATGTGAGAGAAGGAAGAAAGAGAAGAGAGAAAAGTGGAGAAGGGACAAATTTTAAACTTTCAACCACCAAAATACTGCATTAAAATCTTCTTTAAATCACATGGACACTTTGTAAAGACATTACTATGTCAATTCCATCCCCGCATAATCAAATGAAGCCATGCCTCATCAAATCTGGTGGTTGAGCTACTTGATTTGATTGATTGCGTGCCAAAAGGTCCCTTTTTGCCTCCAAAATTCATGTTTATCATTTTGACCATCCAAAAGCTAAAACAAATAGATTTTGAAGATGAAAATTTGAAGATATCGATGAGACATTTCCAATGATATAAATTTTTTTGATTTGGATCTCTGGGTCAAAAGATATGGCCTTTTGAAGATTTTCCTGTCGGGAAACACATGAATTTAACACATGGTAGCCTCTAATTTTCTTAGGGATTGACCTCTACAAACGTGTACTTTCTTTTGTCTTTTCCATGTGTCCACCTCCTATAAAATTATAGTTTTGGCTTTACTTTATCTCTTTATTTTTTCTTAGCTATCCTTTTACCTTGTTCTACCACATTAAGAAATATAGACGAATAGAAATCTTCCACACCTCCTTCATAATTTTCTCCTCAACTGACAATTGTGAAGTGTGAAACAATGAAAAGGATCCACCCAATTTCCATGTTAAAACTTTTGAATTGAACCTTTGACACTCATGAACCATCATCCAATGGTATCATTTCATGCCCTAATGTGTTATCGAGACTTTTGATAGTCTCATTTGATAATGGAAAAGTGCGATCAAATGAAAAATATTCATGAACTTCACATGTCATTCTTTTCTTTGTACTCTTTTGAAAGCTTCTAAATATGAGCCAATGATATGGATCCATACCACCACTTCTCCCTTTAAACCCATCTAACCTGCGACTGAAAAAATATGAACTGCGATTAACTCTAGGGACTTGGAATTCGAGATGATCCAATGGCATTAAGAATATCTAGAATGTTGATGTGTAGCTTACTTGAAATGTTGATCTTCTTCCATGTGTCCTCTTACTTTTGTACTGCATATTTTCAATAGAACCCACCAATTCTTTTACAATTAGTCTCCCACGGGTTTTCAAATGCCAACAACCAAAGTGGTTTTGGGCAATCTAATTTGATGGTTGTTTAGATGTCCCAGACCACAAAAATGGCCAAGTCCATTTTTGGTTTGTTATCCAAATTAACCTATTAGTGAGAAAAATTTTATTTGGACAAATTTGTGGATTTCTTGCCAATGCTCGGGAATCTAAGTCCCTCTACTTAGTGCGGCTAGTGCAGCTTCCGTATATGCATGTGCATGAAAAGGTGGATTTACGTGGTAGCATTTCGACCGATGATCTAATAGGGGAACACCACCGACCCTGTGTAAATCTAGAAATCTCTTGCTAGGGAAGACTTTGCTGAAGGTGGGAAAGGGAGTGAGAAAAGGGGTAGGAGAACTAATGTTGTAGGTAGAAAATCATATTCCTATATGCACTAGTTAGAAAATTTAACACATGTATTTATGAGAATAAACAACTCTGAAAATGGCAACAAGATGAGATAAGATTACAAACTCAAAGTTTATAAAATCTCCTCATCAAAGAGGATACAAAATACTTCTTCTTGTATTGATGCTTAAATAGAAGTTGTACATAATGTGGGAATGGAAGAAATTTGAGAATGGAGGAAAGTAGAAGAAAATGGCTATCTCTTTTGCTTTTTCTAAGTACAATACACTCGTGAGTTTACAAGATCAATTACCAACCCTTTACAATGGCATGAAGAAGCCATTAAATATCTTGCAAGAAATGGTTACAACTTCTTCTTTGTTAGCAAGAAACGGTTTACAATCTTTTCAATCATTCGTGTCCATTTAGATTCTTGATTCGTGAAGAAATTCCAATGGTGGAAAAAAAGACTTTTCATAATGTAGTTGTTACACTCTTTTTTAAATTTGAATTTGAACCATTCATCTTGCCTTTGAAACTTTAAAATTGAGTCATCCACATGGGAGAAATTTACTTGGAGCGGTGTGGAAGAGGCCTTTTGCATTTTGTGACTCTATAGATATTTGGCATTTTTTACATTTTTGGTTTGCTCACTCGCTTTTGATATGGTCTTGACACGTGGCCTTACCTGAGTGGAGACAGAGTCATGAGTCACTTTTATAATTTTACCTTTTTCCATTGCGGGCTCAAAAACACAAATTGCTCCATCGGCCTACCTCCCCACTTTGACTTTCAATGCGGGCTCAATATTTTACTTTCTCTATTTTTTTGGCGAGGCTTCAGGTCACTTTTTAACTTTAAGCTCCTTTAATGAAAACAAGGCTCAAATTCTCAAAGCTCCCCATGGCCCGCCCCAATTTGACTTCTAACTTTACTTGAACACTTCTACAAGGTGTGAGCTCAAAATTTTCAAATTTGAATTGAAAAATTATGAGGGGATTTTGAGGTGACAATAGTTGGCTCTAGCTTGGGGACATGACGTGGGAATCCGGAATCTCAATATCTAGACCCTATAATTCATTGACTAGTGCCTTATCCATTGGTCCTTGTAGACTCATGTAAAACTTTGAGAAAGAAAGATCAAAGGAAGGAAACACACAACATGAAATAGAAGGGGAAACAAAACCACACAATGGAAAGGGAAACACACCTATTGCACAAGGTGGGGGAACAACCTGTTTTCATTGATGATACAATTTAAAGTATTTCCTACTCTGAGACAATTCTAGTGGTGTTCCATCCAAATATGAGAGAAGAAATTTTTTCTCACCACAAGCTTCACGAATCTAGAATGGGCCGAGTGATAATGAATTGAACTTTCCATGGTTGCATTTTAGTTCTCTTCTCTTGTCCCACATAGAGGATGAAGTATCCAACTTTGAATTCTCTTTCCTTGGCCTTCTTATCAAAAATATTCTTTACTTTCAATTGGTGCTCCTTAATGCGATCCACCACTTGGAGTCTATTTTCTTCCATCTTATCAAGAAATAGGATCCTCTTGTCAATGGAATCCTTATACTAACCATCCTTTATTTCCTGTAGCATCTTGAGAGTTGGCATCTCAATTGTGAGACTAACGTCTTTTGACTCCATACAATAGTTGGAATGGTGACATACCTATTTCCTTCTTGGGAGTGATCTTATCCACCCATAATGCGTCATACAACCTTTTGTGCCAATTCCTTTGATTCTCATTTACAAGCTTGCAGAAAATGGTCACAATGTTCTTGTTGTTTGATTCGGCCTATCTGTTTCCTTGTGGATAGTAGTCAGAAGAATGAGATAGGGAGATTCCATAGTTATAGCAAAACTTGGTCAGCTCTCTTGAAGAGAAATAGGTAGCATTATCTATTACAATCTTCTGTGGCACTCTGAAACAGACTATGATATTCTCCTTGATGAAGTTACATATTGTTTTAGTGTTGGCTTGTTTGGTTGGAATGGCTTCCACCCATTTGGTGAAGTAGTTTGTTGCTATGAGTACATAGGTGTGCCCTATGCTTGAGTGAGGGTTCAAAACACCAATAAAGTCGAGGACCCACTGTTTAAATGGTTCTTCACTTATCATGATCTGAGTGGTAATGCAGCGAGTTGTGGTCTTCCAACGAAGTTTTGGCATGCTTTGCATTTAGAAACCCAATATTTAGTATATGTAAAGATTGTGAGCCAATAATACCTTCCTCGGAGGATCTTGTGTGTAGTGACTATTGCTGAAAAATGTCCACTACATGCTTGGTCATGGTATGCTTTAAGCAACTTTTCTTGTTTCTCTTTATCTACGCACCTGAAGAAACAACCATTCAAGCCTCTTTTGTAAAGTGCATCATTCCATATTACAAATTTAGTTACCTTCACTTGAGTGTTCTCCTTTTTGGTTGTAATCAAGATGGGGAGGGAATTCTTCATAAGTCGTGTAATAGGCAATATCGGTGTACCACTATTCAAGAGTGGTGACAAAGAGAACTTGTGGGTTGTCTTCTCCGAACAAGTTGAGAAAGCAAATTTTTCTTCACCATGTTGAATTTCGAGTGTTTCATATTCAACAATAAACTTACACAAGCCATTTCCCCTTACAGTTGGAGGATCGAATCTTGAAGTCATATTCTTGAGTCTTTGTAATCCAATTTCCTCTTTTAGCTCGGGGATCCATTGTGTCAAGATGGATTTGATTGCACTTTGCTTAGGGGACCATAACCACCATATGGGAATTGAGGATGTAAAACTAGAAGTTTTTTACTGCCTTGACCACTTTGCATAGGCATGCTTCTCTAATTGGCTATATTTTAGCTCGTTTTTTTTCAAAGGAAAACTCATGAAAGAAATAGGTTCTTCCATGCCTTCATCATTTTTCTGAATGAGAATGACAGAGAGTGTATGTTACCGATGTATAACAATACATGATGAATTCTTTGTTAAAATATGGAGATACAAGATTCGGGGCCTTGTGCAATGGATTTCTTGATCTCTTTGAATGTTGCCTTCCCTTCATTGTTTCATTTGAAGTTTTCTTGTTGTTTCATCATGGAAGTGATGTGCTTTATCAACTCAACAAACTCAGGCACAAAACGATGATGAAAGTTTACCTTTTCAAAGAATTAATGAAATCCTTTCTTGCTTACAGGAAGGGATAATGCTTGAATGGATCTAATCCTTTCAAGATCAATGTGTGGTCCATGTTTGTTCATAATGTGCCCCAATAACTTGCCTTCTATGACTCCAAAAATGTAAATTTTTGGATTTAGTGATATGTCATGTTTCCTACACCTTGTAAGTACCTGTCCTAAGTGATAGATATGATCTCCCCTCTTCTTTGAAAATACTATGAGATCATCAAGATATATGACAATGTAATGCTTCAGATATTTGAATGTTAAATTGATCACCTTTTAGAATGTAGCTCCTGCATTGATTAGGCTAAAAGGCATTCTACTGTAGGAAAAAGTGCCCTAAGGTGTTGTAAAGACTATCTTGGTGCGGTCCTCCTCTGCCACTTTGATTTGATTATATCCTAGAATCCATCAAGTAATGAAAGAATTTCAGATCCAGTGACTACTTGCAGGATATGGTCCATGATAGGAAGAGGATAATTGTCCTTTAGTGATTCCTGGTTCAGGTTGTGAAAATCTACACATATCCTTATTTCACCATTCTTCTTCTGCACTTGCACAATGTTAGCCACCCACGTTGAATGGTGAATGGGAAAGATGATCCTTTCATTAAGCATATTTGTTACCTCCTCCTTGATGGTATCAACAATATTTGGGTTGTATGGACTTTGTTTCTTCCTGAAGGGCTTAACACCCTACTTCAAAGGAATTTAGTGATGCATTTCCTTTGGCTGGAAGGATTTGAGTTCATCATAAGAGTAGGCCAAGACATTTGAGTATTTCTTGAGTAATGCAACAAACCTTCTTTTTTCTTCAGGTGAGCAACATTTTCCAATATTGACCATCCTTGGCTCCTCCGGGGTACCAATGTTTTCTTTATCAAAATCAGCCGAGCACCGAAAAGATTTCTTTTCTTTCTCTTGAATGAATATTTCATGTTTGTCAAATAGGTCTTCTAAAGAGACTAGGCCTTTGGGAATTTTTTTCCCTTTCAATTTTGTTACTCCCTCATCATTAATCCCTTCAATTCCTTCTTTCTCTTCTTTGGGTACTACTTCTCGTGTGGATTTTCACCTCCTTCAAGAAGAGATTATTTAAATTATCCCTTTTCTCTAAAAAGGCTAGAATTTGGTTATCATCGTTGAAGACTTACCAATGATTTGCATTATCAGTACACTAGGCGTAAATACCATTTCAATTGTCACCTTTTATTTACCAAAAGAAGGATGAGGTGTCACTAGGGAAGCTGAAACTACAAGAGAATCAACATTTTCATTCTATTCCTTGGAATATCTTCAATGGAGAATGCATCAAAAGATTCAATGTAGTCCCACACTTTGTTTCTGTAATGTCGGAGTCTTGGATTCTTCACTTGATATTGTTGACATACCTACTTTACTAAAACCTCTGCATCACCTTGGCATCTCAGTTTCTTGATTCCCATGTCCTCTACTGCACTCATGCCTAATATTAGTGCTTCATACTCTATAGTGTTATTTGTATTATCAAATTATAGCTTGTAGGAAAATGGGTACAACTCATTGGAAGGAGAGTATAATACTACACCAGCTCCCGAGCCCGCACTAGAATGACTACCATCAAATTCCATTGTCCAAATTTGATCTTCCTCTTCCTCCATGAGAAGTGGCAAGTTCTCCTCTTTTCTTGATGTCAAGAAGTAGTTTCCTAGTCCACAATCTTGAAAGAGAATGTTTTATTTCGGATCATCATACTTTCGTACTATGAACTTCATCTTTCTTATTGGTAGAAACTTCTTCATCTCACCTTTTACTGGGATAGTTGCAGATGACCAATCCATTTTTATCTCTCCACCTAGGATTATGTAGAAACTCCTATTTAATAGCATACCAAAGGATGTTGGGATGTCTCGGTACTAGTATGGTTAGGAGCACCTTCTTCTCTAGAAAATCAGCTAGTGTTACCTATGCATCTTTGATTTTTCCTACCAAAGGCACTTGTTTGGATTTGAGTAGCAGGTTCCATTTACCTGTGTCAAGGTGAGGCCCAGAGCATTTATAACTTTGGCTGGCATCAAATTGTATAAGCCTCTGAATCTATGATACAATTATGTATCTGGAAGCCTTTAATGAGGAGTGACATGTAGAAAGGTTAAACCTGTTGGTTTTGGAGGCACCGAGGGCTAGCATGTTTTGGGAAGGCGGTGTAGATGGTGTGGGAGGTAAGCCCTTAGAATAGGGCTCAAGGATATAGGGTTACTACCACGAACTACATTAATGAACTTGTCAAACTAGGCGGGTGTTTTTGTAGGTATTCTATTTTTGAGAGTCGGACTTTGGTTTTGCTTACATGTTCCATAAAGTCAAATGGGGTTATGGTGAGCAAGGAAGAGGTTATGGAATTCAAGGAAGATTTCTATGGTATATTCTTTTGCTACTTTTGGTGTTGAATTCTCCTTTTTGGGTGTAGCAATTTAGCTTGGAAGGGGGTGAGGGTGTAGCTTTTGATTGAACCTTAGATGTTTTCGTAAGAAAACATTTAAAAAGAATTGTTCTTATCAACTTTTGAGATGACATAAGAATTAAATGACTTACTTGGTATAGTAGCATGATCCCTAACAACCAAAGTGAGTCTAGTTTTTCTTTGGCTGACTCCATATAAGGTGGTAATGGTGATCCTTTGTTGATGATTTTATTTTTGTGACCTCTGGAGGAGAATCTTTTTTATTCTTCTTATCCTTTACCACAACCATTGAGGATGAAACACCTTCCCAGGATTGTGCATGAGTGAAAAAACAATACATGAGAAAATTGGATCTTCTTCATCATCATCATCTTCATCATCAACGTACTCAATTAGGCCATTGTGCATATGAAATTACTTGACCTCAAGATAGTTTTCATAGTCTTCCATATTTTCTTCTTTAGTTTCATCAATTTCTGCTTCCTACTCCGGCTCTTTGGTGTCACAGATGGCATTGATTGGTGGTGTTTCAAGAGCTAGCCAACAAAGAGGTGGAGCAATCCTTGGCCTATTTGGGGGGTTTGGTTTACTTGAAGAATTCCACATTGTGATCTGAGATAACTTTGCTTCTTCAAGGCAACCAAGTCATTTTCCATTTTTTGGAACATTGGATCTATGGTGAAGTTTGAATTCTAACCCTTTTGCTGTCCATTGGGGCCTTTCACTTTATCAAACAAGATTAGATCATGATTAGTTTCTATTTCATGGTATTGAGCTTACCTTAATGTTCTTGGTTGGGTTATTCTAAGGAAGAAACCTACTTCTGATGGCAAGGTTCCGATGAAGAATCTCTTCAGATTATTTTCAGGAGGCACCACATCTTTAGGGATTCTTCTTGTCACTCTGTTATATCTTTCTACGAAGTCTCTCATTGACTCAGAGTTTTATTTTTTCATTTGTACCAATTAGACCAAAACATCCTAAAATATTCTATGCTCTTGAATCTGTGTTGAATGCACTTCTTATGTCTTCCTAACAGTGTGACGACCTCGGGGTAGCATGTAGAACCATTCAAAAGCTTTCTCTTGAAGTGACTACACAAATAGTTAGATTGACACATCTTCATCCTAAACACCTAACACACTGCAAGCAGTGATAAATGTTACTACATGCTCTTCAGGGAGTTGAGAACCATCCCCTCTAAATTTTGGGAAGTTTTTTCTCAAGCCTCTTGGTAGCTCATGAAGTGGTTGATCAAGAGCCAGTGGACCGGTGTTTCCACCCCATGGTACATTAGGCCTACATGCCTCATGATCATGATCCCCCATTCTATTTCTATTTCTAGCTTCCAACCTTGCTAAGGCTGTGGCTTCTATTGTTGCTCTTTCATCTGCCTCAGCTTGAAGTCTCTTGATTTATTCGAGTTGAGCTCTTATTTCTTCATTGGCTCTTACCTCTCTTTCTCTAGCTTCTTCTTTAGTATTCATGTCAGTGAAGTCTATAAGGTTCTCATTGATGTATGAAAATTCACCATCCAAAAGATTAGTAACACTAAGGTTCTCAACGTGATCGGTTACTTGAAAAGGAAGCCTCTGGATTCCAAGTAGCTCTTGTCTCCTGTGAAGTTATTCAAAAATGGGATCAGCTTGTCCTCCTTATCTTTGTTGCTGGGTGTATCTTCTATCCATGCCACTTGAAAATATATGCTCTTCTTTGTGGTTTTGGAATTTTTCGTTACCTCTCTAATTCCGCAACACATTCTTCTTCAAGGTCTAGACTTCTCGTGGTAATGAAGTAGTGATTGTGACTTCATTTGTTATGTCAGATGGCTTCTCTCAAATTTGAAGTGATATCCTCTTAGATGTGAAAGAACAATTCGGGTATTTCAATAGGAGGATAGCCCAAATAGCCATGGTTTGTAGACATGTGGCTAATATAGATATTCAAATTCCAGAAATTTTTCTCTTTTTTGAATTTTGAATTTTCCGACCTTATGGTCACATTCAAAGTGCGAGATGCTTCTAAATCGCCCCACGGTGGGCACAAAAAAATCTTGGTGAGAGAAATTTTCTTTGGAAAAATTTATGGATTTCTTGCCAACACTCTAGGAATCTAAGTCCCTCTACTTAACCGGTGTAGTTGTCGTATATGCATGCACGTGAAAAGGTGGATTTCTGGTGGCCTTTCAACCAGGGATCCAATAGGGGCACTCCACTGACCCTATGGAAAAGCTAGCAATAACTTACTAGGGAATAATTTGTTTGAAGGTGGGAAAGGGAGTGAGAAAAGGGGTAGGAGAACTAATGTTGTAGGTAGAAAATCAAATTCCAAAGCACTCACTAGTTAGTTAGAAACTTCAACACATGCATTTATGAGAAGAAACAACCCTACAAATGGCAATAAGACGAGATAAGATTGTGAACTCAAAGTTTCCAAAATCTCCTCATCAAAGAGGCTACAAAATATTTATTCTTATATTGATTCTTAAACGAAGCTATACATAATGTGGGAATGGAAGAAATTTGAGAATGGAGGAAAGTAGAAGAAAATGGCTATCTCTTTTGCTTTCTCTCTAAGTACAATGCATTCATGAGTTTACAAGATCAATTTCCAACCCTTTACAACGGTGTGAAGAAGCCAAGAAATATCTTACAAGAAACAATTACAAATTCTTCTTTGTTAGCAATAAATGGTTTACAATCTTTTCAATTGTTCGTGTTTGTTCAAATTCTTGATTTGTGAAGAAATGCCAATGGAAGAAAAAACCATACTTTTCATAATGCATTCGTTGCACTCATTTTGTAACTTTTAATTTGAACTGCTCATCTTTCCTTGAAACTTTAAACCAGATTCATCCACGTGGGAGAAATTTACTAGAGCAGGCATGGAGGAGGCCTTTTGTAATGAAATTACTTGATTAATTATGATTATCACCAGAAATAGAACACTAGATAACACAATATTGCAGATAAATTATCTCAATATGAAAGTATAATAGCTTGGCCACTTCGAGGGGGCAACCTCCAGAACATATAATAAGACTCAAATACTCAACATAATGATCATCCACTACCTATAACCCCTATTTATACTATTCGTATGCTATGGCCATCAGCAAGGCCAACCAATCAATGATAATAGATCATATATAAAAGAGATACATCATGATATTAAGTTATGATAGCAACAAGTCGGCTATATCCATCCCATGTAAGATATATAATTAAGGGCATAACATGCCCCTCCCCTTCAAAGAAACATTGTCCCCAATGTTGGGAAGCCCTAGATGCTACTACATGAATGCTTCATCTTCCCATGATGCATCCTCAATATTCATATTCTTCCACTTGATCAGGTACTCGGTAATGACTTTGGTCCTCAGTCTTTTGGTGTGTGTATGAAGAATGCCTTCAGGTTACAATATGATCCTTCCTTCCTCATCTAGTTCCAAAAGCACTGATTGGGTGGAAATGTGTTTCCCAATAACTTTCTTTAAGTAGGAAACATGGAAGACTGGATGTATTCTACTTCTTGGAGGGAGCTCTAGCTTATATGCCACACTACCAATTTTCTGCAAAACTCGGTAAGGACCATAGTATTTAGGAGCAAGATTATTATTATTTTGCTGTTGTTTCAAGGATAATTACTTATATGGCTGCAACCTTATAAAAACAAAGTCTCCCTCTTAAAGTGTTGCTCACTCCTATGTTGATCAGCCTGTTGCTTCATACGGTTTTGTGCCTGTGCCAAATTTTCTCTAAGACTAGAGAGTACCTCATGTTGATGCTAAATGTGATCTTCGACTACTCTCACCTTTGGTTTGACCTTCAAGCTACATATGAGTGATGAAGTATGGTACCCATAAAGTTCCAGAAATGGAGACATTTTGGAGGAGGTATGAAATGAAGTATTGTACCACCATTCTGCTAGTGGCAACCATTGCACCCAACATTCTTGTTTATCTGAAGTAAAACATCGAAGATATCCCTCTAAACATTTATTTACCACCTTAGTTTGCCCATTTGATTGGGGATGATAAGAGGAACTTTGGGCTAGTTGGGTACCAAGAAAAGAGAACAAATCAGTCCAAAAGTTACTTGTAAATATTGGATCATGATCACTTATTATAATTTTTGGTGCGCCATGTAGCTTTTGAACTGTATCCATAAAAGAGATGGCAACGGCACTAGCTGTGAAAGGATGAGCCGTGGCAAAAAAATGAGCATATTTGGTAAGTCTATCTACCATGACCATGATGACACTTTTCCCTTCTGATTTAGGTAATCCTGTGATGAAATCCATTGATACCTCTTCCCATCTCTCACTAGGAATAGACAGAGGTTGGAGAAGACTAGGTGTCTTAATGGTCTCGCCCTTATTTTTTTGGCAAACCAAACATTCTACCACAAATTTTTGAACATCTCCTTTCAACCCCTCCCAAAATAAATTCTTAACTCTATGATATGTTTTCAAGACCCCAACATGGCGACCTATTGGAGAAGAATGTATCTCTGAAAGAACATGGTGTTTAAGTGTAGAGTTCTTACATAGATATAACCAATCTTTGTACCACAATGTATCCCCCTTCCATATAAATTGATCTGATATGGACGGATCTGCTTTGAGATTTTGAATGAGAGTATGTGTGGTTACATCTTTCTTCCATTATTCTCATGCTTGATCTACCTAATCTGCATGTAGTATAGAGATGGCACATAACAATGCTTCGGCGGACTCATCCCTCCTAGACAGAGCATTAGCGACTAAATTTTCCTTTCCTTTCTTATAAAAAATCTCAAAGTCATATCCCAACATCTTAGTTACCAATTTTTGTTGCTCTTATGAAGATAGACATTGTTCTAAGAAATATTTCAAACTATCATGATCAGTTTTTACCTTAAAATGTCTACCCATCAAGTATGGTCTCCATTGTTTGACTGCATGTAGTATTGCCATCATTTCTTTTTCATACGTGGGTTTTAACAAATTCTTTCCTTTTAGTTGTCAGTTCTCAAAAGAAATGGGGTGTCCTTCATGCATTAGTACTGGTCGATTCCATTTCTTGAAGCATTGCACTCAACTATGAAAGTTTTGGAGAAATCTAGGGTTGCAAATACTGGAGTGGTGCACATAGCTACCTTCAATTTTTCAAATGCCCTAGATGCTTCCTCATTCCATTGAAAGGAGTCCTTCTTAAATAATTTTGTGATTGGTGCTGCTATACTGCCATAGTTTTTAATAAATCTACGATAGTAGCTGTGAGACCTAAGAAACCTCATAATTGTTTGAGGGTTCTTGGCGTTTCCCATTCCACCATGGTCTGCGGATCTTGTGAGGGTCCACCTTAACACCTTCATGAGAAACAATATGGCCCAATTATTCCACTTCCTTTACCCCAAAAGAACATTTTAAAGGCTTGGCATAAAGTTGATGTTTCTCTAAGACTTCTAAGACAATATTTACGTGATGTAAGTGTTTCTCCCATGATTTGTCAGAGATGAGTTTATCATCGAAAAATACCAAGACAAAATTTCTTAGGAATGGTCTAAATACTAAATTCATCAAGCTTTGGAATGTGGAGGGAGCATTGGTAAGGCCAAATGGCATCACTAGGAATTCATAATGGCCTTGATGAGTTCTAAAAGTTGTCTTATGAATATCTTCTTGCTTGACTCTAATTTGGTGATACCTAGAATGCAGATCTAGTTTTGTAAAATAAATGGCACCATGCAACTCATCTAATAAATCATCAATGATGGGAATAGGAAACTTATCTTTGATAGTGAACTTGTTAAGCTCTCTATAATCTGGACACATGTGCCATCTTCCATCCTTGTGATGCACCATCACCATGGGAGCAGAATAGGCACTTTGACTATGACGAATAATACCCATTTCCAACATTTCCTCCACCATCTTCTCGATCTCACTCTTTTACACATATGGATATCTATAAGGCCTGATGTTGGGGGGTTGGCTTCTTGAATCAACTGAATAACATGATCATGCTCTCTTTTAGGTGGCAATCCTCTTGGTTCCTTGAAGATAACTACATGTTGATTAATAACCTTTTGAAGATCAAGATGCAATACCTTCATTTGTGGTTGGACTTCTATAGAGAATAATTGTGCTACAAAACCTTCAGACCCCTTTTTAAGAATCTTCTGCATTTGGTGAGAACTCACCACTAGAGGATATTTATCTTGTAGACCTCGAAGTTCAAATTTTTACCCTCAGAATGAAAGCGCATGAACAATTCCTGGAAATTTATCTCTATGGTGCCCAAGGTAGTGAGCCACTGAACACCTAAGACAATATCAGCTCCACCCATGGGAATAACAAACATCGTAGATTCCAATGTGTAATCACCCATCATGATTTTGACTTTATGGCATTTACCTGAACATTGGACTGTGCCACCATCTGTAATCATTACTTGAAATTCAAGTGCTGGGTAGATGAAACAATTTAGTCTTGTTGCCAACTTATGATTGATGAAATTATGTGTGCTCCCTAAATCAATCAAGATTACACCTTCTGCTTCTTAAGATAACCCACAACTTGAAGGGTTTGTGGAGTACTAATACCTGATAGAGCATGACATGAAATAGTGGGCTGAGGATCTCCAGATTCTTCCTCTAATTTTTCCACTTCCTCTATTGATGTTGCCTCATATTCTTCCTCATCACCAGATCCTTCAATGTAGAACAATTTTTTCTTAGAACATTTATGATTTGGTCCATATTTGCTATCACAGTTAAAGCATAACCCTTTGGCTCTTTTTTCTTCAATTTTTGAGGTGTCAACTGAATTGGCCAAGGGTAAGAAGGAGACAATGTGTTACGATCTTTTATGCTAGAAAAGGTCTGTGTTCTACTGGAAAGAAAATTTTCCTCTACTCAACATGCCATGATAATAGAATTAGCAACCTTGAGTGGGTTAAACATGCGTACCTCATGCTCAATGTGGTCCTTAATACCCCCAAGAAATAGGTCATTCAAATACTCTTCTATAATATCCTCCACACACAAGGACAAAGTTTGGAATTGATGGACATACTCCTTAACTGAACCAATTTGGCGTAACTTTGCTAATTATCTAAAGTAATTCTTAGAAACACTAGAACTATAGTGTAATTGAAGCTCTTCAATGAACACTATCTAGGTGACATTTAGGCCATTCTTATACCTTTGAGCACATAACCAATGATACCAAATAAATTGATCAGGTTCTAGGTATAAGGATGCCACAGTTACCTTTTGTCCTCCTGGATCTGATGGAGATCAAATAAATTTTCCATTTGGGTAATCCAATTGAGTGGATCCTTTCCATCAAATTTATGCATTTCAACTTTTGGAATCATGCCCCTCCATTGGTGAGAAGATCCACTTGAATGATTAAAGGATCCTCCCTGATTTGAGTGATTTGGATCTGTGTGACCATTTCTAGTAGAACCCATATGACTAGCATTGGAAGTTGTATTAGAAATAGCATTCAACAACTCCTGCTACATTGCATGAAAATCCTTCTGAATCTCACTCCTAAGGCTACCTTTCAGTTGATGAAGCTCAACATTAAGGTCATCCTTACTCACCATATTGTTTACCCTTTCTTGAAGTTGGATGACCACCTCAGATACTCCCAAACCAGTAGAATCTGAAGCCATATATTCCTTATTTGGGGTCATTCCTAGAGTTTCTTGTCCTTTTCCTTGGCCTTGGGTAGATCTACCAGCCATGACGAAGGATGTGGGCCTAGGGGTAGACTTAATAGGGTATAATTTTAGGGTTTAGGGTTTCATAATTTTTTTGGCTGAATATAGGAATTTATAAAATAGAAACCCTAGCTATTTTTGGAGGGTTTCAAAAATATAAGAAATTTGAAAATTTTCCAAAAATTACGCCCTAGGGAGCCAAATTATGAATAAATATAGAACCGTAATAACTTTTGCAAAACAAGTCAAAACTTATTGAAATTTGGAGAGAAGCTTACTTGACTTATTTCACCTCACCACAAAAAAAATTGCAGAAAAATTCACTACCAATCTTGAGATATAGCCAAACCTTCAAAATTAGGGTTTGACACTGTCCTGGCCGAGATCAAGCTCTGATACCACTTGTAATGAAATTACTTGATTAATTATGATTATCACCAGCAATAGAACACCAAATAACACAATATTGCAGATAAATTCTCTCAATATGAAAGTATAATAGCTTGGCCACTTCGAGGGGGAAACCTCCAGAACATATAATAAGACTCAAATACTCAACATAATGATCATCCACTACCTATAACCCCTATTTATACTATTCCTATGCTATGGCCATCAACAAGGCCGACTAAGAACTAATAATAGATCATATATAAAAGAGATACATCATGATATTAAGTTATGATAGCAATAAGTCGACTATATCCATCTTATGTAAGATATATAATTAAGGGCGTAACACCTTTTGCATTTTGTGGCTTTATAGAGATTTGGCATTTTTACATTTATAGTCTGCTCACCCACTTTGGATATGGTCTTGAAACATGGCCTTACTTGAGTGGAGACATAGTCATGGGTCACTTTTATAATTTTACCTTTTTCTAATGCGGGCTCAAAAACACAAATTGCTCCTCCGGCCTACCTCCCCGCTTTGAATTTCAATGTGGGCTCAATATTTTACTTTCTCCCTTTTGTTTGGCAGGGCTATGGGTCACTTATTAACTTTAAGCCCCTTTAATGAAAACAAGGCTCAAATTCTCAAAGCTCTCTGATGGCTCTCGCTTCGCATTTTGACTTTGCAATGATGGGATCAAGGTTTGACTTTTCCTCTTAGCATGATCGGGCTATGGGTCATTTTATGACTTTTAGCCCTTTTACAAAAAGGCTCAAAACCTCAAAGTTCTTTACCGACCCGCTTCCCGCTTTGAATTTCCAAATATTAGGATATTAATGTTTACATTATACTTGTGTATTCAAATAAGTATAAATGTTAGTAGTTATGTTATTTTTATATAAACAATAATATATTATTGGAGTTGTTTTAACAACTCATATGATTTGAGTTGTGTATTGTTACGTAACAATCACAACTAAATAGGATTATTGTTAGAGTAGCTTCCTAGTTTATAGGAGTTGCATATTCCTATATATTTGTAATCTATTCGTATGAAGACATATGGAGAACTAATATAATTATTCTGTGTGTTTTCTTGTGCAAGTCTGATCCTAAAATTATATTTGGTATCAGAGTAGGTAAATCCGCTGATAGGAATTAGAATAGAGATAAAATCAAACAAATCTATGAGAGCATGGGGTAGACGTGTGTTGTATTTCCCCAGCCGATGGTAACCATAGTTTGAAAGATTTTTTTGTTTTATAAAGCAATAGGCATTGCAGAGAGGAATTCAAGAAAATTTGTAATGGAAACATGGTACATCTAATTGATTATGGTTTAGTTGATATAGACATGTTAGAAGCAGAAATTATTGCATTGAGTCTTTCCAAATCAGATCCCTTTGCATTTATTCCTGGTGTATTGAATCAATCACAATTTTGCATGTGACTCTGTCCCTATGTTTTGATATACAAATGTGCATTTTCTATATTCAATCTTTGTGTGTGTATATTGCAGCATTTACTAAGAATTATATCTCTGTGTTAGATAGATCTCGAACTTGGTGTAAGAAATCTTGTGCATGGAGGGTATTGGATCAGTTCTCCTATTCTTCCGTAAGTCGCCTGTAGCTAAGGCTTGTTCATGTGGCATTGCAGCAAAGCAATGACAGAGAACTCAATGACGACTCTGGTATTTCTTTTTGTGTTTAAATACTTTCTCTGTAGTATTTGGTTTGAAAACAGTGAAGGTTTTATTGCAATATACAATTTTGCATCACATTTATTGCCTCATGACATGTTGTATTTGGTTTGAAAACATCACTGAGACATCTTCAAAGTCTGCATTAGTCATTTCCTCACTTTGCATTTTTATAGTGTCCATCTGAAGACTGAGACAATCTGTAGAGCTTTATGTGACTCGGATTTGCTTCCTGGAAAGAAGAGTGTGATAGTTGCTATCATTCTTCATAGCTAGGTCTTTTCTCCTTTGGTGCTCAATCCATGATAGTTTTCGGCACAAATTTTACTATTTTATAGTTCAGGCATGAAGAACAGATCCAAATTCAAGTAAAAATCAGTCATGATCAAATTTTAGGTCAGGTGATGAAATCAAATTTTGTTGGTACCATTGCAAAGATATTGAAAGCACCTTTCCAACGCATTTTTGGTTTATAAAACGGAGCTCTAGTTGTCGAATTATCAGCAAATCATTATGTCACTTCAATGAAGCCATGATTTTTTGTAGCCATTTGTGATTGGCTATTTTTTTAATTTTTAGCAAAAGACTATAGTTCAAAAAATTTAATTTTACTATAGTTTTTGTTTAATAATTGCATTTTAAGGGAAATTATTACATTTTTTAGCCAAATTAATATTTTTCCGACACCATTTTTTTGGGCCTTTGTCATTTTTGGAATCCTCATTTCCTCCCAGTTTAACGAGTGGTCACACGATAAATTTTCTCTTCATCCAGAGCAATATTTTAATCATTGATATAATTTTAATTCAAATTGGGCCTTTTTACGGAAATTAAAACCTTAATAACTTTTTCTTGGTACCTCAAAATTGAGTGCCATTTTTTGCAAAAGTGTTTGTTTTTTATCCTCTTTGCATTGATTTAAATTTTGTTGAAAAATACGATGTTTGAAAAATACTTTTTTTTAGCCTCATCATGTCAATGTCAAAAATTGTAAAAATTTTCCTTACGGATGCATTTTCGGTGTTACCCGATGTCCGAAAAATAAAGTGTTTCACATTGCGGGAGGGAAGATATAATAAACAATGTGTAAACAATTGAGCTTCATATCCAAATCAGGTTGAGTTAGCAACATGTTATTGGAGGATGGAGGCATCGGAGGCTAGAGGTCAGACAACGGTGACCTCTCGTCAGTCACCAATGATGGGGCTGCATGAAGCTGGTGGAATTTTGTGGTGTGAATTTTCTTTCAGTTGTGTGCTTTAGTTTCATAGTACTGTTTTGCAGTATAGTGTGGATTTCAGCATTTCAGCGTGGTGTGAAAAATAAGAATAGATGTGGTATGTTCCTATTCACTGGTATGTGGTTATTCCTACATAATTCCCCAATGCTAGAAACATAGTGAAGAACAAATAGCATAGTGAAATGTAGCATCATGAGTCTTAAAGAGGTAGAACAGTCAGATGTGTTCCTATTCATACCTAGGTTTGTGGTTATCCTCTTGAAAACCATTGAAGGTTGTTCATATGTGTTCCTACTTGAGTTCCCACACTGTTAGGTCAGATGTGTTCCCTAGAGTGACTGGTTAATAAGCAGATGATTCCTGAGCGTGTTCCCATCCTCGTTAGTTAGATGTGTTCCTAACAGTGCATGGTCGATAAGAAGTTGATGTGTTCCTTCTTCTACCTTCAGTTTGAGTGTGTGTCAAGATCATGAGTGCGTAGAGGTGACAAGCTGCAGAGGAAGTGTGAAAGTTCTTTTGTTACCATGTAAACATTAAGGGGGGGAATGTTAGGATATTAATGTTTACATTATACTTGTGTATTCAAATAAGTATAAATGTTAGTAGTTATATTATTGTTATATAAACAATAATATATTATTGGAGTTGTTTTAACAACTCATATGATTTGAGTTGTGTATTGTTACGTGAGTAACAATCACAACTAAATAGGATTATTGTTAGAGAAACTTCCTAGTTTATAGGAGTTGCATATTCCTATATATTTGTAATCTATTCATATGAATACATATGGAGAAATAATATAATTATTCTGATGCATTTTCTTGTGCAAGTCTAATCTAAAACTTATACCAATGATGGGCTCAAGATTTGACTTTTCGTTAGCACAATCGGGGTCGTGGGGCCAAATTGACATTTTTACTAAAATAACAAAAATTTGAAGTTCACAAAAAGGACCCGTTTGATTTGCATCCAATTAGATATGTCCATGTGCCCATGGATAATGGGGCCAAAATTTGGTAGGAAAGAAAATTCCCGTCATTCACGACTGTGGAAAAATGCAGAGAAGAAGAAAACTCCACCATTTCACGTCCGATCTTCAAATTTATTTTTTGAACAAAGGAATTGAAAACAATACAAGGTTCGATGATCCATGGCCATAGAAATATTGACAATTTCATTCAAATGAGGACAACAATAAAATTTTCATGTGTCCAGACAGAAAATAGAAAATTTATCAAAACGCATACAAATTGGAGAGTTTAAACAACTTCAAAGCATGAATTTCTCTATCTTTTCAGACTTCCAACTTTACTTGAACACTTCTAGAGGGTGTGAGCTCAAAATTTTTGAATTTGAATTTAAAAATGAGGGGGATTTTGAGGGTGACAACATAACCCAAGGGGGATAAATTTGGGATAACAGGTTTGGCAACCTCTAGGGAAATATTCTGTTAAATTAAACCAGGTGGCCTTATGCATCCATTGGGCATAGATTCAAGCCCAAAGTTTTTTTAAACTTATCAAAAACATTAAAATCCTTACCTTAGGGCCATATGAAGCTTGAATGGACTTAGAGAGGTCAGGAAGCTTGAATTTTACCTATGGAGCTCTAAATGAAGCTCAAAAATTGCTCTAAACTATCTGATTTTCCATTAAAACTTTCTCAAGCTTGAGGTAAAACCAAAACTAACCATCTCATTATAAAAAAATGAATTTTATTTTACGAGAGTGAAAAAATTTAAAAAACTCGAGACTTCACTTTGTTTTCTCTGCATTTGATCTATTGAGATAAAGAAAGCATATGAAGTTGCCTCAAATCTGATTTTCACCAAGTTTTGAAGAAAACTTTAATAAATCATGACAAATAACTAAGCTATTGCTGAATTTTAGATTACACGTTAATTTTGTAATGAAGTGTATGCAATAAACACTATCCCAAGAACTGAATTTGACCAAAGAAGAGGCACCATGGGCTTTTGACTATGATTGATCTCTTGGGGTCTAAAAAAGCACTTTGAAAGCTACCCCAACATCTAATTTGGCCAATAATGTTGCACTAACTAGAATGAACCATGAAAAAACAACCAAAGCATGCAAAAACTATATACAAAACAAGGAAAATCATACATGCTCCAATTGGAAACATGTACAATTTACACAATGCACTTATTTTGCAAAAATTAAACCTACAATACCCTACTCTAACTAGAGACAAAAGAAGCTAAACAAACCTTGAAATAGGAAGGGAGAAATAGCTTCCCTTTCTTACAATATTAGAACATGTATTTGATTTGATATTGGACATGGTCTTTAATGAGAGTGGAAAATTATTTTCCATCTTATTCTTCAAGGAATCAACAAAAAATAAGTATAATACCTATTTTAGTTGTTCTACATTTGTTTAGAAGTGTTGAAGATGATCCTTGGGACTTTGAGGCTCTTCCTCATGCTCTGAAGTGAACATGAATGGTTACAACTCCCTTTTTGGATCTAAACTAGCAAGATATCTAATTGGGAAAGGATTGGTCATTTTAATTTTCCCATATTATTTATAATTATCTCTAAGAATGGAGTTGGTCAAAACTCTTTCCTCTTCATGATGGATGTCTACAGGCTTGTCTAGCATTGATATTTCTTCTTCAAAGAAAGAACTCTATTTTCAATCTTGTATGCTCATGCTCTACTTCCTCAAACAAGAAGCTAGAGAGCTCAAACTCATATTTCTTTAATCTTCAGGCCCTTCCATTAAAATTGTAGTAAGCTCCAAACATGTAGAGAAACGAGGATCATTGCATTTCATTAAAACACCTTGCTCACTTTCAAAGCATTCTTCCTCTAGGACTTAGATGTCAATAGTTTTCAAAAACACTTGCTCCTCCTCTCAACTTCCAAACTAGTTGTCATCAACATCTCCCTTCTTCTTCTTAACATTCAACACCTCTTTTACACATTTTGAACCCTCTCATCCTCCCAATATGAATCAGACCAATCCTCAACAGATATGGAATTATCTTCTTTGGTGGAATTGGTTGGAAAATAAATAAAAACAAGGGGTTGTATTTTTCTTCATAATTGGGAAGAGACATTTGATGCTCAAAAGACCTGATTTAATCAATTGGAGAAGCCAAATGATCCTCCAAAACATATTCTCTTCTTTACTTGATTTGCATTCTCCAAAATAGATGCATGATTTTGCATAAAGCCTTGTTGTTTGGAGTGTTGCATGGGCTATTCCATCTTTCCAAAATCATAGAATACCTCTTTTTCTACTAACCTTTTAGGATAAATTAGTTTAGTGAGTGTTGGAAAGAAGGTAGGGACAACATGTGAAATACCACAACTCCTAGAAACATTAGTGTAAGATTTAGTGAAGCTAGGTAATGTCTTGGGTGGAGAAGGGAGAAACTTTTGAAAAGTTTGGGGATGCCTTGGGCATAAAAACTTGTGGAGCATCAAATGAAGGATAAGGAAGTAAAGAATCTTCCTATTTTTGGAAGGGAACAATGGAATTTTCTTTATTTTCACAAGGGGAGGGAAGAATTTGAGATGGTGAGGGAAGAATTGCAGCAATAGAGATGGGTTTTCTTTTTCCATCCTGAATAAGCATCTTCTCAGCTTGTATTGCAATGTCAAAAGCTTGAGGAAGAATTTTTCCTCCTAGGGATTTAATTAATACAGATAAATCAAAATCAAAGGACCTCAAATAATACAAGAATGCCATACCTTGTGGGGGTTTGAATTCTTGTGGAATTCTATGCCAAGTACTTGTAAATCTGATTTTGAAATTAGAGATGAACTCCATTGGAACCCATTGTATTTTACTGAGATGTTCCTTGAGGAAAATAATATCTACATCCTCTTTGACCTGGTTGTGTAGTTGTTTCCCCAGTTGAATCTATGTGTAAATATATTGTGGAGCCAAACCATTGTACCAATATTTTTCCTTGCCTTTGAGAGATGAAACTAGAAGTATGAGGGAAACATTCGATTCTGTAATATTATGAATGGAATAATGGTTGGAAATATCTTGAATGTGATCAATAGGATATTGATATCCATTTTCAAGGAATAGAGGAAAGTTTTTGAGTGCTATTTTGGGGATAACATTCCACTATTGCAAATGGAGGGGCTAGAACTGAAATGTGGGAATGGAAGAGATATTTGGAGAACCATGAGAAAATGGGGGAATGGAAATGAATGTGGTGATGGAGGAAAATGTTTAAAACCTAAGAAAATGGGTTATTTGAATCAGTGGAGTTGTCAAATGTGATTGAAATTTCCTCCAAAGGGTGAACACCACAAGGAGCATATCAACCTTTCTGATATGAAGTTGTAAGGTGCTTCAATCCTCTCCCACCGGTGTGCCAAAACTTTTGGAGATAAAAATTACACCCTACCTTGAGTCATAGATGACAAATTAGGGATTTTGATGAAACATGGGATTGTTTCCATGTTGTGGGACTTTGCACTTTGAGACAGAACTCCAGAGAAGGCCGGATCCTCTACTTAATCCTAATGTTAAAATGAATCCTAATACGAAAGAAAATACTAAACTAAACATGCCAAGGCACCAAGGTTAGAAGGAGATGTAGAAAAGGGAAATCCTAAGCTAAAAGTGGTGGTGATAGCACCAGAAAAGGGGTGAGAGACACTCTTATGAGGGAAAATGGGGAAAAATGGGCATAGAAAGGGCAGACAGATATGCCACAATTCAGAACACATTCAACTTGCCATTTTCTCATGAAACAAAATCAAAATGGAGCTTGTAAATGCAATAAATATGCACAATCCATTACAACTGCAAAGAAGGAAATACTGCAAGTAAAAACTAGCTAGGGCAGACAAAACATGCCACAAAATAGATTTTTATTGATTAAAATATGCATAGTTTATTACAATCAAAACATAAAACAAGGAAACATTTATAGATGTAAGAATGAAGGCTTGTCACTCATAGCTTCTTGGGAGACCATTTTGACATGGTTCTTTTGTAGTTTAGAATGTCCATCCATTTCTAAATGAGATGTTTTACAATATATATCTCAGATGAGAGAGAAGGAAGAAAGAGAAGAGGGAAAAGAGGAGAAGTGAAGGATTTTCAAATTTCAACCACCAACAGTTTGTAGTAAACTCTTTTGCAAAGCACATGGCACCTTTGTAAATCCATTACTATGTCAATTCCATCCTATAAAAGCAAATGAAGCAATGCCTCATCAAGTCTTGTGGTTGAGCTACTTGATTTGATTGATTGGGTGCCAAAAAGGTCCTCTTCTACCTCTAATAGTATTTTTTTCCATTTTGACCCACCAAAAGCCACCAAAATCAGATATTGATGATGTCAAATTGAAGATATCAATGAGGGATTTCCTTATATAATTTTTTTGATTTGGAGATTTGGTTTGAAAGATATTGCCTTCTAAAGATTTACAATCAGAAAGCATAGGAATTTAACATGTGGTAGCCTCTAATTGGATTTGGATCGACCTCTACTAATGTGTTATTGATTTTGTATTTTCCATGTTTTCACCTCCTATAAACGTGTGGTTTCGTGCTTGGTGTCCCCAATATTTCTTACTTGAATTTTTGGTTTCTATGTTTTGTGATGAGTTGTGTTCATGTTTGTTTGTTATTTTGGTTTGTTGTTCTCTGTGTGTGTGTGTGTCTCGGTTGTTTATTTGATTCATCTGGGTTACAAGAGTGCATGATGAATCTTTAAGAAGTTTCAAGAGGTTATTTAGGGGGTATTTCATTAAGTAATCATGTGTTGAGTTCTTTGTAAACCCTCAGAAGATCAAAAACTTTGCTTCTTGGTGTTGTTTTGATGTACTACTACTTTTATGTAAAGTAGTTAAAAAGGAAGCATAACTAGCTTATGATCCCTTACTAATTCATTGAATTCATAGTTTTTACTTCCCCTATTCATTGCGTTGAATTCATATTACTTTACTTGTCTTATTTATAAAACAAGTAAAGTAATGCCTAAAATCCGCTTGACTACCCCTCAGTTCATTGTGTTGATTTCCACCCCTACTACTTAACTATCCCTAGTTATTTGCATTGAATCCAATCTAATTTACTTATTTTACCTCAAAATGAGTAAAGTAATACTAAAAATATGTACAAATAATGACTTGAGCTATCGGAGAATTGGGGGTCTTTTACTTCTTTTCTACACTATGGAAGTAAAAGCATTCCAAAAGACCGCATAATAAAGAAATTGAGCTGACATTTGTACGAGTCACATTTAATGAGGTGGAAAATATAAAAGCTATAAGAAATTCCACCTAGGATCCACGCATTCACATTTTTGTAGGAGAGAAGTTGTCGACCCCCCAAACCCAAGCAACTCCAACGATCGATTGAAGAGGAATTGACACGAACTGATTCAAACCCATTTGCAGTTAAGGTTAGTAGATTGTTTTCTTTCTAGTTTTTCTGGTTTTCCTTCCTTGTATTTGTCATTTTAGTTTCTAGCTCGTGTTTTCTCCTGCGGGTCCTATTTTATAGGGTTTAAAATACAAAGTTTGAGTTTAATTCTTCATTGGGATTAGGGTTTGTTCTTAGTAATCAAATCCGTTGTTACCTCTAGGAGACAAATCATTAAAACTTAACCCTATTTTTCCCTTGTTTTGTGCATATCGTTTTTATTTGTTTCTTTTCTATTGTGTGTTTTTTTTTTCGATTAAGCAAAGCTTTACTCACATTTTACAAAAACGTTGAGTAGGGTGAGATCAATGCAAAACATGTTCCATTCAGTGTGTTATTTTGGTCGTCTTCTCCTTGATTTCATGTTCAAAAAGTAAATTTGATTGATTTAACCACAAAATATTTGTTTTATTTTTCATCATTTTCATTTTCTTCTCTAGTTTTGCGTTGATTCAAATATGCTTTACTTGTTTTTATAACAACAATAGAGTTGTATGAAATCACCGCACAACTTAGTCATTGCATTGAATTGAGTGTATCCTAATTCATTTGGAAAAACTAGTAAAGAACTTCAAAAAGACCGCAAGTCATGATCTTTCATAGTTCTAATTCGATTTTGACATACACTACTTCCTTTAAATTTTGCATCGATCTTGAATTTATTTACTTACCTAGTTTTACGTCGATTTGGACATACTTATTTTATTTTATTTTAAAAAGAAGTAAAGTAATAGTTATTTACCACAAAGCATACCTTCCTCTATTCATTGCGTCGATTTTGGGTTGCTTTACTCATTTTCTATATAAAGGAAGTAAAGTAGTGTTTATTCACCGCTGCCTGGTCTTGCGTCGATTTAGGTCACTATTACTTCTTCTACTCATTAATTTTTCTTATGAAAAGATTCATTATTGTTGCTATCCACATATGTTTTGTGTTGAAATGTGTTGCTACTACTTGTGTTAAGTTAAGCTAACTACTAGTTTGAAGTAGTTATACCCTGAGAGCCCGAAATGAACTACAGATCAAACTGTTTCAATCTGTTTCTCTGAACATGACTTCCATGATGTTTGTAGCATGATTATATGAATAAATTGAGTCTTAAATGCATGCATGCAATTGTGTAACATGTGCATTGAATTGATGTTTTTTATTTAAAGAGCAGAAGCAGTTGGTAATTCACAAGAGGTGGAAGCACAAAGGATAAAATAGATGTCCAAAACTAGGGAAGATCCAATCAAAGTTAGTGATCAATCAGAGGAAGAATAAATTGTAGTAAAGGAAGAGGAAACTATTGTAATAAGAGAAGATCCAAACTTGGATATTGAGGAAGCATCAAGTTCGGAAAAGGCAAGAGAAAGAGAAAAGCCAAGAGGAATGAAATGAAGTATGAATATAAGGGGTATCATGTGGAGACCTGCATTACCTCAAAGTTGGTTGGAATAGGAGACACTGATATGGGTCATGTATCAATGCTTGAGTTAGTGGAAAGATCCAAAGCTAAAAATAAGACACCTTTAATGGAAGCATTAACCAAAAGTGGATTGATTGAAGTAGCTACCTTTCCTAGCACTTTTCAGCTACTGAATTTGTGCTAGAATGTGCCAAACATTATGATTCCTAGACCAAAATGATCAAAAATGATGTCAGAGATCTTGTGGGGAGATTGGATGCTCATTTATTCAATTCTTTCTTAAAGATCCCAACTGTACCAAGTCCATTGAGTATCAGTATGGAGAAATCTAATGATTATTGGGTAAAGAAGAAGAAGGATGCCATTAAGATCATGAATATGCATTACTTAAAGGTATCAAAACAAGCTTCAAGGTTTCCCAAGTCAGTTGTAAGATCTGATCTAATTCAAGAATCGATGATGATATTACTCAACTTCTTTGTAGGATAAATGGTGACAAGAATGCAAAATTATTTTACAGATGGATGTATTACTTTATGAGAGTAATAGAGAATGCTAAACCTAATACTCTAGATCAATTGGGTTGAAATCATCAGTGATAATATTGATTTCTAATTGAAAAATGTTATTCAAACTCTAGATTTCAAGATGACTTCCTATCTTGTCTATGCCATAGTAGCACATGGGAACTTTCCTAGATTGAGGACTGTTGGAACAAAGGATGATAAACCCATTTATGAGCATTATCCATAGTTAGCTTTACCTAGGTATTTCAATGAATATAAACAGGTTAATGAATTCTTCTTGTATGAAGTTATTTGCAGGTTGAATCCAGACTTAAGAGCCAGAAGAGTAACTGATGAAGCATGGAATGCAATCCAGCCTTATGGGTGCATTTTTATTCAGTTTTCCCACTTTACATATTTGAGAGTCTGTGGTTTCTTGAATGTTGTGTTAAGGTTGCCTAGATACCCAAGTGATAGGTGGATTTTACTGAGTTATACAAATAATTGGCAGTACTACATGATTTGCAATAGGGTCTACACAGGATAGTGGTGCATTTTCCTATTGTGATTGGACAGTACCATTGTATGAATATTCATAAGGTGAGGGATGTTCAGAAGGAAATATATCTTCGTTATAATCATATTTCCTTTAGTGAAAGGAGGAATTTTGATTATAGAAGTATAGAAAGAAATTCAATTTCTCTGAACTATGCACACTTGCTAGCACTAGAAGAATTTTGGGCTGATTGCAGAGATGAGTTTGAAGTCAGAAGAAGGGATTATAGTCGACTGACTATAAAACAGATTTCAGAATTTGGTTTGGCTAAAATCCCAGAAGGACTAACTGATGATGGGAAATTAATTTCTAATGCTTATTATGATCAAGGAGGTGATAGTGACCCTTTGATCCTAGTTAATCATACTTCAAATTCAATCATGGAGAGGACATCAAAAGTATTAGTATACACTGATCAATGGTTGAATACTCGAGGTTGTTGCCTAGTGTAGTCATTTTTACCCATCTACTAACTTCTAACCCCATGCACATTGGCCTATCACCCAACGAGTGTTAAGCACACGCGGTGTCAAGCCCCTCCTTTATGTGAGCAT
Source organism: Taxus wallichiana var. yunnanensis (assembly GCA_018340775.1). Lineage (NCBI taxonomy): Eukaryota > Viridiplantae > Streptophyta > Pinopsida > Cupressales > Taxaceae > Taxus > Taxus wallichiana. The sequence continues at coordinate 408,763,415 of CM031241.1, forward strand.
TATGAGAAAATCTTTCCATTATTAGAGGATTAGTTGCGAGAGAAGTGAATGTTCATGTAAAATCACAACATGAGCTATCATAACCTTATACCCAAGCATTTAATAACAATAGAAACATCATGACAAGAAATAAAAAGAACATATCTGTCATAAAATATAAGGAAATAACACTAGGGTTTACACCCCCGAACAAAATATTTAGAATAGAGCCATATATTTATACTAATCATAGTCTCAAAGAACCACATTACATTTAAAAGGGTTGTATCGGATGAAATGTATCAAGACAATATATAACCCATATATCGAGATCCTAGCTATGCTTTCTTTATTATAAACATTTTATAGAGCCATCCCTTAGACATGATAACATTCCTATAGTCCTCTAATGAGAACCCCAACTCCTAGGGCCTCCTATTATTCTATGCAGAGCTTTGCTCTTCCCATGCTATATGTCTTGGTGTCTCTCTTCATGCCTTCATGTCTCTCTATTCTTCTACCTGAGCATCACTTCTTATAGGATCAACACTCACATCCATGTCTTTCTTCAGAGAATATCGATTCCAAGTGTCAATGTGGTCCTCCAATGTAGTATGCTTATTCTCGCTCCAAGCTCTCCACTTTACGTAATGATGTCTTCCTAGAAATATTCCATGCATGGAATTTTATTTCTTTAACCACCAAGTCTCTAGGATGGCGCCTTATCCACTCAGCATGCCTAGTCGGGTCACATTTTTCCTTAGGTGCCTCTAGAATGCTGAATATGGCTAATTTCTTAGACCCTGTGCATTGTCTTGATCGTGTGCCCTAGTTTCTCATAAATGCTTGTCCCGCATGCTTCTCCTCATGCGCCTTTCTTCCTATTAGTCCCACGTGCTCATACACCCTTTGATACTTGCCAATATTTTGAGGCCCAACTCCTAGAAGAGTCAGTAATGAAGGAAATTACTCGAATTAGTACTTGGAAAGGGAGAAGATACAAGCGAGAGTGAAAAAGGAAAAGAAGGTCCAAGAAAAAGCAGTGGCTTGGTTGTAAAGTTGAAGCCATTCAGGAGAGCTAGGACAAAGAATCCTCTAATTTTAGGAATTGTCACCGAAAGAACTTCTAGTATGACAACATCATCAGTTGTTACTCCTACCATCCAAGAACCCCCTTCTCAAGAAGATATTGTATTACCAACACTAAAACCAACTTCTTTTGTATTTCCCACCGCTACCACGAAATTGTGTTTCCTACACCACCTCCTTGTCCACCACCAGCTACTCCTCCCCCTCCTCCTCCTCCATGTCTTGAAGAATCATCAGTTGTGTCACTAAAGGAGAATCTTAATGTTGCTTCTTCACAAGAAATATCTCAAACATCAGAAAAGGATAAGGAGCAAATGAAAGATGCAGAGATGGAGGAAGGAGAGATTATGATGGAAGTTGATCAAACAATGGAAATCTCTATAGTACCAGATGATACAGTGCAGAGGAACATCAAGGATATTGATACTGGGAATGAAGAAGAGATAGAGGAGGAGATGATAAGAAATAAAATGGTTGAATTAGGAGTTTTACAAGTAAGTCGAGTCACCATCAAGAACCTGAGAGATAGCTGGAAATTATGGCATTTTCTCCACTAGGAGGAGTTAGCAAAGAAATAATTGTACATCCTAAAGCTAAAAATATTTCAGGGAAGGCATTTATTAATTAGATAACTAATCAATATTATTATACTTATAAGGAATTTATTGATTTATAAGAGATGGACATGTAGCTATTAAGAATGATTGAGAAGAAGAGGAAAAGGGAAAAAATGCCAAAAGTTACATCTAGATTGATCATTGATCCTTCAGGGAAGAAATTCACTGAAATAGCTACTCCACCAGTTGGAAAGAAGAAAGGAGAATTGACTAAATAGGATTTGATGATCACGAAGGTTCCCTTGGGTGAATTTACTACTGAAGGTTAAAACAAGACACTGATAAACAATTTGTTTCAAAAGTTGGATGAAGAAAATATGAAGGTTGCCAAGCTGAAAGAGCAATCATCCAAACTGTGTAATATTATTATGAAAGTTGCCAAGAATCCTCCACAACAAATGATTATGGAAGAACGAATACATCCATAGGTAATCACTGTTGTAGAAGAGACAAGTGACATATTCAAAGCTATAGATGAATGGATAGTAGATATCACAAACACAACCACAAATTTTTATAAGGAAGTTTTGATAAAAACTGTTGAGTATCAGGAGAAGGTGAATAAATTGAAAGATCTTAAGCAAGAAGTGGACAATGAAGGAGGAATTTTTTGAGTTACAAACATAGGGTTTGGAAGAAATCAATGAATTATTTGATGATATTTTGATTAGGGAAAATATTGCACCTGGGGGATCAGTTAAGAAGGGAAGACAACAAAAACATCTTTTGTCATTCAGGAAGAACATTTTGAAGCATATTATGACCAAGATAGAGATGATGGAGGAATGAGTTGAGCAATTTTTGGAATAACTTGAGGATGTGATCTATGGTCTAACTAAGTATAATACCTCCAGCTATCCACAAAGTATTGAGGAGTTTCTTCCATTATTTCAACAATTGATGGATAAAGCTATTATTCCTTTTAATAGAAAGTCATTGGAAAAATTGTCAGATATCCAGGATGTTGTTAGCCAATTGGGATCTTGTCTTGGGAAAGTGAGAGGAGGATGCAAAGTTTTGGAAGAAGAACTACTCATGTTTGAAACGGAATTAGAAGTTGCAGCTGATGTGGATAACAATATCATCAAGTACATGAGGGACCAATTTTCCATCTACAAAGAAAAACATAAGGATGAAGAATATGAAGTGATGAAGCTGAAGTGGATGGAGAAAAGGCTCAAGATAGGAGTAAAGGAAAAGAGAAAGTGGGAGTAGTAACTATCGATCCAGAATAATTCTTCTATTTATTTTCCCTTCTTCTTCTTCTACTTCTTATTCTACTTTTCTTCTTTTCTTATTAAAGTGTACTCTTTATAAGACTTAAGTAATGTGGTATGCATTCACTGTTACTTTAATTCATTTGATAAATTCAAAAGCTTATAAATTTGTTACAAAGTAGTTTTTATGGTTTTAATGTTTGAACATTCTGAGAACAACTAGGTGGCATGAAAAGAATATTTTGAGGAGTAAATTTCTCAACTCTTAACTATTTGTTAGTTGGTCATTTATTAAAATGTAATGATATATTTTCCATAAGATTTTCTTGTAGTGACTATAAAAAGGAGAGAAGACCTACGGGTCAAGGATTTGGAAGTTTTGGGCAAGAAATTGTTATAGGTTGTAATCGGTTATTTTAGACTTTGAGTTGAAATAGCTGAAAACACTTATTGTATGCAGTTAACGTTTAATTAGAAGGAAGGAAGACTTTGATTGAACTTTGTGTCTATCACTTTCTAACTATGTAATTTTTTATTATTACGATAAAATTTGTGTTGTCTTAATCTTCATAGATATACGCTTATTTTAAAGTTGCTTCAAGTAATCCGAGAAAAAGATAACGTTTGTTTATTTTGTGTGTGATTAACTCGGATCTCGAGAACTACCTGTTATACAACACATTCCATTCACCAAAAAACTTCTTACTTACTGCCAAACTATTTAGTTGTTGTTCATGAGATTTGTAGTTAATGTAATACCCATCGATGTTAGATTTCTTTAAGAATAAAAAAATAAAGTATACGAGAGCTTCACCATTAAATAAATGGGATTTTTCCCATGATTTCCTAGGTTACATGTTTTAGCCGAGCATAAAATGTAGCCAACAAGGATTTACTTCCTCTCTTTCCATTTGTCCTTCTCTATCCTTTAGCCTTAGTCTCCCACATTAAGAAATATGAACCAATAGAAATTTGTTATACCTCCTTCTCAATTTTCTCCTTGATTGAACATTACGAAGTGTGAGCCAATGGAAAGGCTCCAAACACTACACATGTCATCCCTTTTGAATTTATCCTCTGAAACTTGCGAACCATTAGCTAATGGGATCATTCCATGTTGTAATGCATTGTTTGACTTTTACATTCTCATATGACAATGGAAAAGTGCAAGATAATGAAAAATATTCACACACTTTGCATGTCGTATTTTATTTGAACTCCTTTTGAAAAATGCAAAATATGATCTAATGAGATGGCTCCATACGCCACTTGTACCTTTGGCCCTGTTTTACCTATGGACCCGATGATATATGAACTGTGATTAACTCTAGGGACTTAGAGTTTGCATGATCTAATGGCCTTAAGAATGGCCGAAATGTTGAGATGTAGCCCACCCGAAACATTGATCTTCCGCCACGTATCCTCTTACTTTTGTATCACGTATTTTTAATAGAACGCACCAAGCTTTAAGACGTAGTCTCCCACGGGTTTTCAAATGCCAATAACTATTGGTTTTGGGTAATGGAATTTGACGGTGTTTACACATCCCGACTTGCCAAGAAATGGCTAAGTCCTTCTTTGATGTGTTATCCAAATTACCTCGGGAGTAATTTTTAGATAACAATCAATAATGTTGAAATTCAAGTATGAGACTCATATATATACACACAACATGCTTATTATTATTCCAGCTAGAAATTTAAAAGGGGATATCATAGCTACATATTATCACTATTATTCAACGGGAAAGCATTTTGGGATGAGTACAATACGTAGAAAGGGAAATGTTAAATTCCATATCGACATTTGCATCAAAGCTAGCTATAGCCCATTATCTTGGTATGATTGACGTGAGGGAAAATTAAGGATACTATTTCACACACAAACACAAAGAACTACATGGAATATGAAATGTAGTGTAGTTCTCAGTACTAATTTCACTCATCGGGTGACCTTCGGTGTCCATTTGACTTCACATATTACATAATTTATTCATATGTCATGTGTTTATGTGTTTCTGTAGGTAGCTAGGGTTTGCGTTTCAAGTTACAAGTGTAATTAGAAACCTAACATCGATGTCAGAGAGAATACCTTCAGACCCAGAAAAAGATTAGATCTTGAATATTAACAGTCACTAGCACCTAGAATAGACACTAGCGTCCGTGCTCATGTCCTCCTATGGGCACTTCTCTCTAGCACAATGCAGAGTCCTAGAACATTTTGCAAGTAGTTGTGATATCATTTCTAGCCGAGATCCAACATTCTAATAGTTATAATCACTTTCATATCACTTGAGATCAGCTAAGCCGTCTTCTTTCTCTAAATTACTTAGGTTTTTACATCATTGAATGCTCATTGCTTGTATATTATTGTGTTTTACTAGTTGAATATCATTTTTTTGCATTAGTTAATCTGAAATATAGATTTAATTCAAATTAAATTAACTATAAAGCTAGATTTACATACGTAGAGTATTCTTATTCACTCACCTTTCACACTTTTACATGGTTCTAACTTATAACAAAGGGAAAAATATGCAAAGCTATTAAAGCTTTGACATAATTTACACGCTCAAAAAATTAATATACTAATAAATTCATTATATATTTAAAAAACATTGTAATAACCATATCAAATTATCAATATGGGGTTTAGGTTACTCTATGCACCCCTTAAATTAGGGTTCACATTACATAGTCAATTTTCAATATGCGGTTTATATGCCAATTACTGGTTCTAACTTTTAAATTTTTAGTGTTTAGGGTGTCCTTCTTATGTTATTAAGGGTGACCCATTCATGTCTAGGGTGTCTTGATTGTGTAACTCAAATTTATTATTTTAATTGAATTCAAAATATGGATTTCCCTCCAATTAAATACTCCAAAGAAAAATATAAGATAAGAAAGGACATTACATGGAATTTATTAATTCATGCACTCTTCACATCATTACAAATTTAAAATGATTACTAAGGACTAACATTACGAGTTTTGAAACAACGTGGAGTTGTCTTATTGGCTTGTTTATGACTATTTCACGAAAAGTCTTAGCAGAGATTAGTTATTCAAAATGTAAATTAACATGGAGTATCCTTATTTTTGACAACCGACAATGTTATCAAAGGAATGACATTGCAAATTATAAATTAACTTGGATATTTCTTATTTACTTGCACTTTGCAATGACTGATAGGACCTACAAAGTAACATACGCTCTTAAAAATATAAATGTGTAACATTTTTATTGTTTTGCACTTTGTGGTGACTAATAAAGGCTATGTAGAGTCTAATACTACAAAACCCATACATACGTGTACTTTTCTTATTGGTGTGTACTTAATAGTGAAACATGCCCGATAGAAAGATCATATAGTAGTAAGGATTCCAAAAATCATACATATGTGGCATCTTCGTATTAGCTTCCTTTCACACTCTAACATGGTTATAACTTCTTAGAAAGGAAATACTACGCAAATCCATCAAATCTCTCCACGTGGAATTAATGTGAATTAGAGGTTAAAACATAAGATATCTCCATGGAAATACATGGAAAATTAGGGAAAATGGTGAATTAAATCCACATCAACTATAAAAAAACACAAGTATCTCAAAGCCTCAAAATCAATGCAAAACATTTAAATGGATAACTAGACTTCAATATTATAATGACATACCACCATTTTAGCATGAATTAGTAATATTTACACAAATTTTGACCCTAAAAAGGAAATCATACTTCATATTAGTCATAAAATCATGCACTTACTACTATAATTATACTTCAATTTTGTTGTTAATATATGGATCTTGCGTAAGAAAAGTATTCACTAATGACCCATCCCCTAGTCCTATCATCAATTTAGTTACTCATCATCATTGTTTGTCTCACACAAAAGTCACTTACTTGTACAATCTTGGTCATCTTTCATGGAGTATTAGATGTTGTTATTCACTTAGTTTTCATCTCTGCGGTATTTGACTAGGGTGCCTAGGAAGGGATTAGGGAATCCCGAGTGTATTGGACCTCATTTTTAGGCACCTGGTCCTTATCACACTTGGTTCTCATTTATATGTTAGAGGTCATTCTTTACTATTTTCACTCTCATTCCCCTAGTTTCTTGTCAGTTTGCCGATCCATTAATGTCAAAATTTGAGCAAGAGATCCCCATATAAACAGAAAATACATACTACCTTATGGGCATACTATTTCTACTAAGGGATACCTATATACATAAGGTAAGGGACTACATTTGGGTACCATTACGCATCACACATTGCATAGAAAGTAGAGTCTCTTCTATTCCATGCACCATTCTGCATTTTTATCTAGTTATTTCCCACTACTTTGGTGTCATTGGTGCTAGGGCACCCTTAGCACCCCATTACACACACAAAGCACATATAACTACATTGGGTATTAGATGTAGTACAACACTTAGTCGTAATTCCATTCATTTAGAAACGAGGATAGTTCGACCCATTCATTTGTATCATTCATTTTTAGGGTTTGATGCTTTTGTGTGGGGTTTTATAGGAGATTATTCATTATAGATTCACAATGCGACACCAATGAATCAAGTACAAAACCAACTTGATCAAAGGAAAATTACTATGAAGGTTTAGTGACCATATCAGATCTAATTTCTGAATCACTCCATAGACTAGAACACTTTTATTCTAGACTAGGAGCCCATAGGCACCGATGTTCATCCTCAGAACCCTAGTCCGGCTAGATCTACCACTTCTATAATTTTCTATGGGTTATTACGACATTCATTTTTGCAAAGACATCACCCAGTCTAGTCCCGATTACTATGAGGTAATTCTAATTAAAGTTACTAAATTTTTCCCTTCTATCTTATTTATTTCATTTCATTTAAACTATCGAATAAATTACCTAGCTCTTATATTTTAGCCATTATATTGTTGTACTTTCTTAAATTATTACTAAAATCCATATTTTAGTTAATCATTTTAGTGAACCAAGATTTCAAAAAAATTTCCCTAGGATCCACTTGAAAACCTAATGGCTAAGGATATATCTTTTCCTTCTCCACCCATCATGTCACACTTTAGTGTAAATCCAATCTATGATGAGGTTGTTATCGCCCGAGCTCACGGATCTCTATCTATACCAAAGCATATTAAAAATAACTATTATATGGGCAACGATATGTACCTACTAGTTTTTAAAATTCCCCATTGGAATTTGTATCATTTTGGATCCGATTTCCTTTACTTGTTTTACACCATGTTATATGGCTACTAGTGATCCTCTTGTTGATCTTTCAAGGAAATTATAGATGATTATATTATTGATTATATGTTAGGTCTCAAAAATAGCTCTCATATTGATTCTTCTCTTTCATCAAACCATTTCTATAGGTATATCTCACAACTCTTTTATTTCTGATGTTTCTTTTCCTAATCAATCACATACTAGTTCACATACTATCTCATATTATGTTGACGATCCTAATGATAGTGCCCTTAATGGAATTTTCATATCGATTCTTTATTTGATGTTGATGATATAATTAATTTTCATGTGATTATACTAACTTTCATATTGTTGAGTCTCGAATCTACGACTCCACTTTCTCTTGAGGTTATATCCAACAACATGCACTCCATCTATTTCTTCTTCTTCCCCTACCATTTCATCTCCTCTTAACACTTCACATACATATGTTAGTTCATCTTCTCGTATCGAGGTATCTCCATTGGTTATTTTACCTCTTAGGGATTTTTTGATGTTAGTGTTATCCAAATTTCACCCCCAAATTTAATTTGATAACATGCATCAGAGTTTTTAGTTCCAAGCAAGTAGATTGATTCAGGAGAAAATCATAAAATTGGCTAAGTCCTGCTCAAGGCCGCCTTTGGGACAGTTGGAACAATTATACGCGGAAGGCACGGATCAGCCGAAAAAAGCCTCCAGGCGGCCCAAACAGAAAAGGGACATCTGGGACAAATGGACGTGAAATGCCCGAATCGACCGAAAGAAAGAAAATTTGTCCAAGTCCTTTACCGAGCAGCAGCGGGACAAGAGTGTGTGAAAGACGAACCGGCTGAATCGGGTCGCCCAAACAGAATTTGTCCCAGCAGACCGGGACATTTGGGACAAATGGACGTGAAGGATGCGAACCGGCTGGTTCGGCCGAAACAGGAAACTTCAGCACAAGGACAAGTGGGACAAAGGGACGCGTGGGATGCGGATAGCCGAAGGAGCTGAAAGCCAATCGAGGCAACGCCACGTGTCATCGGCCGAATGAGGGACAAGGAGGCTCATTTCGGGCGGATCGGAAGTTTTTGTCCCGAGATGGCACTGGACATTTGGGACAGATGATGGACGCCAAGGGCGTGAAAATCCGATAGACTCGCGGACCAACCAAATCATGACATGTGTCACAAGGAGAAAGGTCCAAAGGTCAAAGGGGTGATTTTTGAAGGAAAAGCCCGAACCAATGAAACAGTGCCATGTGTCCAAGTTTAAGGGCCCACAAGGAAATTTCAAAGGAAAGCCCGTGGAAAGGTGGAGAGAGAGAATTTCTCGGTGAATCGAGGCACATGCACATGTCGTCCGAGATGGCGAGTGTGGGAAAAGATTTTAAAACTGTTCTTGCTGTTTTGTGCCTAAATCTTCAGACCTTCATATCTTTCGATCCAGGCTCGGATTTGCACGTTCTTTATATCAACGGAAAGTTGTTGAAATTCTCTACATGATTCTAGGATCAATCTTGCATTTTGGTGTAGTTTAGAGGGAGAAAATTAATAAAATGTCTCTGACGCGTGGTGATAGACAAAATTAATGCTTCAACAACTAACTTTAATGCGCGACAGACTTTCGCCGCTCTGTTAGACAGCCTGCCGTTTTACTAGGATCCACCGCTTCTGTCATAATGAGATGATTTTAAATGCTACCAAGAAGTGGTTGGGGTAGATTCTGGATTTCCTCTCTCTTCCCTCTCTCATTTCTTCATATATATTGTAAAGAAGAGCTCTTTTAAGGGGTTAGACATTTTTGTTTTGCATCCTCCCTTATTCCCTCACTTGCCAGAGAATTTGTGGAGCTTTCAAACCTCCCATATGGGTTGTAATGCCAGTCTTTTTGCCTCTTGGCCACTGCAATGTACTGTATCGACTCTTGAGCAATAATATATGTGTTGTGATTGACTCTCAACCCTCTCATGTATTCATTGCTGTCATTTTGATCTCTTATTGTAGTTTGGTTACCTGTGCATGGTGTTTGTATTGCATCTATGTGGTCTGTGTTAAATTTGCAAAATGAGTGTCTAACATTCCTCGGTGCATCACCTTTGTAGTTTAGGTTTTATTCTATGCATTTTCTTACCCTGTCTCCTTGGCAAGTTAGATTAGGTTTTAGCAAACCCTCTGCATTTTTTGTGTGCATCTGAACAGAGGAATAGGAACCAGCCTTCTCTGGAGAATCTTTTCTCATCTTTACAAGTCCCACGCTTGGAGAAAGGATTCCATGTTGTGCAATCACACTGGATGCCTGAACATCAACCTAGAAGCCTGATCTACATCCAGGGGTGCTGTGAGTCTGCAACAACAGTTTTGGCACGCCCGGTGGGACACTAGAGGTCTCATTTTTATTGCAGCAAAGTTGATATGCATCTGCTGCAGTTTTCTTGCTTATAAGAGCTATTATTTACATATCTGGCGACTCCAAGGGGAAGAATCAACTGGTTTCAGCAGTGCAGGCTTGAAAACTCATGAGAAGAATCACCACAAGGTCAAGAGTTGGAGAAGAAGAAGTGTTGTTTGAATACCTGCAGTTATCTCCAAGAAGAAGGCAAAGAGGAAGAAGGATTCAAAGGTCTCCATCTCCACCAAACAAAACTCTCTCAACTCCCCCACCTGACAGGCCTTTCATTCAGTATACAAGGGTTTTAAGACCGATTAGAATGGCTCAGAACAATCCCTACGTCAACTTCACAGGCAGCAGCCCACTTGCTCTCAATGCACAACATCCAGTTCCTATTGCAGCCTTGAAGAACATTCCCTACTTCACCGGAGAAAATCAGACTACTCCAGGTGATCATGTTAAAGATATTGCTAACCTTTGTGTAATCCATGAAATCAATGAAATGCAAGTGGCTGTCAAGTTACTGGCATCTTCCTTCAAGGGTAAAGCATTACAATGGTTTAGGAGCCTTGGAGCTGGTTCTATCACAAACTAGAATCAACTGTGTATTGCACTTCACGAGCAATTTGGAGAGAAGGGAGACAACTTGTCTCTTTTGGAGCAGCTGACGACTATCAAGAGAGCTCCCAATGAGTAGCTGGCCGACTTCAACTTCAGATTTCAAAGGTCTTGGGATAGGATTCCAGTGGCAGTCAGGCCAACAGCAGAAGGTGCTTTTCTATATTACCTTAAAGCTTTGAATTCTGATATTTCTATGTTAATTCAGTCCATGGGAGGCACAACAATCCCTATGGCTTATAGCATTGCCATTAGAGCCGAAAACTGTCTTATTCAAGCTGGTAAACTGGCTCCTAGGCCTCCCATGCCCTTGTATCCAAACTTAGAAAATCCAAGCACTAGTCAAGCACCCACTTTGGCTCCTGTTCCCACTCCTAGAAATCAGAGTTCAAATGAAGCTTCCACTTCATCTCCAAGTGCTTCAAATGAACTCCAAGAGGTCATGAAACAGTTGCAAAATTTGGGAAATGAGCTGGTTACTATTAAGAGGCAACAAGCCCAAGGTTTCAGACCTTCCTATCAACCTCAAGCTCAGCCTAATAGGCAGCCATACCAACCACAAAGACCACCTAATCCAGTTGCAAATGTGAATCAAACAAGGCCTCCCTCTAATAGACCATTCCAGCCCTATAATCCAAATGCTATATCTGCCTCTAAGGCATTAGTGCCAACACAGAACAACATTGCTCAGGAATATGACTGGTGCTTTCCATGCAACGAGCCTCATAACCAATCCATGTGTTTCAATGGTGCTCTCAATCAAGCACTGATGGTGACAACTACTGGTGTGGAGGGCGAGGGCAGTCAAGGAAACAGTCAACAACAAGAAACATTCCAACAACAATCAGCCCCAAATGACACCACGTTGGTGAACTGGCAAGCAGAAGATTTATGTGGCATGAATCAAGCAGTTTCTCAAGGTGTCGCAGCCAACACAAGGTCAAAGAGGAGAAATTTGGGTGAAGAACAACCATTAGCCCCAGCCAATCCACAACCTTCCACGGCTCCACAAATGATTGGCAAGCAGAGTCTAGTTTCAAATACACAAGGGCAGCCAAGAACAGCCCCTAGGCCAACTCAAATGCTAGTTGTTGCTGCCCACGTGCAAGGAGTAAGTGTACAAACCAAGGGACAACAAAAGGATACTTCATCCCCGTTCAGTATCATTGAACAGATGAAGAAGACTAACGTCAATATATCAATGTGGGAATCCCTATCCATCCCAGGACAAAGAGATCTGCTGCAAGCTGCCATGAAGGATTGGACAACTTTGAATCAGCAGGTTCAGATGCAAGACAAAGTGCTTACAAATGCTGCCCAGCCTGAAGGAAGCCATGGAGGGCAACAAGGTAAAATGTTGAAGCCCCCTCCTTTCTATGTTTCATTAATCATTGGGGATAAACTAGTACACAATTGCATGATTGATTCCGGGGCAAGTAGCTCAGTGATGCCCAAGCAAATAGCTGATCAGCTGGGTCTCCAATATGAAGTAATATCTAAAGGGGTAGTGCAATTGGATGGGACAGCAATAGCAACAGTTGGAGTGATTAAAAACTTGAGTCTTACCTTGCATGCATGTCCAAATGTTGTTGTCTTACAAGATATATCAATCATAGACCTTCCACCACTCTTTGCCCTTTGCTTGTCAAGGGACTTCACAGCCAAGATTGGGGGGTATTTGTCTGCTGATTGGTCTCACATGCTGTTTAGAACAAGGTATGGAACTAAGGCTACAATTAGGTCTGAACCTATTGCAAACTTCCATATTGAGCCTTACACTCCAAGTCAGATTAATGCCAATTGCTCAGCATTTGATCAAGAAGATCACCCTAGTACTGATGAGGCTGACACCAAGGTTGGAAGTATCCCGGACCTAACTCTTGATGAATGGGCAAACAAGATACATGCTTTTGATCCCTATCAAGAAGTAGAAGAATCTGAGCTGGGAGTCTATTGTATACACGAAGAAAATCAACCTATTCCTAGCATCACCAAGCCAAGCCATAATGATGACAATGAGGTATGGCAGCTGTTTTTTGACGGATCAAGGAGTAGGCAAGGTGCAGGAGGTGGAGCCATGCTTGTTTCACCTCAAGGCATCAAATATTATTCAGCTTTTCGTTTCCAGTTTTCTTGTTCAAACAACACAGCTGAATATGAGGCCTTGATTCATGGACTTCATTGGGCTAGGAAAAAGGGATAAATAACTTGCAGGTGTTCGGGGATAGCGAGCTAATCGTCAACCAAGTTAGAGGACAACATGCTACAAAGAACGACTTGCTGAGGAGCTACAAGAATAGGGTATGGGACCTCATTGAGGATTTCAAAGCTTTCAACATTGTGTCCATACCCAGGAAGAAAAATGAAGCCACGGATAGGCTCGCAGTAGTTGGAGCAACATTTGATGTGGTTGACAACATCAAAAGGGAAAAAACACAGCCACATATCCATGTGATTGTGAGGCCAGCAGTTCCAGATAATAACACCAGCTGGCAGGTGTTTGAAAACGATCAACAGATCGTCAATTTTTACAAGAAGAGGCTGAATTCTCAGCTAGGAATCAGGACAGACTAGAGCAACAATATGGGGATCAAGTAGTGCAGCTGCGGACAAACAAGCTTCCCAAAGGTTTAGTAACGTTGGAGTCTATCTTCAACCCTAACGACCAGTTCCGTAAAGAAAAGGCTAACATACAGGTCAAGAGGGAAGATTCAGAGCCAATTCCGGTTGGGGAAGGCAAAACACTTCAAATTGGTAAAGTGGCCACTGAGCAGGAGAAATCAGATTTCATACAGCTTTGTCAAGAATTTCCAGATGTCTTCGCTTGGAGCTATGAAGACTTGAGAGGATTCAATCCGAATTTGGCACAACATACCATAGAATTGGATCCAGATGCTAAGCCCATCGGGAGAAGTAGAGACCTATTAACCCTCACATTGAGCCTCTAATGAAGAAAGAGCTAAATAAGCTAATAGAGGTAAGCATTATATTCCCGATCAAGCACTCAAGCTGGGTTGCTAACTTGGTTCCGGTCAGGAAGAAGAGCGGAGAAATCAGGTTGTGTGTGGACTTCCGAGACCTCAATAGGGCATCTCTCAAAGATCATTACCCGCTTCCTTCAATGGAACAAATATTGCAAGTAGTATCTGGTTCAGAGAGATTCTCTCTCCTAGATGGCTACTCAGGGTATAATCAGGTGATGGTGAAAGAAGAAGACCAATTCAAGACAGCCTTCACAACTAAATGGGGCACATATGCTTACAAGAAGATGCCATTTGGGCTGTCCAACGCTGGTGCTACCTTTCAAAGGGCAATGGACATGGCATTCAAAGGCTTGATCAACAAGATAGTGCTGATATATCTAGATGATATCACTGTCTTCTCAAAGAATGCAGCAGACCATCTCTTTCACCTCAGGCAAGTGTTTCAGAGGTGTAGAAAGTTCGGAGTATCTTTGAACCCCAAGAAGTGCATCTTTCTTGCACATGAAGGAAAGCTCCTTGGCCATGTTGTCTCAAAAGAGGGACTGACAATTGATCCAAAGAGGGTTGAAGCCATAAGAGCACTGCCATTGCCAAGTCACAAGAAGGCTCTTCAAATTTTCTTGGGAAGGATCAATTTTGTCCATGAGAGTTTATCCCAGATTTTGCAGCCCTTGTCAAGCCCATCACCAAAATGTTAAAGAAGAACATGGCTTTTAAGTGGACAGTAGAAGGCAAGGAGAGTTTTGAAGCAATCAAAGAAACTATCTCTCAAGCACCAACTCTCATCAACCCATACTTCTCCAAGGATTTCATCCTCTATGCATTTGGAGGTGATGACACTATTTACCATTCTGGTATAGCAGAACAAAGATAATGATGAGCAGCCGATTGCCTTTTTTAGCCAGAGCCTAGATGACTGCGAGGTGAGGTACTCTTTTATTTAAAAGCATGTACTTGCAGTAATCAGAAGCTTGAAGAAATTCAAGCATTTAGTCTCAAACAACAAGGTCCAGTTGCTGGTCTCACATCTGGAGTTAAGGACTTCCTCCTCAACAAGGATTTGAATGAGAAAAGGGCAGGTTGGATCACCCGTGTCATGGAGCATGACATTGAGATCAAGATCACAAAGCTGGTAAGAGGAAAGGACTGTGTGAACATCTGGGTTTTAGGAAGCAAAAGGAAGTATGCAACGAAGAAGAGGCTGTTTTGTGATCCAGGGACAGCCATGAGCCAAGCGGCAATCATGAAGAAGACAATGCTTCCCCATTCCTTGCTGGACCCAAGGTATTATGCACTTCCTAGGTACGGGCCGTGCCCCCGAGAGAGATGAACAAGACCCAAAGGAGACACTTGAGATTACGAGGTTGTCCCGTATGCCATTGTTGATGGAGTTTTGTTCAAGAAAGATGTAAATGGAGTCTTTGCTTTGAGATGCATTAGCACGAGTCGATTCAAAGGGTATTGGAAGAGTTTCATGGTGGACCAGCTGGTGGCCATTTTGTGCCAAGAGTGATAGCTCTAAAAATCATGAAGGATGGTTATTATTGGCCTAAAATCTTCAGTGATTGCTATGCATGGATCAAGAGGTGTAAGAATTGTGCATTCTTCATAGGAAAAGAGAAGTTTGCTGCCCTTCCATTGCATCCAATCTTAGTTGACCAGCCATTCATGCAATGGGGTTTGGACTTCATTGGAGTCATTAATCCCAATTCAAGCCAAGGGCATAAATGGATTTTGACAGCCACAGACTACTTCACCAAATGGACAGAAGTAGTAGCACTCAAAGAGGCAAATGAGTCTAGCATCTTAGACTTTTATGAGGGAATAACAACCAGATTTGGTGTACCTACCACAATAATCTCTGATAATGCATTGGCATTCATTGGATCTAAGGTGACTGAGTGGGCTGTCAAGAATGGTATTTACCTAAGCACTTCATCGAACTATTACCCTCAGGGTAATGGCCAGGCCGAGTCTACAAACAAGAACTTGTTGAGGATCATTAGGAGAACTCTTGATGAGAATCAGAGGTCTTGGCATACCAAGCTGAAATCAGCCTTATGGGCTGATAGGATCACTCCCAAAAGATCCACAGGTAACTCTCCATTCAGGCTTGTCTATGGAAGAGAGGCAATCTTGCCCATGTCACTTGAGTTGCCAACATTGGAACTCATGAAGCAGCTGGAGTTACTTGAATTTGAGCCCATGGAGGTGAGGTATGCAGAGTTGATGGAGCTGCAAGAGATCAGAAATCAGGCATCCCAAGCAATGGAAAAGGATCAAGCTTTGATCAAGAAGACCTTTGATAGGAAGGCCAAAGATAGATCTTTTCAAGTTGGAGATCTAGTGTTGAAATGGGATGTGGACAGAGAAAACCGGGAAGGCATTCAAAATTTGATGCCATTTGGAGTGGCCCATACATGGTCACGAAGTGCAAGAGCAGCAATGCTTTCTAATTGGCCTCATTGGATGGTGAAGAACTATAGATTCCAGTAAATGGAATCTATCTCAAGCATTACTTCTTTGAAAATAAAAGGTTCACCCTTGTAAATATTAGCCTAGATTTCAATTCCTCTAAGTGCGTATGCACATTGTCTTGTTGTAGTTAGGTTTCAGTTTCCCTAAGTGCTTTGGCGCAGGTTTTGTCGCTCCTAGATTGAGTTTTTACGATTCGGCGTGCTCTCATAGTAGAGGAGTTGCGGCATCGAGCTCATTTCAGGTTATTGCTTATGACTCCATGCCCAATGGATCGCTAAAAGGCCACTGATCTTCTACCTAGCAGGCAGGTGACCCCGAAAAGTCACCAAATTGTTATCCAAATTTCACCCCCAAAGTTAATTTGATAACATGCATCAGAGTTTTTAGTTCCAAGCAAGTAGATTGATTCAGGAGAAAATCGTAAAATTGGCTAAGTCCTGCTCAAGGCCACCTTTGGGATAGTTGGAACAATTATATGCGGAAGGCGGATCGGCCGAAAAGCCTCTAGGTGGCCCAAACAGAAAAGGGACATCTGGGACAAATGGACGTGAAATGCCCGAATCGGCTGAAAGAAAGAAAATTTGTCCAAGTCCTTTACTGGGAGCAAGTGGGACAAGAGTGCGCGGAAGAGAAACCGGCCGGTTCGCCGAAATAGAGAACTACAACACTGGGACATTTGGGACAAGTGAACGTGAAAGACGCGAACCTTGAGGGAAGAATTCGGCCGGCAATGAAATAGAAACTTCAGCACAAGGACAAGTGGGACAAAGGGACGTGTGGGGCGCGAGATAGCGAAAGGAGCCGAAAGCCAATCGAGATCAACGCCACGTGTCATCGCCAAAAGAGGGACAGGAGGCTCATTTCGGGCGGATCGGAAGTTTTTGTCCCAGGCAGCACTTTGGGACATTTTTGGATAGATGGACGAGAAGGGCGCGAAAATCCGGAGACCCGTGGACCAACCAGATCATGACACGTGTCACAAGGAGAAAGGTCCAAAGGTCAAAGGGGCGATTTTTGAAGGAAAAGCCCGAACCAATGAAACAGTGCCACGTGTCCAAGTTTAAGGGCCCACAAGGAAATTTCAAAGGAAAGCCCGTGGAAAGGTGGAGAGAGAGAATTACTTAGTGAATCAGAGCCTGCCACGTGTCGTCCAGATGGCAGAGTGCGGGAAAAGATTTTAAAACCTGTTCTTGCCTGTTTTGTGCCCTAAATCTTCAGACCTTCATATCTTTCGATCCAGAGCTCGGATTTGCACGTTCTTTATATCAACGGAAAGATGTTGAAATTCTCTACATGATTCTGGGATCAATCTTGCATTTTGGTGTATTTTGGAGGGAGAAAATTAAGAAAATGTCTCTGACACGTGGTGATAGACAGAAGTAATGCTTCAACAACCAACTTTAATGCAGCAGACAGCTCGCCGCTCCTGTTAGACAGCCCGCCGTTTTGCCAGGATCCACCGCTTCTGTCATAATGAGATGATTTTAAATGCTACCAAGAAGTGGTTGGGGTAGATTCTAGATTTCCTCTCTCTCCCCCTCATTTCTTCATATATATTGTAAAGAGGAGCCTTTTTAACGGTCGGACATTTTTGTTTTGCATCCTCCCTTATTCCCTCACTTTCCAGAGAATTTGTGGAGATTTCAAACCTCCCATATGGGTTGTAATGCCAGTCTTTTTGCCTCTTGGCCACTGCAATGTACTGTATCGACTCTTGAGCAATAATATATGTGTTGTGATTAACTCTCAACCCTCTCATGTATTCATTGTTGTCATTTTGATCTCTTATTGCAGTTTGGTTACCTGTGCATGGTGTTTGTATTGCATCTATGTGGTACTGTGTTAAATTTGCAAAACGAGTGTCTAACATTCCTCGGTGCATCACCTTTGTAGTTTAGGTTTTATTCTATGCATTTTCTTACCACTGTATCCTCCTTGGTAAGTTAGATTAGGTTTTAGCAAACCCTCTAGCATTTTTGTGTGCATCCGAACAGAGGAGGAATAGGAACCACCTTCTCTGGAGAATATTTTCTCATCTTTACAAGTCCCACGCTTGGAGAAAGGATTTCATGTCGTATGCAATCACACTTTGGATGTCCGAACATCAACCTAGAAGCCTGATCTGCATCTAGGGGGTTCGTGAGTCTGCAACAACAGCTTAGTCTTATCACTACTATGGATGTTCCATCTTCTTCATCTACTATATCTTCTCCAAAGACCTACCCCTAGTATGCCTTTAGCATCGTGGATCTCCTTTATCTTCTCTTGAGGTACCTATGATTACTAATAATTGTAAGATACAACCACTTAATACATTATTTCCATCTCTTATTATTCGTTCATAGGATATTTCATCTCTCATGCATACCATAGGTCACTTACAGTCTCAAGTCCAGTCACTCACTTTAGAAAGTAGGGCCTATTATGCTTCAATTGATAACAATTCATTACATGGAAACTATATTGATAAGAAAATTCATAACTCCACATTTCCTAAGGACTTTATGATGCCTATATTCACATTCTTTGGCGGTACTAGTGACCCTCACTTACATATCCAACATTACCACATGGTTATGGCTCCCTATTATAATGATATATTATTGCTTAAGGCCTTTCGACATCGTATTACTAATTATGAATTATAACGGTACACTCATCTTCCATTTAGGTCTATTATTACTTACTATGATATGAGGGACACCTTCCTCCGTCATTTTACCATAAACAAGGGCCCTAGAGTTAGTTATGATCATATACCTACTTTACATTAGGGCACATCTGAACCTATCAAAGATTACATCTTATGATTCAATGCTTATATGCATCAATTAGTATTCCAACCTATTGATCTTGATAAGGAATTTATCTTTTTCATTGTCTAATTACCACCCTCAAGTAACGATTGCAATATGATACATTTGATTCATTTATAATCTTTTGCTATATAGTTATTTATCTAGAACAAGACCTAATCTCAAAGACATGTTATTGATACTCCACTTCCTCCTACTACTGTGATATCATTTATCTATTCTCCATTTCCATCAATTGAGCATCTTACATAATATACATCTCTTCCTAAAGCAAGCAATGTCAACCTTTTATATCACAAAATAATCCTTCTCCTACTCCTCCACAACATACTACTTCACCATCTACTCCATTTATTTCACTTGAGCCATTGCACTTATCTCATCACGCTTGACCACATGATGTGTTGGTGTTTTACTTAATGAGTGTATAATTCACTTTCCCTCTAATTAACATCATCTACAACATCAAATTGATCAACCCTATTGTAATTATCATTGTATCAATGGTCATAGGGACAATGATTTATTTTCCCTTCATGATAGATTGCAAAAACTAGAGAATAAAGGAATCATTACCTTTGGTTTTCTCTCATGTGAGTGGTCCATTTCTCCTCTTTGTTATTGGCATGTTTCTACTCAGGTTGAGTTGCCTCATCCATCCACTTCTAATGTTATTATTCTTCCACCGCCACAGGTTGTCACTCACCATGCGTGCTCTCCACCGCATCCATTCATTATTACACCACCGCATCTAGTTCACCCATGACATCCACCACATCATGTTATTTCTTCACATCGGCTGCCACAACCCTCCACATTTGCCCATCCCACCAGTCCTCCACACATAACATCCAATTTTTTTATACCACATGCTTCCACCGCTTGTTTCCTATTGATATTTGGTAGGTGATTACTATCACCTTCCCCGATGACACACTTTTGTTCTTATGGTTATTACATGAAATTTGAGGGTTTTCCTATAAGAACTGTTTCACCTAATTTTTAAACGCTTTCTTTGAATATTGACGAAAATAGATAGGGTAATGGATGTGGAGGAATACCTATTGGAATGCTTTGGTTGTTGGGTTGTTGTGCACGTATGAATTCTAAATCCACATGACTGATTGTGAGAGCTTCTTTTTGGCCAGAGGAACTACCTGAAATGGAACACAAGACCACCAAATAAAATTTAAACAATATGTGCAGTGAACTGCCTAGCGTGTGCTAGATCCAGAAGTGTGATACTTCCTAGACGATTGTCAGTCCACTGTTTAAAACAATTTAATGTTGGTAATGAAGTAAATCCTATTGTAATTAAAATTATTTAGGTATCTCATTTAAAACAAAATAAGAAAGATCTAATCTAATAGGCTAGGTTAAAATAAGATCCGAAGGTCAAGTAACTAGTTCTGGGTCTCTGCAGGTCTGACAGAGGTCTTAGGTAGGTCACAGGTGATTAAGGGTGATGTGAGAATAGGTGGGTAGGTCACTATTCTGGACTCTATTGGTAAATACAGAGACCGATGCCGGTTAAGGGATAAACGCTTGGTTGGGGATAATCTGTTGCCCGACATGGAAAACTAAGAATGCCACAGAATGAGCTTTGGGTCTCCCTTGTGATTACACAAAGGACTTGGTTGGCCGGAATGAGGTATTAGGCTATTTGGATGGGGTTTGGTGGGGTTTTAACGGGTATGTGGAGGGGTGAGTATTAAAGGAGGTCAATGGGTGGCTAAGAGAACAAAGGATGACAATACAATGATAAAATGAATGAACTAGAGGAGTAAACTATTCTACTTACTTGAAATCTGGTTCTAGGTGCTTGTGAGTGATGGATGAAGGTGTCGGTAAGAGGTTGAATGCTGTTGAGGATCACCAAACATTGGAAAGCTCTTGCATGGGCTGCATGTGCATTCCCTTTTGCTTGGTTGGATCAAATATGTCTGGGGTGAGTGCTGGATGATTGTTGGGTGATTGTTGGATGCCTGTGTAAGAGAAAATGCTTGATCTCCTTCCTTGCATGTGTGTTCTCATGAAACTTTCTCTAAAAAGATGTCTTATCTCTCAGAAAATTCCCAATGTTTTCCAACCTCAAAAATAAGGTTGTTTTGGGGATTAAAAGGTGACCGACGGTGGTTCAGCTTAACCGGCAATGGTTAGGGGTAACCGATGTTAGTCAAGGTGAGATTTCCTAGGTTTACTAAACTAGGTAGATCCCCTTGATTTTCTGGGATCTCGTGTCATTCACCCATGGATCAGACTAGAAGCTTCTTATCAACATGCGGAATGTGGTTAGAGGGAATGTAGGCATTGATTTTTAGGGTTTGGGTAAGTCTTAGTTAGTTATGGCAACTTACTAAGAATAGGTCTTAGGGTGAGTTGGCTTGGTGAGGTGTCTAGGTGAGGTGTAAGTGTGGGCATTATTTAAATTAGGAGATTTAAATAATAAATATTGTGAGGCTAATGAATTAATTTAATTAAATTAATTAAATTAATATTAGTGGGGTGAAGGGGGCCATGGCTAGGTGAATGTGATGAAGGTATTTATTTGTCGAGGGACCAAAGGGGAGTGTGACCTAATTTTAGTGTCTACATTTTGCCCCTTTTTGTTGCATAGCTTGTATTGGTAAGCAATGCTAACAAAAATAAGATGTGGGTGCCCCATGTGTGGGTGAAGGTGATCCCCCTCAAACCAGAACTGACGAGGTAGAAGGCAGAATTGGTGAGTGGTTTGATAAAAGGTAAATATGAGAAAGGGAAAAGGTGGGGAGTGGGTGGAAAAAGGAAAAAGGTCGACTCGGGTAATCTAGGTAATGGGTCAGGGTCAAAGGTAGGAACAATCAAACGCATGCACATGTATAAACTGCAACACATTATCGGGTTGAAGAGTAGGAAACTCTACATTGTCTAAGGTCGATAGGTTCATCCAAACAAGGTCGAAGTGATTCTAGTATCCAAGGTATAGGATATGGTCAGGAAGCACAACGTAGGTGAGGTGCAGAACATTTAGGTATGTTCCGGTACACCCAAGGTAGGGTCAGGATAAATGGTCATGGTAAGAGACAAGGTAAGGTCATTAGGTCAATCAACACAGGTAACAATGTTGCAAGGTATAGTGAACACATGGGTCAAAGGTCACTAGTGATGGTCCAGGTCCAAATATCTAGGTCACGACATGGGTAAGGCCAAGGTATGGGTAAAATAATGAGTCCCCAAAGGAGGACGAGGGTAGGTAGTAAAGGATGAGGTTAGGAGGGTGAGGTAAATAGTCAGGGTAAAGGTCGGGTGAGGTAAATGGTTAGGGTAAAGGGAGGTGTGGAAAAAAAGGAGGGATAGGTAGGGTAATAGGGTAAAATGTTGGGTTTTGTGCCAGATAGGGTGACCAATGCCGGTCAAGGGTAACCAACGCCAGTATAGTGAAATCGATCATGGTAAGGTAGGGCATGTGAATGATGCCGGTGAGGGGGAAACTGGCATTAGTTAGGTCGGGTTTGTTATAAAAAAAAAAAATCCATGTTTTTGTTATTCATTTGTCATACATTGAATTCAGAAAATGAAAAAAGAGAGAAAAAAGAGGGAAAAGTGTGTGGGAATGAACAAAGTGTTGAGTTGATGGTGTGAATGGTGGGTGATTTGTAGGTGAGAGGCGGGTCCACAGATCAGTGCATGTGATTTGATTGGTTGGAGACACTGGGTGGAGATTTGGTGATGGTAGAGGCCAGAGAGGATCGGGAAGGCCACTAGTGTAAGCAGCCAATGTGCACGTCACCGAGATGACAATGAAGAATGATGAGGTAAGCATCTAACTCTAGTTGTATTTGGTTAGATAGATTAGATGATTTGCAAATTATTTTTTTGGTTTTTGTTTTGGGTGGGGGAAAAATAAAATTTGAAAATGGGAGGGTAAAGTGGGTTAAATAGGAATGGGGAGAGAAATAAGTGGGAGAGGAGGGGAGGGGATGAGGTGTAAGGGAGGTGTAGGTGTTTTTAGGTGGGTAAAAGGGTCAAGGGGGAAGTTTTTGAGAAAGGGGGTTTGGGGGTCATGGGTTTTCACCACGACAAAGTGACGGCATCGTCCAAGTTTGGCCGCCGTCGGTCGGTAGTGTGTAACCGGTATCGGTCACTAAACAAGTGACCGATGCTTTGGTTAAGGGGTGACTGGGGTCAATTAGAGAGAACCGACACCGGTTGGGTTTTGGGGATAAGGGGCCAAAAGTGCCACAGGTTGGGTGATTAAGATGGGTAGGGGTAAAAGAGGTGTTGGGAAATGATAGGGGAAGTATGGGTGTGATAAATGTAGATTAATGTATTGTTCATATTGGATAGGGAGAGATCAGCTACATATGTGGGATAGGGTTCCACCCCTGCTCATGATAGTGCATGGCACAATGACCCTAAGGAGCTGCAACATGTGGAGGTGGTGGGCTTGAGTGGGGTTCGACGCTATCGGCATGTGGTCCGGTAGCCTAGTTTGATGGTCACACTCATCGATAGATGGGATTTTGTGACCAACACATTCCACCTACCGATGGGTGAGATCACTGTCACCCTGAGGACGTGTTCAAGATTCTACGACTACCCATATTGGGTACAGGTCTACTCTATCTCCTCCGAGGCCTCGGAGGAGCTGATGCTGACGATGGTGTTTGGTGAGGGGATGGCCGAGCTGACATTCCATAGTGCCAACGATTCACTATGGAGAGATGTACCTAACATGTATGGAGGAGACAAGGCTAGTAGTTCTATTGATGGAGGAAATGTGCTACTTTGCACTGCCAGATGCAGAGGGTGGATGTTTTCCCTGATCATTGATGGGGGTACTCCATGACATGATGATAGATCGACCCACTTTTCCTAGGTGCCAACATTCCTGGTGCAGCTATATAGAGGAGTTATGGGCATATGGATGTGTCTCCATAGGTTCAGCCTATGTGTGTGTTGTACATTTATACTTCATTGCTAGGCTTATGAGCACATAGTTTGTGTGCCAGGTAGGGATGCCCCGAGAAGATGCATTCCCACCAAGATTGGTGCGGGTGGGGTATAGGTGATGGGTGCCTGCTATAGGAGAGTGGAGATCAGAAAAGGCCCACACATGATGTGGCCTATTTCTAGCATTTATTAGAGGGGTTTCCAGAGTGGACATTATATGGAGGCCATATGTGGGATTCCCCTCATATAGGCATATGCATGAGGAGCTAGCTGAGCTCTAGTTGGAGATGGATACAGGGTCATCGTGTCGGGGAGCATGAGATGATCCTGGTGGACAGAGTCAGTGGTAGTTTGGGCTATTATAGGATGTACCTCTACCCTTCCCGTAGTATAGGAGAGATGATGTGGAGAGGCCCTTACCTCTACCACAGCCTACAGTTCCCATAGGGTAGGAGGAGCAGGCAGTGGACCGACGGATTGATGATGCCGAGGTCACAGATAGGTATAGATAGTGGTGGGCGGCCCATTTACGAGCCATACCACCTAGACTGGGAGCATCGGATCTAGCCACCATCACGGTGCAGAGAGATGCCCTACATGGGTAGGTGGCTACTCTGATTACCCATTTGGTATATGCGCAAAAAACTTGTGAGCTCGGAGGAAAGGTAGTGGAGCTACATGTACAGGTGGCCAGTCTGTAGGCCCAGATGGCTAGTGGTGGGGATGGAGATGGAGAGGAGGATGATGGTCAGGTGGCGGCCTTATAGGCATAGGTGACAGGGTTATAGGGTCAGTTGGCCATAACTCAGCTCAAGCATAGATTGGGGCCTTACAGCCCAGATATAGGCACAGGATAGAGGGCACCACCACAGCACCGGACAAGGTCCCAATCACGGCAGTGAGCAGGATAGGGTCCCAGGACAAGTATAGGGGCCGAGGCCTATGGGGCCACCACAGACCGTGCCTATATCTAGGTTACAGGATGCCCTAGGTGAGGCCAGATACTACTAGGACTAGTTGATGGTGGCTGGGATAGACTTTCTATCCTATGGAGAGTACCAAGCACAATAGGCATCAAGTGAGAGGACTAGATCCCGCACTCACAGTGTGGAGAGCACAGGGGGCCATCGAGCTCTGAGGCCAGATCAAGGAGAGGCTACCAGCGCACGGAGACTAGCTCCAGGTGAGGCACTAGTAGGGACCCAACCACCACCTCTGATGGGTGGGGAGATGTTAGCCAGTCGCCAGATTAAAGTGGCCGAGGAGGTAAAGAGGGTACATGAGATACAGATATGGAGGATATCCGTCGAGATGCTTGATATATGGCTCCTAATTTTTGATGTATTGTAGTCATTTTTTGATATATACTAGCCTACGTGCCAAAGATAGTGAGGATGTATGAGATGTTTTTATATTTTGAGCATATACCGCTCGCACGCAAGAGATTTTGTATTGGTTTATTATTTTATTATATATGAGACCGGCTTGCATGCCGATGACATTTTGTATTGAGTATCGGCCTACGTGCCGATGATTTATTTTGAGATAGACATGATGGGATATCCATGTATATTGTATTGAGATACACATTTATTTATATGATGAGATACATGAGATTCCTGATGATTTGTTGGTGTTGTATGAGAATTTTAATTTTTTTGTCGTGATATGGATGGAAACTTAGGTGAGTGAGGCATGATGGAGTCAGGTTGGTTTAGGCATGGATCGAGTCAGTCAAGTTTAGGATGGATCGAGTCAAATCTTAGGCATGGATCAAGTTAGGTCTTAGGCATGGATCGAGTCAGGTTGGTGGTCCATGGTGGTTGAGTCAAAGGTTGGTGGTCTAGGCATGGTTAAGTCATGTTAGTGGTCTAGGGATGGTTGAATTAGGTAATAGGCATGGATTGAGTTAGGTTGGTTTAGGCATGGATTAAGTTAGGTTTGTTTAGGCATGGTTGTGTTTAAAGTAGTTGAAGTTGTGATTCATTATTTTGTGCAATGAATGATAAAATGTTTCATGTGTGAGATGTGTTATAATATACACATGATGATGGTAGAGAAATGGTAGTCATAATAAATGTATGTTGTGTTGATGATAAAAATGTGTTGCAACTTGTTGTTTGTGTGGTTTAATTTCCAATTCTGTGATATAAAAAGGAAACTACGTAGGGGAAAAATGTGATTTTAGGAAGATGAAAAGATGGATTGGTTAGGGTAGAGAGTGGTTGAGCTAACCTCCAAGGGCCCCATGCCCTCGGAGTGCTACCTACATAGTCCCGGCGAAAAGGGACCTCAGCCGATGTAGTTCTCCCATAAGCTAGGGAAGAATATGAGGGGGTATGAAAATGAGTTGGTAGGTTTTAGGCATGTTGTGGGTTTAGGTCTGTTAGGTGTGTGTGGGTTATAGGAAAATTGGTATAGGTGATGTTGATTGTGGCAAAAGAAGAAGATTACCCCAAAGGTAAGTGTCGAGGACCAAATCCTGTATAAGGTAATCAAAACGTAAATAACATCATTTAAAAGATAAGAGGAGGCAATAAAGCCACTTGATTGGTTAGGATCATACGAGTAGATCATACCTTGGAGGAGGTGATGAACGTAAGACCCTAAAGACATTGCATGATTGATTGTTCTAAGGTGAAAAGTAGTCACATGATCACCAAATATCTTGGTTTCCAAGAGGTCCCTTGAGGTGGTAGGAAAGGGGAGTGGGAATGGTGAGAAAAGTGAAAGGTGGTTAAATTTTATATGATATGTGGTAGCATGCTCTTTGGGCAAGAGATCCGAGGTCACAATGGGCAAGTCCATGATAAAAAGTCTTCTGTTTTGACTTGTATTTGAGATAGACTGATCAATGATGGGAAGTCTATATGGGATGAGGAATTTAACTCCTTGAGGTCTTCGTGAAGCTGATCGATGTGGGAAGCTTCCACTTTTTTTCTTCTTTTTTTTTAGCTTTACATAGCTTTCCTTCGAGGGAGCAGTCTATTTACAACAACAATTGCTGAGAGGAAGATGTCCTTTTGAGGGAGTCATCTTTTTGTGAGAAGTTTGACTCAAGGAGTTGGGTCCCATGTGAGGGATTTGAAGTCATGGACAAGACCAAGGTGAAGAATAGGACTCTTGTTCAAAAATTAGGGTGAAACGACCATGGGATCTCATCTAAAGGTGGATGAAAAGTATCCATGAGAATCATGCTATGTGCAGCACCGTGGTACACATATTCAAGAGAAGATGACAAGTGATGGGTACTCACATGATTCTTGTTTAATCATTGGTGAGGATGTAGGAAGTGGGTAGCGCTCAAGGGATGAGCATGGAAAGAGGAAAAAGGTGAGGTAGGACTATAGGTCAATAGTAGAATGGTCAAGATGCAAGGCATTAAGGGCTTAGGTTTAGGTTTACCATCGAGTGAAGATAAATGATAAGCACATGATCCATAAGTATGAGTCACAATGTATGGTCCAAGCCAATTAGGAGAAAATTTTCCCTGTTTACTTTTTTACCTTTGGTTACATGTTGATTTTATTTCAGACAAGGTCACCACTTGGAAGGTTCATTCATGGATGTGTTTGTTGTAGGACGCTTGATATGTTTTTAGTAAAATTGAAGGTGATCAAGAGCATTAAGATGACGTTCGTCTAATAACTCAAGATGTACTAAATGGTCTTGAAAAAAGTCATCATCATTGAGCATGTCGTTGAGAGAAATGTGGAGTGAGGGAATCTGGACTTTGAGAGGTAGAACAACCTCGGTACCATAGACCAGAGAAAATGGTGTGGTGGCAGGGAAGTGTGAATACTAGTCCGATATGCCCACAGGGTAAAAGGAATGTGTGTATGCCAATCCTTCCCAATATCGTTAACCACTTTCATAAGAATTTTTTTAAGGTTTTGTTAGTGGATTCAGCTTGGCCATTGGTTTGTGGGTAATAAGGTGAGGAGAAACTTAGCTGAATGCCGAAGGCATCACAAAGTTTTCACAATGTTTTGTTTTTAAATTGTTTTCCATTATCAGTGATGAGGCGATGAGGAACACCAAAGTGAAAAATGATGTGATGATTGATGAACTCACATATTTTCTCATCTTTCATGGAGATGAGTGGTATGGCTTCCACCCATTTTGTGTAGTATTTGGTAGCGGTGATGATCCATTGATGTCATTGGGAAGAATGGGGGTTAATCTCTCCGACAAGATCTAAACCCCATTGAGAGAAGGGCCAAAGGTCACGGGTGACCTATAAGGCATGACTAGGTGTATGATGAAGGTTGGTGTTTGTTGGAATTTTATACAACGTTTGACATAGTTGCAAATAATCAAGGTTAAGGGTCAGCCAGTAATAGCCTAGGCGAAGGATACGCTTAGCAACAACAAGGCCACTGAAGTGACCTCCACATATGCCATCATGAACTTCCTTAATGGTATAAGGAATTTTAGAACTCATGAGGCATCATAAGAGAATACCATCAAAGCCACGCTTATAGAGGAGGCCCCCATGATGACATAACAAGAGAACTTTTTAAGGAAGGCGCGTTGTCCATTACGGGTGAGATCAGGGGGTAAAATGGAGAGAGAAAGATAGTTGAGTATTGTTTATACCACAGGTCGCTCGGGTTAGGGGTAGTGGTTCTAATAGAGTAAACATTGTGAGGTAAGTAAGAGGGTGATTGGAGTCATTGTACGGTGAAAAAGATTTTAGAATCGGTGGGCAAAGTGGGTATTTGAGAAGCCAAGCAGGCCATGGTGTCTGCAAATTTGTTGGTTGAACAAGGGACGGTTTGCAGGGCGTAATGGTCAAAGGTGGTCAAAAGTATATCCACATGATGTTTATACTTTTGAAGTATCTCGTTATGACATTGGTATATACCATTAACTTGGTTTACAACCAATTGAGAATCACCAAAGATGTTGATTGATTTGACATCTAGGGCATAGGTGGCTCGAAGACCTAGTACCAGTGCTTCGTATTCAGCAATGTTGTTTGTACAATCAAAATCTAGTTTGAAAGACAAAGGCATGGGTTCACCATCAAGTGGAATGAGGATAATACTAGCCCCACCCCCATGCTAACACTTGGAACCATCGAAGAAGAGTGTCATTTGGTAAGTGGGTTCATCCAGGAAAGGGTAGTAATTGACTCATCAGAAAGTCAAAATTAGAGGGTTGATCCCCGCTAATAGGTGCGTTGACCAATTGGTCGGCAATAGCTTGGCCCTTGATGGAATTTTGATGAATGAATTCAAGGTCGAGGTCAGCTAACAACATAAGCCAATGTGCGGCACATTGATTTTGGTAAGGTTTAGCATACATGAAGTGTATGGGGGTCGGTGTTGGTCATAACATAGGTTTTGTGGTTGAGTAGGTAATGGCGGAGTTTGGTGGAAACAAAAACTAAGGCTAAGAAAAGTTTTTCGGGATGGGTATATCGGGTTTCGTAGTCCAAAAGAGTACGACTTATGTAATAAACCACCTGCTCCCTGTTTTTCATCATGATGAGTGAGCATTTATCCCAAGGAGTGATCGGAATGAGATGTATAGGTAGAAAGGTTGATCATATTTAGGTGGAATGAGTATGGGTGGTTGGAGAAGGTATTGTTTGAGGTACTCAAAAGCTTTGTGGCAGTCATCATCCCATTTAAAGGAGACATCCTTCTTGAGCAGATGATGAAATGGTTAGCACTGATCAGATAATTATGAAATGAAACATCGAATAGAATAGACTGAACTTACCTTGCAAGCTATGGAGTTCTCTAAGGTTAGTAGGCAAAGGCATTTCGAGAATGGCCTTGACTTTAGCAGGTCAACTTCTATACCACGTAGGGAAATGATAAAGCCCAGAGTTTTCCTGAGAGGACTGTGAAGATGCACTTCTTAGGCTAAGGTGAACATAATATTTAATGAGATGATCAAAAATGGTTTTTAGGATGGCAAGGTGCTCGAGCAGCATTTAGATTTGGCTAGGAGATCATCCACGTAATCTTCCAATATACGATGCATGATATCATGGAAGATGTAATTCATAACCCATTGATATGTGGCACTGGAGTTTTTAAGGCCAAAAGGCATGACTCAGTAGTAGAAGGTCCCCCAAGGGGTGATGAATGCATTTTTATGTTGATCCTCTGGGCAAGCAGGATTTGGTTATAACCCGAGAAGCCATCCATGAGTGATAGCATCTCGTGACCAGCGGTAAGGTCAACCAATTGGTCAATTACCGGTAAGGGGAAGTCATCTTTTGGGTAGGCTAGGTTGAGGTCATGAAATTTGTGTAAATGTGGAGTCCCTCTCACCTTAGTGATAGGGACAATGTTAGAAATCCAATGAGGATAATCAATGGGTAATATAAAGGAAACGAAAGAAGGCTCAAGTTCTTATTTGACGAGAAGGATAATGTGAGGGTGCATTTTCCTCACTTTTTTTGATGGGTTTGGCATCGGGAATGGTTATGATATTATGGACCACTATGGTGGGGTCAATACCGGAATGTTTACATAAGACAAGCAAAAGTGTGGTTATGATTTTGAGAAAAGAAGGATGGCTTCCTGTTTAGCAACATGTCCAAAGATTGGCCGATCTTTAGGATGTGCAAAGTCGTCCCCGAGTATGAATGTTGATTTTCATAGTTGATTCATTCAACATGGTTTGTGTCTCAGAAGGTAACGATTGATGAATATATGAGTCTTCTACACCAAGGTAGGTGAGTATAGATTCATCATCCTGACATTGACACATTAATCAAGGTGTATCGTCATCGATCATTTCAGGATACATGAAGGGAAGAGAGGAAGGAGCCTCACCCTCACATTGATAAGTCAAAGGCCCCAATGAAATGGTGTTTATGAAAAAAAAAGTTAGGAGGGATAGATTGAGGATCCATTGACTCCTTCGGAAAAGGTGGTGATGAAGGCGGAGCGGGTGAAGAAGGTGGAGAAGGGCTGATGTCCTTGATGAGTTCAATGCGAGCCTATTTGGTAGGTGGTTCAGAAAGCCAATACCACTATGATTGTTATATTTGCAGGTGGTACATGGAATAATGGTATGGAGGCCTTGCTCATAAAATCCAAAACCAAAACCCTTCCATGTGCATCGGTGTAGGAAGGTGTGGGCAAAATAGTGATTGGTGAGAGACTGGAAGTCAGTGAAAATGGGCGGTTTTGTGATGGTGGTTCGGTGTGTACGTGGTAGTATCAAGTCCCCCATAGGTGAGATTGGTACAAAGATGAGGAGGACCATAAAGGAGGTGTTCTCTTATGCGGTGATCATAGCGAGGGTGTTGGTGAAGACTTCCATACTCTTGTGGAGTAAGGAATGTGTTGACACTATATAGGCGGTATTCCCCTAGAGTGAGGCATTGAAAACACCTTCCAAGGGATCGGTGGTTGGTATGTGGGTAGTGGGAATAGATGATATGTCGAGGTTGATGCGGTGGTGGAGTTAATAGATGGGAGACTAATGGGTTGGCCATGGAGGTTGTGGCGGTGGTAGGAGTGGAAGAGGTATGTGCGGTGGAGGTGGTGACTATACTAGTAAGAAGAAGTGTAGGTGAAGTGGTAGCGGTTGTGGAGGTAGATGCCTTAATGGCTATAAGCACATCATTAGGTTAGTAAAGTATGTTGCATGTTTTAAAAGGTGATGGATCAGTTAGAATGGTATAGGTGTGTCCTTCATGTTCAAACTTTACACAATGATGCAAAGTGGAAGGAACATAACCCATGACACGAATCCAAGGTCTACCAAGCAACAAGTTATATTGGAATTCCCCCTCCAAGACATAAAATAATTCTAGGATAGTGCGGGGGCCCACGTGAATGTGGAGGATGACAATGCCTAATGTGGAGGTGATATGTCATTGAATGAATGCAACATGACAGGATGTTTATGCATGTAATTGTCAGGTATGTGCATTTGAGTGAATGTGTGGGATGAAATGATATTAATACTAGCACCCCCATCAATCATTACATGTCATACATGTATATCATCGATGTGGACAAAGATGAAGAGGGTTGGGTTTGGGTCATCCATTTGGTGTGGTATGATATCTTCCTCTGAGAAGCTAAGGGAGGCTACTTGGTGAGTAGGGTGTGGTGTGGATAAAGGTGGTAATTTGGTTAGTGGGTGGGTTGCCTTTTCCTTACCTTTATACTTCGAGCACGGGTAGTGCGTGGATCATGTTGATCGAGGGAGTTAGCCAACAGAGAAGGTGTAGGGTGAGTGGTATAACATCATGACGGGAAAAAACCTACCAGAGGAGAAAAATCTTATGAGGTGAGCTGGGCACAATGACATTTGGGTGATGGTGTGGAAAGTTCTCTGATGCGAACCATGTTAATTTAAAATCTTGGTGGTGGTTCTAGGACCTGTGGTGGTGGAGGTCATGGTTGTCGAGTGGGTGATGAAGGAAGGACTATGGGAATGGGTGTTAGTAAAGTAGTGTCCTCATCGAAAGGTCATCATCGTTAAAGTTGGCTTCCGAGGAAACAACCGGGATAAGGGTGGGTTTCAAGGCCTTGCAGCTTCTCCACATCGTGCCTTGGCACACTATAGTAGGCAAAATTTTATTGTCATCAAACCCTTTTGGCTTGGGTTTGATGGGGTTTGATGGGGTCGTAAGGTTTGAGTGGTGGTAATGTGATAACAGAAGTATCAAGGAGATTGGTTAATATTTTGGCATAGGACCCCGCTAGTGGATCGCATGGGAAGTCAAATTGGGTTTGCGTATAGGTATGGATGATTGTTGAATAACGGTACTTGTAAGAGGGGGAGCGGGTTGAGCCATGGTTTTGGGTGCTGGAGTAGTCTTGAGTGTTGGTCATGTTTGTTTGGGTAGGGGTAGGGTAGATGAACGGGCAGGAGGGTGTATGGTTTCTTTGACTACCTTATTGGAGGGTTACAATTTTTTTGTGTTTCACCTTCTTGGGTAAAGGTGATATGGGTGTATGAGATCTAGAGGGAAAAGAAGATGGGGGAAGAGGGTGAGTTACCCACAAGGATAATGGAGGTGCTATGAAGGTAGATGATGCGGGTTGAGCAGGGGTGTGAGAGACAGAGACTGAAGTGTAGTAGGTAATGAAGAAGTTATGGAGGTTATTGGAGGTATGGGTGGTAAAGATGTTGCGGGGTAGTAGGTGTAAGTCATGTCGGCACACTGGGTAGGTTAGAGGTTTACAAGGAAGGAGTGGGATGTTGTGTTTTTGGTTTATTGATGGGTGGAAGTTTCTTAACCATGCTGGGAAGTTGAGGTCCTAAGACGGATGGGACCAATGCAAGTGTGATTGGCGTAGCTAGAGTATGAGTTCTATGGATTTGGTTCTTCTGTTTGGGTGTCGGAGTAGGTGTGGTGTTGAATTTGAAGGATGTAGCTAAATCTAGTTTGATAGGTGGATGAGTAAGGCTGGTGGTTGGGGTGACCCCTAAGGTAGTGATAGGTTTAGTCAAGGAAGATGATGTATGTGTGGGTTTGGATTTAGATGTAGGTTGGGTTATGGGTAAGGGTATGTGTTGAGTTATGATGGGTGTCATGGAAGAAGTTGTGATAGAGGTGGTTGTGTTCGGTTGATTGGTCAAAATATTTTTGGATAGATAGTGGAAGTATCAAAAGTCGACATCTACATTTGTGTTGAAACAGGAAGTAGAAGATGCCCCCATAATAAGGCTCTATCCACATAATCTAGGCGATCGGCCAAATGTGAGAATGACATGTCTATAGGTGATGTTGATGAGGACCCAATGGCTATTCCCATAAAATGTGTCTTAGAGATGGGAAATTTGTTAGCTTCACTTTGTGGGTAAGAGAGCCAAAAGTAGGTTTGCAGGATCTTGGGTAGCTAAAGGAGAATGCTCACCTAGAGGAAAAGGTATCTCTATTGGGTCTATGATAGGGGGAGGAGATGATGGGTGCTCCTCTATGGGTGGAGGAGGTAAACAAGTATCCTCCATGGAGTGAATAATTACTGTGGGTGATGGTTCCCTAGGTGGAGAAGCTAGAGGTGAAATGGTCTCAATATTAGTGAAGGTCTCCTCCTTTCGAGTGAGGAAGGAGGTGAAAGGTGTTCCTCTATGGGTGGAGGAATATGTGAGGTAGGTTCCAATGCGAAGGAGGGTTTCAAGCTAGAATCTCCTCTATGGAAGGAATATGAGGTAATTTGGAAGCAATAGGTGCATCACTAAAAATAACATAAACCTCGCGGGTATGGCTATCATGAGTTGAGGTCTCAACCATTTGATCCGACGAAGGGGCATGATTGGGAAATGGTTTCTTGAAGATGTGTAGGTTTTGGTTGGTAAGTGCGTTAGGATTACCCAGGTTAACTCACTTTTCTCAAGCATTTCTTTCAAAAGAAAGTGATGTAATTTCTATCACTATGACCCTTTACTCAATGATAGTTACGTAAAGTCGTGTTTTTATACCATGCGGGTATGGGGTGAGTAGGGTCAAAAATAGTGTGTGGTTTTATAGGCATAATGGTGATGGCCCCAGATTTGATGAGTTTTCTAAGACATAACAATAGGGCTCCCCAATTGGGGTGTATTTCTGTTGTTCTCGTCTGAATTGAAAAGTCTGGACAGGTGAGAGATTAGATGAGGGGGTATCCTGATTTAATGGATGAGCCGGACCAGCTTTGAGTACCACTATGTTAGCAGTGCCCTTGGCATTTGAATAATTTTTCTATGGTTTTGAAGAAGAAGAGGTATCATTCGACTTGAATGCCAAATTTTTACTACGTAATTGAATTTTCTTCTCTTCGATGGCCCGAATCTCTAACTTTCATGCCATGGTGAATGCTTCATCAAATGTTTGGAAAGTCTGAACCTATAGGGTCAGTGAGATATGTCTAGCACAAGCCCATGTGAAGAGCTCAATGAGTTCTGTTTGTGGAAGTTGGAAGGTGAGTTTATTGATCAGGCTACGCCAACGAAGTGACAAAATCTGTGATAGATTCTTCCTCATATTGACGCATGGAGTATAGGTCAGTCATGGTAGCCTTCTTGACGATATTGATGGAGAAGTGATCCAAGAAGGCTTGGGATACCTAATTAAATGAAAATATAGAGTGTTTTGGTAACCCACTATACCAATCTAATGCAGGTCTAGTCAAGACATGGGAGAGGTCCTTAAGAGTAAAGCATCATCGTGAGTGATTAAGTAGTACCCGTGTTTGGATGACCACAATTTTGTTGTGGGTCTTCCTTACTATTGAAGTGGTTGAATTTATGATTCTCCCAATGCACGGGGTATGGATGAATAGGAATGGATGGGTGGATGGGCTCATTGCAAATTTCATCATAGGTGAGAGTATTGTGGGAGCCAGAAACCGATGCCTCTAATGTTTACATCTTGTCCATCATCAATTTGATTAGGTCATTGGTAGGTTGTGATGATTGGGTGCCTCCTGTAGCATAATAGGGTTTTTTAGGCATATAACGGGGTGGAATTCCAGTATATGGTGTTGCCATGTAGGTAGATTGAGAAGAAGGTATTGAAATAGGGGGTACGTACCCAGAGTGAATAATAGATGAAACAAGAGGCTACTGATAGTACGTATATGGAGGTGGAAGGGTCGTGGTAACCCTAGTGGCAATGGGGGCTAATGATTTTGGAATGGAAAGGACCACATTCTGAAAAGGGGTAGAGGTCACCGACACCAAAGGTGGTAGTGTAGCTATGGGTATATGTGCAACATTAGGGGTGAATGAGGTTATGTTTTGGGTGGTTGTTGAAGGTATGGTGGATGTGGCAGGTGTCACAGATATAGCAGAGATGATGACAGATCCATACCATAGTATAGGCCCTAGCTACAAAACGACCGGGGTAAGGTAGATGTGGGTAGCGTGGAGCTAGATGGGGCTGATGCAAGAGTGGGAGTGAGAGTCGGGGGGATAGATACAGGCATGCTGTATATCAACTGACCCGAGGCATCTCAAGTGGATGAGTGGGAAAGGTAAAATTGCAAAGCGGCAGGGTTTTGGTCAAGGAATTGTGTGAATTCCTCATCTCTGTAAAGAATAGTGATAGGTTGGATAGGATCCATGGTGGGTGATAAAATGGAAGGTGGCGAAGGGCTAGGTGGGAGCGGTTGACAACTAACATGGAATACGAGGGCGCTAGCTTGTCTTTGGGTCAAGACCATGTGAACCAAGATCGATCAAAGTTAGGTCACTTCTCTTAAATGACACAAAAACATCAAACAGTGTGAAACATGCGGTAGAAAGTGGACTAGGTATGAAATGTTGGCTTGAAAGTGGCACAAGATAACCAAAGCTTGGTTCAGGTAAACTGACACACCGGTTAGGGGTAACCGATGTCACTACTACTATGGAAATGGACACCGAGTCAAAAACAAGTCGTAAGGTCAAATCTGATAGGTATGCCAAACCTGATGAGTTTTACAAGGTCAATGGGAATGATAATAGTGATAGGGACTCTGAAAAGTTGAAGAAGGTGAATAAATTTTCCTTTTGGGCAAAGTTAACAAAAATGATAGTGAATCGACACCGGTTGATATAACTAAAGATGGTCATTAGACCAACACCGGTCACTATGAAATTGAAATAATGATGAAAGGAAAATGATTGTGAATTAAAATCTGATGTGGAATCAGACCCAAAATTCTGAGAATGATGAGAATATGGTCTAGGCACCCTCAAATGAAGTCGAATACACCAACTATGATGAGGAGCATGCAAGGATAAACAAGAAGAATGAAGAACGTGACCTCTCACCTCAAAACACAAGCCAAGTAGAAACACTAAGAAAAATGTGATCCTAAGAGTGCCTTTTCTATTATGTTTGTTTAGCTTATGCTATTTAAGGACTGACTCATGAACTGTAGAATAGAATTTTTGGTGAGGATGGCTTCCTACAAATAAGGAGATCTAAAAGGTGAGGTTTTAGGTATGTTATGGCAGGGGTGGGCTTCACTCTGAAGTATGAATCGACAGAGCAGTGAGTTGGGGAGTACCTACCAATCCTCATATTAGTGCGATCATTGTGAATTCCCAAGAAAGATGTTGTTTAAGAATATGTATTTGTTTTGAATTTATGTAATGTGGCAAGACTCAAAGAGAGAGATATGTTCTTTCTATGATTCGTTTGTCAACCATCAGCGGGAATGACTTCCAACATATAGGTTTCCCTCAATTAATGTGAGCTAATGTGATAAATCAGAATGTAATGCACTTATTTTAAGCCCAAATCAAAATATGAAGTTCGATGACACAAATGAATGAATAGGAAGAGGGATGCTCAAATACTAAAATGTAGAAAACAATAAGAAATGATTCTTTTTAAGTACACCAAAAGAAAGGTTTCTTTTAGAGAAAATAGAAAGAAAAAGAGGGTTACCAAGGAAGAAAATTAATGTGTATGCTTTTCAGAAGGGAAACAAACACACAACTTTTCCTAGGAATGAATAAATGCAAGGAACCTGGATGGGTCCCACCAAAAAGCAAAATGATGAGTGCATTGTTTGGATCATTGATATAATTTCTTCAAGCCGAAAATACCTTTTTGATATATATGACTTATTAATACATGGGGATGTTTTGTGTAGTTATATCTTAGTAGGTTTGATGCATTTTCCTTGCTATAGTTTATGAAAACTGGTTATCACATGAACCTCCTACTAACTATCTTTGTGAGATAAAACGTGATGATGTGTGTAGGAAATGATGGATGTTACTGGTAGTTATGGAGCCCGAGTTAAGAGCAAGTGGCAGAGACTGCTTTCACCAAAGTTGAACTATTAGTTTGGGGCTTGTTCCTAACTCACTGTATAAAATTTTGCATTTTAATTAGTATTTGACTTGACGGTGATTAATGCCACCTGTTATGGCGAGCCTTGTAACTAACAATACCTATATGAAGACTTCATCTTCAGAACATATAGGGAGAACTACTTTTGATATACTGAGATAGATTATCTGCATTCAGTTTTTTTTGGCATTATTATTTACTATCTATGCTATGAAACTTATTTTGAGTTAATGAAAGTCACGATGTTTTGAGAATCAAAGGTTGTTAATCCCTATATCCCAAGGAAGAGAAAAGGCCCACTCGACCAAGAAGATAAGAGGTTATTTTAAGTTCATTTACGCATACATTTCTTTGATTGGATTTACCGCAATTATTGTTTGAGAATCTTACATGCATGCTTTGATTGATCATATTTGTTTTCTTCATTACCTCTTTCATTTAGAATATATGTTTCCATTATGCAAATATGGTTAACAAGTAATCTCGCTTTCTACTAAGCTTCATCTATACAGTTGTAATTTCATTTGTTAAAAGTAGTGTGTGCCCATTTCCTTTTCCAAAGAGAAGATTATTTGTTAGTTTCCTTTCATCGTGAATATTTGAATTTTATAGAATTGTATTTCAATTACGTATATTTGTATTGCATTTCCATAGATTAGTAAATAAAATAAGCAATGCCCAATAGACCCAATAGATAAATGGTTCTATTAAACTCAATCGCACACCGCCAGGACACAAACTCGGTTTAAAATGACACCGACGTAAGATTATGTCGCTTAAATGATTGGAGCAATAAAATGACCCATCATTTTTGGTGCCGTTGCCAGCAGAATAACCATAATCACCATATTTTTATTCCATATGCTATGGGTGTTAATGGAGTTCATATAGGAAACTAGTAGTTGTCTTGGACCTTGTTTTAAAACAACCAACCTTGATGCATAGGTCTTGAGACAATCAAGGGAGATTTATAGCTCATAATATTCCACACATCTTTCTAAACAATTTACAATGAAGAAACAATGAGAGTGATATAGATTCTAACTCAATGCCTAGAACCACTTCCCGATCATTCTCAGTATCCACTTCACAACACTTGGCAATGGGGACCTTGGGAATCCCGGAGACCAACCTTTAGGGCAAACCTTTACGTATCCCATTTTCCTTAATGCGAATGAGGATGCACCTATGAAAAACATCTCACCATCCATCCTCCCCATCTTTTGAGGTATGACCAAAGAAGACCCTGATCAGTTTCTGTTTGAATTTAAAATCATGTGCTAGACATATGATTACCGAAATGACAATCAAAAACTCAAATTTTTCCTTCCACTCTCAAAGATTCTGCTATGAGATGGTTTATGGGGTTACCATCTAACTCCACTAATTCCTAGAATCCATGGAAACAAACTTCTTAGATAAATACCAAGACTATTGTAGGGAAGGGATAGGAAGCAAGATTTCTTCCAAATATAACAAAAGGAAGATGAGAATATAGAGGATTATCTAGACAAATTTCTCCTTCTCCACAAACATAAGTGGGTATGAGTTACATGCAAACATCACTAAGATAGTATTTCTTAAAGGAATGGATGAGGAAACAAAGGATTCCCTCCATCTCATGGGAGGAGGAGATATGCATAAACTCACCATGGACTAAATCACCGAGCTATGTAGAAGATACTCTAGAACATGCAGAGGAATACAAAAAAAAAACATCCAAGACTTCCTCGGGTACCTCTTAACTTCCGGAAGAAATGGCCAACATGAAAATGGACATTCTTTTGCAATTAACATCAACCATAGATGGGCTCAAGGCAAAAACCAGCCCTACCTAAGAACCATTGGAAATATATTGCCCTAAGTGTCTCAAGAGACACCCTTGAGAGAATGTCCTTTGATGTCATGGACATGTGCTTAATTTCTAAAGTTAATCGACCACGACACTAAGCATTACACATTCTTACCACAGCTTAAAGGGAGGTTTAAATGCTATCTCTTAGACAAGTGTTGAATTAAACTTTGTCCAAAGAAAAATAATGAGGTTGGGTTCCCATCTAGGCCGGCTCGTAATCCCGGAGGATGTCATGGCCAAATCAAGCCTCTCGCCTCTTGGGACAACCTAAGTGGGAAAACTCAAACCGGATGAATTATCCATATCCACCACCCTAGAAAAATCCCTACACTCATCCAGTTGGGCACCACCACCCATGGCCAATCCTTGACACAACCAAGATCTGGGTCCTCAACCAATTTTTGCCAAAATCATTCCTGGCACCACCGCAAAACAAGAATCACCAACGCAGATTCCAATAACCACAACAAGCTTTAATTCCTCCATCTCAAGCCTACCAACATCAAGGAAAAGCAACAAAAACACAACTTCGGACTCAACCAATATGCAATCCTAAAAATCAACAGACAACTTCAATTGATGACACAGATCTAGGTAACACCATGCAGGTTAGTATTATTGGTAATTTACACCTGTGATCTAGAAAAATATTGAATCCTCCTATTGTTATCATAGAACTACCTACTGATGATGATAAAGAAGAAACCCTTGAGGATAATAATGGTCCTTCACCAATACTAAATACACCTGATGATAAAATACTCAAATAGAATACATCCCCTTCTCTTGAGTGATTACAGGACATTCGAACTACAGGTGAAACAAAGCTAGTTCAAGAATTAAAAAAAGTACATATTGAGGTCCCACTTTTGCAAGCAATAAAGGACATCCCTAAACTAAACCAAACCATTAGAAATAAGTGTATAAAAACACCGGAAGGAAAAAGAAGTACCCAAAGACTGTCAGGGTCGAAGGGAATTTGGTTGATTTAGTCACTGGCACCCTTATCTCACCAAAATATGGGGATCCTGGGAGTCCTATCATTACTATTTGTATAAAAACCAGTCAATATCTAATGTTTTGGTGGATCTTGGTGTTGCCATTAATGTCATCACAACATAAATGTTTAAACTTATATCCTTAACAAGACTTCAACCTACCAACAATATTCTATAGTTAGCAGATCAATCCATTGCTATACTTGATTGTGTGTTTGAAGATATAACGGTTCCTGTTGAATCATGGGAGTACCCAGTTGATTTCATGGTTTTACAGCCTAAAGGTCAGAAGTTGGGATATCCAGTCATCTTGGGAAGGCCCTGGTTGGCTACGGTTGCTGCATACATCAACTGTAGGTCAAGCAACATGACAATTCTAAATGGGTAGAAATCCAAACACATTTCATTATACCCTCCTACCCATCCTTATGCGAACAATTGTGACCAGTATGGGTGGATTCTTTGGATTCTAACTCTTTGAGTTCTTCTTTTCTGGCCACTATTGTAATACACAACCATATGGCAAAAGCTGTGGAATCATATACACTGACTGATTCTAAGGACCCTATGACTATGTAAATCAGCACTATTTCTATGGAATCTGAACTCCGGCATTACACATATCCCCTATTATTTCTCCGGTAGGAAACTCTATGCTTATAATTCCAAATATTTAGTTCCCGATTTCTATTGTCATTTAACTAAGATTCTGTCTTTTGACAATATACCCATCCTACACATGCTTCAGCCTCATGTTTTCTCGTTGAATTCTTTTATCACTAGTACATGAGCTTGCTCTTTTGAATGATACCAAGCATGTGCTTGTCGGTATGGGAAGAGAGATGACCATAGGCAATGATTTGGAGATCAATCAAGAAGCTAGGGTACTTGAGGTTCTCAAGAAACACTCTCGTGATTTTTCTTGGGATTACATTGATATGAAGGGAATTCATCCTATCATCTATACACATCATATTTACACCGATGACGCCAAACCTATAAGGAAGCCACAACGAAAAATCAATCCAAAGATTGAGAGACATAGTCAAAAGTGAGATAGAAAATCTCCTAAATGTAGGTTTCATCTATCATATATCCGATAGTCAGTGGGTTTTCCCATTATTTATTGTTCCCAAGAAAATGGTAAGTGGTGAATATGTGTTGATTACAGTGGAACTTAACAAAGCTACCAAGAAGGATTATTTTCCCCGCCTTTCATTGACCAAGTTCGGACAATTTGGTCGGTAAGAAATATTTTTCTTTCTTGGATGGGTTTATTGGGTATAATCAAATTAGTATTTCCCTGCTGATCAAGATAAGACTACTTTTACGTGCCCTTGGGGTAAATTTTCTTACCGAGTCTTACCTTTTGGGATTTGTAATACCCCTGCTACATTTCAAAGGGGTTGTCTTAGCCATTTTTGTAGTTTTTGCTAACAACTGTGTTGAGGTTTACATGGATGATTTCACTGTCCATGGATCCACTTTTGAGGAATCTTTGAGTAACCTAGAGAAAGTACTTAGTCGATGTGAACAACACCAACTATCCCTGAGTCATGAAAAATGTCTAATGATGGTTGATCAAGGAATTGTCTTAGGTCACCATGTTTCAGCCCAAGGTATATAGGTGGACCCCAAAAAGATATCAGTCATCACCCAATTACCTACACCAGCTAATCAGACTAACATCAAAATTTTCCTTGGTCATGTAGGTTATTACCGTCGATTCATAAAATATTTTAGCAAAATTGCCACACCTATGTTGTCACTGCTAACCAAAGATTGTGTTTTGGAATGGTCTCCTCAATGTCAATAGGCATTTGATTCTATCAAAGAAAATCTGACCATGGCCCTTGTCTTACATGTCCCTGACTGGGGATAACCTTTCCATATCC
The DNA here is from genome assembly GCA_018340775.1 of Taxus wallichiana var. yunnanensis. Classification (NCBI taxonomy): domain Eukaryota; kingdom Viridiplantae; phylum Streptophyta; class Pinopsida; order Cupressales; family Taxaceae; genus Taxus; species Taxus wallichiana. The sequence continues at coordinate 408,806,260 of CM031241.1, forward strand.
ATACTAATGCTTCTAAAATAACCATGGGCATTTTCCTTAGGCAAAAAGACTCAAAAATTAGATGTATGCAATTTATTTTATCAAAGAAAAACCTAACTCCTATGGAAAGGAATTAAACTACTACGGAAAAATAATTCTTGGTTGTTGTCTAGGATTTGAATAAATTTCATCATTACATCACTTTGGATATAGAATTTTTGTTTACACCGACCACTCTTCCATTCGATATTTGATGAATAAACCAAAGTGGTTAGCAAAAGGCTGATTCACTAGTTACTCTTGTTGCATAGAATTCAATCTCAAAGATTATAGATAAACCTAGGAAATTTAACGTTGTTGCTGATTTCCTTTCTAGATTAAATGTTTCAAGTGATGATGAAGCGATTCAGAATCAATTTCCGACGAACACTTGTTTGCTATCTCGACTAAGACTCCTTAGTTTGCTGATCTTGCGAATTATTTAACAACAGGGAAGTTTCCTGCCTATTTTACTCATAAGGAAAGAAGGCGATTGGTTAAAAATAGTGCAAAATATAAATGTTGTAATAGATTCTTATTTAAATGTTGTCCTAACATGGTTCTTCATAGGTGTGTTCAGGAGGATGAGGTACACGACATACGGCGAGCTTGTCATGATGAGCTAGGAGGTAGACATTATTTAGTAAAATGAACAATTCAAAAGATCCTTGGAGTAGGGTACTATTGGCCTTCCCTCCATAGGGCTGTCCAAAATTATGTTTGGCAAAGTGATGCATGCCAACAAATGGGAAAACCCACACTTTCAACGGAAATGCCTCTTAATCCTCAGCTGGTTTTAGGACCATTTGAGAAATGGGGGATTGACTTTGTTGGACCATTTGATCCTAGATCTTTTGGGAAGGAGTATCTCTTGGTATGCACGGACTACATCACTAAATGGGTTGAAGTTCAAGCATTAGCATCTGCCAACAAGGATGTTGTTACTGATTTTTTGTACAATCAAATATTGCTGCGATTTGGAGCACCAAGGGCCATTGTATCTGATCAAGGTCCTCAATTTGTTTCAAATATGATTGAAGCTTTCTTGTAAATCTATAGAATTAGGCACCAGAAATCGCCACCCTATCACCCCCAATCCAATGGGCAAGTGGAGGTAACCAATTGAGAACTCGAGAATATTCTAACTAAGGTGGTTAATGCTGATAGAAAGAATTGGGTACCAAAGCTTCCCGAGACCGTCCGGCCTACAATGCGACTCGGAAAACAACTACCGGTTTTTCTCCCTATGAGTTGGTATTTACAAAGAATCCATTGTTGTCTGCTGAGTTTGAATTGCGCACCTAGTGAACAACATTGGAAGTTGGGATCGATTTGGATGAAGCATAACATGAATGAGTGTTGCAGCTGAATGAATTAGATGAAATGTGGATGGAGGCATAAGAATGTGATATAAATTCTACAATATCGTTGAAAAACCTAGCATGATGCTCATATAAAAAAAGGACATTTCATGAGGGACAGTGGGTTTTACTCTTTGATTCCTCGCTTATCAGCAGCTTAAAGGCAAGCCGCATACACGTTGGTTGGGTCCTTATCGTGTAAATCAAGTGTTTGATAATGGATCTGCTTTGATTATTACCTATTGCTGGAGACAAACAAAATCTTCTCGTAAATGGACATAAGCTCTAGATTTATCACCAACCACTAGATAAGAAGACTTTCACCGATGACATTCTGTTACACATAGACATGCATGCTGAGGAGGCTCTTTGCCCCTCGAACATGGAGTAATCAATATCTTGCAAATTCAATAAAGGAAGATGATCTTGCATTCGATCTTCTTCCCTTAGTTAGCATTTTTCTTGTTGTTGTTTTCAATAAATGTAAGAATTTTCATTATTTCTGTAGCCACTAACCACGCTTCGTCATGAACTGTAGGGTGTAGGAATCTATGGATATTAGCTGACTAAACGTGGCATGGGTAATCGCATCCTAACTTACTAACGATATTTCCATGCAAAACATTTCCCCATGTATGCATTTGTCAAAGATTACACCATCATGAAATGATCGCTATATTTATTTCGGATCTCTTTCCAAATCTAGTTCTATGGATGATGGCATCAAAGGGGTAATGTCTCATAATCACCGCACACCTTGAATGTGTCACATTCTTTAAGTCGTGAAGGGTGGTGCTTTCTCCTCAATAAGTGGGATATGTGCTGCCTCAAATATCTTAAATTCACACGAGATGGATGGTCTCATTCACTATTTTTCTCACTGCCACCTTCACTCAATTTTACGTCATCCAAGGGATATGGTGTAATTCAAATTAATGCTTCTACAACTACTTCTTATCATTATTGCATGTGCATCAAGCATGATTAGTTCTATTCTTCACTAGATAGGGAGTGGGAGCATGCTTTGTTTTGGCTCTTTTTGCTACCTAGTATTACTCACCTTTGGCTTCAAAGATGGGACAATGAAAGAAATCGAGTTTGACTCACTGGATGACTTACTCCTAACACCGCGCTTTCACAAGTATTTCATGATTTTGGGTGGCTGGATTTCATTTACCAATTCAAGGGTTTTGATGAAGGCATTATAGAGGAATTCCTGGACAATTTTGAGTCCACCTATTCACAAGTCGGCGGAAGACAAGTTGAGATTACTAGTCGGTCATTTCGACCTATCCGGCCTACTGCCGACTTTGGTTTTAAGGTCATGACAAATGATCCTCTACAAAGCTAGCTTGCTCTATTTCATGATGAAGGAGAAGCATTCCCTAAAGTCATCCTAACCCTCTTGGGTGATGCAAATCAAGGTTCTAAATGATGTTTAGAGCATCCAAAGGTGATTTCACAACATGGAAACCTCTCTCCAAGTGTGGGACTTGTGAAAATGAGAGAGGAATCTCCAGAATAGAGGCTGGTTCCTCAAACTCCTCTGATTTAGATCTATATTTTGCACAACTACAGAGGTTCTAATCCTAATTCTACCCTAGATTGCAAGGAGACAGGGATAAAAATGCAAAAATGAAACTAAACTAAAGATGGTGATGCACCAAAAGGAGTGGTGAAACATTTTTTACCATGTAAATAGACACAAATTCATGAAATGCAACAAGGGAAAACATACACAAGCTGATAGATGTAATTAGAGGTCTTAAAATGAAGTAAAACAATACAAACAGAGGACTGAAAGCATTCACAGAGTTTACACTGTCAATTCCATGTAAAAATCTCTTGCATTCCACCATCAAAGAGGTATAAACCTATTACAAACTATGAAAAAGGTCTGATTCTTACAACTATCACTTGCTGGAGGTGAAAGAAGAAGTTTGCAATGCCAAAAAGTGTTCAACCATGAAGAAATGAGCCAAATCTAGCTTTTACAGTACATGGGTCGAGCCCAGGAGAGAGAAAATGTGAAAAATGCATGGGAGCCATCCCTCATTGATGGAAAATGCATTAAAATAGCATGGAGGACCTTACAAACCCATACCCTGTCATTTTTGACCATATTGGAGAAGAATGCGACCCATTCTGTATTAAATTTGGTTGTTGAAATGTCATTTCTGGCCATGGACACGTACCAGAACCATTTTTGAATTTTCTCTCTCCAAACTGAACCAAAATTAGAAATTGACCATGGAATCATGTAGATAATTTTAACATCTTTCCAATGATATAAAGAACGTGAAAATATGAGCTCTGGATCAAAAGATATGATCGTTTGAAGATTTAGGGCAAAAACGGCCCAAAAACGGATCGGCGGGAAAAATTTTCAAATTTTACCTTTTTTTTGTCTTTGGAAAATTTTTCAAAATTCCCGCGCTCCACTGGTCGATGCCACATGGCAAGCTCTGATTCACTCACTGAATTCTCTCTCCTTCTCTTTCTTCGGGTTTTCCTTTGAAAATCTGACCTTTTATACTCTTTTGGAAAAATTTCAAATTTGCCTCCGACCCCGAACTCCTCTGCCACGTGGTAGCTTCCTATTGGTCATGGCCTCAAATGGGAAAATTTTCCACAAAAACTCCACCGAGCCATAACTTGAAAAATATAAGGAGTTAGGAGGCAAACTTTACCTTTCTGGAAAGCTGAGAGAGAGCTCTATCTGATGGTGCCATTTCCAGAAAGCCTTGAGTGCCTAAAAATCAAAAAATGTAGACTGAGGCACAAGAGAGGCAAGAACACAAGGAGTTAGCCACAAAAATGAGTTAGGGCACCATTTTGGATAACAATTTTGGTGACTCAGAGGGGTCATCTGCCTGCTAGATGAAAATACCAGTTTCCTGAAGTAGTCCATTGGGCATGGAGTCATCAAATATTCTGTTTAGAACCTCAACTGACTTAGAATGTGCAAGGAGGAAGATGGAATATCACATGATGGAAGCAAGGACTGCAAAACATCTCCAGGGACAGCAAGTTGTGCCAAAGCACTTAGGGAAAGCAAAACTAACCTACAAAGAAAACAATGTGCAAAGCACTTGGAGGAATGAAAATCTAATCTAATATTTACAAGGTGGTAAATTTCCTCTAGAAGCAATGCTTGAGATAGATTCCATTGACTGGAATCTACAGTTCTTCACCATCCAATGAGGCCAATTGGAAAGCATTGTTGTTCTTGCACTTCGTGACCATGTATGGGCCACTCCAAATGGCATCAAATTTTGAATGCCTTCCCGGTTTTTCTCTATCCACATCCCATTTCAACACTAGATCTCCAACCTAAAAGATCTATCCTTGGCCTTCCTATCAAAGGTCTTTTTGATCAAAGCTTGATCCTTTTCCATTGCTTGGGATGCCTATTTCGACCTCCTGTAGCTCCATCAACTCTGCATATCTCACCTCCATGGGCTCAAACTCTAGCAACTCTAATTGCTTCATGAGTTCCAATGTTGGCAACTCAAGTGACATGGGCAAGATTGCCTCTCTTCCATAAACAAGCTTAAATGGAGAGTTACCTGTGATCTCTTGGGAGTTATCCTATCAGCCCATAAGGCTGATTTCAGTTTGGTATGCCAAGACCTCTGATTCTCATCAAGAGTCCTCCTAATGATCCTCAACAAGTTCTTGTTTGTAGACTCGGCCTGGCCATTACCTTGAGGGTAATAGTTTGATGAAGTGCTTAGGTAGATCCCGCTCTTGACAGCCCACTCAGTCACCTTGGATCCAATGAATGCCAATGCATTATCTGAGATTATTGTAGCAGGTATACCAAATCTGGTTGCTATCCCCTCATAAAAGTCTAAGATGCTGGACTCATTTACTTCTTTGAGTGCTACTGCTTCAGTCCACTTGGTGAAGTAGTCCGTGGCTATCAAAATCCATTTGTGCCCTTGACTTGAATTAGGATTAATGACTCCAATGAAGTCCAAACCCCATTGCATGAATGGCTGGTCAACTGAGATTGGATGCAATGGAAGGGCAGCAAGTCTCTCTTTTCCTATGAAGAATGCACAATTCTTACACCTCTTAATCCATGCATAGCAATCACTGAAAATTTTAGGCCAATAATAACCAGCCTTCATGATTTTTAGAGCTGTCACTCTCGGTGCAAAATGACCACCAGCTGATCCACCATGGAACTCTTCCAACACCCTATGAATCTGATTTGTGCTAATGCATCTCAGCAACACTCCATTCACATCTTTCTTGAACAAAACTCCATCAACAATGGCATATGGGATAGCCTGCAATCTGAAGTGTCTTCTTTGGGTCTTGTTCATCTCCGAGGGCATAGGCTATGCTTAGAAGTGCATTATACCTTGGGTCCAGCAAGGAGTGGGGGCAAACATTGTTTTCTTCTTGAGTGCCACATGGCTCATGGCTGTCTTGAATCACAAAAACAACCTCTCCTTCATTACATGCTTCTTTTGCTTCCCAAAACCAGCTGCTCACACAAATCATTTTCCTCTCTACCAGCTTGGTGATTTTGATCTCAATGTCATACTCCATGACACGGTGATCCAACCTGCCCTTTTCTCATTCAAATCTTTGTTGAGGAGGAAGTCCTTAACCCCAAATGTGAGACCAGCAATCGGACCTTGTTGTTTGAGACTAAATGCTTGAATTTCTTCAAGCTTCGATTACCGCCAAGACATGCTTCTCAATAAAAGAGTACTTCACCTCATAGTCATCTAGGCTCTGGCTGAAGAAGGCAATTGGCTTCTCATCATTATCCTTGTTCTGTTGTACCAAAATGGCAGAAATAGTGTCATTACCTCCAAATGCATAGAGGATGAAATCCTTGGAGAAGTCCGGGTTGATGAGAGTTGGTGCTTGAGAAATGGCTTCTTTGATTGCTTCAAAACTCTCCTTGCCTTCTGCTATCCACTTGAAAGCCATGCTCTTCTTTAACATTTTGGTGATGGGCTTGACAAGGGCTGCAAAATCTGGGACAAACCTCCGAACAAAGTTTATCCTCCCCAAGAAACTCTGAAGGGCTTTCTTGTGGCTTGGCAATGGTAGTGCTCTTATGGCTTCAACCCTCTCTAGATCAATTGCTAATCCTTCTTTGGAGACAATATGGCCAAGGAGCTTTCCTTCATGTGCAAGAAAGATACACTTTCTAGGATTTAAAGACACTCCAAATCTCCTGCACCTCGTGAAAACTTGTCTCAAATGAGAGAGGTGGTCTGCTACATTTTTGGAAAAAACAGTGATATCATCAAGGTAAATCAACACCACGTTGTTAATCAAACCTTTGAACGCCATGTCCATTGCCCTTTGGAAGGTAGCACCAGCGTTGGACAGCCCAAATGGCATTTTCCTATATGCAAAAGTTCCCCATTTGGTTGTGAAGGCTGTCTTGAACTGGTCTTCCTCCTTCACCATAATCTAATTGTAGCCTGAGTAGCCATCAAGTAGTGAAAACCTCTCGAGCCAGCCACAACTTGCAAGATTTTCTCCATGGAAGGGAGTGGGTAATGGTCCTTGAGAGATGCTCTATTTAAGTCTCTGAAATCAACACACAATCTGATCTCCCCACTCTTCTTTCTGACTGGAACCAAGTTGGCAACCCAACTAGAATGCTTGATTGGGAATATGATTCTTGACTCAATCAGCTTGTCCAATTCTTTCCTCATGAGAGGCTCCATGTGTGGATTGACTAGTCTTTGTTTCTTCCTGACAGGCTTAGTATTTGGATCCAATTCAATGGTATGCTGAGCTAAGTTGGGATTGAAACCTTTCAAATCTTCGTAGCTCCAAGAAACACATCTAGGAACTCTCGACATACCGCATGAATTCATACCTTTCTTGTTCAAGTTGTCATCTTTCCAATTTGCAATGGTTTGTTCTCTTCTACCAAGATGGATACCGAATCCTCTCTCTTGACTTTGTTTGCTTTCTCTTTCTAAACTGATCATTGGGATTAAAAATGGACTCCAAAGTGATAAGTCCCTTGGGCAGCTTGTTAGTTCTCACTGTATACCACTTGGTCACCATACTGCTGTTCCAACTTTTCTTGATTCTTAGCTGAGAACTCAGCTTCTTCTTGCAAGAAATGGATGATTTATTGGTCATTCTCAAACACTTGCCAACTGACATTGTTATCTGGCACTGAAGGCCTCACAATCACGTGGATGTTTGGTTGTACCTTGTCTTTTTGAATGCTTTCCACAATGTCAAAGGCTGCCCCTACTGCTGCAAGCCTGTCAGCAGCTTGATTCTCTTTCCTAGGAATGGATTTGATGCCAAAACCCTCAAAATCTTCCATGAGGTCCCACACCCTATTCTTGTAGCACCTAAGTAGATCATTCTTGGTAGCATGCTATCCCTTGACCTGATTTACAATCAATTCACTGTCACCAAAGACTTGCAAGTTCTTTATTTTCTTCTTGATTTCCCAATGCATCCCTTGCACCAAGGCTTCATATTCAGCAGTGTTATTGGAGCATGCAAACTGAAATCTAAAAGCTAAATAGTACTTTACTCCTTGAGGTGAAACAAGCATGGCTCCACCTCCTGCACCTTGTCTACTCCTTGATCCATCAAAAATAGCTGCCATACCTCATTGTCATCTTCATGGTTTGGCTTGGTGATGCTAGGAATAGGCTGATTTTCTTCATGTATGCAATAGACCCCTAGCTCAGATTCTTCCACTTCTTGATAAGGATCAAAAGCATGTACCTTGTTTTCCCATTCATCAAGAGTTAGATCCGGGATGCTTCCAACCTTGGTGTCAGCTTCATCGGTGCTTGGGTGGTCTTCTTGATCAAATGCTGAACAATTGGCGTTGATCTGACTTGGAGTGTAAGGCTCAATGTGGAAGTTTGCAATAGGTTCAGACCTGATTGTAGCCTTAGTTCCATACCTCGTTCTGAATAGCATGTGTGACCAATCAGCAGACAAATATCCCCCAATCTTGGCTATGAAGTCCCTTGACAAGCATAGGGAAAGAGTGGTGGAAGGTCTATGACTGATACATCTTGTAAAACAACAACATTTGGACATGCATGCAAGGTAAGACTCAAGTTTCTAATCACCCCAACTATTGTTACTGCTGTCCCATCCAACTGCACTACCCCTTTGGATATGGTTTCATACTAGAGCCCTAGCCGATCACTATTTGTTTAGGCATCACCGAGCTACTTGCCCTGAATCTATCATGCAATTGCACTAACTGATTTCCAATGATTAATGAAACATAGAAAGGAGGGGGCTTCAACATTTTACCTTGCTGTCCTCCATGATTTCCCTCAGGCTGGGCAGCATTTGTGAGCACTTTCTCTTGCATCTGAACTTGCTGATTCGAAGTTGGCCAGTCCTTCATGGCAGCTTGTAACAAGTCTCTTTGGCTTGGGATAGATAGGGATTCCCACATTGATATATTAACATTTGTCTTCTTCATCTGATCAATGATACTGAATGGTGATGAAGGATCTCTTTGCTGTCCCTTTGCTTGTACATTCACTCCTTACACGTGGGCAATAATAACTGGTATTTGAGTTGGTCTAGGAGTTGTTCTTGGCTGCCCTTGTGCATTTGAAATTAGATTTTGCTTGCCAACCATTTGTGGAGCCATGGAAGGTTGTGGATTGGTTGGAGCTAATGGCTGTTCTTCACCCAAATTCCTTCTTTTTGACCTTGTGTTGGCTGCAACACCTTGAGAAACTGCTTGATTCATGCCACAAAAATCTTCTGCTTGCCAATTTACCAATGTGGTGTCATTTGGGGCTGATTGTTGTTGGAATGTTTCTTGTTGTTGGTTGTTTCCTTGACTGCCTTCACCCTCCACACCAGTAGTTGTCACCATTAATGCTTGATTCAAAGCACCATTGAAGCACATAGATTGGTTATGAGGTTCATTGCATGGAAAACACCAATCATACTCTTGAGCAACGTTGTTTTGTGTTGGCACCAATGCCTTAGAGGCAGATATGGCATTAGGATTATAGGGCTGAAATGGTCTATTGGCAGGAGGCCTTGTTTGATTTACATTTGCAGCTGGATTAGGAGGTCTTTGTGGTTGGTATGGCTGCCTGTTAGGCTGAGCTTGGGGCTGGTAAGAAGGTCTAAAACCTTGGGCTTGTTGCCTTTTGAGAGTAACCAGCTCATTGCCTAGGTTTTGCAATTGCTTCATGACTTCTTGAAGCTCATTTGGGGCACTTGGAGATGAAGTAGAAGCTTCATTTGAACTCTGATTTCTAGGAGTGGGAGAAGGAGCCAAATTAGGTGCTTGATTGGTATTTGGACTCTCTAAACTTGGAAACAATGGCATGGGAGGTCTAGGGGCTAGTTTGTCAGCTTGGATCAAACAATTTTCAGCCCTAATGGCAATGCTATAAGCCATAGGGATAGTTATGCCTCCCATGGACTGAATCAACATAGAAATATCAGAATTTAGAGCTTTGAGATAATAGAGAAAAGCACCTTCTGTTGTTGGCCTAACTGCCACTGGAATTCTCTCCCAAGTCTTTTGAAATCTGAAGTTGAAATCGGTCAGCTGTTCATTGGGAGCTCTCTTGATGGTTGTCAGCTGCTCCAAAAGAGACAAGTTGTCTCCCTTCTCTCCAAATTGCTCATGAAGTGCTATACATAGCTGATTCCAATTTGTGATAGAACCAGCTCCAAGGCTTCTAAACCATTGCAATGCTTTCCCCTTGAATGAAGATGCCAACAACTTGACAGCCACTTGCATCTCATTGATTTCATGAATTGCACAAAGGTTAGCAATATCCTTAACATGATCACCTGGAGTAGTCTGATTTTCTCCAGTGAAGTATGGAATGTTCTTCAAGGCTACAATAGGAATTGGATGTTGTGCATTGAGGGCAAGTGGGCTGCTACCTATGAAGTTGACATAGGGGTTGTTTTGTGCCATTCTAATTGGTCTTAAAACCCTTGTTGACTGAATGAAAGGCCTACCAGGTGGAGGAGTTGAGAGAGTTCTATTTGGTGGAGATGGAGACCTTTGAATCCTTCTTCCACTTTTCCTTACTCTTGGAGATAACTGCAGATATTCAAACAACACCTCTTCTTCTCCAGCTCTTGACCTTGTAGTGATTCTTCTCATGAGTTTTCAGGCCTGCACTGCTGAAACCAGTTGATTCTTCCCCTTTGGAGTCACCAGATATGCAAATTATAGCTCTTTTCAAGCAAGAAAATTGCAGCAGATGCACATCAACTTTGCTGCAATAAAAATGAGACCTCTAAGGTCCCACCGGCATGCCAAAACTATTGTTGCAAATCAGCAGCACCCCTGGATGCAAATCAAGGTTCTAAATGATGTTTAGAGCATCCAGTGTGATTGCACAACATGGAAACCTCTCTCCAAGTGTGGGACTTGTGAAAATGAGAGAGGAATCTCCAGATTAGAGGTTGGTTCCTCAAACTCCTCTGATTTAGATCTATATTTTGCACAACTACAAAGGTTCTAATCCTAATTCTACCCTAGATTGCAAGGAGACAGGGATAAAAATGCAAAAATGAAACTAAACTAAAGATGGTGATGCACCAAAAGGAGTGGTGAAACATTTTTTTCCATGTAAATAGACACAAATTCATGAAATGCAACAAGGGAAAACATACACAAGCTGATAGATGTAATTAGAGGTCTTAAAATGAAGTAAAACAATACAAACAGAGGATTGAAAGCATTCACAGAGTTTGCACTGTCAATTCCATGTAAAATCTCTTGCATTCCACCATCAAAGAGGTATAAACCTATTACAAACTATGAAAAAGGTCTGATTCTTACAACTATCACTTGCTGGAGGTGAAAGAAGAAGTTTGCAATGCCAAAAAGTGTTCAACCATGAAGAAATGAGCCAAATCTGGCTTTTACAGTGCATGGGTCGAGCCCAGGAGAGAGAAAACATGAAAAACGCATGGGAGCCATCCCTCATTGATGGAAAATGCATTAAAATAGCATGGAGGACCTTACAAACCCATACCCTATCATTTTTGACTATATTGAGAAGAATGCGACCCATTCTCATTAAATTTGGTTGTTGAAATGTCATTTCGCCATGACACGCACTCAGAACCATTTTTGAATTTTCTCTCTCCAAACTAAACCAAAATTAGAAATTGACCATGGAATCATGTAGATAATTTTAACATCTTTCCAATGATATAAAGAACGTGAAAATTATGAGCTTGATCAAAAGATATGATCGCTTGAAGATTTAGGCAAAAACGCCCAAAAACGGATCGGTGGGAAATTTTTTCAAATTTTACCTTTTTTTGTCTTTGGAAAAATTTCAAAAGTTCCCCACGCTCCACTGGTTGGATGCCACGTGGCAAGCTTTGATTCACTCTGAATTCTCTCTCCTTCTCTTTTCCGCGGATTTTCCTTTGAAAATCGACCTTTTATACTCTTTTGGAAAATTTTCAAATTTACCTCCGACCCCAAACTCCTCACGCCACGTGGCAGCTTCCTATTGGTCATGGGCCTCAAATGGGAAAATTTTCCACAAAAACTCCACCAGCCATAACTTGAAAAATATAAGGAGTTAGAGGCAAACTTTACCTTTCTCGAAAGCCGAGAGAGAGCTCTATCTCGATGGTGCCATTTCCGTAAAGCCTTGAGTGCCTAAAAATCAAAAAAATGTAGATCGAGGCACAAGCCGAGTAAATCTTCCCGAATACCTTGCGGACTCCATTATTAAATTTTTCCAAAAGTACTAGTCGATGGAGGAAAGTCCACATTAAACACTCGGGGTTTATTCATTTTTATGCTCACATCAGGTCTTCTTTAGACCAAAGTGGAGGCTCGAGGGACTTCTTTATGGGAGAAGGGTCCGCACCAAAGTAATTGAAATCCAATCTCTTTTACACCTTATATACCCTCGCACCGAGCCCTTTCCCTTCACGCAACCAAACAGAGGTAGTTGGTGTCCCCAAGCATGCAGACACATTTCGCACTCCCGAGGGGCCATCCCCTTCCATTTTCGGCTCAAAAGGCAAGTGCACCTTGGATCTGTCTTCTTCCATGCACCTACGACCTCGACGACTCAATTCATTGTTGAAGTCGACGGTTCCCGATCGAGACTTTTCCCGATGATACCACCCGCATTCGGAAGAACAACATGAGGAGGATCACCTGCCATTTTGACACCTCGTTATTCCTACATCTATGGAAATTCACCTGCGGTTCCCGAAGTTCTTGGCACCTAGGATGCATCTTCTCACAACTATTTAGAGGAAATCGTGCTATTGAAAGCTCAATCATGAGGTATGGAAGAAACAAACCTTTTACCGCAAACCGAATTTACACAATGAAAATATAGAAGGTTCGAAAAATCACCGCCCTACAAACCAAGTAAGTAGTTTGAAGCATCGGTGCGATAAGAGTCTTAATATCTTGGATAGATTCCATCAATTATCCCTTCAGAAAGAGAATTAAGGAAGGAAAATTAGAAATTGAAAAGGGAAATGGAATCTATACAAGAGGAAAATAAAAACACAAAGATCTATTTTAGACTTTGTCTTTCATTTTTCCCTCAATCTTCTATCCTGTGGAAAACTCTCTTTGGTCTATAGCATGTTCATTCAAGAAATTTTTTATTCCCGGTAGTTGTTCCAATTGCGTCATCAAGCTCCTCATGAAACTCCCAATGGCACTAGTTTCTTATCGGTTTATAAGTGCGGTACTCTGAGATTCAAAATTTTCTTTGAGAATTCTACCTTCATAACATGATAGTTACCAATGTCCTTGATTTCTTAATCAATTTATTTGTGGGTGATTTCCAAATCAAGGCCTTTCACCACACTATGAAATCAGATCATCCGGGGTCAAAGCAAACAAATATTTTCAATCACACCACTCATTCCATTGGGTTCCACATTCGTCCAACTCATCACACTAATGTAGCTCGAGGAAAAACTTTTGTTCACTTTAGTATCGTAGGATTCGGGTAAACACTTCCCGATTTTACTTCAATGTGTCATGGATTTTGAAAATTATAGTCAAAAACTTTGGGATATCTTGGCAGGCATGTGATAGGAGGTGGGATACTCTGAGTCTTCCCTTGAAACGTAGGGAGGTTCTCTCTCCCTAAAAATTGAGCTGCGATGCACAAGGGTGATGCCCTCATCACGATTATAAGATGACCACGAGAAAACCAACCAACGGTATAATGATGAATGGGAGGGCCTCTAAGTACATCCACCACTCCTTTTGAGCCCTCTCACTACACCTCGAGACAATGCAGCCTTGTCAAATGACAGCTTTCACAACTTGGGTAGAGGTTACCTTCAACATTCGAGTATGTAAGAACACCAAAACATAATATCTTGATCAATTTGAAGAATATGACATGGTTGAGAAGCTTGGTAGGTGGGCAGGATGAAGATAAGTTGCATAGGGATATGCAACAAGTAAAGTCAGGGGAAAATGACGAGTGCATTGTTTGGCTCGTTGATATCATTTCTTCAAGCCGAAAATACCCTTTTGATATGACTTATTAATACATGGGGATGTTTTGTGTAGTTATATCTTAGTAGGTTTGATGCATTTTCCTTTCCATAGTTTATGAAAACTGATTATCACGTGAAATTTCTACTAACTATCTTTGTGAGATAAAACATGATGATGTGTGTAGGAAATGATGGATGTTATTGGTAGTTATGGAGCCTAATTTTGGAGCAAGCGACAGAGACTATTTCAACAAAGTTGACTTATTAGTTTGAGGCTTGTTCCTAACCGCCCGTAGAAATTTATGCATTTTAATTAGTATTTGGTGGATGGTGATTAACGCCACATGTTATGGTGGGCCTTAGAATAACTAAAGACCTATATGAAGACTTCCTCTTCCGAACATATAGGAGAACTACTTTTGATATACTTGAGATAGATTATTTGCATTCAGTTTTTTTGGCATTATTATTTACCGTCTATGCTATGAAACTTATTTTGAGTTAATGAAAGTCACGAACTTTTGAGAATCAAAGGTTGTTAATCCCTATATCCCAAGGAAGATCAAGGCCCACTCGACCAAGGAGATAAGAGGTTATTTTAAGTTCATTTATGCATACATTTCTTTGATTGATTTACTGCAATTATTGTTTGAGAATCTTACATGCATGCTTTGATCGACTATATTTGTTTTCTTAATTACCTCTCTCATTTAGAATAGATGTTTCCACTATGTAAATCTGGTTAACAAGTAATCTCTCTTTCTACTAAGCTTCATTTATACAGTCATGTAATGTCATTTGTTAAAATTAGTGTGTGCGCATTTCATTTTCCAGCAGAAGATTAGTTGTTAGTTTCCTTTCATTGCATATAGTTGAATTCTATAGAATTGTATTTCAATTATGTAGATTTGTATTACATTTCCATAGATTAGTCACTAAACTAAGCAACCCCCAAATGCAGACCAACAGAGATAATTGGTTCCATTAAACTCCATTGCATACCGCCTGGACACAAACTTGGTTTAGAATGACACCGACATAAGATTATGTCGGTTAAATGATCAAGCAATACAATGACCAATCACAAAAATGTTTCACCTGATTCTTAGATGTTTCTTTGAATATTGACGAAACAAATAGGGTAATGGGTGTAGGAGGAATACCTGTTGAAATGTTGGTTATTAGGTTGTTGCGTGCGTATGACTTTTGAATCCACAACTGATCGTGAGAGCTTCCTTTTGGCTAGGAGGAACTACCTGAAATGAAACACAAGACCACCAAATAAAAGTTAAACAATATGTGCAGTGAACTACCTAGTGTGTGCTAGATCTAGGAAGTGTGATACTTCCTAGATGGTTGTTAGTCCACTGTTTAAAAAAATTTAATGCTTTGGTAATGAATTAAATCCTATTGTAATTAAAATGATTTAGGTATCTCATTTAAAACACAATAAGAAATATCTAATCTAACAGGCTAGGTTAAAATAAGATCTGAAGGTCAAGTAATTGGTTACGGGTCTCTCGTAGGTCTAATAGAGGTCTCGGGCAGTCACGAGTGATTAATGGTGATGTCAAGATAAGTGGGTGGGTCACTTTGTTACTCGGACTCTATTGGTAAATATAGAGACTAATTCCAGTGTAGGGTGATCGACACTGGTTGGGGATAACCGGTGCTGGTTACTGTGGAAAAATGAGAATGCCACAGGATGAGCTTTGGGTCTCCCCTATGACCGTAAAAAGGACTTGGTTGGCTGGAACGAGATATTAGGTCATTTGTTTGGATGGGGTTTGGCGTTGTTTTAATGGGTATGTGGAGGGGTGAGTATTAAAGGAGGTCAATGGGTGGATAAGATAACAAAGGATGACAATACAATGATAAAATGAATGAACCAGAGGAGTAAACTATTCTACTTACTTGAAATCTAGTTATGGGTGCTTGTGAGTGATGGATGAAGGTGTCGGTAAGAGGTTGAATGTTGTTGAGGATCACCAAATGTTGGAAAGCTCCTACATGGGCTGCATGTGCATTCCCTTTTGCTTGGTTAGATCAAATCTATCTGGGGTGAGTTCTGGATGATTCTTTGGGTGATTGTTGGATGCCTGTGCAAGAGAAAATTCTTGATCTCCTTCCTTGCATGCGTGTTCTCATGGAAACTTTCTCTAAAAAGATGTCTTATCTCTCAGGAAAATTCCCAATGTTTTCCAACCTCAAAAATAAGGTTTTTTTGGGATTAAAAGGTGATCGACAATAGTTCCACTTAATCGGTGACGGTTAGGGAGTAATCGACGATGGTCAAGCCATGATTTCCTAGGTTTACTAAACTAGGTAGATCCCCTTGATTTTCTAGGATCTCATGTCGTTCACCCACGGATCATACTGGAAGCTTCTTGTCAACATGCAAGAATGTGGTTAGAGGGAATGTAGGCATTGATTTTTAGGGTTTGGGTAAGTCTTAGTTAGTTATGGCAACTTTCAAGAATAGGTCTTAGGATGAGTGGGATTGGTGAGGTGTCTAGGTGAAGTGTAAGTGTGGGCATTATTTAAATTAGGAAATTTGAATAATAAATATCGTGAGGATAACGAATTAATTTAATTAAATTAATATTAGTGGGGTGAAGGGGGCCATAGCTAGGTGAATGTGATGAAGGTATTTATTTGTCGAGGACCAATAGGAGTGTGACCTAATTTTAGTGTCTGAAACTATTCAAAGCATGTGCTTTTTAATTCATCTAGTGAACTCAATCATTTACCGATGATGCACTCTTGTTTTACATGGTTCATTCTTGACTATTGAGGGGTATTAACTAAATGAACCTAATAATCCATACATTGGGGGGAATTTCTAATCTACCCCCCAATTCATTATACTAACATTATATTATCATGTCAACATGCATTCATTACGACATGTTAGTTTGGGAATCATACATTATCTATTTTTACATACATTCCACTCTTATTATTACACTAGCTACGCATCGTAAATTCCATTAAACAAATACAGACATCACTCACCTTTTCAAGTATCATATCTAACAAATCCAATTCCATATGTTATCTATCATCATTCACTTGTCTATCACTATCAACATCATATTACAATTTTACATCAATAAACATGTGCAATATCCAACACATTACATACATTATGACAATAATCATTGAATCATACATCATCAATCACATAATGATATCAATACACATCAAAAGCAATCATCATATACCCATCAAACTATCTACATATATCAGTCAAAAAATATTTCATCACTAGGGGGCAACTCCCCTACATCAAATACAACTCAAATCTCATCGTCGCTATCACTCTCTAGTACTATGAGAGCCCTATAAGTTGATACCTCACTACTAATGATGTTTCATTAGAAGAGACATTGATATCTCTCCACCTGCCTATGTAATAGGGTATTATCTGTAGAATACTTAGAAAAGTGACTCTGTAGTGCAATAAATTACACAAACACATCTTACGCTAATGGAACACCAAACACTTCCTTTCTCGCTTATCATGTCTCCTCATGTGCCTCATCCCTCTCATTGAGTGGCATTATACATGTTTGTAATATTATAGAAATTCTCTCAAACAAATGAGCATGTTCACCCACAATTTCATCCACACACTCTAGTATCCCGCCACCCACAAATACGTCACTTGGCACATTCTGCATAAATGTGTGTAGATGTGTCCATAGTCAATGACCAATATGTCTCACCTACAACATATATAAAAATGCATTAGATAAACATCACTATCATGTAGGAAAATAACCAAACACATAATATAATCAAAAATACTCATGCTCCTCTACATCTGTCACTTCATTATTAGGGGCATGTGCTTCCTCCTCCCCCACTCCTCCACGAGGTAATCACGTTGCTTCTACAAATAATGGAAAAAATAATACCCATTGATTTCCTTCCCACAATACACGGTAGGCCTCTCGATGACCCTACATCATCTCGATTCTATCAACTCTATCACCGCATCTCGCCTCATCTAGCCCGGAGATACTAGTTTCTCTCCTATGAACCATTGTGTAGCTCCACCATCATTGGTGCTCTAATGGATCTCAACCATATATATAGCTATGGGGGAACATATTGAGGCATACCAAACTTTCACGATACCCTCTCCTCCTAGAATATCTCACCACCGCTAGAATTAATCCTCTAACCACACATAGTGCTCTGTGCACATCGTAACTTTGTATCATCCTCTAGCCATCCTCCATAGTCTCGGTATGGACACCATATCACTATCTCAGGTCCCATAGGATATATCAGTCCCTATAGGTATCAATGTCCATATTTCACCCATGCACACCAACCCATCTCCTTGCAAATAAATCTAGTCTAGCCCACTCTGTTCACGGACCTCCAAATAGCCTACACATTGTTATATGCTCATAGGCCCATACGAGGTAATAGTGTAGTAGTTTTTATCCCACCTTCATGCTCCTCCCGAGTAAATATGTATAAATATCTATACAGGAGGGTTAACACACATCGTGCCCATGCATATGTGATACTTTCCTCCTCTATACAAATAGAAAATATCATACATTTTATACAATATGCCCACACCTCCTCCCTCTGCTACAATAGATGAATCAATAACTATTATTATAAACTTCAGAAAGCACATAACCCATGACCTCGAGATAGCATCCAATATAATATGGTCCTCAGCAGATACTCGAGTCCCCATAAAAAATACCGTCTAGAGGATTACATCTGTCTCTCCATATCATTCAAAGGAATGACTGTACTCTCTTCCCAACAACTGGTAATCGTAGTATGTAATACACATCCTCCAATGTGACTGTCATCTCACATGTAGGAAACTAGAACATATAAGTATCCACACACCACCTCTCACATAAGGCTATCAACATAGGCATATTATGGGGCACACCCACCATCCGCGCAATGTGCCACAGAGCCAAAGATGGTCCATAACCTACCAGTCATCATCTAACAAACCCAGTCCAAGAAAATTACTCAAATGGCAACCCCCACGAACTCCTCGAGTGGATATCCCTCTATACAACACAAAACAATAAAAATGCAAGATTAGAATACTAAATGATTCCCAAATTACTTTCTTACGACATTCCTACACATCCAAAATAACATTTACACCACTCACAACCGAATACACACTCTCAGGACTAGGGTGCCCAGAAGTAGGACAGGGGTGCCTAGAGGAGGGACACCAATGCCCAAATCTGGGAACTCTAATTTGGAAGGTTACTAGCACCTTCACCACTATTTCCCAAGTCTAAAACACTGAGAAAAGTCAAAATCAGCAAAAATAACTAAACACGAATACCATACACACATTTTTCCTAAAAACATCTCACTTACATACTTTGCCATCGTGCGTGATCCTACGATAGTTGCCACCATCTCAAATAATCTAGGTCATGCTACTCTCACTTATGACATATCTCCATGCTTAGAGCTCAATCTCACTCATGTAAGAAGAAAAATGAAGTGACTAATCACTTTTTCACCTCCTATTTATAGTTACTTTTACTTACCCATTTTACTATAGTCATTATTTCACAATCATTTCCTCGATTAATACACACCACACAATTTTCGCTATATCTTATGCATTTTTACTCGATTAACACCTGTTTGTGGTGTTATTTTCATATCCCCACCTACTATTGTATAATACACATGAAACACATCAAAGCACGTTATCTCTCCTCAACGTTGTCTTTTACTCAATCTATACACATTTTGGTGATATTCATCATACATTATCTATTTCATTCTTACTTTTAGCTCACCATTCATTCTTTTCATCACTTCCCCTTTCACTTGAAAGGGGGCCATACAATTAGGGTTCCATTTCATCGATTACCCCTAATGACGTAACATGGGGAAACAAAGGTAAAATTTCTCTATGTGATATTTCATCAATTATCATCACTTCCCCCTAATGACCTAACCTAGAGGAAACAAGTGTTAAAATATTTCTATGTGATCGTTCATCAATTTCTATACATTTTTCCTAATGACCTAACATGGGGAAATTAGTGTATAATCTTTCTAGGAGTAACCAATTGATCAATCAATCCATCAATGCAATCGGATCCCTAATAATTGAAATCATACCACTCAATTAATATAATAAAACATAATCGACCTCCCGATGACCTAAATTAGGAGTTACAATTGTTAATTTACTAGATTACCTAACTTGGCAAGTTATTCTATATTTGGCATTTTCTTCCCGATGACCTAACTAGAAGCCATCATAAATTTCATGTTTTCTTCCAAAGACCTAACTTGGAAGCCATCGCACATTATGGTGACACACATGGAGTGGGGGAAAGGGTGTCTTTCCTATACCAATACTATATAGGTCAAATTGATTAAAATTATTTGGATCCAAAACCACAAAATGTTTGATCTGATTCCATCTACAAAGGATGGTTCTTGAGGATGTACTTAAAGGTTAGATAATAACGTACCTTCCTCCCTACACTCTTCTCTGGCGGTAGGATTCCCAAATCCTCTAGTCGGTTATTCGTATTCAAGTAATCGGTATGGGAATTGATCACTCCCTACCCCATCTCATCGTCATCATACAACATTCAAAATCATCAATTATCTAACATTACAATCATCACTTTCATTCAATACACTTCATCACGACATTACATTTCTTGCTACGTTACATGGATCAACACGTTGATCCATGGTTTGACATGCTATATGGTTCATTCGACACACTTTTCTACCACATTTGTGTGTTCTACTATAGCATGGGCTTTTACGAATTATATCACTTACGCATCTCTATCTATTTTATGTTACCGAGTGTTTCACCACAAAGGAGTACCGTATGAGAAAATAATTTAAAAGGTGAAGGTAAGGTATGTGAGGAATAGCTGGAGTTTGTGAAGAGGTTGTGCATCATTGTTGAATACCAAGACGATTATAGAGAACTCCTTTTTGTCTTAGGACTACCGAGAAATAAAGAAAGACCACAAAATAGAGTTAAGAGCATAAGTCGGTGGATTGCCTAGTGTGAGCTAGATTTGGGAAGCGAGGTGCTTCCTCAAAGGTTATCAATCCATTTCTTAATATAAATTAAAGTGATAAATATCACCAAATAGAAAGTCCTACGGTAGTTAGATGATTCAGAATCTCACACAACACAATAATATAAATGAAAATACAAGATTAAATCTAGGAGAATGGTCAATTGTTAGGGTCTATGGGTATGAAAGAGGGTAGATATAAGGTTTGAGTGAAGTCTTGGGAGATTTTTGAGAGTTATGGGTGGAGGAATGAGATTTTTGGTCTAAGGGGAAAATGCCAAAAATAGAGACCAATGTCGGTTAGGGAACCGATGCCACCATTTGTTATAGATAGGATCGGTTGGGTAATTGATCACAATAGAGTAAATTTGGTTTCAAATGTAGAAAGGAGATTGATTTTGGCTCTTTGTGAATGCACATAGTATCGGGAGGTCTTAGGTAGGGTGTAGGAATTTAGGTGAAGACTCATCAGGGGTAAAAGAGGTGGTTAAAAGAGTAGAGTGGTTCCGGTTGGTAGGGTGTCAAGTGGATGGGCTATAGAAGGTGTCTGAGAGTGGGAGGAGGTAATTAGAAAATATAAAGGATCTAAAACCAAAGATAATGAAATCAATAACCTAGTTAAAAATACTTATCAGAGATCCAGAGGTTAGTAGAAGGTGGTGGTTGGTGTGTGTGCGTAGGAGAGACACAGCCGAGATCCAGTGCCATGACAACGAAGGTTGAGTGCTTCTCTGTGTGAATGGTTTAATCCTATGAGGCATAGTATATTGGTTTTGGTGGAGAGTTTGATGCTCTGGTGCTTAGTTGATTGTCAGGGTGTCAATTGAATTCCAAAGATGCGAGATGCAAGATTGTCAACTAAAAGAAGAACATGGGAAAAGAGTTAAAAATCTTATTTAAAGGAACCGATGGTTATTTCTTGACCGGTGTCGGCTGAGGAATAACCAACGTCGGTTAGGGAGAAATAGTCTTATTTTCTAAAAATAACCTTTTCTCTCCCTTTTTGGCATGATTCAAGAATGGTTATTGGTTAGGCATCTTGATTCTTGTTAAATCACATAGGAAATTAGTGGGAGAGGTGGTTAGCAATTAATATTAGGTTTAGAAGAATTCTCAATTTGTTAAGTGGAGTGATGAATTGGTATTAGTTATTAAATGGATTAGAATACGTCTAAGATGAGATGAAGAGTCGAGGTGGTGGGGTGAGGTAATAATTAATCTATTATAGGTAATTACATTAATAAAATATGTGAAAAGGGTCATGACAAGGGGGTATGTAATAAAAGGGGACCTAGAGGGTGTTGTCCCAATTTTGGGTGTCTACATTTTCCCCTTTTTCATGTAGCTTGTACTAATAAGTGATGATGAAAAAACAAGAAGTGGATGCCCTAGATATGGGTGGAGGTTATCCCCCTCAAACTAAGAATTGATGTAGTGGAAGGCAGAATCGGTGATGGGTTTGATAAGGTGGTAGGTGATGAAAAATGGGGTTATGTGAAGGTATAGGCAATGGTGATGATAGGATGATTGAAAGGTGGAGGAATTCAAATACACGCACACACTTAGAATGCAACAAGGCATAAGGTTGAAGAGCACACAAACACTAATTTGTCAATGGTCGATAGTTTATCCAAACAAGGGTGATGTGGTCCAGGTATCCAAGGTATATGATGTGATCTTGGAAACACAACAAGGATAAGTTCAAGAATGGGTATAAGTGTGTTTTGAAACACCAAAAGGTTTTTTTGGTTGAGATAAATGTCACAAATAAGGTGAGGTAAGGTCGGTAGGCTAAACAACATGGGTAGCATTATCGCACATGGTAGAGTGAGTAAGTGAGTTTGATTGTCATATAGGTGAGGTCAGGGTGGTGAAGGTATATAGGTAAGGTCATGGGTAAGGCCTAGGTGAAGGAAAATGTGCCCCTAAGTATCTATAGGGAGTTGGTGAGGTGGTGAGGCTATTAGGTGAGCATGTAGGGAGGTTTTAGGGCTTGTTAACTAGAAAAGGGCAAGCAAGAGAAAAAATTAGGGAAAATGAAGCATATTGGGTTATATGTAGGGTGACCAATGCTGGTTCGAAGGAACAAATGCTAGTAGGTTGACCGATGCCTATCATCTAGGGAAAGTCTTGACCGAAATTAGTCATCAAAATGGAAATATAAAAATGGAATCCCACCCAAAACATGCTCATTTAAGCATTGGTTGAGTTGGAAAATGAATATTGGAGAGGTTATTTATGAGGAAGATGAAAAATAGTGCCAGGAGACTAAGTTGGTGAGAGATAAGTGGGGGAGGAGAAGATTTTTGTCCCACGTGAAAGTATCTGATTGGTTAGAGAATTGGGAGCTATTTGGCATGGCGAGAGTCATGGGAAAGGATCACAGGGTGCTCCAGTTTAGGCTCCAACCATCCCAACATAGAGGCGTCGACAAGTAGAGGTAGGATTTGGGATTTAAGCTTGGTTTTGTAGAATTATAGGTACTGGAAATGTAAATTTATTGTTTTTGAAATTTTATTGAAATTGGGGTGAAATCAGGGAATAAGAGGGTGTAATTAGATTAATTAGGGGTGAAAATGAACTTAGGGCCAATTGTAGTTTTTACGGGTTATTTGGGTGTAGTTTTTGAATTTTTTGCAATTTGGGGATTAAGGGTTCATCCTTGGGGCCAAACTAAGAACCAAAATTGGTCATTTTTTGGTCTACATCGTTGACTAAGTATCTTTTGTCAATGAAAGGGACCGACATCGGTAGGGGAACCGATGTCGATTTCTTAGTTAAATAACAAAGTGTAAGAAAATGTTGATTTTAGGCCATCTAAGGGAGTGTGAGGTTGGGTAGGGTGGAAAAGAGAAGTCTTAGGGAAGGGTTTGGGAAAATATGATGTGATAGGATGATTTCGGGAGGGATGGGGTTGGGTAGGTCAATAGGTGAACTAGTGGGAGGGAAGATAGGTAAGATCAGAAAAGGGGGAAAATATTGGAATGGAGTGGGTCCGAGATAACCTCCAAAGACCCTTGTCTTCATAGTTTTACCTACATAGCCCTTGCAAAAATGGGCCTCAGGTCAATGTAGTTCTCCCATAGGATAGGGAAGAATATGATTTTGGTAAGGAGGTTGGGTGAGGGTAAATGGTCTAGGTAAGGCATGGTAAATATTAGGCAAGGTCAAGTTTTGAATAGAAAATCAAAGGGTAAATGATTAACTTGTGTGGGTGTTGATGATGTAGGCTAGGCAACAGATGACTATGAGGGATCCTTTTTCCCTTCTAGTACATATGAGACCCACCATTATGGAGGAGGAGTGGGAGCACATGTGGGAATTTGGGCTAGGGCACACGGTGTGGGAGTACAAGAGGATTACACAGACCACATTATGATGGTATCCCTCATCGATAGATGGGACCCAACTACTAAACACCTTCCATCTACCAATGGGAGAGATGACCATCACATTAGAGGATGTATACAAGATTATTTGGCTTCCAATCATTGGGGAGCCACTTTATCAAGTGTCGTCTATAGATGTGGTAGATCATATGATTACGGTGTTTAGGTCAGCCATGGAAGAGCTGACATACCATAGTGTGAGTATCAGTTATGGAGTGATGTATGCAACGCATCCTCAGGAGACCCATCTTTTAGTGTTGATGATGGTTGGAATTAGTTGTTTCACCCTTCCAGACTTAGAGAGTGGGAGGTTTCATGGGTCTTGATGGGAGTTCTAGAGGACATGATTTTTGAACAGGTTTGTTTTGCATGGGCACTAGCTTACTTGGTTTAGCTATACATGGAGCTTTGGGCTTACAAGAGGATATAATGATTCGGTCTTTATTGCACTTATCTATTACATTCTTGGGCATATGATCACATTGTGTGCCTTCATCTGCTAGGTCTACCATGATATGGATGACACATGGGTGTATACAGGAAATATACATGTGATGGTTATTGATAGGAGAGAAGGTGAGGGTGGATGGGGTGACTCGGATATTACATACTATCGGCAGTACTTGGATAACATGTCACCTGTAGAGATTCTATGGAGGCCATACCTCACTTACCTAGAGTTCACAAGCATGGAGGAGGAACTAGAGGGTCTATAAATTTTGATATGGATCCATGGGGTGCAGGGATGAAGAGCATGAGATCACAACCTTATATCGTGTTAGATGATAGTTTGGCTTATAATAGATGTGCCCCAACCATTCCCATAATATTGTCAAGATGATGTGGAGAGGCCATTACCTCTTCCACATCCGCACCACCAACAGGAGTGGAGGAGAAGGTAGTTGATGAGACAATAGATGATGTTGGGTACATAGATGGGTATAGGAAGTGGTGGACAACACAGTTATAGGAAGCACTAGATAAGCTAGAAAACTCAATTTGGCCACTATTATTATTGAGAGAGATATAGGATATATGGGGTAGGTGATAGGAATGCAGCCCTAGGTTACTACTTTTTAGGAAAATATGGCCACATTAAAGACACGTTAGCAAGTATCAGCACAAGCACAGGCCATGATGGGGGGGACACGTGGCTTTCCCATCCTTCACCTCTAAGGGTACATGATGGGACCATCATCATAGGTACATGTACTAAAACAGGGCCCAAAACCATAGGGATATGGACAGGGATGACTACCACATGGACAGGATAGGATAGGGATAGATAGGAGTGGAGTGATGCCACCACCATAGGTGGTATCAATGGACCGATATAGAGAGGTTATGGTTGAGGCTAGATATTATGAGGATCAATTATTAGAGCTTGATCTCCCTATTGTTAGCTATGTTACCTAAAAAGCATAGAAGGAAGTTGTAGGATCACATTCATGTAGTCAGGAGTTCAAATCATGGACCCATAGTGCTAGTATTTTAGCACAGGGATCCCATCGCATCCATAGATCAGGGAGCCACCATACTCATGGGCAGGGCCAGCAGGAGGTGACTAGTGCACAAAGACAGAGGCTAGGTGAGGGGACAAAGAGAGTGGACAAAGAGAGTGGAAGAGGCACCAGGGGATGATCCCGATGATGGATATATTTTTTATTTTTTATTTATGACTTATATATACCGGCCTACATGTTGAAGAGGCAAGTTGTATATGAGAGTTTTTGAGAGACTTATTTATATTTGTATATACAATGTATTGACACACAAACTTTCCAATATATAGATGATGGTATTTATATCTGTTTTGTTTGGTTTCATTTCCATTGTATTTTTATCATGAAAATTATATGTAGGTATGATTGATAATGTTGTGTTTCGGATTTTAATTTCCAATGTATTGATATTATGGAAATTAGATTTAGGCATGGTTGTTGTTTGGTTTGGGTTTAATTTCCAATGTATTGATATTATGGAAATTAGATGTGTAGACATGGTTGATTATAGTTTTGTTTGGGTTTAATTTCCAATGTATTGATATTATGGAAACTAGATGTAGGCATGGTTGATGATGATGTTTGGTTTGGTTTAATTTCCAATGTATTGATATTATGGAAACTAGATGTAGGCATGATTTGTTTGGTTTGGTTTAAATTTCCAATGTATTGATGTTATGGAAATTAGATGTATGGAAATTAGATGTATGGATGGTTTAATGGTTTTTCCAATGATGATGTTTGTTTTGGTTTGGTTTAATTTCCAATTTATTGATATTATTGAAACTAGTTATAGGGTGGGAGAGTGGATAGGTAAGATAGGAAAATTTAGAAAGATCACGTAGGAGGGAAAATAATGGCCGAGATAACCTCCGAAGACCCCATGCCTTTGGAGTGCTACCTACATAGCCCTTGCAAAAGGGGCCTCAAGCTGATGTAGTTCTCCCATAAGATAGGGAAGAATAAGATGGTGGTAGGTAAGTTGGGTAAGATTGGGTAAGGTAGATTGGGTAAGGTAGATTGGGTAATATTAGGTAAGATAGATTGTGGGAAGGTAAGTTGGGTAAGATTGGGTAAGGTAGATTGTAAGGTAGATTTTTTTGGTAAGTGTATGATGTTATTTGATTTTAATTTCCAATGTATGATGGTATTATGGGAACTAGATGATGGGTATAGGTGTGGGTGAGACAAGAATAGAACCAAGATATCCAATGTCGATGGTCTCATCCTTTGTTCAAGAAGTAATTAAGTAGACTTAGGGGAACCAAAAAGAAGTGAAATTATCCATAGTTGGCAAGGACCATAATGACCATACCAAATAGGCTTATGAACATAAACCCCTTGAGATGTTGCATGATTGATAGGTCTATGGTTGAAATAAGTTGCATGATCACAAAGTTTGCATGAGCGCCACGTCCCTTGAGTAGATAGGAGAAAATAAAATAGGGTAGGGTGGAGTGGTTTGTTTAGCATAACCTTGTTGTGGACAACATGCCCCATCTGCAAATACCCAAACCATAGGCAAGTCCATGACCAAAAGTTTGTATTTTTCTTGATTTTTTTTTTTTGTTTTTTCTTTTTTACATTCATAGATTGATCGATGCAATAAGTCTATATTGGGATGAATAGTAGTGTCTCTTGAGGTCTTCGTGAAGTTGATCGATGTGGGAAGCTCCAAGATAATTTTTGTTTTAACAATATAGATTAGTACCAATTGCTTTATTTTTTGATAGAATAAGTACGTACATGTGGCTAGATTTTATAGTTGTCCTTCGAGGAGCAGTCTACTTATAACAAAAATAGAGAGACATAGATGTTCATTTGAGGAATCATCTATTTGTGAGAAGTTTGACTCAAGGAGTAGAATTTTTGTTATCCCAAAATTTTTGCATTATTTTGGACTTATAGTCATGGACAAGACTATAAAGGAGTATAGGCCTCTTTTATGAAGGAAAACCATAACACAAAAAAATTTAGCTATGAAAGAGGGGTTTCAAGTGACAAATGACCATGGGATTCCATCTAAAAGGATGAAAAGTATCCATGAGAATCATGCCATGAGTAGAGTCTTGGTACTCATATTCAAAATAAGGCTAAATGGTGATGGATAATCACACAATTTTGTTTGATTCATTGGTCCTTAAAAGAGGTAGGTAGGTAAGGAGAGGTTAGTTAAAGGTATGAGCATTTATGAGAAATAAAGTGATGTAGTACTTTATTGAATAATAGAATAGTTAAGATGTGAGGAATTAAGGGGCTCGTGTTCAGGTTTACCTTCAAGAGATGATAAATGATAAGTTCCTGATCCATAGGTATGGGTGACAATATAAGGTCTCAAGCCAATTAGGAGAAAAAATTTTCCTCATTTAATTTTCTCCATTTTGTTACATGTTGATTTTACCTTCAGACAAGATCATTGATCTTGTATGTTCATTCTCAAACAAATTTTTCATAGGCACGCTTAATGCACTTTTGGTAGATTTAGAGGTGGTCTAGAGCATTTAAATGGTAGTTGTCTAGTAGCTCAAGTTGTGTCAAACGTTCTTGGCGAAAATAATCATTAGAGAGGAAATTTTAAGGAGATATACGGAGATATGGAATTGGACTTGAGAGGTAGGATAGCATCTACCATATACTAAATAGAAAAATGTGGCCATGATAAAGGTGTAAATGTTGGTATGATAATCCCATAAGGTAAAGGAATGTGTGTGTGCCAATAATTGTGATCGTCCTCAACCACTTTCATAAGATTTTTTTGAGAGTTTTGTTAGAAGATTCAACTTGACCATTTTCTTATGGGTAATATGGTGAAGAGAAACTAAGTTGAATACCAAATTTGTTACATACTTGATGTAGGGTTTTGTTTTTGAATTATTTTCCATTGTCAGTGATGAGGAGATGAGGAACACCAAAGTGATAATGTATATGGTGATTGATAAATTTGACTATTTTCTTGGCTTTAGTAGAAATGAGAGGAATGGCCTCCACCCATTTAGTGTAATATTTAGTCACCGTGATGATACAAAGATGATGTTGTAAGGAATTAGGGTTAAGCTCCCCAATGAGATCCAAACCCCACTGAGAAAAGGGCCAAAAGTCTATGGCTACTTGTAAGGCGTGACTAGGGGTATGATTAAGGTTAGCATGTTGTTGAAACTTCAAACATCATTTAACATAGTAATAGTAGTCTTGGTTAAGGCTTGGCTAGCAGTAGTCGAGTTGAAGGATATGATTTGCAAAATTGAGGCCACTAAAATGTCCCCAAAAATCCCATCATGAATTTATTTGCTAGCGTATGGGATTTCAAACTGGTAAGTTACTGGTAGGAGGATATTGTACATACCCAAAATATACATTTGCATCCTAAAAATGCCTTATCCATTTTGAATGTTTTGTTCTAACATCTACCCCCTTTTTCCTTGCATTTTAGTCTTTAAGTTATAGGACCTTTAAGTGGTCCCATGACCACCACCCGACAGGTTACGGTCCTGTAAATCACCACCCTACATAGGGCAGGTCTGTCTTGTGTGCATTTTCCAGAATGTTCCAATGATTTCATCAAATGTAAAAATTCAATTTTCATCTACATTTCTCAACCACTCTTGCTTGCATTTATGTTTTGGCCACCTGGTAAATAGTGATTTCTCTTTTTTATATGAGAAGAGATAAATTCAAACTTACCCTCTGGTAAATCCAAATGCTATAAATACCAATCTTGTTTACAAGAAAATGGCCCCTCTCCTCTCTATGAATTATTATTCAGTGTGTTTTGAAGTTCTTCCATAAGTTTCAATAGGTTTAGATTTTGCATGAATTCTTAGCCTCTCCTTTCTACTTTAGAGATCATTTGATCTTCACACTTTCATTTTTCTCCATTGCTATCCTACACAATCAGCTTAGCATAAGATAGTTTCAGTTCTAGATTAGAGTTCATTTGATAATCTTAGAGTTGTAGGTTGTTGTTTTGTCACAAGAAATAGATCCTAGAATTCTTGGTATATTTGCATTGTATCCCCACAATAAATCCTGCTAGGAATCGCATAGTCAAGCTCTGTTCACTTGCACTATCCCTCTCTTACTTGCATTTTATTCGGTTTATATCCAAATTGCCATTGTTTGAGTATCTTCTTCTACTGATGCTATCACATTCACACTTTTCTAGATTCACGAGAACACGAAGGAACAAAGAGATCACACTGAGGGGACAAGTCACGACACAACTGGATTTACCACTGTTCTGTAAAACTCTAGGTTTGAACTATCAAAGTTGTAGTTATAATATATCAAATAGAGTAGCAAATCATTTTATTTCAGTTAAAGCTTGCTTTCAATATTACTAGGGAAGTTGTGGGGAATGATAGCTTTCTGAGAAGATGTGATTTATTCCTCACTTCTGAGGTAAGATTGAAGGTCTTTCGATTAAATTAGTTAGTTATTTAAATATTTAGGATAAATTCACAAGTGCATAGGAAAATAGCTATATCAAGCTAACTTGCTTGTTTTAATTCTATCATTATTAGATTAATTGTCCATTATCTGAATATATTAGAATAGCTTCTCTTTTAATTTCATTCAAATACACATCATTGAAAATACAAAAATAAAAGGAATATAAGCATAGTGTAGATATATCTTTCATAGTTAGTTTACTTGTTTCAGTTAAAGTTTGATTATCTCTTGCATGACAATTACGGGACCTAGAGCCCAGGAGATTACGTATTCGAACCGGTAATACCTCAGCCAAATCTCTTCACAACATTAATAGATATAGATCAAGGGATTAGGATTCAGGTCTTTCAAATGACAATAAACCCACAAGTAATTAGTGAACAATTGAGACAATTGAATATTGAAGATGACAAAGCATACACATTCTGGTCAAGTCAACCCAACTATAGATTGCCTTGATAGGATATCCGCATGACCATACAAGAACTCGAAAGAGAACAAATATTTGGTTGTGATCCATTAGTTCCATAGCCAAACACAGGAGACCTTCTCATTGACATAGACACAGGCTTACATATATACAAGTTGCTAGAACACCCGTAAGGTATTATGAGAAGATCGCACAACTCTTGATATTAAACATAGAAGCTGAAAAGCTTATGACTATTGGATAGTTAGAAGAAGAGATTGATTCTTCACATGACCATAATAGGTCCACAACAACCACAAACTCATGGTTGTGATCCCCAGGTCCCACAACCCAACGGGCTGCTAATCAGTTAAGTATTGACACCAGTTTATACATGTTGGTATTTAGATCCTCACCACTCCCACCAGATATCATAACACAATTTTCCACATTAAACATAGAAGCCAATCAAGCTAATATTTTCTGGGCTAGACTAGAAAAACCACCCATAGTTTCCTATAAATCCACTACACCTCTCACTACCATTTTCCATGACCTTGTCTGAAATATACATGAAGCACCTACAGGTCACTTTCCACGTATCCAACAACTAGCCAATAGATAGGATCTCAGCAGAGCTCGACATTGATTGGAGCCTCCAGAAGCTATTATATCTGAATGATCCATTACACCAATTCAGTTAGGAGAGATTTCTTTGCCTTAGATTCACAGATCCCATTATTGTGTGTTGAGGATATAAGATTTCCCAACTAGTTTTCTATATCCACATATATTCCATTTCCACCAGTTGTCTCGCACAACCTCGGGAGGTCGGGTATGAAGAAAGGGCTACTTGTAGATTCTCATGCTCGCATGTCACTTTTCTATCGTACAAAATTGGTGAACCCAACGTGAAACAAACAATTGTTCCCCTTTTTTTCATTTTCATTTCTTTCATCCATCTTCACTCTTTCCCATTATTCTGTGGGTATTTATATACCCCCGAATATGTCGGGATATGATGCATATGGCAGACCTCTCTCAGGTCTCAAGCACATTATGGTCAAAAAATAGACAACCGTCACCCTCGCACTTTCTACATGGGCTGACAACTATTCAAGCAAACTACTTGTCATCACAAAATCCTCCTCAAAGAACTAGCTCTAGTTCTTCATTCCAAATTGAGGAGCTAGATCAGCTCACACAAACACAACAACCAGAGCCCTCAGGCTCTAACAATATGATGTTTACTAGAGAATCCATTTCATCTCCTCGGGTTTTGTTTAGACCACAAATCAGTAGGTAGTCAGATCCACTCCCATTTTTGATGAGGAGTACTTAGCACGTTACGCTAGAAGTGAACAATGCTTCCAAAACATGTACCCACCTATAGGAAGTTTGTAAACACAACCCGATACCCTACTCCAAGAAAACACCCCCATTCCTCCACCTATGGAAAATACTCTTGGTGAAGCTTGGCAGGTAATGATCAATTCATAGTAGGGTACCATACACCTCTACAACCTCAAGGTATACAACAACCACCATTAAGGAAAAATACTGTCTTCACCAATCGAGGTCATCTCAACCTTAGTTGAGAAGGTTAGAGGACTAGAACTTGCTCAAGAAAATCAAAATTCACATTTCGGGCAAGCAGGAACTTCCAACCCTCCACATCATCCCAGCCAAGTTGACCTCCTCACAGGAATAGGCACATTAGGCATGCCTCCTCAACATTCATATAACTATCCACAACAAACACCAACTAGAACTACATTTTCAAATGCGCGCTCCAATTGAAAGTATGATACCTCCCGCTTAGCACCAAACAACCCATACCAGAGCAATGCTCCTCCCTACTTAAACATTTATTCAAAATCACCATAGGAGACATGTTCTCTCTCTCCCAGGATGTTCACTCAACCACAGGGATTTCCTTATGTCCCTGCAAATACATATGTTATGCCATATCAACAACCCATTCCACCTCCACCCCTCAAAGAGTACCATCGATGGTCGAAACCTATGTGGTAGGGACTTACTCAAAATATTTAAAAGAGCCTCTAGATTTCACCATACGAAGTGTCATGCTTCCAAGACCTCTTCCCAATTTTCCTAAATACAAAGGGGAGGGAGATCCAAATGCACATATCAAGGCCTATGCCATGGCCATTCGAGAATTGCTCCCTTGGGATGCGGTTGTTGCTAAGATATTCCCTAAAACCTTAGAGGGTATTTCCCTTGATTGGTATTATAGAATACCTGAAGCCTCGATACACTCATTCAAACAACTTGTGTCAGAATTTATCAAAGCTTTTGATATGAACAAATTGTTAAGAACAGGAATCAGGAATTCTTACATATTAAACAAGAGCACAATGAATCCACTTTGCTCATTTTATTCAAAGATGGCGTACAATCCTCTACTCATCAGCAAGTGCTCCAAACATGGATCAAATGGAACTATGTGACTTATTCCTTCATTCTCTCAATAGAGAGATAAAGGAAGAAGTCCAAAAGTTCCCACTAAGGACTTATGATGAAGTACTCGAGAGTGCTCTCCAAATCGATCAAGCAATAATAGATAATGGTCATAAGACATATGGAACAAATGGGAAATTAATCACTCCCAATCAAAACACTACGACCTATCCTAATGTCTGGGAATACCAATCAAGGACCCAAGATCCTTAACAAAAACCATGGGGTTACAACAGATGGAGTAATAGACTAGGTTAAAAGGGAAAACATCGTAAACATTTCACCACCCGTTAACAATCAATGAAATAACAACTTTACTCCAACAATCAACGCATGGTGGATTTTAATCATCCATCATGACAACAACAAACAACAACAAAAAAAATCCAGACACAAGGTCCAAATCAAAACCCAACTAGATATCAAAATCAAAACCAAAGGCAACAACCTCAAAATTTTAACTCTAACAACCAAAGATCCAATCAGAGTTTTGGACCACAACAGGTTTCAAATCAACAACCTCAAAACTATAATCCCAACTTGTATTGTGGTTTCCACAAGATTCAAGGCCATGATACTAGGACTTTCCGTGACTACAATAAATTCATGCAACATTTTCCAGAAGACCAAAGACAACTCTTTATAGATATGTTTTAGCAAATTCATTACCCACGCAAACACTTACACAGGGGTAGTTTCCCCTCAAAATGCACCCCTCAAGATTTTTAATGATCCTCTCCCAAATCACTCTAACAATAATAGGTTAGATCCAAATGGGACAAACAAGGGTGTTATGATAGGAAATAACGATCATGAAGCCTCAACTTCATTAAATCCACCGGTCGCACCCCAATTAGGAACTCGACCACAAACCAAGATAGTTGGTCTAGTAGAGTTAGATACCAAGCTACACATAGAAACCATAACAAGAACATGAGATTATTCTTCTCAACCAGTTCCAAACTATCCATTAGAACCAAAAACATTCAACAAACATTGGTAAAACCCATAGGCACTTACGATCTAATTAATGACCTAACAAAGACCTTCTCTCACATTTCCTTCTTGGATTTGTTGAAGAACTCTCCCGCCCATAGGGCTGCTCTCTTAGAAGCATTAGGTCTTGGTCATCTAATTAACATCACTCCTCCTCTAAAATGCAAGTAAACCATGTAGACTTTGATGTCTACCCTCCAGGGCAGCCAGATAGGGATATTGAGTTTATATTTGATATAAGAAAAATGCCAATAGATGCTGAAATTACATGTAGAGGTGACCCAACCTTACATTTATAGGTATGGGTTTATAATAATTATGTTAAGCATGTAATGATTGATGATGGGGCAAACAGTTAACATAGTCCCCTTTGCTTTTCTTCAAAAGCTAGGATATGGAGAAACAAATTGTTCCACAACACGAAATACGCTAAGAGGTTATGATAGCCTCAAGGCCACTTCAATTGGGACTATAGTTTTACTAGTCACCTTAGGACCCAAGACAAGTCCTCACCAAATTTTATATTATAGATCAAGAAACCAACTATAATATGATCCTCGGTCGACCATGGATACATCGCATGAAGGCAATCCCTTCCACGTTATTCCAGGAAATAAGATTTTTACACCTAGGAAAATATTTGTGGCACAAGGTGACCCAAAACCATTCGATATACACCTAGCAGATTTGAAGAAGAGACCAGGTTCACTCTAAGTTTGAACTCCCAACAAATCAACTTAACAAACCAATCAATTCAAAACCAAAAGAAAAATTGATACCTACAACAGAATTAGAAATTATGAATCTAGTCGAAGGCATTCCAACACTCAAAAATGAGACTAACGTCATAGAAATGGTATCATTAGGGACTACCACAAAAATTTTTGAGTTACTAGAAAAGGATTTACCTATTCTCCTACCATTTGATTCCATGGGTATGGGATACACCCTAGGAATTGGTTCCCTTCCATCAAATAAAT
Organism: Taxus wallichiana var. yunnanensis; assembly: GCA_018340775.1. Lineage (NCBI taxonomy): Eukaryota > Viridiplantae > Streptophyta > Pinopsida > Cupressales > Taxaceae > Taxus > Taxus wallichiana. The sequence goes on from CM031241.1 coordinate 408,841,392, forward strand.
TTTGTATGGTAGAAGTAACCGAGGTAGAAGAAACAGATGTGAAGAATGTCCCAACATCCATTTTTCCAAGAAAATATTGGACTCTCCACTTTGATGGAGCTAGATGTCATTTTGGAGTTAGGGCAAGTGTGATCTTTACTTCTCCCGAGGGAAAGATCCTACCTTTTTCCTTTAAGTTAAACTTTGAATGTACAAACAATGGGGCTGAGTATGAAAGCCCTCCTCCTTGGCCTCATCATAGCCAAAAGGATGGGTGTTGATAACATTAGAGTGCTAGGAGACTCGCAAATTAGTTGCACAAACCAAGTCTCTAAGGTATATGAGACTAGAGCTGAACACTTACAACTCTATAAAATGATGGTATTAGATCTAACCAAAGGATTCAACTTCATATCAATCAAAAATCCCACAGAACAAAACCTTCTCACTAGATTCAATAACAACCTCAGCTTCCCATTTCACTCCAAGCAAAGTGAGTTGGAAAATACAAGTTTCATGGTATCACTTTATCTAACCATTGGTGCGTAAAATACCAACAAACCCACTCTTGACATGTATAGAAGCTAAGAATGAGTTTTCTATCCTAGATCACTTTGACAATGATAGAGTCACTCTTGGATATCTAAACACCTATGTGAGCTACATCTCACTCATCACATAGTGGATTTTTCCCTAATCCCACATTCCTCTTCCTATTTTGGAAATCCCATGATAGAATCTCCCCCAAAAGGATCTCGATATCTACGAGGTAGAGAATGGAGAAATTTTGGAACTACCTCCAGCCCCACCTGAATTTGAAGAAGGAAACACTTCCTTAATCAAAGAAATGATTGACATAAATATTGGAATGGAGGAAGAACCAAAGATTTTGAAGTTAGGATCCTCATTAACTCTAGAGGAGATAGAAATACATACTCAGATCCTCAAGGAACATCAAAAGGATTTCACATTTAATTACAAAGAAATGACAGAATTGCACCACATATCGCGTGCATAATCTTGTCACCAAACCAGATGCAAAGCCAATTAAACAAAAGTCAAGACCAATGAAACCAAAAGTGGCTCTCATGGTGAAAGAAGAAGTAATGAAACTTCTCCAGTGGGATTCATCAAACCAGTTGACTATTCACAATGGGTATCTAATATCATCCCTATTCTCAAAAAGAATGGGAAGATACACATTTGCATAGACTTTCCTGAACATTAATAAAGCTTTCCCAAAGATGACTTCCCATTACCATCCATTTATGTTATTGTTGATGCAACAACTAGATTTGAGCTTGTTTCCGAGAATCCCTCATGGATGGGTTCTCATCGGGTATAATCAGATTAAAATATCTGAACAAGATCAAGCCAAGACCACGTTTATAACTCCTTGGGGAACTTATTGTTACGCTGTCATGCCATTCGGTCTTAAGAACACTGACGCTACATACCAACAGGCAATGACATACATATTCCATGACCTTATTCATAAAATTGTGGAATCCTACATAGATGACTTGTTGGCCAAGGCCAAGAAGTTTTGATCACCCATAGGTACTCCGTATCATTCTCTCACGATTGATCGAATATGGCGTCACATTGAACCCAGAGAAATGCATATTTGGTGTACATAGAGGCAAGCTTTTGGGTTACATTATATCCTCACGAGGGATTGATGTTGATCCCAAAATTTAGGTTGTTCTTGAAATGATTCCACCATCAGATGAGTCTAGTATTAGATCATTTCTTGGGAAACTCGATGCAATTCAAAGGTTCATTCTAGACTTAAGTTTTGTTGTTCATCCAATCAACAATTTATTAAAGAAATATTATAACATTGATTGACAAGACAAGAATGCAATGAGGCCTTCAAGCAGTTAAATGCTTCTTGTTTTCTCCTCCCACGCTATGCCTCCTAGACTAGATCATCCTTTGATCCTATATTCATGGGCTATCATGTCTCACTAGCTTTGCATGTTGGCTCTCGAGAAGATGATGATAAATGATAACGTGTAGTCTATTTCATTAGCTGGATGTTGCTTGATTATGAAACATGTTATACATAGGTAGAAAGAGAATGCCTCACCATAGTCTTCAAAACAAAATGTTTAAGACATTACATGTTAAATCAAGAAACAAGGGTCATCATAAAGACAATCATTTACGGACATTCCTCACAAAGGATGTATTTATCTAAAAAAAATAGACATTTCATAACCTTAATGGGTGAGTTTGAATTAACATTTGTAAACCAAAATCCATTAAGGGACAAATCATTAAGATTGGTTAGGTGACAATCCATTAGATGGAGGTGATACGGTGAGACCTAGACTTTCTATGAATGCATATATTTTGTCGAAACCAGACCCCCATCTCTACATGCTTACATCCTTGGTACATTTACATAATCAATTTTATCATGGACCATATTTTACCCATTTTGCCACATCAAACAAAGAAGGTGGTTATGAATTATCATTGCTAAATATGTTATTTTAGAATAGGTGCTCTATTGTAAAGCCTTCGATGGAATGCTTTAGATGTGTCACACAAAAGAATCCAAAAATTCTTTAAGAATCCCAAAAATATGGAGGCCACTTTGTTTGGGGCCACTACTCACAAAAAAAATATCAAATGATTCCCATTATATTTTTCCCACAAAGGAAAATGATGCAATGAGAGATTTGTGCAAGTGTCATAAATGCCAAGAATTCTCTTTCACAGATTCACATTCGACCTAGAAAATGCAAGTCAAGAGAAATCAAAACCCCATGGAATTTCCTTTTCCATCATTTATCACAGACATTGATGTAGAATAGGTTGTCCTCATCAACAAATGGCCATAACATAATTATGGCCACAAATATTTTACCTTAATGGTAGAGGCTTGCCTCTCACCACTTTATGTGAGGTTAAATCATAAGTTCATTTTTTGATTTAGATCATTTATAGGTACCCGATGTCACATGAAAGTCATTCATTATATTCGACTATATGGCAAATATCCTTTAAGAAATCATGGTATGGTCTGAGTGAGTTTCAGTAGCAAAAAATTCAAGCATAAACCATCATACGAGGCTCTCTTTATTACCTCTCAAGCCAATGCAAAAAGAATCCTAGAAAGCCATTTTGTGAAACAAAACATTAAAATATTCTAAGGGCCAAAACTTTTGGAGAGGATCAAACACGTATTGGATTTCTTGGACCTGCAAGCTTGTGGCCCATCGAACCTCAATAAGAACTTATATTTTTTCATCAGTCCATTCAAAAATTTATTAAAAATGTTTATATATTCACTTACTTATTTCATTCGCTTCAGGCTTACCTATCGTCATAATGAGATGAATTAAGTGCACGATGTAGGTGTTGGGCCTCATCTGAATGCCTCTTCTCATCTCTTGATTTTTTTCCTCACTATTCCATAAGAGGATTCTCAAAGGTTGATTTTTGTGATGCATGGATATCTTCATGTCGAGCCATAGAATTTGTGGAGTTGACAAGAATTTTAAATCAGAATGCAACTTTGCCTTAGTGGCATTTTATAGTGTGTTGTATCAATATTTGGAGAAAATAATGCATGTTTGTGGATGATTCCAACCCTCTTTGTGTTCATTTTGGAAGAGGTCTAATATTTCATGCATGTGAACAATTAGGCGATCAATCACCATGATCTTAAGCATGAACATTCCCATCACGCAAGTTTGTGAAAATGGGACAAGATCAACCTTGGGTGAATTTTATTCTAACATTTATCAACTTTGTATTTAGGTGGATCATTAAGATCTCGAGAACCTGGATCTCCTTAGATGGAGTGAACCTTAGATAGACTTTTTCCGAGGAGTATAAAAAACTAGGCCCCCATCTCTATATGTCCTTGTATGGCCACTGAATCTCAATTTTATCATGGACCATACATACCCAACCCGAAGATTTTTCACATTACAAAAGAAGGTGGTTACAAGCTCCATTTTATTTAATCGAAATAAATATGTACAATTTAGAACAAGTGATTCATCATTCTCAAGCCATTATGATGGAATGCTTTTAAGATGTGTTGACACTGAAGAATCCAAAAAGATTATTTACGAATCCCACAATGGGATATGTGGAGTTCCACTTTTGGTGGTCATACCATTGCTCACAAAATACATCGATGGGCTATTTTTGGCCCACTTTGAACATGACGCAATAGAATTTGTGCAAACAAGTGTCATAAATGCCAAGAATTCTCCCTCTGAGATTCACATGCAAGCATCAAGCTGAAGCTCGCAAACCAATCGCAAACCCCATGGCCCTTTTCCACATGGGGCCTAGATTTGATAGGGAAATTATCTCCCTCATCAACAGATGGCCATAAATTTATAATCACATCCACATAATATTTTACCAAATGGGTAGAGGCCATGCCTCTCACCACCATACCAGTTCTATAATCGCTAAGTTCATTTTGAATCAAATCATTTAGGTATGGTGTCCTGCAAGTCATTATCTTAGATAATGGCACATCCTTTAAGAATGATGAGGTCCATGAGTTATGTAGTAAATTCAAGATAAACCATCATACAACCTCTCTTTACTACCCTCAAGCCAATGGACAAGCAAAGCCACAAAAAAACATTAAAAGCTATTCTCCTCAAAATAGTTAAGGAGAAAAAACGGGATTGGCATTTAAAATTATACCCGACCTTATGGGCCCATCAACCTCAATAAGAACACCAACATAGGGTAACCCCTTTCTCATTAGTATTCGGGGGTAGAAGTAGTTCTCCCACTTGAGGTCGAAATACCTAGTCTCTACATCTCATTACAAGGGATTTTGGGAGAAGAAGCCTATAGAGAGGCATGCCTCTCTCAACTAGAAAGCCTTGATGAGGCCAGGATAAATGTCAACAATGGCACAGAGCCTATGCTGACCGGATGTGCAATAATATAACAAAAAGGTCTACGAATGAGAAATATACGAGGGAGATCTAGTTCTAAGACTAGACAACCGGATTGATAAGAAAACCGGTGAAGGAAGGAAATTCCGGCCCAAGTGGTTAGGCCCATACCAAGTCATGAAAGACTACAAAAATGGTGCATATCTCTTGTGTACACTAGAAGGTGAGGAATTCAATGAAATTCAATTCCTTGCATCTTAAATAGTTTTACGCATAGGTCATCAACATCACCATTTGTATATTATATCTACCTACATTGCATTAGTCACTTAGTTGTTTCATTTTGTTCACTTGTTTCATAAATTTTGTGGTCAAGGAACTTATTCTTAAGAAATTCATTATAAGCTTCTAAAAATATTGGCAAAATCATTCAAATCATATCTCTTCAATTTTCATAATATCATCAAATAGTTTCAAAATCATTTCATCAATTCGATAGACAAAGTCTTGACAAAAACCATACCAAGGCCTGCATACTTGGTCATACTCATTCTTTTCTACTTGGTTAAGTTGTTCTTACCTACGGTCTATTCTAGAAGCTTCTTGGTGTCACATCTATCCTTCTTACATCTCTTTGAAACAAGGATACTCCAAAATCACAAATCAGAAATGTCAAATTAAATAAAAATACTAAACAAAATAGAATATTTTATTTTACACACTTCTTTTCCCCACCAACCTTCGTGATGAGCCCACATCTCTTACTAGTGATGCGAGGTTGAGAAAGGAAAGAAGTTCCCTTACTCACCTATGTCCTACCTTTGGTGATGAGCCCATGCTTCTTACCAGTAGCATGAGATAGGGTAGGGGGTCCATTCACGTAAATTAGTGAATATTAATATTTTAAAGCAAAGTGTATTAAGTGAAATTAAGTATCCAAATTCCAAAGAGATCAAATCCTTAAAACCAGATTTTGTCAACCAAGTTTCCATCCATGGATCTAAGTCTAGATAAACTGGAAAGTAAGTTGCATTCTGAACTATGTAGTAGTTTTGAGTAAGAGTAAGTACGCAGGTCTAAATTTGATTTCTGTCAAAACCTTGTCTTTCTCTCATCATTTTCATTCATTCAAACTCATACAATTTGTGCCCTTCCCAACTCTTGGTGTTGAGCCCTCACATCTTACTAGTTGCGTGGAGTTAGGAGTGGGGCAAGTTCATCTCATTATCACTATATATTCATCACGTTTTTCCAAAACAAGAAGAAGCAATGAACATTGCCCAAAGAAGCCAAAAGTTCAATACTACAATATGTTTGCATCATCATATATCAGCATTACAAAAACAAATAAAAGAGAAACATTATGTTCAACATTTGTTATCACTTGTCATCCATTGCATACATTCTAAAAGCATATAAAAACAAAGATTCTAAAAACATCTAGTGTACACATGGGAAACAAATCACAAAATTCTAGATACAAGAAGATCTAGATCCAAAATATATATATATATATATATATATATATATATATATATATATATATGTATGTTCTTATATACAATGCCATCATGCACTAGGCATGGTCAAAATGCTCAATGAGCCTAAAAATACAAAAACAATCATATAAACATCTACGACAAAAATCACTACAAAAAGACACCATGATCTCTCAATCCCTGTGGGATCCCTCAGAGGGTGCATGACCGCATCTAGGACTCCTACTATGATGACACTCTGAATGAACTAAGGGCTCATGATCATGGCTAGTAGTTGTGGTCTCACTGTGAGAATGGCTCCTCCTCATCAAGCACTCAATAGTCCTATATCCAGCCAGCTCAATATGAAGAGAGGTCACTAAATTTTTCACCTTCTAGATAGGGGCAAACACATCAGTATGTCGGCCAGCTACTGAGGGCTCTCCAACATCCATGTAGTAAGCTCGGCCCGAGTACTCTCCAAGGGGAGCAATAGGGTGTCCACACACTTGGTGAATCAAGTCTCACCATCCTCAATAGTCACTTCTAAAAAAAAAAAGAGAAATAACAAGTTAGAAAATCACCAAAAATAAAGTCAAAAACAAATGAAACAACAAAAGGAAATATCAACTAAACATTTCTAGCTAAAACAAAATCGAGAAAAGAGTAGTAACTCACTCGGATCTCTAGGCATCTAGGTGGGGTCTCTAGGATCTCGTGCTTGCACTTGACACTCACTGCCGACTACAAAGCCTCCCCCAAATCTAGAAAGAAGTGACATCCTGCCACGGACTCATCATCTCCCCCTAAGTCCTGAGAAGGAAACTCCTCTGAGATCAGGGTCACCTTCTCTACACTCTCCTCCACCCTCTCGACCCTCAAGATATCCTGAGTGTCATGCCACTCAGAATCACTATCATCCTCCTCATCATCCCACCCCACCTCCCACCTCTCATCCCCCATTGTCTCCTCCTCTGTCTCCTCTCTAGTGAACTCCTCAGAGTCTGAGTCCACATCAATGGGCTCATCTCCCTCTCCACTATGAGCAGGAGCAGCCCCAATCATAAGTAAGGGTGCTCGAGGAGCACCAGCTTCCCCTCAAGCATGAACCACCCACCTAGCTACAATGGGAACTCCAGGAGTAACCATGGTCCAACCTCGACCTCTAGGACCTCCCCAGCCTCACGAATAGACCTGTATACTAGCCCCCACTGAGAGAAACATATCAATGTAGGGAGGCCAAACTACCGAGGTACTTTTCAAAGGGGTGGACCTCCACCTTCCCCATCCTCTACTAACTTGACTTGTGTAGTATAACAGTGATCAATGTATGTGTCTCCTCTCCCCATAACCCTGCCATGGCCTGATAAGGAGTGGCCTCCATGTCTGTAATAGTCAATGAAGCCACTAGCTGGTGTGGCATCCTGAGTATAGTCATCCCCATCCACCTCGCTACCCTAACAGCCCCTAGATCCTCTGCTAGTACACCTCTCCCATAGGGAATGATGCACTCATACACCCAACTCATAACTAGAGTAGGGTGACTCAATGACTGCCCCTATAATCTAACCACCCTATATAAATCATGGTAGGTGGTCCCAAGAATGTCTACTCCCCAAGTGTAAACATGGCCATGGGCCTCAATCTATGTAATAATGGGAGCCCAACAGTATAAGAGAGTATCCCCTCCCTTGTCCCCAATCAACCGTGAGGCCAAGATACCCATAATAGCCTTACGGATCACAGGGATAGGAGAAGAAGCAACAATGGAACAGACCTTCACCCCCTTCTTCTGAGCCCATGGAGACAACAACATCTCCCATGTAGGTAGCCCACTAAACCATCTGAGACCTAGATACTTGCTGTCTTAAGAGACAACCACCTCCCAAGAATCGAACCCCCAAGTATGATAGACATCCTCCAGGGTGATAGTCCACTCACCCCTAACACCTGGAAACTGGAAGGTATTCCAGTCTACATCCCAATATGAAAATAAGTCACACAATATGTGACTAGTAGGCGCAACATGAGGAACCTATGTGATCCTCCAAATACTAGCCCCTCTGCAGAGTGTCTCGCTCTGTCTGGGTCAATGTATCTAACACTGTTGGGAGCCAATCACACTCCCTCTCTCTACTCCATCTAATATACTCCTCCTTCTTCTACATCCACCCAAAACATAGAAAAAGAGTAAGTTAGTAACATAATCCAACTAGAAAAATCATCAAAACATATAAAAATGTCAAAAATGCAAAAAAATTAAAAATACATCTTTTTTTTTTCTGTCTCGAACCACCCCCGTGTGAGTGGCGGTGGTTCCATAACCACCACCTTCTAAGGTGGTGGTCCTATAACCACCACCATCATAGGGCGGCGGTCCCATGACCGCCTGCCCTTGTGGGGGCCCTGTCCCAAATCGATGAATGCCCCCAAAGCCCTAAAAACACTTTAAAAAAAAAAATACATCATTTTTGACAAAATAAAGACCTACCCTATGGGCACCCCCCTAGAGACTCATTTAAAACTAACATTTCCAAAAATAATCCCCCAAGACAAAGATTTCAACATTTCTATATTTTAGGTTTAAAAATGATAAATTGAGAAGAACTAACCTAAGACTTCATGGGTTGATGTCCTTGCTCTCGGAGGCATGATCATGATCTCGTAACAAATGTTTTGATTGTACTCTCGTTGAAAAATGGTTACCATGGGTCCCAGAGCTCAAAAACCACCAAATCAACACACGCAAATGAATAGGAAAATGAGCTCATTATTATATATATATATATATATATATTCTAACTTGTTTTGAATGTTTTTACGTAGAGTTGGAGCACCGACGGAGGTAAGTTCTTATCCTCATGCAAATGGTAAGTCCTCATTTCATTTTAATTTAGTATTTATTTTTTGATTTATTTTATCTATCTACACTTGAGTCCCTTTTTCATTTTACAGATAGTGGGAATTTGGATGGTGACATTTCGGCACACATGGGTGTGTCAGGTATAGCTTCTAACTCCCCATTTCAGGACCACCATACTTGGACCCACCATTTTATGCCTCTTCATGGCTAAAACACTTCTCCTCTCCAGGGGAAATATGTATGTACCCAAAATGTAGGTATATAGTACGAAAGAGAGGTTACAGAAACCCCAATGATGATTCAAATCTCTTCGCAAGGTGTTCGGAATCTAGAAAATCTCACCAAGTATACATTTGCATCCTAAAAAGCCTTATCCAGCTTTTGCATGTTTTGTTCTAACCTCTTCCCCCTTTTTCCTTGCATTTTGGTCTTTAGTTACAGGACCGCCACCCTACCCGGGTGGTCCCCATGACCCACCACCTAGGATAGGGCGGCGGTCTCTAGAATTGCCACCCTACGCGGGGGCGGCGGTCTTGTGCATTTTCCAAAATGTTCCAATGATTTTGTCAAATGTAAAAATTCAATTTACACCCACATTTCTCAACCACTCTTGCTTGCATTTATGTTTTAGCCACCTAGTAAATAGTGATTTCTCTTTGTTTATATTAGAAGATTTCAATTCAAACTTACCCTCTGGTAAATCCAAATGCTATAAATACCCAGCTTGTTTACAAGCAAATGGCCCCTCTCTCTCTATGAATTATTATTCAGTGTGTTTTGAAGTTCTTCCATAAGTTTCAATAGGTTTAGATTTTGCATGAATTCTCAGCCTCTCCTTTCTGCTTTAGAGATCATTTGATCTTCACACTTTCATTTTTCTCCATTGCTATCCTACACAGTCAACTTAGCATAAGATAGTTTTAGTTCTAGATTAGAGTTCATTTGATAATCTTAGAGTTGTAGGTTGTTGTTTTTGTCACAAGAAATAGATCCTATAATTCTTGGTATATTTGCATTGTATCCCCACAATAAATCCTGCTAGGAATCACATAGTCAAGCTCTATTCACTTGCACTATCCCTCTCTTACTTGCATTGTATTTGGTTTATATCCAAAGCTTCCATTGTTTGAGTATCTTCTTCTACTGACGCTATCACATTCACACTTTTCTAGGATTCACGAGAACATGAAGGAATGAAGAGATCACACTGAGGGGACAAGTCATGACACAACTAGATTTACCACTATTCTGAAAACTCTAGGTTTGAACTATCAAAGTTGTAGTTACAATATATCAAATAGAGTAGCAAATCATTTTATTTTAGTTAAAGCTTGCTTTCAATATTACCAGGGAAGCTGTGGGGAATGATAGCTTCTGAGAAGCTATGATTTATTCCTCACTTCTGAGGTAAGATTGAAGGTCTTTCGATTAAATTAGTTAGTTATTTAAATATTTAGGATAAATTCACAAGTGCACAGAAAATAGCTATATCAAGCTAACTTGCTTTGTTTTAATTTTGTTATTAGATTAATTGTTCATTATCTGAATATATTAGAATAGCTTCTCTTTTAATTTTGTTCAAATACGCATCATTGAAAATACAAAAATAAAAGGAATATAAGCATAGTGTAGATATATCTTTCATAGTTAGTTTACTCATTTTAGTTAAAGTTTGATTATCTCTTGCATGACAATTATGGGACCCAGAGAGCCTAGGGATTACGTATTCAAACCGGTAGTACCTCAACCAAATCTCTTCACAACATTAATGGATATAGATCAAGGGCTTAGGATTCAGGTCTTTCAAATGACAATAAACCCACAAGCAATTAGTGAACAATTGAGACAATTGAATATTGAAGATGACAAAGCATACACATTTTGGTCAAGTCAACCCAACTATAGATTGCCTTGATAGGATATCCGCATGACCATACAAGAACCCGAAAGAGAACAAATATTTGGTTGTGATCCATTAGTTCCACAACCAAATGCAGGAGACCTTCTCATCGACATAGACATAGGCTTACGTATACAAGTTTCCAGAACACCCATAAGGTATTCTGAGAAGATCACACAACTCCTGATATTAAACATAGAAGCTGAAAAGGCTTATGACTATTGGATAGTCGGAAGAAGAGATTGATTCTTCACATGACCATAATAGGTCCACAACAACCACAAACTCATGGTTGTGATCCCCAAGTCCCACAACCCAACAGGCCTACTAGTCAGTTAAGTATTGACACCAGTTTACGAACTAGTATTTAGATCCTCACCACTCCCCAAATATCATAACACAATTTTTGTATTAAACATAGAAGCCAATCAAGCTAATATTTTCTAGGCTAGACCAAAAACCACCCATAGTTTATTACAAATCCACTACACCTCTCACTACCATTTTCCATGACCTTGTCTAGAAATATACATGAAACACCTACATGTCACTTTCCATGTATCCAACAACCAATAGATAGGATCTCGACAGAGCTTGACATTGATTGGAGCCTCCGAGTAACTATTATATCTAAACGATCCATTACACCAATTCAGGTTAGGAGAGCTTTCTTTTCCTTAGATTCACAGATCCCATTATTGTGTGTTGAGGATATAAGATTTCCCAACTAGTTTGTTTATATCCACATATATTCCATTTCCACCGGTATCTCTAGGATGACCTCGGAGGTCGGGTACGAAGAAGAGCTACTTGTAGATTCTCATGCACCCTCACTTTCTGCATGGGCTGACAACTATTCAAGTAACTACTTGTCATCACAAACTCCTCCTCAAATAACTAGTTCTAGTTATTCATTCCAAATTAAGGATTTGGATCAGCTCACACAAATAAAACAATTAGAGCCCTCAAGCTCTAACAATATGATGTTTATTGGAGAATCCATTTCATCTCCTTAGGTTTTGTTCAGACCACAAATTAGTAGACAATCAGATGCACTCCCATTTTTGGATGAGGAGTATTTAGTGCACTACGTTAGAAGTGAACAACGTTTCCAAAACATGTACCCACCTATAGGAAGTTTTCAAACACAACCCGATACCATGTTCTAAGAAAACACCCCCATTCCTCCACCTATGGGAAACACCCTTGGTGAATCTTGAAAGGGTAATGATCAATTCATAGTAGGGTACCATACACCTTAACAACCTCAAGGTATAAAACAACCACCATTAAGGAAAAATATTGTGTCTTCACCAATCGAGGTCATCTCAGCCTTAGTTGAGAAGGTTAGAGGATTAGAGCTTGCTCAAGAAAATCAAAATTCACATTTCGGGAAAGTAGGAACTCCCAACCCTCCGCATCATCCCAGCCAAGTTGATCTCCTTATAGGAATGGGCATGTTAGGCATGCCTCCTCAACATTTGTATAGCTACCCAAAGTAAGCACCAAATAGAACTGTGTTTTCAAATGCCGCTCCAGTTAAAAGTATGATACCTCCCGGCTTAGCATCCAACAACCCATACCAGAGCAATTCTCCTCCCTACTTAAACATTTATTCAAAATCACCACAGGGAGACATGTTCTCCTCTCCTGGGATGTTCACTCAACCACATGGATTTCCTTATGTCCCTGCAAATACATAGGATATGCCATATCAACAACCCATTCCACCTCCACCCCCTTAGTAGGTACCATCGATGGTTGAAACCTATGCGGTAGGAACTTACTCAGAATATTTAAAAGAGCCTCTAAATTTCACCATACGAAGTGTCATGCTTCTAAGACCTCTTTATGATTTGCCTAAATACAAAGGGGAGGTAGATCCAGATGCACATATCAAGGCCTATGCCACAGCCATTCAAGAATTTCTTCCTTGGGATGTAGTTGTTGCTAAGATATTCCCTAAAACCTTAGAGGTTATTGCCCTTGATTGGTATTACAAAATACCTGAAGCCTCGATACACTTGTTCAAACAACTTGTGTCAGAATTTATTAAGGCTTTTGATATGAACAAATTGTTAAGAACATGAATCAGGGAATTCTTACATATTAAAAAAGAGCACAATGAATCTGCTGCTCATTTAATTCAAAGATGGCGTACAGTCCTTTACTCATCAGAAAGTGCTCCAAACATGGATCAAATGGAACTATGTGACTTATTCCTTCATTCTCTCAATAGAGAGATAAAGGAAGAAGTCCAAAATTTCCACTAAGGAATTATGATGAAGTACTCGAGAGTGCTCTCCGAATCGATCAAGCCATAATATATAGTGGCCGTATGACATATAGAACATACAAGAAGTTAATCACTCCCAATCAAAACACTACGGCCTATCCTAATGCTAGGAATACTAGTCAAGGACCCAAGATCCTTAAAAAAACTATGAGGGTTATAACAAATGGAGTAATAGACCGAGGTTAAAATGGAAAATGTCATAAATGTTTCACCACCCATTAACAATCACCAAAATAACAACTTTACTCCAACAATCAATGCAGTGGATTTTAATCATCCACCATGAAAACAACAACAATGGAAAATCCAGACACAAGGCCCAAATCAAAACCAAAGGCAATAGCTTAAAAATTTTAACTCTAAACTTAATCAGGGTTTTGGACCACAACAGGTTTCAAATCAACAAACTCAAAACTATAATCCCAACTTGTATTGTAGTTTCCACAAGATTCAATGCCATGATACTAGGACTTTTCGTTACCATAATAAATTCATGCAACATTTTCCAGAAGACCAAAGACAACTCTTTATAGATATGTTCTTAGCAAATTCTACATTACCCATGCCAAACACTTACACATGGGTAGTTTCTACTCAAAATGCACCCATAAAACCACCCACATAGCTAATATTTTCTGGGCTAGACCAGAAAACCACCCATAGTTTATTATAAATCTACTACATCTCTCACTACCATTTTCCATGACCTTATCTCGAAATATACATGAAACACCTACAGTCACTTTCCACGTATCCAACAAACCGGAGAATAGGATCTCAGTAGAGATCGACATTGATTGGAGCCTCTGAGAAGCTATTATATCTTAACGATCCATTACACCAATTCAGGTTAGGATATATTTCTTTGCCTTAGATTCGTAGATCCCTTTATTGCATGTTGAGGATATGAAATTTCCCAACTAGTTTGTCTATATCCACATATATTCCTTTTCCACCGGTTGTCTTGGCACGACCTCGGGAGGTCAAGTATGAAGAAGACCTACTTGTATATTCTCATACTCGCATGACTTTTCTATCGTACGAGATACCATCAAAGCCATGTTTGTAGATAAGAACTTCAATGATAATGTTATGAGAGAATTTTTTAGGAAGGCTCATCGTCTAGTCCGAGTGAGATTCGGAGGCAAGATGAAAGAGAGAGGTAGTCAAAATCCGAACTTATTTTACCAAATGTTGTGTGGGTTAGTATCAATGATACCCAAAAATTAAGGCCGGGGATAATATAAGAAGTCGAATGCAACTATTATATTGTGAAAAATATTTTTAATCCAAAGGTGAGGTGAGTATTTGAGAAATAAGGCAAGCCATGGTATCTAGGAATTTGTTAGTGGATCACGAGTCACTTGAATAAGGTAGTGATCAAATGTGGTCAAAAGTAATTTGATATGGTGTTTATCCTTTTAATCTCGTCATTATGACAATGGTATGAACCATTGATTTAGTTCACAATTAGTTGAGAGTCACCAAATATGTTTATGGATTTAACATTTAGGGCTATGGCGGTGAATACCTAACATAAGAGCTTCATAATTAGCTATGTTATTTGTGTAGTTGAAGTATAGTTTAAAGGATAGTGACATAAAGTAACCATCATCATGACATTTGGATTCATCAAAGAATAATTTCATTTGATAAACAATATCATTGCAGTGAAGATGGTGGTGATAGATTCATTGAGAAAATAAAAATTTGAGGATTGATTCCTAAGAAGAGGAGCATTTGTAAGGTTATCCATAAGGGTTTTTCCTTTGACATACTTTTGATGAATGAAATCCAACACCAAGTCTGCAAGAATCATGAGCCAATGGTTGGTGTGTTGGTGTTGGTAAGGTTTGGCATACATGTAATGAAGAGGGTTGGCGTTAGTAAAAAAACATTTTTGATTAAGAAGGTAGTGTTGAAGTTTGGTGGCTATGAATACTAGAGCTAGGAAAATCTTTTCAAGGTGAGTCTACCGAGTTTCATAGTCTAAAACAAGATGGCTTATGTAATAAACGATTTTTTTTCCTCCTTATGCTACTCATCACGATGAGTGAGCATGACACCCAAGGAATGGTCAGTAGTAGAAATGTAAATGTAAAAAGGTTTATTGTATTTAGGTAGAATGAGCACAGGAGGATAAATAAGGTAGTTCTTCAATGCTTTGAAGATTTTTTGACAATCATCATTCTAATGGAAAGAAACATCCTTTTTAAGGAGGTGGTGAAATGGTTGGCATCGGTCTGAAAGTTGAGAGATGAAGCGTTGAATGGATTATAATTTTTCTTGCAAGATACGAAGTTGCTGAAGGTTAGTAGGTGGAGGCATGTCAATAATTTACTGGATCTTAGCGGATCAAATTTGACACCCCTTAACGATATGATGAAACCAAACAACTTACCCGAGAGAAATACAAAAATGCACTTCTTTGGTTGAAGGTGCACAAAATATTGGATAAAGTAGTCAAAGATAAATTTAATATTGGCTAAGTGTTCGGTGTGACACTTATAATTACCAAGAAGGTTATCAACATAGTCTTCCGATATGTCATTCATGATGTCATGAAGATGTAAGTCATATCATGTTGATAGGTAACACCAACATTCTTCAATCAAGGGAATGACATGATAGCGGAAAGGTCCCCAAAGGGGTGGTGAAGGAGGTTTTATGTTGATCTTCCAGAGTGAGTCATATCTAAGTATAAGAAAAAAACCATCCATAAGAGATAGCATCTCATGGATGGATGTAAGATAAACTAGCTAGTCAATGCTTGGTAGAGGAAAGTCATCTTTTGTATAGGTAAGGTTACGGTCATGAAATTTAGTGTAGGTACAAACTACCTCGGTCACTTTCATGAAAGGAAAATGTTTGAGATCCATCAGGATAGTCAATAGGTAGGATGAAGGAAAAAAGTGAAGGTGCTAAAGTTCTTCTTTCAAAAGAAGAGCAATAGGAGGATGCATTTTACATAGATTTTTCTTCACGGGTTTTATGATAGGTTAGTTATGAAATTGTGAAGCATGATATTATGGTCAATAGCTGGAATATTGCTATAAGACCAACCAAATGCATTTCTATGATCTCAAAGAAAAGAGGTGAAAGATTCTTGTTTCGTGGAGTCTAAAGATTGGCCTATCTTTAGAATTTGTGATTCATCCTAAATGTGAATGTTGATTTCTATGGTAGATTCATTCAACATGATTTGTGTTTCAAAGGGTAATGAACTTTGAATATAAGAATTCTCTGCACATAAATAGGTCAAAATAGAATCATTATCCCGACATTGAATGAAATGTATAAAAGGCATATCACTATCCAACATGTTAGGATAAAGAAGAGGAAGGGAAGAGGGAACCTTGACATCACGTTGATATGTTAGAGGTCCCAAGGAAATGGTGTTCACAAAAAATTTTGGCATAATGGATTCGGGATCCATAGACTCCATGGGACAAGGTGATGTGATAGGTGAGGAAGGTGGGGAAGGATTTTTAGTCTTCTACGAGGGTGATTCGGGACTTGTTAGGAGGATAATGTCTTCGACACGCACTAATGGAATTTGTGAATCTAAGGCAAAAAAGCCCTTCTAACTTGGGTGGTGTGATAGATCGATCGGGATGACTACTCGAAGGCTCCAATCAATATCGAGCTCGGCGTGATTCGATCTATGGGTTGTGGGATACGTGGGAAATGACACAGGATAGTTTCGTGTATGTCTCCGAGATAAGGTCATATGGTGGATGGTGGAAACAATTGACTCTACGGACGATTCTGCGGCCTAGTCAGAAATTCTCTAGCTTCGTTAGCTTGCTATATCTAGTAAGGACAATTGTTCGATGATGATGGGTGGAAGTGGAGTGGATTGGAATACTAGTGTGCGTAGGCCGGTGTTTATATCTATTGACTTATGGATTCGTTGGGTTGTGGGACTGTGGGTCACACCATAGGTTCGTGGTTGTTGTGGGCCAGCTATGGTCATGCGTGGAGTCAAGTCCTGATCCCTAGTATCCAATAATCATACGCTTTCTCGGCTTCATGTTTAGAATCAACAGTTGTGCGATCTTCTCGAGAATACCTCACGGGCGTTCTTGCGGCTTGGATTCTTAGGCCGGTATCTATGTCTGTGAGGGTGTCTCCTGCGTCTGGTTGTGGAACTAAAGGGTCACACCCGAATGTTTGTTCTCTTTCAAACCCTTCTACAGTCATATAGATGTTTTTCTAGGGTAGTCTGTAGTTTGGCTGATTTGACCAAAACGTATGTGCTTGGTCGTCTTCTATGTTTAATCCTTCTAACTGAGATCTGATCTGCTGGAAGTCTGTTGTTGTTTGGAAGACTTGGATTCTAAGATTGATCAATATCGAGTTATTGCTGTTATGAGATTGGGTGAGGCACGATTGGCTCAAAACGTATTCTCTGGGCTCCTAGGTCCCGTAATTGTCATACTGAAACGCAATAATATAAACAAAAGCTGTAATAAAGTGAACTCTAAGTATACGAAATATATTTAAGCATATATGACTTCTTTTTGTATTTTTTTGATGATTTATAAGAATTTAAGAAAGCAACTATTTAAAATATTTAGAATTGACAACTAAACTAATAATTTAAAACAAACAAAATAGCCGAGTGTAGCTATTTATGTACATGCGATTTGTATATCTATTCTAAACAATGAAATAACTAATCTATTTGCGGATTCTCGATCCTACCTCGAAGTGAGGAGTGAATCATAGTTTCTCGAGAAACTATCAATCCCCACACTTCCTGGCAATATCGAGAATAGAATTTACTTGAAATAAAGTGATTAACTACTCTATTTGATATGATTCTAACTAGAACTTTGAAAGCTAGAACCTGGATTCCAGAGAACAGTGGCGAATCCGATGGTGTGTGTGATCTTGTCCCCTCGGTATGATCTCCTCGTTCTTTTGTGTTCACGTGGATCCGAAAAGCGTGTAATGCCGGCATCGATAGAAATAGATATTGGGACAAGGACGGCTCGAATGCGGGCTGAAAATGCACGAGTAGGAGAGGGATAGCGCAAGAGTACGAGCTTGGCTTATGCGAATTCCTAGCGGGATTTTACGAATCATGCAACATAATGCGTCCAGAACTAAACTATCTGTTTGAAGAGCAAAACCTGCAACTTTAATGGCTTCTAAGCTATTCTACTTCTAATGGATTAGATAGAACAACAACACTTTGTTTGCACAAGTTGGATATGTGGCTTACCAATAGGTGGACAATGCTAACTAAGCATATAATGGAATTAAACTAAGAACTCTAAGCAACAATGAAAATTAAATCTACTGAGCATGAAAGTGAAATTCGGAGGCAAACTTTAGGGCCATTTGCTTGAGCACAAGTAATTCATTTATAGGAATTCAATCACCCAAAGATCAAAATCAAAGCAACTCCTAAACAATAAAAACAAAGGAAAAACACTATTCCGGGGGACCAAAAACATAAATGCAAGCAAGTCGGGCCAAGGAGGAAAGCTGGTGAAATAGCGTTGATATTTCACGCAAAGAGTCAAAGTCAAAAAGAACGTTAAAAACACTATTCAGGGGACGTAAAAACATAAATGCAAGCTTAAGTGGCAAAAAACCGTGAAATGCATTGATATTTCACGATATCGCGTCACGCCGCCTGTTGGCGGGGCGGCGATTCTGAGGCGGCGATTCTGAGCCGCCACGATCGGGCGGCGGTTTCATTACTAAAGAGAAAGGGGCAAGAAAAAGAGGGAAAAAGGGGAAAACAAAGCACGCAGGGGCTAAGCGGGATATGCGGGATGTTAACGCATATTCAGAGAGCTTTTATGGACCCCGAACACCTTGCGAAGAGACCTGCATCATCATTGGGGCACTTATTACGTTGTTACGCGATACGTACCTTACAATTTTGGGTACGTACATATTGCCCCCTCGGAGAAGCGTTTTAGCCATGAAGAGGCATAAAGCGATGGGTCAGTATGGCGAGTCCCGAAATGGGAAGTTAGAAGTTATACCTTACACGTCCGTGTGTGTTGAAATTACGCCATCCAAAATTCCCGCTATCTGCAAAGAAAGGAGAACTCAAGTGCGAGATAGATCTGATAATTTGGAAAATAAACGCTAAAATAATTGGGAATGAGAACGTACCATTCATGCGGGGATAGGGACTTACCTCCATCAGTGCTCCAAACCTGCGAAAAAGTCTTTTAAAATGCGAATCAGGGTGCTATATATATGAAAGTGGGCCCATTTTCCTATTCATTTGCACGAGTTGAATTGGTTGTTTTTGAGCTCTGGGACCCACGGCGACGGTTTCTTGCGTGAGTATAGTCAAAACGTCCGCAGCGAGATCGTGATCATGCCTCCACGTGCGGAACACCGCCTGCTAGATCACAGGTTGGTTTTCTTCAATTTTGTGTTTTTCCCCCTTTAAATTTGAAATGTTAAATTTGTTGTAATGGGGGTTATTTTTGAAAATATTAGGTTCAAAAGGTCCACCTAGGGGGCGCCTACTGGGTAGGCTCCATTTTTAGGTCAAATGGTCATTTTTTGCTTGTTTTAGGCTTTTTAAGATTAAAAACCCGCGTGGGTTTTCGGACCACGACCGCCGCCCTGGACAGGGCGGTGGTTACGCGACCGCCACCCTGCTCAGGGCGGCGGTTACACGACCGCCGCCTTTAAGGCGGCGGTTACAAAACCGCCTCCCTGCTCAGGGCGGCGGTTCTGCACAGAATGCAAAAGAACTTATATTTGAGATTGTGTTTGTATTTTTTTGCACTTCTACGCATTTTTATGACCTTCTTGGTATTGTTCAGATATTAACTTGCTCTGTTTTGTGTGTTTTTGGGTGTATGCAGGCGAGAGAGGAGTATATTAGATGGAGCGAGAGAGAGAGTGTGTGATTGGCTCTCAGGAGTACTGGATGCCCTCTCGCAGGACGAGGAGGACACACTTCAGAGGGCTGGTATACTGCGTATATCGCGTGTGCCTCATGTTGCACCATCTAGTCACATCCTTTGTGACTTATTCTCTTATTGGGATGCAGATCGGAACACCTTCCAGAAGCTGCCGGGGGTCCGTGGTGAGTGGACCATCACACTCGAGGATGTCTACCATATTTTGGGGTCCCGATCATCGGGAGGAGACTTACATTAGAGACAGAGGCTCACGAGCCACGATTGCACGTGGGCGGCATATATGGGGAGATGCGATTATCTCCACGGGGTCGAAGAAGGGAGTGAGAGTTCGATCCATTCCTTCTTTGCCTATCCCAAGTACTTGACAGAGGCCGTCATGGGGATCCTTGCCTCGAGGCGATCGGGGACAAGGGAGGATACATTGTTATCTTCTTGGGGCCCCATCATTGCGCGAGATAGAGGGCATGGCCGGATATACGCACAGGGTGTAGATATTACAGGGACCACCTACCATGATTTATACGGGGTGGTCCGTTTACGAGGACAGTCATTGAGCCACCCGACTTTAGTCATGAGTTGGGTGTATGAGCGTTTTATCCCTTATGGCGGCGGCGTGGAGGTGGCGAGATCACAGGGGCTGTGAGGGCAGCCGGATGGACGGATATGTCGGTGCTTAGAGCACCTCACCCGGCCCGATTGCCTCCCTTACTACTGCCAGACATGGAGGCGACACCGTGCCGGCTTATGGCCGGCATATGGGGAGAGGAGACTCTTACCTTGATCTTGCTCCACCACGGGGCAGCTCATTGATCGAGTGGGACGAGTGGAGGTGCATCCTTTTGGCGAGTTCCTCGGCGGTTTGGCCTACCATATATGGGCATGCTTCCCCAGTGGCGCCGGTTCTGAGATCGAGTTCGCGAGGCCGAGAGGGGGCACAGAGGCCGTGGTTGGGCGGTGATCACTCTGGCATTCCCATTGCAGCCCCGGGAGGATAGTTCGTGCTTCAGAGGAGAGCTGGTGCACCTCGGGCACCCTTACTTGATTCTTTGCGGGTCCTGCTCATAGTAGCGATGACCCATAGATATTGACTCGACTCGAGGAGCTTACGGAGGAGGGTCGGAGGAGCGGAGGCCCGATGCAGTGATCTGAGTGGCATGACACTCGGGGATATTATGCTGAAGCGAGAGAGGGCTGAGTAGAGCGCAGAGAAGGACACTCTAGTTTCAGAGGAGCCACTCTCTCAGGGCCATGGTGGAGAGGATGAGTCAGTTGCAGGGTGACATGTTGCCCCTGCCACAGGAGCAGCCCCTCAGTCGGCAGCGGCGGCATCCGGCGGTGCGGTCCCAGCGACCCATCTTGGAGGCCCGGTGATCTGAGTAAGTTATCCTTTCTTCCTTCTTTAACGTTTGTTTAATTTAGGATTTGTTTTAATTGCTATCTCTCCTTGTGTTTTTATCTTGTATCTTTTAGCCTCTTGCTTGGTTTCTATTTTTTTTCTTCTTTGTTTGCGAGAGTTGTTGTGAGTGGCGGGATCGATCCGCGGGGTATGTACTGGATTCACACGATGATCCCCATGGATAGGACTCACGCGGAGCTGTCCGTAGATGCGCGGGAGCCCTCGGCGGCCCTGGTGTGACATACCGATGTCTTCGCTCCCATTTGGCACGTGGCCGGGATGGTGTCGACCTGCGCCACGAGTTAGCGGGCTAGGGCTACGGGCGGTGAGCACCTTATGAGGAGCCATTCTCGTGGTGAGACCATGGCTGCCCCTCGGGACCACAGAGCCCTCCGTACATTCGAGGCGCCGGCGTAGCCGAGTCTAGGCGAGGGCGTGCACCTTCGGAGGGGTCGCGTAGGGGTTGAGAGGCCATTTGGCCCTTGTGTATTTTGTACTATTGTATATCACGGGCTCTTTGAGCGTTTTGACCATGCCTAGTGCATGATGGCATTGTATATAAACATTGATTATTTATATATATGCATTCGTTTTGGATCAAAACTTGGCACTCATGGTTTCTTTTCTATTTCCAGCTTCTTTGTGTATACTACGATGTATGTTTGTATGCTTTTTAGAATGTATGCAATGGTGAACAAATGATGTAAATGCTTGTTTTCTTTTTGTGTTTCATGATGCTGATACATGATAATGTAGATATATTGTGATTTTGAATCTTTAGCTTCTGTGAGCAATATGGATACCTCATGTTTGTTTTGGCAAAGTGATGAAAATAACCAGTATGATGAACAGATTAACTTGCCCCACTCCTAACTCCACGCTGACTAGTAAGATGCGAGGGCTCATCACGAAGAGCCAAGAAGGGCGCAAGTTATGAAATGTGGTGAAATGATAGTGATGAAAGACAGAAAAGCTTTGGCGGAACCAAATTGGAAACTACTGAAGCCAACTCCACTCGAGTGACTTCATAGTTTTGGATGCGACTTGCTTTGCGGTTTATCCAGGACTTAGACCCGTAGATGGCCACATAGTAGACAAAATCTGGGTTTTAGGATTTTAACTCTTTTGGGATTTTGAACATCTGTTTCATTTGTTTTTGACTCAAAGTTTGAAAATTTGCATTGTTTGCGTATGACCATTTGTACTTATTTGTCAAGAAGACCCCCTACACTTTGCCCCATGCTACTAGTAAGAAGCGTGGGTTTATCACCGTGGGCAAGGTATAGGTGAGTAAGGGCATTTCCATCCTTTCCCAACCCTACGTCACTAGTAAGAGACGCAAGCTCATCACCGAAGGTTGGTGGGGCAAGGAAATGTGTAAAATTAAAATTTTCTGTTTAATTACTTGTTGATTTGTTTCTTTGAGTAAAATGTCAGTATGTGCTTATTCCCAAAGAGATATGCATATGGGATAGATGTGACACCATGAAGCTTCTAGAACAGACCATAGGCAAGACACCTATCCTAAGAAGAAATCAAAGCGAGAATAAACTTGCAGATCTTGGTATGGTTACCGTTAAGACTTTGTCATGTCTATCTTTATTTGATAAAAGATTCCGAGATGATTCGATGATATATGAAGATGGAGAGGTATGATTAAAGAGCTTTATGCCAACAACATCATGAGTTTGTAGTGAATTGCTTTGAGAATAGATTCCTTGATCACAATTTATGTAAGGAACAAGTGGACAAAATGATCTTAATCTGTATGAAGATGCAATGTAGATAATTATACAAGTAGTGCTAGTTGCTTATGCGTAGAAACCGCTTGAGGTGCGAGGAATTGATTTGTTTCACCAAACTCCTCACCTTCTAGCGTACATAAGAGGTAAGCACCATTTCCGTAGTCCTTCATGACTCGGTATGGGCCCAACCATTTGGGCGAATTTCCTTCCTTCGCCGGTCTTCTTGTCGATCCGGCTGTCTAGTCTTAGAACTAGATCACCTTCGTATATATCACGTTCATAGACCTTCTTGTTGTACTGCCGGCACATTCGGTCAGCATAAGCTCTATGTCACTGCTCAGCATCTAACCTAGTTTCATCTAGGCTTTCTAGTTGAGAAAGACGTGCTTCTCTGTAAGCGTCTTCATCCAGAATCCCTTGTAATGAAATGCGGAGACTGGGTATTTCGACCTCAAGTGGGAGAAGCTTCCCCCAAATACTAGCGAGAAAGGAGTTGCTCCCGTTGGTGTTCTTATTGAGGTTCGGTGGGCCCACAAGGCCGGATATAACTTCAAATGCCAATCTCGTTTGTTTTCTTTCACCGTTTTAAGGAGAATGGCTTTCAGTGTCTTGTTTGTTGCTTCAGCCTGCCCGTTGGCTTGGGGATAATACAGAGCCGTATGATGGCTTATCTTAAATTTATTGCATAGCTCACGAACCTCTTCATTCTTAAAAGAAGTTCCATTATCGGAGATAATGATTTGCGGGATCTGAGTACTGCAAATGATTTGATTCAAAATGAACTTGGCGATTACGAACCGAGTACGGTGGTAAGAGGCATAGCCTCTACCCATTTGGTGAAATATTCGGTGGCCGTGATTATAAAATTATGGCCGTCGTGGATGAGGAGAGAATTTCCCTATTAAGTCTAGGCCCCATGTAGAAAAGGGCCATGGAGTAGCGATTGGTTGCGGGACTTGTGCTTGGCATGTGGATCTCATGGGAGAATTCTTGGCACTTACGACACTGCGTCTGACAAACTCTATTGCGTCATGTTCTAGAGTGGGCCAGAAATAGCCCATTCGATGTATTTTTCGAGCAGTGGCGTGGCCACCGAAGTGGCCTCCACATATTCCGCTGTGAGATTCATGGAGAATCTTCTTGGATTCCTCCGTGTCGACACATCTTAGGAGCATTCCATCGAATGCTTTTCGATAGAGCACTTGCTCTATAATGACGTATTTAGCTACGATTATGCGTAACCACCTTCTTTGTTGTGGTGTAGCTCCTTCTGGATATGTATGGTCCATGATATAGTTAATGATGTCAGCGTACCAGGGACACTCAGAGATAGCGGGTCGGGTTTCGATGTAGTATACGCACTCATCTGGAAAGTCTAAATCTACTAGATCACCTCCATCTAATGGGTTGTCGGCTAACCAATCTATGATGATTTGTCCTTTAACCGACTTCTGATTTACAAATGTTAATTCGAATTCTCCCATTAAGGTTATAAAATGTCCAACCTTTTTAGACAAGGACCCTTGTGTGAGGAAGGTTCGTAAGTGGTCCATTTTTACCATGACCCTTGTTTCTTGATTTAGCATATAGTGTCTTAGGCGTTTGGTTGCAAAGACTATGGCGAGACATTCTCGTTCTGCTTGTGTATAGCGTGTTTCATAGTCGAGCAGTGTTCGGCTAATGAAATAAATCACGCGTTCTCTTTTGTCATCGTCTTCTTGGGCCAACATGCAAGCTAACGAGACATTGGTAGCTCGTGAGTATAAAATCAATGGCGGTCTAGCTTAGGTGGCATTAGTGTAGGTGGTGACAGCAAGAAATGCTTAACTGCACTAAAAGCTTCATTGCAGTCTTCGGTCCAATCAATGCTATAGTCTTTCTTGAGTAAATTATTAATTGGATGAATAGCGAAGCTCAAGTCAGGATGAATCTTGGATTGCACCTAACTTTTCGAGAAATGACGATTCGAGACTCATCCAGAAGGTGGAACCATTTCGAGGACAGCCGGATTTTGGTTGGGTCGACATCTATCCCTCGTGACGATATGATATAACCTAGGAGCTTCCCTCCGTTACACCAAAGACGCATTTCTCTGGGTTTAGTGTGACTCAGTATTCTATTAGGCGTGAAAGAATGATGCGGAGTACTTCGGGATGGTCACAGCACTTCTTGGCCTTAGCCAATAAGTCATCTACGTAGGATTCCATGA
Organism: Taxus wallichiana var. yunnanensis; assembly: GCA_018340775.1. NCBI lineage: Eukaryota > Viridiplantae > Streptophyta > Pinopsida > Cupressales > Taxaceae > Taxus > Taxus wallichiana. Next base: position 408,867,052 of record CM031241.1, read on the forward strand.
TTTTATGAATTAGATCGTGAAATATATATGTCATGGCCCATTTGATACGTAGCACCGGCGTTCTTGAGACCGAATGGCATAACAGCGTAGCAATAGGTTCCCCAAGGAGTTATAAACGTGGTTTTAGCTTGATCTTGCTCAGATATTCTGATTTGATTGTATCCCGAGAATCCATCCATGAGAGACAAAAGTTCAAAACCAGCTGTTGCATCAACAATAACATCGATGGATGGTAACGGGAAGTCGTCCTTAGGACATGCTTTGTTGATATCTCGAAAATCTATGCAGATGCGTATCTTCCCATTCTTCTTGAGAACGGGGACGATATTAGATACCCATTGGGAGTAGTCGACTGGCTTGATGAATCCTACCTGAAGGAGTTTTATTACCTCCTCTTTTACCATGAGAGCTACTTTGGGCTTCATGGGTCTTGATTTTTGTTTAATTGGCTTTGCATCTGATTTAGTGACGAGGTTGTGCACCATAATGTGGGGTGTGACTCCTGTCATCTCCTTATAATTAAATGCAAATGCCTTCTGATGTTCTTTGAGGATCTGAGTATGTATTTCCACTTCTTAGGGTTAACGAAGAACCTAGTTTCAATATTCTCGGTTCATCTTCTCCGATGTTGACATCGATTGTCTCCTCGATCAAAGAGGCGTTACCCTCTTGAACTCGGGTGGTCTTTGGAGGTAAATCCAAATCCTCCCCATTTTCTCTGCGTATATGCTAGGTTCCATTTGTGAGGGAGATCCATCATGGGATTCCCGAAGTAGGAAGACGAATGTGGAATTAAGGACAAATCTAGCATATGATAGGAGAGATGTAATGCCGCATAGGCGTTTAAGTATTCCAAAGTAGCCATATCATTATCGATATGGTGCAGGGTGGTAGATTCACTTTCGCTTGAAAGGGGATTTGTCGTTATTTTTATCAATGGTTCATCACGAATGGACACCGTGAAATGGGTATCTTCTAACTCATTACTTGGAGTAAAACGTGATGCTTTGAAGTTCTTTATTGAATCGGCGAGAAGATTTTTCTCTCGGGGATTGCTTGATGGATATGAAGTTAAATGCCTTGCTTAAATTTAATACGGCTTCTTTGTAAAGCTGCAAGTGTTCGGCTTTGGTTTCGTATACCTCAGAAACTTGGTTTGCCACTAATTGCGAGTCTCCTAAGACTCTGATGTTATCAACACCAATTCTTTTGGCTAAGGTGAGGCCAAGGAGGAGGGCTTCGTACTCAGCGCCGTTGTTTGTGCATTCAAAGTTTAACTTAAAGGCAAATGGGAGGACTTTCTCCTCGGGTGAAGTAAGAATTATACCTGCCCCCGCTCCATAACGGCATTTAGCTCCATCGAAATGGAGAGTCCAATACTTAGTCGGGAGTATAGATGTTGGGGCATTTGCTGCGTTTGCGCACTCTACTTCTACCATATGAGAGTCCTCTGTTTGGAAGGAACCAACACCTAGGGAATATCCTATGCCTCTTTTGAATCAAATGGTAAGAACATTGGTGAATCTTGTTCTATCAACTCAACGATTTTCGCGGTAGTCCCTAATGATATTGTTTCTTTAGTTTTATCTTTGGGGGTTGGGATTGTTTTGGCTATCTGATAGTTTCAAGATCCGTCGTAGGTACCAACTTTTCCTCTGGTTTTGGGTCAGTGGGTTTATTAAGTTGGTTTGTTGGAAGTTCAAATTAAGTGTACACCTGGTCTTTTCTTTAAATCAGCTAGGTGTGAATCGAAAGGTTTTGGATCGCCTTTGGCTACAAATACCTTTCTAGATGCGAAATCTTACTTCTTGAAATAACGTAGAAGGGATTGCCTTCATTCGGTGTATCCATGGTCGGTAGAGTATCATATTATAATTAGTTTCCCGATCTATAATATAAAACTCGAGTCGAGGATTGTTTTGGGCCCTAAGGTGACCGGCGGTATTTATAGTTCTATCGAAGTGGCTTTAAGGCTATCATAGCCTCTCAATGTATTTCGAGTGGTGGAGCAGTTTGTTTCCCCATATCCAGTTTTGGAGGAAAGAGAAAGGGACTATGTTAGCTGCGGCCCCATCGTCAACCATTGCCCATTTTTTACATAGTTATTATAAACCCATACTTGTAAGTGTAAGGCTGGATCACCTCGGCGTGCGATCTCAGCATCTGTGGGCATTTTACTTATTTCGAATATGAATTCGACATCCTTGTCCGGCTGCCCCGGAGGGTGGATATCAAAATCTACGTGATTTACTTGTGTTTCAGGAGGTGGAGTGATGTTAATTAGATGACCTAGACCTAATGCTTCTAAAAGAGCAGCTCTATGAGGAGGAGAGTTCTTTAGTAAATCCAAAAATGAAATGTGCGAGAAGGTCTTTGTTAGGTCACTAATTAAATCATAGGCACCTACGGGTTTTCTACTATTTGCTGACTCTTATCTGTTTACGCGAGAGATGACTTGGGCTCGGTTGAGAGAAATATTCTCGCGTTCTTGTTATAGCTTTGATAGGTAGTTCAGCGTCTAATTCTACCAAACTGACTATCTTGGGTCTCGGTTGACTTCCCAAGCGTAGTGCAGTGATGGATTTAGTGAAGTCGAGGCTTCGTGATCATTGTTTCTGTCATTGCACTTTTGTTTGTTCCGATTGGATTTAGCCTATTCTTCATCATGATTTGGGAGTGGATCGTTAAAGATCTTGAGAGGAGCATTACGAGGGGAAGCTGCCCTGCGGCGTGTTTGGTGGTGATGAGACGGGATCTGCCAAAACAAATCATGAAGAAGCTGTCTTTGTTCTTACGTAAACGTTGCATGAATTTATTGTAGTCACGACACGTTCTAGTATCATGACCCCGAATTTTGTGGAAACCACAATAAGAATTGGGATTGTAATTCCTGTTTTGTTGGTTTGGTGTATATTGTGGCCTAAAATTCTGATCAAACTATTGCCTATTAGGATTAAAATTTTGCATTTGTTGTTTCTAGCTTTGGTTTTGATAACCAAATGAGTTTTGACTTGGCCCTTGTATGGGATTTCACCGTTGTTGTTGTTGTTGTTGTGGATGGTTAAAATCCACTGTATTGATTATCGGGGTAAAGTTGTTGTTTCGTTGGTTGTTTGTTTGTGATGGAGTATTGACAACATTTACCTTCTTGGGCTGGTCGGTTACTCCATCCGTTGTTACACCCCGATTTTTGTTAAGGATTTTGGGTCCTTGGTTGACATTTGTGGTAGCGGGATAATTTGTAGTGTTCTGGCTGGGGGTGATTAACCTCCCGTTTGCTCCATATGTCTTACGACCACTATCTATCATTGCTTGGTCTATTCGAAGAGCGCTCTCAAGTACTTCATCGTAAGTTCTTAATGGGAACTTCTGGACTTCTTCTTTCACCTCTCTGCTGAGAGAATGAAGGAATAAATCACATAGTTCCATTTGATCCATGTTTGGAGCACTTGCTGAAGAATAAAGAACTGTGCGCCACCTTTGGATGAAATGGGTGACAGATTCGTTGTGTTCTTGTTTGATGTGCAAGAATTCCCTGATTCCTGTTCTTAATAGTTTGTTCATGTCGAAGGCCTTAATGAACTCTGATACGAGCTGTTTAAATGAATGGATGGAGGCTTCAGGTATTCTATAATACCAGTCGAGAGCGATGCCTTCCAAAGTTTTGGGGAATATTTTAGCAACAACCCCATCCCATGGGAGTAGCTCTCGAATGGCTGTAGCGTAGGCTTTGATATGTGCGTTCGGATCTCCCTCGCCTTTGAACTTGGGTAAATCGGGAAGGGGTCTTGGAAGCATGATGCTTCGTATGGCGAAATCTAAGGGCTCTTTTAAATATTCTGAGTAAGTCCCTATCGCATATGTTTTGACCATTGATGGTGGTTCTTTGAGGAGTGGTGGTGGGATGGGTTGTTGATATGGCGCAGCGTATGCATTGGCAGGGGCATAGGGAAGTCCCTGTGTTTGAGCAAAAAGGCCGGGAGAGGAGAACATATCTCCTTGTGGTGATTTGGAGTACATGTTTAAGTATGACGGGATATTGTCTAGTAATGGATTGTTTGATACTAGACCGGGAGGAATAGTATTAGAGATGACAGGCCTTGTTGGCGTTTGTTGTGGATAGTGAGGCGGCATGCCTAACGTGCCTACTCTGTGAGGAGATCTACTGCCGGGGTGGTATGGAGGGTTGGAACTTCCTGCTTGAATGAACGGAGAATTTTGACTTGCTTGAGCAAGTTCTAACCCTCTCACTTTTTCTACTAACGTTGAAATGACTTCATTTGGTGAAGTCACGGTGCTTTACTGACGCGGCGTTTGTTGTATACCACAGTGTTGTATAGGCATGTGATATCTGTCATGGTGAGCGATTGCTATCTTGCCAAGTTTCTCAGAGTATTTCCTATATGCGGTGGCATAGAGGTATTTTCTTGAAAAGAGACCTCGGGTTGTATTTGTAAAACTCCTATAGGTGGGTACATACCCGAGAATGTTGTTCACTCTAGGATAACGTATTGACCGTTCATCATCTAAGACCAGATACGGATGGATCGATTGTCTACTAATTTGTGGTCTAAGTAGCATGCGAGGAGATGAGACCGAGATTCTCGGTAAAAGCGTCATATTGTTCGAACACAGAAGGCTCTGTTTGTTGGGTTCGAGGAGGTTGATCTAACTCCCCGTTTGAAAAGATGAGTTATATCGATTCTTGGGGTTTGTGTTGACAAGCTGATTAGTTGAATAGTTGTCGCCCCATCTTGAGAGCGAGGGTGATGATTGCCTATTACATTGGGCGTAGTATGCCTCGAGACCCAAGAGGGTCTGCCATATTCATCGAATCCCGACATATTCGGGGTATATGAATACCCGAGAATAATGGGAAGGAACGAAGGTGATTTGTGAAAGAACACGTGATATGATAACTCCTGAGAAAGTAGGAAGTTTACGTCGAACTAATTTTTGTTTGTTTCACGTCGGGTTCACCAATTTTGTATGCGCGGAAAAGTGACAAGCGAGCATGGGAATCTACGAGGTAACTCTTCCACGTGCCCGACCTCCAGGTCGTGCCGAGACAGCCGGTGGGGATGGAATATGCGTGGGATGCAGACAAACTAGTTAGGCAATCTAATGTCTTCGACACGCACTAATGGAATTTGTGAATCTAAGGCAAAGAAAGCCCTTCTAACTTGGGCTGGTGTGATAGATCGATCGGCGAGGATGACCTGCTCGAAGGCTCAATCAATATCGAGCTCTGGCGTGATTCGATCTATGGGTTGTGGAATACGTGGGAAATGACACAGGATAGTTTCGTGTATGTCTCCGAGATAAGGTCATATGGTGGATGGTGGAAACAATTGACTCTACGGACGATTCTCGGCCTAGTCGAGAATTCTCTAGCTTCGTTAGCTTGCTATATCTAGTAAGGACAATTGTTCGATGATAATGGGTGGAAGTGGAGTGGATTGGAATACTAGTGTGCGTAGGCCGGTGTTTATATCTGATTGACTTATGGATTCGTTGGGTGGTGCATGGGACTGTGGGTCACACCATAGGTTCGTGGTTGTTGTGGGCCAGCTATGGTCATGCGTGGAGTCAAGTCACGATCCCTAGTATCCAATAATCATATGCTTTCTCGGCTTCATGTTTAGAATCAACGATTGTGCGATCTTCTCAGAATACCTCACAGGCGTTCTTGCAACCTGGATTCTTAGGCCGGTATCTATGTCTGTGAGGGTGTCTCCTGCGTCTGGTTGTGGAACTAAAGGGTCACACCCGAATGTTTGTTCTCTTTCAAACCCTTCTACAGTCATATAGATGTTTTTCTAGGGTAGTCTGTAGTTTGGCTGATTTGACCAAAACGTATGTGCTTGGTCGTCTTCTATGTTTAATCCTTCTAACTGAGATCTGATCTGCTGGAAGTCTGTTGTTGTTTGGAAGACTTGGATTCTAAGATTCTGATCAATATCAGTTATTGCTGTTATGAGATTGGGCTGAGGCACACGATTGGCTCAAAATGTATTCTCTGGGCTCCTAGGTCCCGTAATTGTCATCAAGCACAATAATAATATAAACAAAGCTATAATAAAGTGAACTCTAAGTATACGAAATATATTTAAGCATATATGACTTCTTTTTGTATTTTTTTGATGATTTATAAGAATTTAAGAAAGCAGCTATTTAAAATATTTAGAATTGACAACTAAACTAATAATTTAAAACAAACAAAATAGCCAGTGTAGTTATTTTTGCATGTAATTTGTATATCTATTCTAAACAATGAAATAACTAATCTATTTGCGGGATTCTCGATCCTACCTCGAAGTGAGGAGTGAATCATAGTTTCTCGAAAAACTATCAATCCCCACAGACTTCCACAGCAATATCGAGAATAGAATTTACTTGAAATAAAGTGATTAACTACTCTATTTGATATGATTCTAACTAGAACTTTGAAAGCTAGAACACGGATTCCATGAAACGCAGTGGCGAATCCGATGGTGTGTGTGATCTTGTCCCCTCGGTATGATCTCCTCGTTCTTTCATGTTCACGTGGATCCGAGAAAAGCATGTAATGCTTGCATCGATAGAAATAGATATTGGGCCAAGGACGACTCGAGAATGCGGACTGAAAATGCGAGTAGGAGAGGGATAGCGCAAGAGTACGAGCTTGGCTTATGCGATTCCTAGCGGGATTTTACGAATCATGCAACATAATGCGTCCAGACACAAAACTATCCTGTTTGAAGAGCAAAACCTGCAACTTTAATGGCTTCTAAAGCTATTCTACTTCTAATGGATTAGATAGAAAACAACACTTTTTTGACATTGTTTACCTGCACAATTTTGGATATGTGGCTTACCAACAGTGGACAATGCTAACTAAGCATATAATGAATTAAAACTAAGAACTCTAAGCAACAATAAAAAATTAAATCTAAGCACAAAAAGAAATTGAGGCAAACTTCAGGGCCATTTTCTTGAGCACAAGTAATTCATTTATAGGAATTCAATCACCCAAAGATCAAAATCAAATTGAACTCCTAAACAATAAACAAAGGAAAAACACTATTCCAGGGGACCAAAAACATAAATGCAAGCTTAAGTCGGCAAGGAAAGCTGGTGAAACGTTGATATTTCACGCGAGTCACGTCAAAAGAACGTTCTGGAAAATGCGTAAAGGACCGCCGCCTACTCGGGCGGCGATTCTGGGACCGCCACCTGTTCGGGGGCGGTTCTGGACTGACCGCCACCATCGAGTCGGGCGGCGGTTTCGTTACTAAAGAGAAAAGGGGCAAGAAAAGAGGGAAAAAGGGGAAAACAAAGCACATGGGGGCTAAGCGGGGTATGCGGGATGTTAACGCATATGTTATGCCTTTTAGACCAGGTGAGAGAACCATTTTGTAGCATGATGTTTATGGAGGAGATGGGGAATTCCTTCCTTATGAAGTGTTTAAGAAGACCTTGGAGAAAATATGATTAATAGAACAAAAACTAACTCTCATGAGTTGTCACTCTAGATAATGGAGATATTTTCTAAGCAAAGTTTTGCCCACTAAATAGAATGAAAACCTAATTATTTTTGCATGTTTTGGTAGTAAAATTTTACATTTGTAAAAAAACATGAAAAACAAGGGTAGTATGGGTGTGATTAATGATTTTTGAATGAATTTGGTGGGAAGTGAATCAAAATAATGTTGATGTTGTTGCAAATCAGCAAGCACTCGATGCAAATCAGGTTTCTAAGTTGATGTTTCAGGCATCCAGTGTGATTGCACAACATTGAAACCTCTCTCCAAGTGTGGGACTTGTAAAATGAGAGAGGAATCTCTAGATTAGAGGCTGGTTCCTCAAACTCCTCTGATCAGATCTGTTATTTGCACAATTGCAGAGGTTTGAATCCTAATCCTACTCTAGATTCCAAGGAGACAAAGATAGAGAGAGTAAAAGAAACTAAAACTAATGCTAAGGTGATGCACCAAAGGAGTTGTAGACACCTGACTGCATGAAATACACAATCCACAAGGAAACACAACACAAAACATGCACAAAATTCTCAAAATGTAATGAAAGATCAAGAAATCAATGATAGATATATGAAAGGATTGAGGAATTTAATCACAGAACATATATCAACATTCAGATCCAATACAGTGCATTACAGTGATCCAGAGGCAAGAAAAAGTGTTGTATTACATGGAAAGGTAAAAATTTCTTCACAAATTCTACCAAAGAAGGAAGAAAAGGAAGTTGCAGAGCTGAAAAGGTGTCTCTCCTTGCAAAATGAACTCATTCTGGCTTTTACAGTGCAAGCCACGACCCCCAGGAGAGAGAAACATGGGAAAACATGCAAGCCATTCAACCATTGACCAAATTGCATTCAAAACAGCATGGGTGACCTGAAAAACCCATTCCCAGGCATTTTTAACCATGCTGGGAGAGAATGCGAGCCATTCTTCATTAAAACGGTGGTTGAAACGTCAGTTCTGTTCATGGCCACGTACCAGAGGTGTTTCTTGATTTTATCTCTCCAAACTCAACCAAAATGCAAAATTGACCCTGGAATCATGTAGAGAATTTCACCATCTTTCCATTGATATAAAGAATGAAAAACTGAGCTTTGGATCGAAAGATATGGTGATTTGAAGTTTTAGGGCAAAAACAGGCCAAAATCGGATCGGCGGGCAAAAAGTTTGAATTTTTACCCGTTTGGTCTTTGGAACATTTTTCAAATTTTCCCCACGCTCCACCACTCCAGGTGCCACATGGCACATTCTGATTGGGTGTGGGCCCTTCCTGACCATTTTTTCCTTCGGGTCGCTTGGTGTTTTTCGCCCCTTGGACACGTGGCAGCTCCTGATTGGCTGCGGGCCTTCTAGGGAAAATTTCCCACCAAAACTCTGCTGAGCCATAACTTGAAAAATACGTGGAGTTAGGAGGAAAAATTTACCTTTCTGGAAAGATGAGAAAGATCTCTATCTAATGGTGCCATTTCCAGAAGGTTTTGAGTGCTTGAAAACAAAATATTCTAACTGAGGCACAAGAGAAGGAAAGATGTAAAGGAGTTAGCCACAAAATGAGCAGGGGGCACATTTGGGATAACAATTTTGGCTGACTCAGAGGGGTCATCTACCTGCTGGATGAAGTTACCAGTTTCCTGAAGCAATCCATTGGGCATGGAGTCACTTGATTCTCTATTTAATACCCCAACTGACTAGAACGTTGCAAAGAGGAACATGGAAAATCACCTGATGGAGCAAGGCCTGCAAACACATTCCCAAGAATAGCAAGCTATGCCAAAGCACTTAGGGAAAGCAAAAAAACCTACAACAAAACAATGTGCACAAGCACTTGGAGGAATGAAAACCTAAGCTAATATTTACAAGGTGGAGAATTTCCCTCTAGTAGCAATGCTTTAGATAGATTCCATTGACTGGAATCTGCAGTTCTTCGCCATCTAATGAAGACAATTGGAAGGCATTGTTGTCCTTACACTTTGTGACCATGTATGGGCCACTCCAAATGGCATCAAATTTTGAATGCCTTCCCGTTTTTCTCTATCTGCATCCCATTTTAACACTAGATCTCCAACTTGGAAAGATCTACTCTTGGCCTTCCTATCAAAGGTCTTCTTGATCAAAGCTTGATCCTTCTCCATTGCTTGGGATGCCTGATCTCTGATCTCTTGGAGCTCCATCAACTCTGCATATCTCACCTCCATGGGCCCAAACTCTAGCAACTCTAACTGCTTCATGAGTTCCAATGTTGGCAACTCAAGTGACATGGGCAAGATTGCCTCTCTTCCATAAACAAGCTTGAATGGAGAGTTACCCGTGGATCTCTTGGGAGTTATCCTATCAACCCATAAGGCTGATTTCAGTTTGGTATGCCAAGACCTTTGATTCTCATCAAGAGTCCTCCTAATGATCCTCAACAAGTTCTTGTTTGTAGATTCAGCCTGGCCATTACCCTGAGGGTAGTAGTTTGATGAAGTACTTAGGTAGATCCCGTTCTTGACAGCCCACTCAGTCACCTTGGATCCAATGAATGCTAATGCATTATCTGAGATTATTGTAGCAGGTATGCCAAATCTGGTTACTATCCCCTCATAGAAGTCTAAGATGCTAGACTCATTTGCTTCCTTGAGTGCTACTGCTTCAGTCCACTTGGTGAAGTAGTCTGTGGCTGTCAAAATCCACTTATGCCCTTGGCTTGAATTGGGATTAATGACTCCAATGAAGTCCAAACCCCATTGCATGAATGGCTGGTCAACTGAAATTGGATGCAATGGAAGGGCAGCAAGCCTCTCTTTACCTGTGAAGAATGCACAATTCTTGCACCTTTTGATCCACACAAAGCAATCACTGAAAATCTTGGGCCAATAATAACCAGCCTTCATGATTTTTAGAGTTGTCACTCTTGGTGCAAAATGACCACCAGCTGGTCCACCATGGAACTCTTCCAACACCCTATGAATCTGATTTGTGCTAATGCATCTCAGCAGCACTCCATTCACATCTTTCTTGAACAAAACACCATCCACTATGGCATATGGGACAGCCTGCAATCTGAAGTGTCTTCTTTGGGTTTTGTTCATCTCTGGAGGGCATAGGCATGTGCTTAGGAAATGCATTATACCTTGGGTCCAACAAGGAGTGGGGACAACATTATCCTCTTCTTGAGTGCTACCTTGCACATGGCTATCTTGAACTATCAAAATAGCCTCTTCTTTATTGCATACTCCTTTTTGCTTGCCTAGAATCAGCTGCTCACACAATCCTTTTCCTCTTACCAGCTTGGTGACCTTGATCTCAATGTCATACTCCATGACACAAGTGATCCAACCTACCCTTTTCTCATTCAAATCCTTGTTGAGGAGGAAGTCCTTTACTCCCGCATGAGAGACCAACAACTGAACCTTGTTGTTTGAGACTAGATGCTTGAATTTCTTCAAGCTTCTGATTACTGCAAGTACATGCTTCTCAATAAAAGAATATCTCACCTCATAGTCATCTAGGCTTTGGCTAAAGAAAGCAATTGGCTGCTCATCATTGTCCTTGTTCTGCTGTACCAAAATGGCAGAAATAGTATCATTACCTCCAAATGCATAGAGGATGAAATCCTTGGAGAAATCCGGGTTGATGAGAGTTGGTGCTTGGGAGATGGCTTCTTTGATTGCTTCAAAACTCTCCTTGCCTTCTGTTGTCCACTTGAAAGCCATGCTTTTCTTTAACATTTTGGTGATAGGTTTGACAAGGGCTGCAAAATCTGGGACAAACCTCCGAACAAAGTTTATTCTCCCCAAGAAACTCTGAAGGGCCTTCTTGTGGCTTGGAAATGGTAGTGCTCTTATGGCTTCAACCCTCTCTGCATCAATTGCTAATCCTTCTTTGGAGACAATATGGCCAAGGAGCTTTCCTTCATGTGCTAGGAAGATACACTTCTTAGGATTCAAAGACACTCCAAATCTCCTGCACCTTTGGAAGACTTGTCTCAAATGAGAGAGGTGGTCTGCTGCATTCTTTGAAAAAATAGTGATATCATCAAGGTATATCAGCACCACGTTGTTAATCAAACCTTTGAACACCATGTCCATTGCTCTTTGGAAGGTAGCTCCAGCGTTGGACAGCCCAAATGGCATTTTCCTGTATGCATAAGTTCCCCATTTGGTTGTGAAGGCTATCTTGAACTGATCTTCTTCCTTCACCATAATCTGATTGTAGCTCGAGTAGCCATCAAGTAGTGAAAACCTCTCGGAGCCAGCCACAACTTGCAAAATTTGCTCCATAGAAGGGAGTGGGTAATGGTCCTTGAGAGATGCTCTATTCAAGTCTCTGAAGTCAACACACAATCTGATCTCTCCACTCTTCTTTCTGACTGGAACTAAGTTGGCAACCCAACTAGAATGCTTGATTGGGAATATGATTCTTGACTCAATCAACTTGTTCAATTCCTTCCTCATGAGAGGTTCCATGTGTGGATTGACTGGCCTTTGTTTCTGCCTGATGGGCTTAGTATTTGGGTCCAACTCAATGGTGTGCTGAGCTAACTTGGGATTGAAACCTTTCAAATCTTCGTAGCTCCAAGCAAACACATCAGGGAACTCTTGACACAGTTGTATGAACTCGTACCTTTCTTGTTCAGTTGTCATCTTTCCAATTTGTAATGGTTTGTTCTCTTCCACCAAGATGGATACTGAATCTTCTCTCTTGACTTGAATGTTTTCTTTCTCTTTCCTAAACTGATCATTGGGATTGAAAATGGACTCCAAAGTGATAAGTCCCTTGGGCAGCTTGTTAGTTCTCAGTTGTACCACTTGGTCACCATACTGCTGTTCCAATTTTTCCTGATTTTTAGCTGAGAACTCAGCTTCTTCTTGTAAGAAATGGATGATTTGCTGGTCATTCTCAAACACTTGCCAACTTACATTGTTATCCGGCACTGAAGGCCTCACAATCACATGGATGTTTGGCTGTACCTTATCTTTTTGAATGCTCTCCACAACATCAAAGGCTGCCCCAACTGCTGCAAGCCTGTCAGCAGCTTGGTTCTCTTTCCTAGGAATTGATTTGATGCCAAAACCCTCAAAATATTCAATGAGGTCCCACACCCTATTCTTGTAGCACTTGAGTAGATCATTCTTGACAGCATGCTTCCCCTTGACCTGGTTGACAATCAACTCACTGTCACCGAAGACTTGCAAGTTCTTTATTCCTCTCTTTATTGCCCAATGCATCCCTTGCACCAAGGCTTCATATTCAGCAGTGTTATTGGAGCATGCAAACTGAAATCTAAAAGATGAATAGTACTTTACTCCTTGAGGTGAAATAAGCATAGCTCCACCTCCTGCACCTTGTCTACTCCTTGATCCATCAAAAAATAGCTGCCATACCTCATTGTCATCCTTGTGGTTTGGCTTGGTGATGCTAGGAATGGGCTTATCTTCTTGATGTATGCAATAGACTCCTAGCTCAGATTCTTCTACTTCTTGATAAGGATCAAAAGCATGCACCTTGTTTTCCCATTCATCAAGAGTTAGATCCGGATGCTTCCAACCTTGGTGTTAGCTTCATCAGTGCTTGGGTGATCTTCTTGATCAAATGCCAAACAGTTGGCATTGATCTGACTTGGAGTGTAGGGCTCAATGTGGAAGTTTGCAATAGGTTCAAACCTGATTGTAGCTTTGGTTCCATACCTCATTCTGAACAGCATGTGTGACCAATCAGCAGACAAATATCCTCCAATCTTGGTTGTGAAATCTCTTGACAAACATAGGGCAAAGAGTGGTGGAAGGTCTATAACTGATACATCTTGTAAAACAACAACATTTGGACATGCATGCAAGGTAAGACTCAAGTTTCTAATCACCCCAATTGTTGTTACTGTTGTCCCATCCAACTGCACTACTCCTTTGGATATGGTTTCATATTGAAGTCCTAGCTGATCAGCTATTTGCTTGGGCATCACTAAGCTACTTGCCCCGGAATCAATCATGCAATTGTGCACCAATTGGTTTCCAATGATTAATGAGACATAAAAAGGAGGGGGCTTCAACATTTTACCTTGCTGTCCTCCATGATTCCCTTCAGGCTGGGCAACATTTGTGAGCACTTTCTCTTGCATTTGGACTTGCTGATTTGAAGTTGGCTAGTCCTTCATGGCAGCTTGTAGCAAATCTCTCTGGCCTGGGATAGATAGGGATTCCCACATTGATATATTTACATTTGTCTTCTTCATCTGATCAATGATACTAAATGGTGATGAAGGATCTCTTTGCTTGTCCCTTGGTTTGCATATTCATCCCTTGCATGTGGGCAGTAACAACTGGTATTTGAGTTGGTCTAGGAGCTGTTCTTGGCTGCCCTTGTGCATTTACAACTAGATTTTGTTTGCCAACCATTTGTGGAGCCATAAAAGGTTGTGGATTGGTTGGAGCTAATGGCTGTTCTTCACCCAAATTCCTTCTTTTTGACCTTGTGTTGGCTGCAACACCTTGAGAGACTATTTGATTTATGCCACAAAAATCCTCTGCCTGCCAGTTCACAAGTGTGGTGTCATTTGGAGCTGATTGCTGCTGGAATGTTTCTTGTTGTTGGTTGTTTCCTTGACTGCCCTCACCCTCCACACCAGTAGTTGTCACCATTAATGCTTGATTCAAGGCACCATTGAAACACATAGATTGGTTGTGAGGTTCATTGCATGGAAAACACCAATCATACTCCTGAGCAATGTTGTTTTGTGTTGGCACCAATGCCTTAGAGGTAGATATAGCATTTGGATTATAGGGCTGAAATGGTCTGTTGGCAGGAGGCCTTGCTTGATTTAGATTTGCAGCTGGATTGGGTGGTCTATGAGGTTGATATGGTTCTGTTAGGCTAAGCTTGAGGCTGGAAGGAAGGTCTAAAACTTTGGGCTTGTTGCCTCTTGAGAGTAACCAGCTCATTACCTAAATTTTGCAATTGCTTCATGACTTCTTGAAGTTCATTTGAGGCACTAGAAGATGAAGTGGAAGCTTCACTTGAATTCTGATTTCTAGGAGTGGGAGAAGGAGCCAAATTAGGTGCTTGATTAGTGTTTGGGCTCTCTAAACTTGGAAACAATGGCATGGGAGGTCTAGGGGCTAGTTTTCCAGCTTGGATCAAACAATTTTCAGCTCTAATGGAAATGCTATAAGCAATGGGGATAGTTATGCCTCCCATGGACTGAATTAACATAGAAATATCAGAATTTAGAGCTTTGAGATAGTAAAGAAAAGCACCTTCTGCTGTTGGCCTGACTGCCACTGGAATTCTCTCCCAAGTCCTTTGAAATCTGAAGTTGAAATCAGTCAGCTGCTCATTGGGAGCTCTCTTGATGGTTGTCAGCTGCTCCAAAAGAGACAAGTTGTCTCCCTTCTCTCCAAATTGCTCATGAAGTGCTACACATAGCTGGTTCCAATTTTGAATAGAACCTGAGGCAAGGCTTCTAAACCATTGCAAAGCCTTCCCCTTGAATGAAGATGCCAGCAATTTGACAGCAACTTGCATCTCATTGATTTCATGAATTACACAAAGGTTGGCAATGTCTTTAACATGATCACCAGGAGTAGTCTGATTCTCTCCAGTGAAGTATGGAATGTTCTTCAAGGCTGCAATTGGAATTGGATTTTGTGCATTGAGAGCAAGTGGGCTGCTGCCAGTGAAATTGACATAGGGGTTGTTTTGTGCCATTCTAATTGGCCTTAGAACCCTTGTTGATTGAATGAAAGGCCTACCAGGTGGAGGAGTTGAGAGAGTTCTATTTGGTGGAGATGGAGACCTTTGGATTCTCCTCCCACTTTGCCTTACTCTTGGAGATAACTACAGATATTCAAATAACACCTCTTCTTCTCCAGCTCTTGACCTTGTAGTGATTCTTCTCATGAGTTTTCAGGTCTGCACTACTAAAACCAGCTGATTCTTCTTCCTTGGAGTCACCAGATGTGCAACTTATAGCTCTTTTAAGCAAGAAAATTGCAGCAGATGCACATCAACTTTGTTGCAATGAAAATGAGACCTCTAAGGTCCCACCGGGCATGCCAAAACTGTTGTTGCAAATCAGCAGCACCCCTGGATGCAAATCAGGTTTCTAAGTTGATGTTTCAGGCATCCAGTGTGATTGCACAACATTGAAACCTCTCTCCAAGTGTGGGACTTGTAAAATGAGAGAGGAATCTCTAGATTAGAGGTTGGTTCCTCAAACTCCTCTGATCAGATCTATTATTTGCACAATTGTAGAGGTTTGAATCCTAATCCTACTCTAGATTCCAAGGAGACAAAGATAGAGAGAGTAAAAGAAACTAAAACTAATGCTAAGGTGATGCACCAAAGGAGTTGTAGACACCTGACTGCATGAAATACACAATCCATAAGGAAACACAACACAAAACATGCACAAAATGCTCAAAATGTAATGAAAGATCAAGAAATCAATGATAGATATATGAAAGGATTGAGGAATTTAATCACAGAACATATATCAACATTCAGATCCAATACAATGCATTACAGTGATCCAGAGGCAAGAAAAAGTGTTGTATTACATGGAAAGGTAAAAATTTCTTCACAAATTCTGCCAAAGAAGGAAGAAAAGGAAGTTGCAGAGCTGAAAAGGTGTCTCTCCTTGCAAAATGAACTCATTCTGGCTTTTACAGTGCAAGCCATGACCCCCAGGAGAGAGAAACGCGGAAAAATGTGCAAGCCATTCAACCATTGACCAAATTGCATTCAAAACATCATGGGTGACCTGACAAACCCATTCCTAGGCATTTTTAACCATGCTGGGAGAGAATGCGAGCCATTCTTCATTAAAACGGTGGTTGAAATGTCAGTTCTGTTCATGGCCACGTACCAGAGGTGTTTCTTGATTTTCTCTCTCCAAACTCAACCAAAATGAAAAATTGACCTGGAATCATGTAGATAATTTCACTAGCTTTCCATTGATATAAAGAACACAAAAACCGAGCTCTGGATCGAAAGATATGGTGATTTGAAGTTTTAGGGCAAAAACAGGCCAAAATCGGATCGGCGGGCAAAAAGTTTGAATTTTTACCCGTTTGGTCTTTGGAACATTTTTCAAATTTTCCCCACGCTCCACCACTCCAGGTGCCACATGGCACATTTTGATTGGGCGCGGGCCCTTCCTGACCATTTTTTCCTTCGGGTCACTTGGTGTTTTTTCGCCCTTGGACACGTGGCAACTCCTGATTGGCTGCGGGCCTTCTAGGGGAAAAATTTCCCACCAAAACTCCGTTGAGCCATAACTTGAAAAATACGTGGAGTTAGGAGGAAAAATTTACCTTTCTGGAAAGCTGAGAAAGAGCTCTATCCAATGGTGCCATTTCCATAAGGTTTTGAGTGCCTAGAAAACAAAATATTCTGACTAAGGCACAAGAGAAGGAAAGATGTAAAGGAGTTAGCCACAAAATGAGTAGGGGAAAATTTGGGATAACAATATTCAGAACGAAGAAAACACAAATTTTGCCCAAGAATAACATAGATTAACTCAAGTTTGGTTAAATTTATTAGCAAGGGAAAGTTTCTCAAACAATCTTAGAGCTTGTCAATGGCTGTAAACTCGCAACCACCTTGACATGATCAAATGTAACACAATGGAGATAAACAGATTCCTCGATAGTTTCTTAGAAAGACATGCTTTGTCAAGATTTTCTCTTAGGAAATCAGTTTCTGACTCCTAATACTCCTATGTTGACAAATTCCCAACCCTTTTCATGGAAAAATCATGCATATTTATATCATTTTACAACAAATCCTTTCCCTCCCAAAACCAGAGACATTGAGTGCACCAAAGTGCTTGTCATGATCTCGATTGCGATTACTAGAATCAAATCAGTAAAAATTGTCAAGTGCTTAGGGGGTGAATCTCTTCGAGCCTCTCCCACATTCAACTCCCTCTCCTGGTAAATCACTCTTCCCTTTACTTGCCAACCACTTCACCCCTAGTCACCAAATCGGGCTCTTGCGTGCTCGAGAAAAGAAAACGGAAAATCGATCTAATCCAAAATCAGATCTCGTCTTAATGGTAAAAGACATCCCTATATTTTCCTCATCAAACCCAGATATCAATAGGTCTTTCACGTGCCAAGGAAAGAAAAATTAGGCCAAATATGACAGTCAAATTGCATATTAATGGTGAGAGACGTTTTCAGACCTTCCCCACCAAACCAAGCCTCTAGATTAATGTTCCTCTTCATCCGGCATGTAGGAGACTCCGAGAAATGATAAAAAGCCATAAAAATATGCATCCCCATGAGCTCGGAGTGAAAGTGATGGAAAAATCAGATATAGAGGCACAATTTCCATTGATTTCCATTTTGAATTTAGACCTTCCATGTGGGAGATCCATTTTAGAGCAGGCTCAAGGGGTTTCCTTTTTCCTTTTAAAATGTTTAGAAAAAGTAAAATTTTCACATTTTCTCCGCACCTTTGCCCTTGAGAAATGAGCCTGACATGTGTCCTAAGGTGGGTCCCAAAGGAAATGTGGCCAAATTCTGCTATTTCACCTCCTTTTTGGAAATGGAAATTTTTTCCAAATTTCCCCGCCCACCCCGGCCTTCTACCATTGACGGGAAAAATATTGACTATTCTTTTCCTGGGTCTATAGGCCATTTTGATGTTTTAATTCTTTTTGGCAACAAGAGGCAAAAATCCAAGTTACCTCCAATGGTCTCCTTCCTCGCCCTTATGACTTTTTCAAATTGTTATGCATCATAATGGCACATCTTGAGATGGTCCCCAAAAGTTGAGACCTTGAAAGAGCGTGGGATCACCACATGTACTGGCCTGACAAGATTTGTTTGAAGGTTTAAAACTCAGTGGAAGGTGCCATGCATCAGGGTCTAAGGTAGTCTCTTTTGGCCATTGAAAATTCCAAGATAAATGTAAAGTGAGCGGAAGCCTTCAAGTTTCCTCCTGGCACTTCTTTAAAATGAACTTCAAGGGCCATCCCTCAAACATGTGTGGTCCCTTCACATGTCCTGGCATCTCAAAACCTTTTTGAAAAAGGCTAAGTATGGGAAGCCCCAAGCGAAGCCTCTGCGTGTCTTCATGGTGCGATTTCAAAATGGTGCCCAAAGTGGATACCTTGAATGAGCGCGGGCTCGCCACATGTCCCTGTTCTGCCAAACTATACTAGATGCATAAAAAAATTTCTAAGTATGGGAAAAGCAGTGGAAACCTCCACGTGTCTTTCTAGTGCAACTTCAAGGTAAAACCAAAAGTTAACTTTTAAAAGAGTGTCATTCCTCCATGTGGACAAGTTTTGGGTTAAAAATTTCCACAAATTTTAGGAGTGGCCCGTCGAGCCGTATCAAATCAAAGATGAACATGTGGACACCCTCGAGGAAAAAATAAGAGATTTTCCCCTCAACTTAAATTTGATTTAATCGAGCTAGCAGGGGCCATGGGGTGAGTTCAAAATTCTTGCCAAAGTAACCAAAAATAAAAAGTTCAAAAAAACCCGCCACACTCTATCCAATTACAAGAAGCCACATAAGCACCGTAAGAAGAACTAATCGAATTGAACGGAGCCACGGATCAAATTTTCCTTTTTGCCAAAAAATCAAAAATCGATAAGTTAAAGCATTTGTTCAATGTCCCCTGACCAACCAAAACAAGCCACGTGACTATTGAATGCTCAGGGATAACTTTGACAGGAAAAAGACACCTGTTAGACCATCAAAAACATAAAAATTCACCATTCATGCCCAAAACTTGACTTTTCATCTAAGGATGAAAATTTTCTTAAACTAAACCGATTGAATCATGGTTCCAAGCATCTTCCGACCATGGATTTGGATTTTCAAAGGCACGCAAATATAAATTGATCGTTCTCGAGCTTCCATGGTCGAGGAAAAATAGGAAATCGGCAAAGCCCATGGATTTTGAAGAAATTATGGCAAAAACGGGAAAAAAACCGGAGACTTCTTCAAGGAGGGACATGAAAATGGATTTTATAAATAACTCGAGGCATTAAAAATGGAGGTAAAAGCTTTAAGAACACCCACATTGAGAGAAAAAATATTTTAGAACATACCAACATCCACTCCGACTCGAGGATGGGCAATCTCCTTGCGAGTTTCACAAGAACAAAGGTAGACCAAGTGCCAAATAATCCATTGGGCAAAGGAGTTATCTTGTAGAGTAGAGAAACATATCCATCTTCCAAAAGAGTAGAGAAACTAGCGAAAAAATGTCACCAAGGACCGGAGCGAGTGAAAACACAAAAGATAGGAAACAAACAACAAACTATACACTGTACAAAAGATGTTCACCTTGATTATGGGGAATCAATCCAAGAAATTCTTCAAATTCCTACCATTAATAGGAAATTTGAGCAATTCCCCATCCAAGTCCTTCAGGAAGAAGGTATGCTCACCAATTCTAATATCAATGGAGTAAGGGCCCATCCATAGAGCATAAAATTTTTCATGCTTTCCCTTATCCTCATGCCTATTATCCCATAATAGCACAAGATCCCCAACATTGAAAGCTCTAGGAGTGACATTCTTGTCAAACAACTTCTTCAGCTTCTCTCTGAATTTCATATGCCTTTGGTGAGATGCCCTCCTTTCTTCATCAAGTTCAACAATCTAGTTAATGTGGGCATCAAATGGACTTACCAATTGTTCTTCTAGTTGTTGCATAAACCGATATGAGGATGATTGCATATACAGGGGCAGTGCCAGCAGGCCTAAGTTTTATACACCAACTCAAATGGATTCTTTCCACTAGACCTTTTAATAGTAATTTGGTCACCTAGACAACAAATTTCAACCTCTCACCCCATTTTCTCTTATTGAGATCCAAAGTTCTTTTGATAATATTTAGAAAAAAATTATTACTAGACTCAGCTTGTCCATTTCCTTGGGGATTATAATTAGAGGCATAAGGTCAAATTTATCCCATATTCTCTACACATTTCCACCAAGGGTCTAGCTCTGAAGCTTATGGCATTGTTAGCAATAACCTTGACTCGGCACCCAAAACCTACAGATGATATGATTCAACATGAAGTCCATGACAATTTGGTGTGTTTCCCTTTTGGTGGGGATTGCCTCTACCCACTTGGTGAAGTAATCTATGGCTAAAAGAATCCACTTATGGCCAACACTTGAAGGGTATGAGATCTCACCAATAAAATCATTCCCCATTGCTTGAATGGAGCTTGAATTGATATAGGCTATAAAGGAAGGGATCCTGAAGCTTTCAGGTCTTCTAGAGAAGAAATGAAAACTCTCACATCTTCTAACCAAAAGTATTGCATCCTTAAAAAGAGTTGGCCACCAATAACTAGCCCTCAGGATCTTGTGTGTTGTGACCCTTCCAACAAAATTTCCCCCACAAACTCCTCCATGGAGATGAAAAATTATCTTGGGGGCTTCATCTTCAGTAATGCACCTTAAGAGTACTCCCTTAGGGTTCTTCTAAGAAAACCCATAATCAGTGATGACATATTTCTAGGAAGCCAACTTAAGGGCCCTTTTCTAGTT
The DNA here is from genome assembly GCA_018340775.1 of Taxus wallichiana var. yunnanensis. Lineage (NCBI taxonomy): Eukaryota > Viridiplantae > Streptophyta > Pinopsida > Cupressales > Taxaceae > Taxus > Taxus wallichiana. The sequence continues at coordinate 408,888,074 of CM031241.1, forward strand.
CTTACTCAAATATTCAGGGCAGTTCAAATGTCTGAGATATAAAATCACATCCTTGTACCACTCAAAACTCATTAGTTTCTCAAAGACATATACCCTACCCTCTTCTACCTCATTTACCTCAATAGTTTACAAGTTGCTCTCAGCCATAAGTCTAACCAAGCCCAAACCTCTCACCAACTTCATGGTTTGGATATCCATATCATATTCTTGTAACTTGTTCACCCACCTGCACCTTTTGCTTGAGACTTCCATCTCTAATAAGATGTATTTCACCATGGTGTGGGGAACATAAGCAATAATCTTAGAACTTAAAATGTAAGGCCTGAAAACCTTTGCTACTTTTATCAAGGAAAATGCTTGTTTTTCCATAATAGTGTATCTTAGCTCAGCCCCCTGCAATGCCTTACTGAAAAAGGAAATTGGCCTCTTAGCCCCTTCATCATCCTTTTTCAATAAGACGAGATGCAATGGTGTACTCAATCAAAGAGAGAACAGTTCAAAGGGATTATTATAATCTGGAGATGCTAGAATAGGTGCATGCTTTAGTGATTCCTTAATCCCATTGAAAGCTCAAATGACATCCTCCTCCCACTTGATGACCTGGTCCTGCTTGAACATGGAGGTGATTGGAATGGTCAGCTCAACAAAGTTTGAGATAAATCTTTTGATGAAGTTTATATTCCCAAAGAAGGATTGGATTCCTTTCTTGGTTCTTGGAATTGGGACCCTGCTGATGGCCTCTACCCTCTCTGGATCAATCATCACTCCTTGTGACATAATGTGACCAAGCAACTTTGCCTTCTGCACTCCAAAATGGCACTTATTTGGATTGAGTGAAATGCCATACTCTCTACACCTTATCAGAATCCTTTCCAAGTGCAACAAGTGATCACCTCACTTTCTAGAGAACACAGTCACATCATCCTGGTAAAATAAAATAAAATCATTTATGTAACCGGTAAAAGCAACATCCATTTCTCTTTGAAAGGTTACTCCAACATTCATCAGACCAAATGGCATATTGACATACACATAAGTCCCCCAAGGAGTGGTAAAGGTTGTTTTAACTCTTTTTGACTCCTTCACCACAACTTGGTTGAAACAAGAGAAACCATCCAAGGTAGAAAGTAGCTCAAAACCAGTTATTAGCTGCAGCATGTTCTCCATGTTTGGTAAAGGATAGTTATCCTTCATTGATGCTTTGTTCAAATTTCTGAAATCTACACACAGCCTAATGTCACCATTCTTCTTTCTGACTAGTAATAGGTTTGCAACCCAAGAAGGATACCTCGTGGGTTGAATAATCCCTCCATCCCTCAACTTCTTCAAATCCTCTTGCATATTAAGGGATAAGAGTGGATTGATTGGCCTCTGTTTCTACCTGAATGGTTTTGCGTTGGACTCCAAGGGAATCTTATGTTGAAACAAATCCTCTTTGTATGCCCTCACTCGAGAATAAGTCCAAGCCATGCAATCTTGACACTTTTTTAGCAATTGGATGTAAGACTACTTCTCCTCCTTGTTGAGATTTATTCCTAACCAGATCTTCCTTGGTCTCTCCTTTGTGCCAAGGTCATGCTCATCAATATCCCTTGAGTTTGCCATACATCTGCAAATAATGTGATCAACGTTATCAAAATTAGATGGAAGAGCAACCACTCTCTGGGAATGGTATTGGTTTTTAGTGGATGTTGTCTTTTTCAAACATGGTTTCTTTACCCTCTGCTATGCACACCATTGAATCCCAATCAATATTTTGATCAAAAAAATATCCTTTATTCTCGTAGAAATCTTCGACACGAGCATCATCATCAAAAACTGCTAATGCTTAATGTTGTTAGGCATGATGGCTTTGTTAGCACTTCAACATCATATTCACAATATGGGGACACTTTACAATTATCAAACCAAGATCCCAACACAACAATATTTTCTACCAAATCATTGAACTTCTTATCATGATGCACACTATTGAATGAATAAAACATCTCAATGAGATCCCAAATTGCATGCTTATATTGTTTCATTCCCTGATTTTTGTGGCACACGGTTTTACGACTTGCACGATAATTAATTCCGAATCTCCTTTAACAATGATGTATTTAACACCATATTTCCACATAATCCTCATACCTAGCAAGGTAGTGCCTCATACTCAGTAATGTTATTAGTGCAATCAAAGATGAGCTTGAAGGAAAAGACACTTTTCTTGGCCTGCATATATTAGAACAACACCAACACCATTTTCAAACTTGGAGAAAGCTCCATCAAACAAGAAATTCGAAGGAGAGATTTCCTACTCAAGACACTTTCATTCTTCAATCTTGTGTTCTTTTCCATCAACAAATCCTACAGAGTTATCGGCATCAACACTTGTGTACAACACCTCATAGGATGAATTGTTGGGATCCTCAATAAGGTGCAACATCTTCTTCTCCCCATACAACTTGACAAGGCTACCCTCAATTGGAATGGTGGCATGGGACATATCCATTTGAACACTCCCACCAACACTTGCGCCCACTTTCTAGATAACAATATACCCCACTTGGTTGGGTAGTCAACAATAACTACATCAAGCTTCAAATTCCTACCTGGATAGGCTGCAAGTTGTACCACCGAACCTTCACACATCCCACCACTAGCACCTCTCTGGAATCCATGGTAGTGCACTTCCCATATGCAGCTATTACTTTGATATTCAGTTCATTCATAACTTCCAGAGGCATAACATTGCATGATGCCCCCGAATCAAACATACAATTGTGCAACAATCTGTCCTTAATGATCAGGGTGGTGAAGAATGGATCCACATTCAGCTGAGAATCTACTAAATATGTTCCCAAATAAACCTTAGGTGGTTCATCTATCTCTTCTGGTGCTAGTGGTGCCTCTAATTCTTCAATGACTAGTGGAGTCTCCACAATGTTTATATTTCTACCTAGGGCAGTCTTCTCCTCTTTCAGCCCCAAATACTCAAGAGCCCTCTTCTTGTGCTCAGGAATCCTAAGCAATTCAACAATTGGAACTGAGATCTTGATTTGACTCAAGACTTGGGAAATATCATAAGGGACAAAATTTGGCAAGGAAGCATTAGAAGGAAGGTTGATATACTCATTAGATGGCACAAGATTTTTGACAACTTGGGCATGAGGAGGGGTATGATTTTTGTTTAGAACAACGGGGCCCTTTACGATGCATATTTCTTAGGAGTCTCTTTAGGAACATTTGAAAGCAATGGAGTTTTTGGCTTGACACGAGGCCTTGTCCCTTTGATAACCCTACTTCTTATGTTGTGTTCCTTTTCTTGAACCAAAACAACATTAATCAACAACTGTCTATCCTCCTCAAAGGAAATACCTCCATCATACTTCTTTATCATTAAAGCCCTCAAATATTCAAATTCATTATTGGGAAATTCAAAAGCTTTACAATATCTACTTCTAAAGTATGAGAGGGAGGAATAAAAGGTACCCAATGGATGCAATCCCAAAAATCGAAGTAGTTCTAACACTTATCACTTCATTGAAGTTGCCCTTGTTGTGAGCTTTTGGATCAACCCATCATGCGAGATCATCATAATTATCATCATAAGCTTCTTCCTCTTCCTAATGATCTTCCTCAAATGGAGCATGAGGCATAAAACATCTATCACACCAATCAATAACATCTATCTCCTCCACAACAACAACTCGGCAGCCAAAGGATCGGGCATGATTCTCGTTATCCCTAGCTTGGGATTGTCTATTTCCAAGTCCAATAGGTCTCTTTCCTCTATCATCAGATCTTTAGTGATTTATGAACTTTTCGTGGCCTTTCTACTTGTTTTGACCTTATGAGCTCTACCCAATCCCTTTTACGCCGGGCTAATTTGTATGATATTTCTTTGATGACCCTTGCCAAAGTTTTCGCAACTTCCTCCAAATCAGTACCCTTAATTTTCTCGAGTTTTTTCTAGGTTAATTAGTTTTACATCCTCCCTTTTTGGAGGATTTCTAATTTCCTTGATATTATTCTCAATTTGTAGGGCCATGGTGAATTCCTACCTAAAATTAGCAAGGTTTTTGTCCCTCAAGTAGTAAGCAGCCTTTTTATCAAATGCATCTGAATATTTGATCAAACATGACTCATCACATGGCCTTATCCTAACAGCAATCTCCTCAAGGTCTTATTAAACCTTGTGTTGAAATCATGTACCAACTCATTAGGATTATTTTTGATGTTTTTAAATTTAGTCAAAAGAAACCTAGGGTTAGTTCTATCACCATACTACAATCTAAATGCATTGCTCATCTATGTCCAAGAATCGATACAATTATCTGGAAAATCTTTATACCAGTCCTTGCATCCTCTTCCAAAGTATGGATAAACAGGTTTGATATATACATCTTCATGTTCAATCTCAAAGTCTTCCATCATATTGATAAAAATCTTTAGATGTTGATCACCAGTTATATCATTGTTTCCTTAGAAATTTGGTAGTTTGTTCCTTAATTCTTGAGGAACTACTTTTGGATAACCAACCATCCCTAAAAAATTTATAGGTCCAAAGGTATTTACAAAAATGGAGGTATGGATGGGGGCAGGGCCATTTTGTTTTGAGGAGGTGACCTTGGAGGGGAGATAAATTGATGAGGGGTAGAGGGTATTTCAAACATAGGGGTATAACTTTCAAAATGGATATCCCCTAAAGACCTAGTTTCTTGGAAATCCCTATCAACTTCCTCAAAAATATAGGGCCGAATGAGAAGAAAAATTTTCAAAATCAAATGAAGGGCCCTCTCCAATTAGAGAATTCAATTTCACAAAGAGGCTACCTAATTCATAAGCACTCGAATTACAATATTCAATGATAGGCCGATCACTTTCATCAATGGAGATCCCTCTTCTTGTCTGCTGATCTCCAACAACTCTCCAGGATTTTCTTCCTTCTGACTTTGCTTTTCCTAGCTCTAGAAATAATGTCCTAGTAGGATCCCTAGCAAAGAAATATCTTCTTCCTTCCATCTTTGCAAAGATTGGTAACAAATCTCACTTGATAGAGGTTAAGACATTGGTACTCATCAAGAATCAAATCAACAGGGAGTTGCCACTAAGGATTTCCACCTTAGTTGTGCAAATGCACTAAAATATGATCTATCAAATGTCTATCAATACTAGTAACTAGAAATGGAAAGACTTGACTCTTCTTTACCCAGATTTATCAATGAAAGCTAGTGCACTAGGTGTAGAAACTGAAAGAGTTGCACATACACTTGTAACTTTGAAAACTTCTTACAAGCTTGAACACAAAATGATGTTTGAAAAGATGTATTAGCACTTTGAGCACATAAGAAGTGTTTACTAGGGTCTGAATATGAACTACAATCACTATGTCCTTGGCATTGGTGCTAGTAAGGTATTGGTCTCCAAATTTATTCTCCTTAAAAGTCTGAGTAGCATCATAGGTTTGGTAGGAAGCTTAGAGACAGATAGATCATAGTGAGTCATTTTGTAGCTGGGGATGGAACCTAACTAGCCCTTAGTCACTCGGATGAGGAGACATGGATAACACCCTCAAGAGGATTTGATCTATCATCACTACTTTATGATTTTGCCTTTTAACCAGGTGAGAGAACCATTTTGTAGCCTCTTTTTATGGAGAAGATGGGGAATTCCTTCCTTGTGAAGTGTTTAACAAGACCTTGGAGAAAATATGATCAATACAACAAAACCTAACTCTCATGAGTTGTCACTCTAGATAACGGAGATATTTTCAAAGTAAGGTTCATGCCACTAAAGACAATGAAAACTTGATTGTTTCGCATGTTTTGGTAGTAAAATTTTGCATTTTTATACACACATGAAAAATAGGGGTAGTATGGGTGTGATTAATTGTTTTTGAAAGAATTTGGTGGGAAGTGAAGTAGGATAAAGTTGATTATATGAAATCTTTGAGAAATTTTATAAAAATGGAAAACTAGAATAAAAGAGAAAATGCTTTCAAAGTAGCTAGGGTGTTCCTTTAACGAGGCCCAAATCAGCACTTTTCACACAAACTTCAATGATCCAAAATGAAGGCTCAAATTGGAAAATTCAACTAAACATTATCAATCTCTGTTTCATCACACCTAAGATACCCTCAAAAGCTAACAAACAATCTTATAGTCATGCTTTAGAGTCACAGTGATTTTAAATTTGTTTATTTCACTATAAAATGGAAGCCCATATGATAAATGAAATTGAAAATTCAACCAAACTATCACAATGATAAGATCTTGTGTGATTCACACAAATTTTAATGTAAGAATGCAACATGAATTTTTTTTTACGGACATTCGAAGCGAAGCAAGCACAAATTTTGCCCAAAAATAACATAGTTTAACTCAAGTTTGGTTAAATTTATAAGTAGGGAAAGTTTCTAAAACTATCTTAGAGATTTTCAATAGATTTACACTTGCAACCACCTTGACATGAACAAATGTAACACAAATAAGATAAATAGGCTTCCTCGGATAGTTTCTCGAGAAAGACAGGCTCTATCAAGATTTTCTCTTAGGAAATTAGTTTCGACTCCTAATACTTCTACATTAACAAATTCCTAACCATTTTCATAGAAAAATTATGCCTATTCATATTATTTTACAACAGATCCTTTCCCTCCCAAAACTAGAGACATTATATGCACTAGTGCTCATCATGATCTCGATTGCGATTCCCGGAATCAAATCTATAAAATGTTGTCAGTGCTCGGGAGAAAATCTCTTCAAGCCTCTCCCACATTCAACTCCCTTTCCTAGTAGGTCACTCTTCCCTTTACTTGCCAACCACTTCAACCCCTATTCTATCAAATCGGCTCCTTTTGTGCTCGAAAAAGAAAATAGAAAATTGGATCGAACCCAAAAATCAGATCTCGTATTAATGGTAAAAGATGTCCCCAGATTTTCCTCATCAAACCCAGATATCAATAGGTATTTCACGTGCCAAGGAGAGAAAAATTGGGCCGAATCCGACAGTTAGATTGGATATTAATGATGAGAGATGTTTCTAGACCTTCCCCACCAAACCAGGCCTCCAGATTAATGCTCCTCTTCATTTAGCATGCGGAGACTCCAATAAATGATAAAAACCCATAAAAATAGGCATCCCTAGGAGCTTTGGAGTGAAAATGGTGGAAAAATCAGATATAGAGGCATAGTTGTTGTTGATTTCCATTCTCGAATTTGGACCGTCCATGTGGGAGATCCATTTTAGAGCGGGCTGCAAGTTCCCTTTTTCCTTTTACAACTTTTGGAAAAAGTAAAATTTCCAAATTTTTCTCTGCACCTCCACCCTCGAGAAATGAGCCCGACACGTGTCCAAGGTGGGTCCCAAAGGAAACATGGCCAAATTCGATATTTCACATCCTTTTTGGAAAAGGAAAATTTTTCCAAATTTTCCCCATAGCCATGCCCTTCTACCATTGATCTGGGAAAAAATATTAACTATTCTCTACCAGGTTTGTGGGCCATTTTGATGTTTTAATCCTTTTGGTAACAAGAGGAAAAAAATCCAAGTTGCCTCTGATGGTCCATTTCCCGCCCCTCTAACTTTTTCAAACTACCACTTGTCATAATTGTGCATCTTGAGATGGTCCCCAAAAGTTGAGACCTTGAAAAAGCGCGGCTCACCACGTGTCCTAGCCTAGAAATATTTGTTTGAAGGTTTAAAACTCAAATGGGAAGGCTCCATGTGTCAGGCTCCGAGGCAGTCTCCTTTAGCCGTTGAAAATTCCAAGATAAATGGAAAGTGAGTAGAGGCCTCCAAGAGTCCTCCTGGTGCTTCTTTAAAATGAACTTCAAGGGCTAGCCCTCAAACATGCATGGTTCCTCCACTTGTCCCAGGCCTCTCAAAAACCTTTTTGAAAAACTAAGTATGAGAAACCCTAGCAGAAGCCTCCATGTTTCTTCATGGTGTAATTTAATAATGGTGCCCAAAGCAGAGACCTTGAATGAGCACGGGCTCACCATGTGTCCCTGTTCGCCAAATTGTACCAGTTGTATAAATTTTTTTTAAGTCCATGCAAAGCAGTGAAAACCTCCATGTGTCTTCCCGGTGCAACTTCAAGGCCAAACCAAAAAGTGAACTTTCAAAAGAGTGTTGTTCCTCCACATGGAAAAGTTTTGGGTTAAAACTTTTCAAAAAGTTTAGGAGTGCCCCGCCGAGCCGCATCAAATCAAAGATGAACACGTGGACACCCTTGGGGTGAAAATAAGAGATTTTACCCACAACTTAAATTTTCTTTAATCAGATCCTAGGGGGTCCATGGGGCAAGTTCAGAATCTTTCCAAAGTAGACAAAAAGAACAAGTTCAAAAACAAACCCACTGCACTCCTTCTAATTAGAAGAAGCCACTTAAGAACCAGAAGAACCAATCTCAATTGAGCGGAGCCATGGGATCCAATTTTCCTTTTTTAAAAAAGTAAAAATTGATAAGTTAAATCATTTGTCTGTCATCCCCTAACCAACCAAAAGAAGCCACATGTTTCTTGAATGTTAAGGAATAACTTTAATAGGAAAAATACACCCGTTAGATCATCAAAACACATAAATTCACCATTCATGCCCCGAACTTGAATTTTCATCCAAGGATGAAAATTTTCTTAAACTAAACCAAGTGAGTCATGGCTCTAAGCATCCTTTAACCATTGATTTAGATTTTTAAAGGCACACAAATATAAATTTATCATTCTCGAGATTCCATGTTCAAGGAAAAACAGAAAATGACAAAACCCATGGATTTTGATGAAATTAGCGAAAAAACAGGGAAAAATCGAGACTTCTTCAAGGAGGGACATGAAAATGGATTTTGTGAACAACTCAAGGCATTAAAAATGGAGGTAAAAGCTTTCGAACACCCACATCAAGAGATAAAATATTTGTAACACGCAAATAGAGGAAAATTAGGGCAAAATGGTGAGAGATCAAAACGAGCACCAATAGGTGGTATTCTCCAAGTGAAAGGCATTGAAAAATGCCTACCAAGGGGTTTGTGGTTGGTACTTGGGTAGCAGGTATAGATGAGCTATCTGAAGCTTGAGAAGATGGGGCATTAGTAGAGGGTGGAATAGGAGGGTTGGTAGGTGGGATAGATGAGGAATTTGAAGTGGCATTAGTGGTATATGTGGTAGATGCTTTAATTGGGATTTGGACATCATTTGGATGGTAAGTAATATTACAGGATTTGAAGGGGTGGGGATCTACCCAAATGGTGTAATGTTCCCCTTCATATTCAAATTTGAGGCAACAGTGAAGGGTGGAAGGTACACAAGCCATGGCTAAATCCAGGGATGGCCTAGTAATATGTTATCTTCGGAACTCTCCTTCGAGAATGTAGAATAGTTCGAGGACCCACGTGGTGTAGGGGACAACGGTGCCAATAGTAGTGGTCATGGAATCGTTAAAAGATCAAATTATGATGGGGTTTCTAGACATACAATTAGTCGGTATTCCTATTTGTTTGTAGGAATGAGAAGATATGATGTTGATGTTAGTGCCCCCATTACTCATAACATGTTTAACATGAATATCATTAATATAAGTGGAGATGAAAAGAGTGGGATAAAGATTATGAAGATGTGAAGGGGAAATCTATGATTTGGATCAATTAATAGAAGTAATCTAATGAGGGGTAATAAGGGTGGCAATAAGTGACGTGTCATTGGGTGGAACCTTGATGGATTACAAGATCTCAATAATGGCCTAACAATGAAAATCAAAGGTTTGAATCAAGTTGTATAAAGACATATTCAATGGGGACTGGTGATGTTGTTTGATCATTAAATGATGTGTAACCCTAGAAGAAGTAGGTGATGTCATCCTAAGGATGGTTATCTTAGGGGGGGTGTAATTGTAATGGTAGTTGAAGGAGAACTAGAAGGTTCACCAAATTTTTCCTTTCCTTTTTATTTCGTGTGTTATGACCAAGTGGCTACACGCACCATGTTAATTTCAAAGATAGGAGGAGGAAAAGAGGGTTGTTTAGCCTTACCTTTATCCCTAGGTGGATGTGAAGGTAAGGTTGTAGAATGGATTTTGGGTTAGGTTGTGTGGTGATGGGAAAAGAAAGAATGGAATCCTCCTCCAACAGATCATCTTATTTGAAGAGACCATCAGATTCACAAAGCTGAAGGAGAATGGTTTTAATAGCCTTACAACTCTCAACATCATACCCTGTTCAACGATTATAAGCGTAAATTTTTGCGTCGTCAAACCCTATGGGTTTATGTTTGAGAGGATTGTAAGGCTTGATAGGTGGAAGTTATATAAAAATATCTCTAATAATCGAGTGAGGATGTTAGACTAGGATCCTTCCAAATAATCACAATGAGAGGTCAAGGTTGTCTTGGGTGAAGGGGTAGGTGACCTTTGTGAGGGAGGTGAGGCAAGATATTATGTTGGTGTAACTAATTTTTTGGCAAGTAGTGAAGGTTTGGGTTTAAGCTACACCTTCTTGGGTAAAGGTAGAGGAATAATGTGTGAGGTTGAAGGATAATCAAAAGGTGTAGGTATCCTAGTAAGCCAAGGTGAAAGTGTGGGTTCTAGCAAGAGTAAGGATTAGGGTAATGAACAATGTGTGGGAAGAACGGGAGGTGAAGGAAAGGGTATAGGTTTTCACACTTTGGGTTTTCCTTGGTAAATGGGTAGGTTAACCAAGGTTGAAGGATGTGGGCCCAATATCGATGGAAGAGGTGAAGGTGAGTGAGAAGGTATGGGAGATACCAAGATGCGATCCCTAAGAGGTTGGGTCTTCCTTTTAAGTGTTGGAGTAGATTTTGTAATTAGTGGTGAAGAATTTAACAAGTATAGCTTCACGGGGGTGTAACGAGACTTGGTACTATTAAAACACCTAAGGTTGTAGTAGGTTTTTAGCGAGATGGAGGCTTGAGTGGACGGGGTGCTGATGAAGAAAGGGCTAATACCACCAGTTCAAGCGTAATAGCCTTAGTATCTTTGAATATATTTGGATATATGGTCGATGTATCAGGGGAGGACATCTGTATTTGTGTAGAAATGGGGATTCTACGGTGTCCACAGAGGGTAGTGTAATCTATGTACTCCAAGTAGTGAACCAAATGAGAGAAGGGTTTTGGAGTAGATGAAGAGGATGAAGACTTTGTGTTAAATGTTGTGAAGATCTCTAACGCCCGTGAGAGACAGTAAGGTCTTTGCCTTTGACTTGGTGGGTAAGAGTGAGATAAGATGAGCAATGGGATATTTTAAGACCTTCGTAGAGGTATCACTAATAGGAAGAGTGGGTAAAATTGACTCCTTTGTGGGTTGAGGAGAAAGAAAATTGGATACATGTAGAGAGGATGATAAGGTGGGTTCCTCTATAGGTAGAAGAATAGGTAAGTTGGGTTCCTCTATGGGTAAAGGAATAGGTAAGGTGGGTTCCTCTATGGGTAAAGGAGCAGGTAAGGTGGGTTCCTCTATGGGTAAAGGAACAAGTGAGGTGGGTTTCTCTATGGGTACGGGGAGATTGTGTAAATATTTCCTCAATAAATTTTATAGGAGGATCTTTGGCTAGAAGGATCAAACATTGTATTGAAGACTTCTGAACCACATGTACATTTGTTTCTCCTTTAGATGTCTCACCAAAGATGATTTGATGAAGGAGCATGCTTAGGAAAAGGTTTTATGAAAATTTTCAAGTTTTCCTTAGAAGGCGTGTTAGGGTTGTCAAATATGAAATCACCACTATATAACATTCCTTGAAAAATGTTTTTAAAGGTTTTGTAATTTTCATCGCTATGTCCCTTTACACAGTGATAATTACATAATTTATTTCCTTTATACCAAGTTGGTGTGGGGTGAGAAGAATAAAAAACAATACGTGTTTTGATGGGAGGAAGAGTGATGGATCTAGCCTAAAAAAATTCCATTACATAATAATAATGGGAATGTAACTTTTTGTTCATACCGATATTGAAATTGTTGTAGTAGCAAGAGATTGGAAGGAGGTTTAGGTTAATTTTTTAGATGAGAAGGGTCATCTTCTAGAACTACCATGTTAGTAGATCCTTTTGGCTTGGGATGGTTTTTAGGTGGTTTAGAAGAAGACTCCTTTGATTTAAAAGTGGTGTTTGTGTTATGTAATTTTATTTTGTCTTCTTTAAGGGCACGAATCTCAAGCTTCCTAGCCATAGTAAAATCCTTGTCAAACTTATGAAACATTTAAACCTGAAGAGTTTAGAAAATGTGTCTGGCACATGCCCTCATAAATAAATCATGAGCTCAAGCTATGGGAGAGATAAGGAAAGCTAATTGATTATGATTCGACAACTGTAAGCGATGAAATTAGTAATAGACTTGTCGTTATATTGACAAATAGAATATAAATTTTTGATAGATACCTTTTAAGAAATGTTTATCGAAAAGTGATCGAGAAAGGTCTATTCCAATTGATTAAAGGAAAATATTGAGTGTTTGGGAAAAGTATTGTACCAATCTTAGGAGGCTCCCGATAGGGACATGGGAAAGATACGAAGGTCAAGGAATCATCAAGTCCTATTAGGTAACAAGCGTGTCTAAATGAATGTAAGTACATTTGTGGGTCCTCCTTATTGTTGAAGTGGTTGAACTTAGGTAGATCCCATTGTGCAAGATATGGATTAATATGTATAGAGTGATGGATGGGAGTTAGGGGTTTTGTTTAGTGATGGAGTATTTAGGGATCTCCCTTGAGGTATAAGGGGCTTGATAATATGAATGGGTCATAAAATACATACTAGTATGTGGTGGTCTTGAGCACATGAATTGAGACTTAGGTATGTAGGAAGTAGCGGATGAGGAAAGAATATACCATAAATATGCAATTGAGGTGATGGGTTATGTTTAAAGTAAGGTGGAAGTGGGAGGAGCTTGTGAAAATATCCTTGTGGTGATGGGTAGAAGAGTTTGGGGTAATAGAGACCATAAAATTATGAAATGGAATGGAAGAGGTCAACATAATCGGCGGTTGTGTAAGAATAGATACATAAGATATTGATGATGATATAATAGGGAAATGGATATGGGTACTGCAGATGTTGGTGTGAGAGAGTATGTATAGGATGCAATGGTTACATGAGAAGTAGGTGGGTTCAAAACAGGATTAGGCAACGATAGAGTAGTTTGTATGGCCACATTAGCATTCCGTGATATGGAAAAGATGGTAGAAATGGTGGAAATGGAAGTGAGCATTCCATAAAGGGGCTGACTTGATGAAATAAGTAGCAAGTTAATGTTACAAGGCCTTGGTGTTATGATTAAGGGATCTAGTGAATTCCTCATCACCTACGGGTACACTTGTAGAATAATTAGGATCCATTATAGACAAAATGGAAGGCGGTGAAATGTTTGAATGAAAAGGTATAAAAATTGTGTGGAAATCAAGAGATCACATGTGATTGTGAGTCCAAACCATATGAAAGGATGGAAAACAAATATTTTGGTCTCCGTAAAAATGACAAAAATTAGGAAACAAAATATTTGTAAAATGTATGGAAGGTGAAATTAGCTCGTTGTTTTTGACAGAAAATAAAAAAACAAAAAGACCGATACAGGTTGTTGAACTGATGTTAGTAGGTATAATAACTAATGTTGGTTGTTGAATTGATGTCGGTAGGGCAGATTAGATCAGAAATTTGAAATTTCTAAGCACGATTTTGGTGAAAAGAAGATGAGAACTGGGTTGTGTATATCAAATATAATCTAACACACTTAGAGAACCAGAATTAATTGATTGTGATGGCCAAGTGTGAAAAAAAAGAAATAAAAGTGATGAAATACAATCTCACACCTCAAATAATAGAAGACAAGAAAGAAATTCACAAATCAAAAAAGCAAAATATAACAAACATGTTATCGTAGGAATAAGATTTTAGTGTTTTGGTGGCTTAAGCCTTAGGGTTGACTTTGTGAATATATAGAAAGAATTGCATAAAAGATACCTAGAAGCCAATTATGGATTGTTTGAGGAATGTTTTGGTGGGGGCTATCCTCGATATATCTTTCGATACGTGAGGTCCAAGATCTTATATGACAATCCATCCAGAACACCGGTCGGGGACCACTATAAATAGGTGTTTAAACCCTTGATAATTGTTGTATATATCTACCCCCCGGGTAAATATAGACAATGACACAGAGGAAAATATGTCGAGAGAAGTTCAAAAACCTGACACAAAGGAAAATATGTTGGAGAGGTTCAAAACCCGACACAAAGGAAAATATGTCGGAGAAGTTCAAAAACCCGACACAAAGGAAAATATGTCGGAGAAGTTCAAAAACCCGACACAAAGGAAAATATGTTAGAGAGGTTCAAAACCTGACACAAAGGAAAATATGTCAGAGAGGTTCAAAAACCTCGACACAAAGGAAAATATGTCGAGAGGTTCAAAAACCCGACACAAAAGGAAAATATGTCGGAGAGGTTCAAAAACCCAACACAAAGGAAATTTTGGGTTTTGGGTTTCGGGAAACATGAGACATGAAGCATGCAGATCGCAAAGGATGTCCCGATGCTTGAGAGTTCTGCAAACCCAAAACACTACCTAGGAAAATCGGGTCTTGGAGTCGGGAAAACATGTCGGGAAAGCATGGGGCGAAACATGTCGAGCCACCTTCCAAACCCGATGCACATGCAAGTCCATTTTCTGACCCCGAAACAAAGGAAATCTTGGAAATACTAGTGGAAGCGGGTTTTGGGAAAACATAAGCATCAAACACATGTCGAGGCATCCTCCAAACCCGATGCAAATGTAGAGGAGAACCCCGAACCCGACAGGAAGAAGACCCTGACACGGGAAATATTCAGATCGCCATAACTTTTCACAGGGAGCTCGGATTCACGCAAGGTTAGACTTTTTGGAAAGCTTACAAGGTCCTCTACCCAACTACGACTAGATATCTTTAATTGGGTGAGAAAAAGTTCTTCAAAAATGTAAAATATAGTTCACCATTTTTTGGGTTTGTTAGGGTTCCCACCTACCACCATAATGAGATGAGTTAGGTGCAGTCTGGAGGTGGTTGGGGTAGATTTTGAATTCCTCTCTTCTCCCTCTCTTTTCCTTCTATAAATTGTAAGGAGGGGCTTCTTTCTAAAGGTTGGACATTTTTGTTTTGCCCCTCCCTTCTTCTCTCTGGCAGGTGAATTTGTGGAGTTCAAACCTCCCATTTAGAACTGTAATGCAACTTTGCCTCTTGGCATTTTGTAGTGTGTTGTATCAATCTTTGGAGAAAATTAATGCATGTCTGTGGATGATTCTCAACCCTCTCTATGTTCATTTGCATCCTCCTAATCTTTCACTGTGAATCTGGTTATCTGTGCATGATCTTGCATTGCGTTTTTTATGGTTTGTGTTCATTGGCAAGATAGGTGTTCTTCATTCCTCGGTGCATCACCTTTGTAGTTTAGGTTTTATTTTATGCATCTTCTTACCCTATCTCCTTAGCAAGTTAGATTAAGTTTTTGAGTAAATCCTCTACATTTTTATGTGTGCATTTGAATAGAGGAATAGGAACTAACCTTCATCCGAAGAGCTTTTCGATTTCGCAAGGTCCCACACTTGGGAAAAGCTCCATGTTATGCTCATCGACCTTGAGAGTCTCAACCCATTGAGTTGCGAGACATTCAAGGGTGCTATGATTCACCATCCAACAATAACTTCTTCTTGGTATTTGGGTAATTTTCAATAAATGTGTTGTTTGTTTAAGTGATTTGGAAAAGTGTGTATAATAGTGGACCATGTTTAATTACCCAATCATCAACCAGTCATGAACTCCATTATATTTGATTGCTAATTAGACTATGTGAGCTAAATACAAGAATACACAAGATGTAATGCAATAATTGCAAATCCAAATCAAAGGATTGAGATTGGATGTAAGCAATAGTGAATAGGAATAGAGTATGGCTTTCACTAATGCAAGCAAGAAATAAGAAAGAATTATTTGTTTTACTTTACATCAAATGAAATGTGAATTTTAGAAAAAATAGAAGAAAGAATGTTACTAAGGAGAGATTCATGAAGATTTTAGAAAGGAAAAAAAAAAATGCAATCCTAAATTAATATTATGAACCCAAAAATGATGAGGGTCCCACCTAGCATGCGAAAATGTTTCACCACATAGGAGTACCATATTACAAAATTATTCAAAAGGTGAAGGTAAGAGACACGATGAATAATTGGAGGTCGTGAAGAGGTTGTGCACCATTGTTGAAGACCAAGCTGATTTTAGATCACTCCTTTTTGTCTTGGATGGACTACCTAAGAAGAAAAGCAAGACCAAGAAAGAGATTTAATAACATAGGTTAGTGGATTGCCTAGTGTGAGCTAGATCCGGGAAGAGGGTGCTTCCTCTAAGGTTGTCAATCGACATCTTAATACAAATTAATGCTTGATAAATATCATGAAATGGAAATTCCTACCGTAGTTATATGATTTGGGTATCACACACAACAATATAGTATAAATCTAATATAAATGGAGAATACAAGATTAAATCTAGGAGAATGGTCGGTTATTAGGGTCTATAGGTATGACGGATGACGAGAAAAAAAGGTATGAGTGAAGTATTGGGAGGTTTTGGAGAGTTC
This sequence comes from Taxus wallichiana var. yunnanensis, assembly GCA_018340775.1. Classification (NCBI taxonomy): domain Eukaryota; kingdom Viridiplantae; phylum Streptophyta; class Pinopsida; order Cupressales; family Taxaceae; genus Taxus; species Taxus wallichiana. The sequence continues at coordinate 408,904,674 of CM031241.1, forward strand.
TAGGTGAGGCATGAACTCATTGGTTTGAGGGGAAAAAGTCGGACATAAAGACCAATGTCAATTAGGAAATCAATGATGGTCACTAGCTATAGCTGGGATTAGTTGGGTAACCGATCACAGGTAGGGGAAATTGGGTTTCAAATGTAGAAAGGAGGTTGATTTGGGCTCTTTGTGATTGCATAAAGTTTTGGGAAGTTTTAGGTAGGGTGTAGGAATTTAGGTGAAGACTCATTAGGGGTAAAAGGGGTGGTTGAAAGGGGAGAGTGGTTTTGGTTTTTAGGGCATCAAATGAATGGGCTATGAAAAACATCTAGGAGTGGGAGGAGGTAATTATAAAAATATAATTGATCTAAAACCAAAGCTAATGAAATCAATAACCTAGTTAAGAATACTTATCAGAGATCTAGATGTTAGTAGAAGGTAGTGGTTGGTGGGTGTGCGTAGGAGAGATGAGCCAATATCTAGTGTTGCGGCAGTGAAGGTTGAGTACTTCTCCATGAGAATGGTTCAAGCCTATGAATTTTTAGATTGGTTGCTTTAGTGGAGAGTTTGATGCTCTGGTGTTACGTTAATCATTAGGGTGTCGATTTAATTCCAAAGATGCGAGATCCAAGAATGCCAACCAAAATAAGAACCTAGGAAAAGAGTTTAAAATGCTTATTTAAAGGAACCGATGGTGGTTTGTTGGTGGTGTCGGTCAGGAATAATCGGCTTCGGTGAAGGAGAAATAGTCTTATTTGTTAAAAATAACCTTTTCTCTCCCTTTTTTGTATGAGTATAGAATGGTTATGGATTAGGCATCTTGATTATCATTAAGTCACATGAAAAATTGGTGGGAGAGGTAGTTGATAATTAATATTAGGTTTAAAAGAATTATTAGTTGGTTAGGGGGAGTGATGACTCAGTCTTAGTTATTAAATGGGCTTGGAATGGGTCTAAGGTGAGGTGGAGAGGTAATGTGGAGGGGTGAGGTAATAATTAATCTAATATAGGTAATTAGATTAATAAAAATTTATAAAAGCGGTCATGGCAAGGGGGTATGTAGTAAAAGGGGACTTAAAGGGTATCGTCCTAATTTTGGGTGTTTAATCCAAGCTTTCGGCTCACCAACATAAAGTGGGGAAAAATGTAGTCACAAAATCACGCACGTACTACTACAATTATACCACCAAGTATGTTATTTTATATATGGATCTTGCGTAAGAAAGTATTCACTAATGACCCATCGCTTAGTCCTATCATTAGTTCATTAGTTGTCATCATTGTTTTTCTAGTACAATCATCACTTGCACATTTTTGATCATATCTAATGGAGTCTTAGCTATTGTTATTCACTCAATTGTCATCTCTAGTCTTTGACTAAGGCACCTAGGAAGGGATTAGGGCACCTCGGGCACCTTGGCCCTCATTTCTAGGTACCTTTAATCTGAGTCACACTTGTTTCTCATTTAGATGTTTGAGGTCAGTCTTTACAATTTTTCCCTCCCATTCCCCTAGGAACTAGTTGGAATTTTGAGTCATTATTATCTAAATTTGAGAAAGATATCCTGTATAAACACAAGATACATACTACCTTATGGGCGGACTATTTCTACTAGTGGATAGCTATCTACATAAGGCAAGGGACTACATTTGGGCACTATTCTATTCCATCCACCATTCTACATTTTTATCTAGCTATTGCCCACTACTTTGGTGTCATTGGCATTAGGGAAGCCTAGTCACACCATTTCACACAACATGCACATAGAAATACATCGGGTATCGATGTAGTGCATCGCTCAATCATAAGTCCATCCATTTAGTAGGCGAGGAAAGTATGACCAATTCACTTTCATATTTATTTTTGTAGGGTTTGATGATTTTGTGTGGGGTTTTATAGGATATTATTCATTGGATATTTACATCAACACCAGGTGAACAAAATGTGAGAAAAACTTGATCAAAGGAAAAGTACTACAAAATTTTAGAGACAATATTAGATCCAAATTCCGAGTCACTCCTCAAACTGGAGTGCCTTTATTCCAAACCAAAATGCCCACAGTGCCCCTATTCATCCCTAGGTTCCCCATTCTTTCTAGATCTACCATACGTAATTTTCTAAGGTTTACTACGACATTCAAATCTGCCCAAGACATCACCCTATCCAATCCCAGATTACTATAAGGTAAGTCTAATTTAGGTTAGTAACTTTTTCCCTCCTATCTCATTTATTTCACTTCATTTAAAATATCGATTAAATTATCTAGCTCTTATATTTCTTTATATTTCAGTTATTATATTGTTGTAATTTCTTAGATTATTACTTGTTATTTCTCGAAAGTGCACCACAGTAGAGATGGCTGCATGTTTTCTAAGCTTGCAAAATTTGATCTCTCTCTTTCGTAGATACAATGGAAACACCTCAGGTTTGTGGGTATACCTATTTTGAGGTGAGTCTCTGGTATCAAGGCTGGTTCCTTGTTGATGTATCCTAAATTGATTTATGAGGTTTAAGGAGAAAAGATGACTGTAAAATAATTAAAAGTAAGGTGATACATGAAATTTGTATGAGGGATTTGGCTGAGTATATGCACAATTGATATGTTAAAATATTCTTGATACATGAACCAACATTTTTACGTAGAATGTTAAGGGAAAAAACTTGAGGTATTGAGGAAAGTATCACAACAATATTGTTAAGCTAAACATGCACACTAATATCATTTAGAAATCACCGAATTTTGCAACGGGTAAGATGATTAATCGGGAATTTGCATTCATAAGACTAATAGAAACATACACAAGGTTGCAAATGATTGGAAAGGCAAAAATACTTAACATTAAGAAGGAAAAATTGGCAAAAAAATTCTTCGGTACTCTACTATATACAAAAATCCTCCTTGTGCTTTGTAAAGACACACAATATATAATAAAATAAATTTCAACCCTTTCCTAAAAATATCCTAAGGCTTGTACTCTCCCATGCATCTAATGCTTATCCTTTATTTAATAATAGATATAGGAATAACAATAGAACATGTAAATTACAAATAGGCATTAATAGCCTTGATTACAATACAATCAAACTGAAGTTGATTGTCCTATTTTTAAGAAAACAAGGGTGAATAATTTGCTAATAATAATCTTGCTTGCTGAGCAAGTCTCTTTCCTTGTGCATGTGAATTTGTCTCCTTGTCTATTTTGTCCTCTTGTGAAGCATGCAAAAATCAACTCTCTGTTGGTGAGTAAAATAATTGCAATACTTGCAATATTAACATCCATTGTGGGGACCACCTATCCATGTGCACATGTTCTGATGTTGACATCTCTTGGCTTCTAATGGTCACAAGGGTGACATACTGCAAATCAACTTCAACCTCCTTGAAGTGGGGACCACCTTTGCACTTCACCATGGTTTGGCCACCTTTGTGGACTTAGCAACATAAAAGGGTCGACCATTTTACATGGCACATGCCACTATTAGTTTCGACCACATTTTTGATTAAAACATGCATGTGTATACTTTTCGGCCTTTGCATATTGGATAATGTATGTTTTAAAAGATCCACCTTTTCGGTGATCATTAGTGGGAATGATTTGGTCAGCACTTGTATTGTTTTGAGCATCCACTATAGTGGGACTTTGATCAATATTTCAAAGATTAATTTGATTAATACATGGGCTGGCCCCTTCTCCATGGTGACTCAACCCTTCTGATGCTTAGTTGGCATTGTGCACATTTAATTGGTTTAAAGGCTCGGGCCCTTCCCTCCATTAATTTCCTTGGCATTTAAGTTGGGCCCTTGTGGTTCTGTGCATGGATTTCAGCCGTTGATTTCACTACACCCTCGGTTAGGGTTTCTTTGTGCTTCTGACACGTGTATGCATTGTTAACCCTAGTTAGGTTTGGTCCTTGATGAAGACCATCGATCTCTATCATGTTTGGTCTAATGCCACTGATCTGAAACTTGAGTTAGGGTTTTTAACCCTACATTGAATGTTTTCGGTCGCGCTTGATCACTATGGTTTGCATTGAAAGTTGTAAGTCAATCTCCAGCCCTCAATTTGTGTTGTTGTTGATCATGGTGATTGATCTCGATCGTGGTTGAGTTTGAGCTTAACTCAACTCTTGACCTCAATGGTAAATGTCATTTGACCTCAATAATAACTTCATTTCTGATTTTGGGTTTGCAGTGAAGCCCTAGAAAAAATTTTGACGCCATTGTTATCCTATGAAGCTCAGCTTCCTTACCAGATCAATTTTCTTAGCTCGGTTCCTCTGCATCTTTTATGGCTCTTCTTTGTTTGAGTTTTATGAGGAGGTGGTCGTGGGGTTTTTCACCATTTCGTGATCTTTGAGCTTGGATTTTACTGTAGATAGGTATTGCATCTATATTTTCTGTGATCGTTTCATTGTCGATTTTGGTTCTTAAACTCTATGAAAGGTTAAATGGCAACCATTTTTTGATTATTTCATCAAAATTCCATTTATATTTTGTCAAAATGGATTCTATTTGGAAGACATTCTCATAACCTGTAGCTGCATTTGTATTCTTGGACTCTGATGTTGATTCGGTGATTGAATGTTGAACTGAAATTATCAACTGCAATAGAAATGTATTTATGATATTTTGTACTTAAGATGCCTTTGTACCTTGCAAGTGGCTTTCTGGAAATTACAAGTAGTTCTTCATTTGTTTTTGATACTATTTTCAGGCATAAGCCTTGATTCAGATGCTTTGTTAAGATCTCTGTAACTTGTTTCTTTTGCTTAGATGCTTTATTTCCTTGATAGTAATATTTTTGGCATGCTGGAAAATTTAAAATGTTGATTTTTCATGGTGAAGCCCTGGCAAAATTTTCCCAGAATTATTTCTTCTTTCTATTTCCAGCTATAGTAATTGTATTTTTTATTTAAATAATTATTTTTAAAGCATGTAGTAGATAAAACATCATGATGGGAAATTCTTAAATGTCCATTTTACATGGCAAAGCCCTATCAAAATTTTCCCATAACCTTCTTTTCATTTTGTTCCAGTTGTAACCCTTTCTTTCCAGTTAACTTTAACTTCTTGAAATTTGATTCTTCTTCTTTAGTTGCAAACTGAAACATGTACTTCTATTTTCTAGTCCCTCTTCTATACTATAACTTCTTCCATTTGTAGAAAATATTGAGTTTGAGTTACATTAATCCTTCTTTCCAGCATGTACTTATGACTTGTCTATTTTTCCTTGGTTGTAACTTGTACCTGCACACTTAAGAAAACAATTAGAAAATACTTAGGATTTTTGGCCTCTCTTGTGTCCATGTTTCTTCTTTTCTTTTCTCTTTCTTCTTTCTGAGTGAGTAAAGCATGTATGCAGTTTGATCTTCAAGTAAATTATATCTCCTATTTTAAAGAGATTCATATGCACAAACTAGGATAGTATAGGAATATGAATTGATCTCTGAGCTCGTAACTGATAGTTCATCTTTTCTTTTTTGTACAATGACTTCTATAATGAAGATGAAGAAAGAACAAAATCTAGAATGGAGATACTTGAACAATGAAGAAAACCCCCAAGGCAATGATGGGTTCACTCATACTCCTTTACTTTCTTTTTCATGCATGTGTACCTCTTATTTCAGTAGCTATACTTTACTTTTTAGTTACATCCCATGGCTTATGTGGGAACATTTGAAATTCCTTATGAATAAAACATTGAATTCGTAAATGAGTTGTGTATTTCTTTCTACATTTCATATTTTTGTATGGATTGTATGATGAATTAAACAACTCAATAATATAATTGAATGTCTTAATCATGAAGGAAAGAACATTAATGAGAACTTGTAACATTCGGTAATGAACTCGATTTTGTAATCTGCACTTATGTTGGCTGTCCCAAAACTCAAAATTTCACCTATTCTCAGTAATTTGGTGTCTTCATCAAGACAACACACAGGCCCTTCTTCGGGGCCTTGTGTTCTTTTCTTTGAAGATAGTATGAAATTGTAGAATATGTGATCTGCATTACATTTTGTAACAAAGCACACATAACTACATATTTCATATAATCATTAACTAATTCAGCAATAAGCAATAATATCAAAACTCCCTTAGCTTAGGTATACTTCACCAATGCCTTCCATCATAATGATGAAGTTTTGAGTTTCCCATTTTTGCACAAGTGCAAAATTGTCAACATTTAGGTGATCTTGTGGGGAAAGCTACCTACTAGCTTATAGACTAGTGCCTTGCTCTTGTCAATTAGTCCATTAGGCATGGAGTCAAAACATGTAACCAAAATTTTCCTTTTCCGAAAGGTCAAACCCTTACAAAATGAACTAAAAGTTGGAAAGGATCCGTGAACTAGATCATGTGCACAAATGCACTTATTAAATTAAAAACCAATGCAATGTGTAGAAACTGCACTTATTGAAGAGAAATCCTACTCTAATAATCACTGTAGGATTTTCAATAATAGTGTTTGAGAAACATACCATTCACAGGAATGGGAAGTTCCTCTCCATTCAGCTTCAAAATCTGAAAATCATTGTGTTATTTGCAAGTTGAAATCATGTAAGGGCCACTCCAGATTGTATCAAACTTTGTGTGTCTTCCTGGATTTTCATGATCAACATCCCACTTTAACACAATATCTCCTTCATTGAAGATTCTAAATTTGGCTTTCTTATCAAAAGTATTCTTCATCTGTTTCTAATTCTTTTCCATATTCAAATGAGCTTGATCTCTTAGCTCTTGTAATTCCATTAACTATGCATAACAAACTGTAATGGTTATGTTATCCATATTTCACCCTCGGGTAAAATATTAGATCAGCCACAACCATGCATAGAAAGAATCAGAGAAAACACGTTTAAATCCTATAAACTGGTTGTAGAGGGACTCTACAATGGAATTACGAGGCCTACAAAAGTTTAAACGACCCTGTGTGAGAAGAAAGAGAAGAAATGGCTTTGACGCGTGAATCTGTGTCTTAAATCTATTTGACACACTCGGGTAGGCTCTAACATAAAAAAAGGGGGTCATTGAAAGGTCTAAGAATCTGCAGAGGATGACAAGTGTCAACTCGATGCTCCTCCAAAGGAAAATTTTGAGCTGGACTTTCAAGTAAGTGCAGTGCCTCCACATGTCCAAACTTCAAAGGGGCATATCTTTCAACTCAGGGCTCGAAATATTGCGAATATGACACCGTTGGAAGCGTCTTGACGTCCCCTACACCATGAAAGGATTAAAAATCATTTTTCAGGCCCCGATAGGTAAAAATGAAGAAGATTATTCTAGGTCAGTAACACAAAATCCAATCTCCTCAAGTACCAGATTTGATTTGATTTAATCCACTGGGAACAAGAAGCGACATATTGTGGGTGGATTTGCAGAAGGCATTGATATTCAGTGGTTGAAATTTCAAAGCAAGATTTGATGCATATCTCATGGTGGTTAGAGCAGGATTTGATTTTTCCCTCTTCTCTCTCTCTTATTCTTTCTATATATTGTAACATTTCTCATTTTGGAAAGGAGAGACATTCTGGGCATAGAGAAACTCTGTCAAATTTATTTCTCGATGCCATTTTTGAGTAGTGAACCTTCTCCTATGCCTAGAAAATGTATTTGTGCCTCTATTCTAGAAATGTAATGGTCTATGCACCTTCTAGAGAAATAAAAACATGTTTTTGTGGTGTTCTTCAACCCTTTGCATCATTTTGTTGTTTCTTCATGCCTCTCCCTTCCAAATTTGTTTTTCTAGTACATGTATTTCACATTTACAGGTGCAAGATGTTGTGTTTCATGGATTTTAATGGATGATTTGAATACCTAGGTCGTGTCACTTCGTCTCGACCTCCATTATCTCCATTTTTCTATTTCTTTCTCCTCAACAAAATATCTCGCCTTTGCTAGTGTATCACCACTTAGTGTAGGCTCTATTTTTCCTCTTTCTCTCTCCTTGGTTCCGGGTTAGATTTAGTTTTCTTGCCTTTGGAGTAGCTCATGGCAGGTAGTTTAGGAAGAGGAACCAACCTTCTCTAGAGGATCATTCCCATTTTCAAGTCCCACAGGCTTGGGAATGATCCAATGTTATGCAAATCACAACAAATGACCCTGTCTTAGAAAAGTAGATCCATAACTCATTTAGGGCTGCTTTGATTTCGCACTAATAAGTTCATTCTCAAGAAGCTCCATTTGATACAAAAATCCAATGCGGGTAACTCAACCGAAATAGGTATTCTTGCTTCTTTTCCATACACAAGTTTGTATGGTTAATTGCCAAATAATCTTTTAGGAGTCACCATATCAGCCTTAAGTGATGAATTTAACATTAGATGTCAAGATCTTTGATTATCTTTGAGTGTTCTTCCGATGATCCTTAAAATATTCTTGTTAGTACTTTTAGCTAAGTAATTACCTTGCGGGTAATAATTAGATGAAGAAATTAAGTAAATTCCATGGTTGATGTACCAATCATTATTTTTGCACCAAGAAACGCTAAAGAATTATTTTATATGATAGTTGTTGTAACACCAAATCTGTAAACTATTCCTTTATAAAAGGATAGTATCGAAGCTTCATTAGCATCCTTCAAGGTTATTGCTTTAGTCCATCGTGTAAAATAATTTATAGCAGTTAAGATCCATTTGTGTCCTTGTGACGAAGGTGGGTTTATCATGCCAATAAAGTCAAGACCCCACTGCATAAAAGGCTAATCAACTGAAATAGGTGTAAGGGCAGTGAAGCTAAATGTTCTTTTCCAACAAAGAAAGCACATTTTTTACACTTTCTAATCCATTCAAAATAGTCCTTGAATATGCTAGGCCAATAGTAACCAGCTTTCATAATTTTTAAGGCTATGGTACGTGCTGAAAAATGACCTCCTACAGTCCTTCATGGAATTCTAACAATATTTTCTGAATTTTATCATAGTCAACACATCGTAGCAAGATTCCATTTATATCTCTTTTGAACAAAACACTATCAATAAAGATATAAGGTACAACTTGTAATCTAAAATATATTCATTTATATTTGTCCATACCTTCCGAATAGGTGTCATGCTATAGATAGTTAACCAAATTAGTCATCCATATTGATTCCTGGATCTCTTGAACAAGTTTAGGTTGTTGATTTTTTAGTTGAACCATGATTTTTGATTGCTGATACACAATTTTAACATGTTGTTTTTCCATATCAACAATTAGATGTTCACACAAAGCCTTTCCCTCAAACTTTCTTCGCAACATGAATATAAGCATCATATTCCATGACCTTCGTTATCCGGGTTGCTCTTTTCTCATTCAATTATTTATTTAGGAAGAAAGCTTTCACACTTGGATGTGAAACAAGAACATGGATTTTATTGTTTGAAAGCATGTAATTGAAATTATTTAGTCCTCTCGACTACTTTTAAAGTACTTGTTTTTCAAGGAATGTGTACCTTATTTCATAATCATGTAAGCTTTGTCCAAATAAAGCAATAGGTTGCTCAATATTTTCATCATTGAACTGAGTTAATATAGCTAAGATTGTTTCAGCTCTTACAAGTGCATACATTGTAAAATATTTATCAAAATTTGGATTTGTAAGAGTAGAAGCTTGAGAGATAGCTTCTTTGATTGATTCAAATCCTTCTCTCCCTTCACTAGTCCAAGAGAAATTTTCTATTTCTTTAGCATAACTGTCAATGGTTTAACCAATGCTACAAAATCTAGAACAAATCTTCTAACAAAGTTGATTTTTCCAAGGAAACTTTGTAATGCCTTCTTATGATGAGGCAACGATAGTTGTGATATCACTTCAATTCTGAAAGGATCAATTGCTAATCCTTGCTTAGAAACAATATGACCAAGAAATTTACCTTGATGTACTGAAAAGATAGACTTAAGCAGATTCAAAGATATCCCAAATTGTCTGCATAACTGAAAGGTTTGCCTTAGATGTATTAGATGTTCTTCTAGATTTTTTGAGAATACGGTAATGTCATCTAAATAAACTAGGATGCATTTATTTAACAAGCTACGGAAAGCCATGTCCATTGCATGTTGAAACGTTACACCAACATTTGAAAGACCAAAAGGCATCCTTTTGTAAGCATAAGTACCCCACTTGGTGGTAAAAGTTGTTTTATACCTATCTTCTTCTCGGACTAAAATCGATTATATCCACTATAACCGTCTAGGAGAGATAATCTATCTGCACCAGAAACTGTTCTTAAAATTTGATCCATATTTGGGAGTGGGTAATGATATTTTAATGAAGCTTTATTAAGATATCTAAAATCTACACATAATATGATTTCACCATTATTCTTCCTTACGGGAACAAGATTGGATACCCAACTTGAATGCTTAACTGGAAAGATAATACTTGATTCAATCAACTTAGATAATTCTTTCCTCATTAGAGGCTCTATTTTGGGATTTACAAGCCTCTATTTCTATCTAACAGGTTTAGAATTTGGCTGCAATTTGATAGTATGATGTGCTAAACTAGGATCAAACCCTTTCAGGTCTTATTATTTCCAAGTGAAAACATCTTTAAATTCCTTGCAAAGATTAATAAATGACTGTTTTTCTGCTAAGGAACATACCTTTCCAAGAAACAAATTTTTCCCTTCATCAACTGAGATCTCTTTGTAATTATCAGCATGGGTTGACATCTTATTCTTGACCTTCCTTAACTAATTATCAGTGATGAAGATGTCTTATAATGTAACCAGACCTCGAGGCAGTTTATTTATCTTTAATTGAACAATCTGGTCACCATATAAGTGATGTAATTTATCTTGATTAACTGCAAAAAACTCAACTTCTTACTACAAAAACCTATAGATTTGATCATCACTTTCAAAAACTTTCCAATTCAAACCATTATCAGGTATTGAGGGCCTGACAATTAACTTTATATGAGGCTGAATTTTTTTATTCTCTATTTGTTCCAGCACTTCAAAAATAGCACCAATAGCTACAAGTTTGTCTGCATGTTTGTTTTCAGTTCTAAGAATAGACTTAATGTTAATAGCATCAAAATCTTCCATTAATTTTGAAACTCTATGTCTGTAAGACTTCATTAATGGATTCTTACAAACATTGAAAATCCTTACTTGATTGATAACCACCTCAAAATCACCAAAAATATTTAAAATGTTAATACCTCTCTTTCTGGCCCAAAGTAAGACATGAATTATTGCTTCATATTTAGCTACATTGCAGTGCATGAAAATTGGAGACTCAAAGCCGAGAAATACCTTTTGTTCGTTGAGGAAGTGAGCATTAAACCTTAAACCTATCCTTTTTGTTCTTAGCTCCATCGAAATGAAGCTTCCAAATCTCTTCTGCAGAATTTTTTGTTTTGGACAACAAGGTAAGTGGTGTGTTTTTCTTCATGCATACAATACACACCAAATAGATGTTCTTCAACTTCCTTTAAAGGATCATGAGCATGTTCTTCCACTATCTTTTCATCCATAAACATGTTAGAAACACCATCTAATGCTGAAAGTTAAGCTACCTCATCAAATCAAACTGATCTAAGGCTGAATAATTAGCCACCGCATTTGGAGAGTGAGGCTCAATGTGAAATCTAGCCAATGGTTCTGAATTGATAGTAACTTTGGTGCTGTAATGAGTAGTGAAAAATAAGAAAGACCAATATGAAGAGAGATAACCTCATATCTTTGTTGTGAAGTCTCTAGATAAGCATAAAAAAAAGTATGGAGGTAAATCTACAATATTAACATCTTGTAGAATAGAAACATTTAGGCAAGCATGTAACATTACCTCTAAATTTATGATTACACCAACTGTATTAGTTGCAGTTCCATAAAGCTACAAGACACTCTTTTATGTAGGCTCATACTACAAACCCAATTTTTCTGCAATTACTTTTGGCATATCTGTGCTACTTGCACCACTATCCACCATGGAATTATGAACTAGATGTTCTCCAATAATCAGTATAAATAAAATGGTGGTGGATTCTTGATGTCATGAGAATTCAAATTTTTTTGAACCATCCACTTAAATTCTTTAATGTGGTCTTGTTCAAATGTTCCAAGGACCATGTCTTCCTTCTGAACTTCCTTTTTTGTTGTTTTTGAAGAAATCTGCAGCTTAGCTAGTTCATGAGAAAGTAAATCTTGTTATCTTGGAATACTTAGAGCATCCCACATCGAGATGTTAACGTTATGATTTTTCATTACATCAACAATGTTAAAAGAAGCAACAATTTTAGAGACAAATTCAACTGTCTTAGCATAGGCCTTAGTAAAAACTAATTCTACTTCAATTTGCCTTTGATATCTGAGGTATAAACAATCTTCTTGGGTCAGGCTATAGCTATCTTTGTTGTCCTTTATCAACTGGAACACTTTTTGTTTTCGAGGAAAAACAAGATTGTTGGCCGATTTTGGGACTGTAGATGTTGTCTTATCGGTGTGATGAGGTAGAATAGGCTTATTTTGTTGTTTTTGACTTTCAACAACTTTTCCTTGAGCCCTAGTAGTGACTAGTAATGAAATCATCCTCATTAAAACTGACTAAATTCTATTCAGGTGCTTTCTGAACATGAGTTTCTTGCTGCCCACTCTCCATTTGAGGCATGAAAAATGCTTCAGATTGAGGTTGTGTAACAAGATTCAGATTCAAAAAAGTATTTGGGCAACTTGTAGCTGAATGAGGTTGATTGCAAGGTTGGCACCACTCTTCTGTAGTCATGTTAACTAGGAATAAAACATTAGATGAACTAGGAGCCTTTGGGTCAAATTGCCTTTGCTAGTAAGGTTGCCTATAATTTTGATTCTATTCATAAGGCTGCTTGTTTTGCTAATAAGGATCCCAATAGGGTCTACTAGGTAATGCAAGCCTATTCTCAATTGAAGTCAGCTTATTTCCCATAGTCTGCAAAGATTTAAATACATCATTTGATGGGGCTACAATAACAGGTTCTATGATTGTAATAGGCTGAGGAATAGGTGTTAAATCTACCAAAAAGGCATTGAAGGCCTTGGTGCTAATTTTCCATCTTGAATAAGACTATTTTCAGCTCGGATGGCGATATCATAGGCTATTAGGAGTGTCTCTCCTCCCATTGACTGGATCATAGTTGAGATATCATTGTTTAATGCCCTAAGATAATAAAGGAAAGTGTGATCAGCTTGAGGCTTGACACTTGCTGGAATTCTTTCCCAAGTTCTAGAAAAATGGATATTGAAACTAGACATAAATTCATTGGGAGATCTTTTAATGGTAGACAACTATTCTATGAGAGATAAATGATTTGAATTATCTTGAAATTGTTTTAGCAATTTATCACCTAAGTCATCCCAAGTTCTTATGCATCTAATCTCTAGATTTCTATACCATTGCAAGGCTTGTCCTTTAAGAGATGTAGCTAAAAGTCTTAAGGCTACATCCTCATGAGTAATATTATGAACTGCACATAAGGCTGCAACATCTTTAATGTGCTCTGTAGGTGTCACCTAATTTTCACCAGTGAATGATGGAAAAATTTTCATGGAAGCATTAGGGATGTCATGGTAAACTGGGATTACTAATGGGCTACCATTAGTAAAGGTCACAAAATTCCTTGGTGGTTGAATAGCCATTTGAAAAACTAGGATGTTAATAGAGAAATTGATATGTGATGAAGGAATATCAGGAGGAGGGTTTTCAAAACCAGGTCTATTATAAGGTAAAGTATTACCAACTCTTCTCCTTATAGTAGAATTCAAAGGTAAAGAAACAAACTCAAGAGGAATTCCTCTTACCGATGATCTTGTAGTCATTTTAGGCATGAAACATACTGCAATACTAGTCTGAAATTAGCTTTACTGAGTTGCCAAAAGATCTTAAAATCTTCGAATAAATTTCTGCAACTTTCTCCCGAAAGTAACTTTTGTAACTATAAATATTTTGTAGATCTGATGTAGAATTTGTAACTTGCATGCAGATCGATTTGATGTCCCACCAAGCGTGCCAAATCGTTATCTCTCAAAAGTGCACCCTATAGAGAGATGGATGTAGTTTGCTAAGCTTGCAAAATTCAATGTCTCTCTTTCCTTGATACTGAGACTCCCTCAAAATAGGTATACCCACATACTTGAGGTGTTTCCATTGTATCTATGAAAGAGAGAGATCAATTTTTCAAACTTAGAAAACTGCACCATCTCTCTATAGGGTGCACTTTCGAGAGATAACGATTACTAAAACCCATATTTTAGTTAATCATTAAGCACTTAATATTCGAGCTATAACTCGAGTGTTTAAAGTGTAAATTCATGTGATCAAAATAAAAATAGAGTATTAACATTTTATGACATTGAGATATTTGTATACCTACAATTTATCAATTATTTTAAATCATATCATCAAATAGAGGTGTTGTCATGTTTTTTGCAAGGGAAAAACTCAACTTGAAAACATGACAACTATACCATATAGTAAAATTTTTCACTTATGAGTCCTCTCAAGCCCTCCTCTAGATTAATTTATCCCATATGTCAAGCATTTCATAATATTCCAATTGGTCTTATGATTTTTGTCAACCTTTTCCATAAGTTATTTAGTGAAAACAAGTTCATTCATGTCCCTCGAGATGGTACATTTCGAAGCGTGACTTTTCAAGAAGCTTAGGAATGGTTATTTTTAGCCTTTCTAAGGAAAGTACACACCCTTCGGGGTAGAGTTAAAGAACTGAATTCACCAAGGAGTGGTATTAAGGATATAAGAACAATGTGTAACTGATTTTGAAAAGTTTCAAAGGTTTTGGGACAAGTTCAACAAAAAAATTTGAAGGTGAAGGATCTTGCAGATCAAAACAACACGTGAGCTTCAAAAAGTGATTAGGGGAGCTTCAGTTTCAGTTCATGGTAAAAAAATATCATTATAAAAGGTATTTTAGTACTAGAAGTGAAAAGGGTATCATGTTCTTCACAATACATAATCATTTCATCCCATAATCTATTTTCTACATGAACAACATGCGGTCTCGCGACAAAAGGCTATTTTTGAGGGAGTTATTATTTATTTTTACCCCTGGGTAAAATAGACAACTTGGGAGGATTATTTTTAGCATTGGAAAAGGATTCAGGTGAGAAATATGGAATCATAAAGGTGATTTTTCAAGTTTGGGGTGTATTGTAAGTGGTTTTTAGAGTTGATTCATCAAAAGTGGGCTTTTGGGCCTAAAGGAGAATGCATCGTGAAAGAGGACCTGAGCTTCAAAGAAAGATTTTGAGAGCCACATGAGGAATTTTAAGTCCAACAAATTTCCTATGGAAATCATTTTTCATTCCCTACATGATGGAAAATATGGGACATCTTTAAAGATCATACACTTTCCTGAGACAACTCATTCTTATGGTGCACAAATGGAAATCCCAAGAACTAAAGGCCATTTTGGAGGTTTTAAAGTCAAAATTTTATCTTGAAACCATCACCATTAGATTCAGTGGGTTGTTTCTAAGAATCATATAAAATTACACCCCAAAACTCATCGAAGACCTTCAAATATCACCTTCACAAGTTGGCCTTTGGGGGTTAGATGATGTGTTTAGATGACACGGGGGTTGGATGGCCTAGTTAGATGGCTTTGAAATTGGATATCTTGGGGTTTGGATGGCCCAGTGGGTTGGATGGCTCAAGAACTTGATTATATAGACTAGAGTTGGATGATTGTCTAACCAATGAGGTTGGATGGCTCGTAGGGTGGAGAACGGATGATTTTCATGATCGATGCTCGTCCGATTAAATGGTCCACATGTTAGATGGCTCACAGGTTGTATGGGTCATAAATCAAGTAAAGGAGGTGGGAAAATAAAGGTAAAATACCTAATTTAATTAAGTATGATGCCCATGTCTTCTTTTGATGGAAAAGTACCCTCACGAAGTGAATTTGTATGGCCTCTCATACCTCTTTAATGAATCATGTCAGTAGGTGAAGAAAAATTCAAGGCTCTTCCTCTATATAATGTAAAAGACCCCTCATTTGAAAGAGATACATTCTAGGATTTGGGGAAACTCTTGCAATTTTTTTCTCAATTTCATTGAGTCACGAGTCTTCTCTTGAGCCTAGAGAGTGTAATTGTGCCTCTATTTCATCATGTAATGGATGTGCATATTTTAAGAGAAATAAATCCTTTTTGTGGAGTTTTCAACCCTTTCTTTGTTTTTATTGTATCTCCTTGCCTCTCTATTTTGTGTTTGTTTTTTTGTGCATGTATTTCTCACTTGCAGGTGTAGGGTGTTGTGTTTCATGGATATTTTATGGGGAATGGAGATTAGGGTCTTTGTCACATGTTGTTTGGCATATCCCTACTACATTTTCCTTCTTTTTCTCCCTCGTAGAATATCTCACCCCTTTTCTAGGTGTTATCACCACCCCCTTAGTGTAAGATTTCCATTTTTCAGCCACTCTCTCACCCTTTCTCCTTAGAATTGTTAGGATGGGTGTAGTTAGGTGTTTTCTTGTATTAAAAGTACTTTAGCATTACGATTAGGAAGAGGAATCCGGCCTTCTCCAAATGACCATCTCAAGTTTGCAAGCCCCACAACTTGAGAGATGGTCCCATGTTATAAAAATTACACCAAATGCCTCACCACATGCTAGAAAACTAGGGGTCCTATAATTTGGTGATAATAGTTTTGGCACGCCCGATGGGACAAGTTTGAAGCACGTTACCACTTCATTCAACAAGTGGGTGTGCTCTTTTTGGAATATCAGCCTTTAGAGGCATATGCAAAGCACATTTGGAAACTTCATCTAGTCAACAACCTATTCTTTAAGTTATAGACCTTCCTCTTCATTCATTTCCATCAATGTTTCCTTCCATTTTCTTTCAAATTTTTCCATTCCACTTCTTCTATGAGGTCATGTAATCATGGCTTCATTTGCATCATGGGATTCACATTTGTAGTGAAAGCTATATCAATTAAATCCAGCTCCCGATTTGGAAAGTGTTATCCCGTAAAAGCATCAAGGGAAATTTTGCGGGTAACCCCATGAAAATTTTGTTCTGGTCCCTCGTCAGGGACCCCTTTGCGTTCGGAACGTTGCGAAGTCCTTTTAGGAAAATATAGTTTTCCGAACTTAGCCATTTTTGGTCCTTTTTGGTTGGGCGCACCTTATGTCTATGCAACACAGAGTAACTGTGCGCCCCCTTCATTTCCTTTGGCACATAACAACGTGTTAACACACATTTTGGGGCACCTCCCCGTGTTGTGCCTTTCTTGCATGCGCCAAGGCGCATGTGCCTTCGTGTCAACAACATTTTTGTTGCGCCACGTTTTGGTGCACCAAGGGCACACGTATTTCCATGTTGATAGTATTTTTGTTGCGCCAAAGGCACACATAACAACGTGTTAACACGTGTTTTGGTGCGCCAAAGGGCGCAAGGTTTGAAGTGTCGATAGGTGTTTCGATACGCCTCTTCAAAAAGTGGTTGGCACATTTATTGCACCCTTTCCTATATATAGGCACATCCACCCTGTCACTTTCACAACAAAAAAACACGTGATTGATTTTATTCTTCACGCACTGTCGGCGCGCATCGTCATCCTTGATCACGTTCGTGGACCCTGCTTCATTTCTCACGTTATATATTCTGGATCAACAACTGAGTTCAGAACTACATATGTTTACATCAAGCAAGAGACCAACCAAGTCTAAGGGCAAAGCCAAACTTACAGAGGAAGAGATGAAGTATAAATATCAAAGGGTCAGGATGCCCGAATCCTAGGCAGAATGTGACCTGGACATAAGAGACTCTGAGCTCGGCCACATTGATATGGAAGATTTCTGGGCCAGAACCAGGAGGGTCACAGGAAGTCCCTGGATGGACAAACTAGTAGGTAGTGGCCTACATTTTGCTGGGGGGATCCCAGTCAGTGCAGTGAATAACGAATTCATGATGGTAGTGGCCCGCTGCTACAACAAAGACACGAGGTGCATCCAGAATGAGAAGGGTGAGGTCGTGATCAACCTCACTTCCTGGCACTTCAAATTATGCTTGGCATTCCTCACCACCGGCACTTTGTGGCCATTAGCCAAGAAGACTGCACCAAGGCTTGGGAAGATAATGAAGACCACAGTGTATGTAATTGATGAATGCAGGTACACCTAAAAATAAGAAGGTGGTGACCAGATGGCCACAGTCATTCATCGCAGTGATTTCTCTGAGGAACTAAGTGATACCATCACATTCCTAAGAAGAGTATTTGGGCTTCTGACGCCATTACTTTCATAAATGGATGCTTAGGTACCTGGAGACAATGAACAAGAATGTGCCAAATCAACGCTTCGAGTGGGCGGAGATCATAAGCAACACTATATCCAAGAAGCTCCAACAACTCACCACAATGGGGAGGTTCTACATGAACTCCTACGTAGTTTATGCTGCAGCCTCGGAGAGGGATTATCCAGCGTTGATGCGGTGCGGGGTTTGGCCCCAAGTGAAAATATATGAATACTACCTAGAGCTAAAGCTGGAAAATAGTATTTCACAGTTTACAAAGATCAATGACACTTTCTTCTACGGCATCGTCTTCCTTTTGAGGCCAACATGACTCATGGTCGTACGACCAAGAGCATTGTTGCAGCAAATGAAGAAGAAGTGGGGGCCTTATTCACGCAATTCCCCACCTTCACTTTTCTAAGGGCAGCCAACTTCTTGGGGAACCCACCAAATTGCCAAGATATGCGGCCCCAAGCTGATCCCGTTGGAGCTATCAAGACAGTTCATAACCTACCACGAAAAGTGCTTAAAGAGAAAGAAGGGTGGAACTCCTTTCCCCCTCACAAAGGTGGGCAAGTACACTTGTCTTTCCCACCAAAAAGCCCGGGAGATGTTTGCAGAGCTGAACTACTCAATCTAAAGCACAACTTCCCAAGAAGTCCCACTTGACCCTAGGAATTTCCTTCCTGGGGCCAAACTCGATCCAATCCACATTCTGCAGATCGAGGATATTTATATCGACCTATATCATGAGGTCGAGCTCAGAAGAAAGGATCACTCCCACTTGGCTTTGGCGGAAATCATTCAGTATGGCATGGACATTGTCCCAAAGGGTTATCAAACTACTGATCAAGAAGTTGATCAGGTATATCTTGACACGGATGGGGACAACTGGCGTTGCTATAATTGATAGAACTAAAGCGCCTCAAACCATTGAAGAAAGGGTTAAAGAAACTCTGCGAGAATAGAAAGCATCGGCGGGATGAATGGCCTCATCTACCTCGAGTTGATTTCACCACATCTCCATTGGGAAACACACCTTCCAGACCAAAACATCTACCAAAGAGAGAGGTAAAGAAAAGGAGGGTGAGTCAAGCTCTGCCCAAGAAGAGGCTCCTGAGAGTCCCCCTTCCGCCGCGAGAACAAGTTGTAACTCTGGCTTCTCCAGAGAAAGAAGCGGCCGAAGATGTTCTAATGGGCACATCCACTCAGGATGTTGCCACTACTGCAACTGTTGAGGTCCCTTCTATCCCTTCTCCCTCTCCTCCTTCCCCTCCTCGCATGACCCAAGTGACCATTCCTTTGGTCATGTCCTCTCCCCCATCTTCTACTGTTCCCCCTTCCTCATCATCCATCTTCTCTTCTCTCGCGGAGCTGTCCCCCACCATTTCTTCCCTCATCTCTCAGCTCCCTTCCATTTCCATGTCTACCTCCCCTGCAGTATCTCTTCCTCCCATGAGCACTTTCTTGGCTCCCTCTCAATGCCACCTCCAAGTGTCTCAACGCATTTTCCTTCTACTACTGCAGCTTCTCCCTTTTCTATTTCCGGCCCCTCTCCCATAAGTCCAAAGATGGATCTCTCAAAGACTTTGAGCCAACAAAAGAGGAAAGTTCCCATCGCACCGATGGACTTCTCCATCATCCCATCAAAGGGGGCCAAGAAGCAAATCCTATAACCCACTTCTCTTAGAGTGTGTCAGGAGAGAGTAATGGAGATAGCTTACCCCAATCCTTTAAAGGATAAAAAGGATCTGTCTTTGACAGATTATATAGTGACCCAAGTCACAATGGGGACATCTTCAGAAAGCCTTCAAGGAGAGGCCCTATCTGCAGTTGACGCCCTTTGCAAGAAGCTCCAGGAAGCAAAGGAAGAAAAGAGGTTGTTAAAGGAGAAAATAAACATCTTCTCCACGCCTTGCAGAAAATGGGCAGTGCACCTCCTACAACTACCACCAAAACTCCTGAGCCTCTGAGCTAGGATAAGATTAATGAATACACCAAAATCGGTGAGCAGGGTATGGCAGTTTCCACCTGGAGAAGCCAAATCCTCAAAGAAAGTGAGGGAGTAATCGCCAAGTTCACCAGATTGTATCAGAATATCAATCGGGTGAACAAAGAGCTCCAGGCGATAGCAGGACCCATCTCCGAAGAGCTGGACCATGCCAGGATGCAGCATGAGACCTTTCAGAAAATGCTTGACTGTTCAGTCAAAGATCTGGTCAAGTTCGGCGTCTTCGGCCACCCTAGAGCCCTCAACAAAATCCTTTCTACTCTGGATTACTAGGGTCGATCAGTTGGAGTTCATCCTAGAAAAATTGACAAAATCAAGGAGGAAGCCCTAGATGCAATGCATCAAATGGAGAAAATTGTCTTGAGAATGTCTCCGGGCTTGCTCACTCCTTCTTTCACCTTAAGAAAGGTTGATGAAACTATTCGGATCTTCAAGGAGATCGTTTCACAAGGGCTGGGACCAGAAGTCACTTTCGACGCCGAATCCATCAATAACCTATTGGCCTGTCATGTGACTTCATAGGGTACCTGATAGATGCAGAAAATGAATATTCCAAGCTCCCAGAAAAGCTCACAGATGAGCGGGAGACTTGCGAGGCTATCAAGATCGATCGACATAAGGATCCTTCCTGGGATCAACTTCAGCCCATGATCAGCAAATTCATGGAATACCATGTGCCCCCGATTTCCATATCTCGTCACCGAGCAACAAAAGCAGGATACCCCCTTTTAGCCGTGGGACGACGATGAATAGTTTCATTCTTCTCGACCTTCTCTTTGTAAACATCTAAAGTATGTTGACACAAATGATGACATCATCCATGTTGCACCATGGGATGATGTCATCCACCAAGTTGTCAAAAGTCAACAAATGACTTTAGGATATTTTGTAAGATATTTTTGTAATTAAGTGGTTGGTTTCGTTTTTGCCTTCTCTTCTTCTCTTCTTCTATATATACTTGAATATTTGTTGTATTCAAGGGTGGATACTTTTCAGATGAGAAATAGAAGTAAGAAGAAAAGATTTTGAACTTTTTGTAACAGAAACAAATATTAATACAATATTTAGACTTTGTGCTGAATACATGTGTTTTACATCAGACCTTTCTTATGTTAGATCTATATGATTGTTCTGTTGAATCTACTTCTACTTTATTGTCATTTATTCATCAGTATTTCTTTATTCGTCTATGCAAGTAGGTTCGGCTCTGTATACTACCAACCCAAATCATAGACCTTCTGACCTTTCTACTTTGGAATTCATTTCTTTTCTCCCTTCAGATCTTTCTTATCTCCCCACTTCGTTTCTTTCCCTTCTTTCACAGTTGGAAATACCTCTACTGGGATGAGATCCCAACCCCTGAAGGCAGAATATTGTGAGACTTGCACAAGATTCCTGCTGGTAGAATAGCAATAAACCAGTTTCACTTTGCTGACTCAAAGAGGGGCTATGCCCTGCACACCATTGGCTCGTCTATCCATAGATCTGTCCACCCGATAGATTTTCGAACCAACAACTTTTGGTGACTCTACTAGGGAACGAATCTAATCCTAACGAGATCTATGGTAGTGGTATGTTTTAAAATCAAGACAAAAAGTCAAAAAGCACTACTGTTTGCAAATTTTAACTTTTTGTCAAAATCCAAAATTTTTGCAAAATGCTCCAAATTGAAAATTTTCTTCAGAGATCCATAGATCTGGGCTAGATAGAGATCTTTAGTTCGCTGAGTTTTTACAAAAGTCCATATTTTTTCATAGATCTGAGTTTTTGACAGTTTACCAAAATTTTCAAACTCTTTGAAAAGTCAACTCTAGATCTGAAAATCAGCTTACTAAGTTTTACCATCATTTTATCCTTGTTAATCAAACAATAAACCGCAATCGGTTTTCAAGAGAAGGATAAAATTTAAATATTTAGAAAAGTACATGCTGCTGGTTTTTGTCAGAAAAATCAGAAAATCAGCAAGTACAATAAAAAGAGTTCTTAAATCTGCTCCAAAATATTGCAGATCTGGAAGGTACACTGGTGGGTGAACCATTTACTCGAGGTAGAAGAGCTCATGGAGAAGTTGATCTTACCTTCGATCTACTTCAAAGGCACAACTTCAGTATAACACCGGTGCACTTCTCATCACTAAGCTCAGCCGACCGATTGTCCAGGAGTGTCTCACCTCCACGAAGGAAGCATCTCTCACCAGGAACATCTACATCACTTTGCAGTGCCTTGCTACTCAGTGGAACTGTGCTTCCAGCCCACGTTCTTTTTTTGGCCATCCAAATGGCAGTACCATGGGGAAATGCTATGGGCCCTCTGCTTTGCCACATCCTGTTCACGCGCTCCCACATGGAAACCGAAATAATTTTCCTAAATTTGATGGTAGCGGAAACCAAAGCACGGATTCACATATCTCATTTCATCATGTCATGCAGTATCCTCGATGTGACCCATGAAGATGTGTCGGTTCACCTTTTTCTAGAAACTTTGCAAGGACCCGCCGCAGAATGGTTTCAGCATTTGCCGGCTAGATCTATTACTAGTTGGGCCACCTTACGGGCTGCATTTGAAGACAGGTATAAGCCTTCCGAAGATGCATTTGCATTCATTGTCAAAGATCACTCACCTAAAGAAGGAGGTCAATGAAACTATGCGTGACTTCATCGCCCATTTTAATTCACTGATCAACCGTGTTCCGCCTACCATGCTTCCAACACCGGAAAATCAGAAGTGTTTCTTCATAAACGCTATGAGCTCGAAAGTAAGTTTCTTACTCCTACAAGAACAAGTAGCTACTTTGATTCTCGCCCAGGCTGCTGCCATCCGAATCGAAGATAACTTGCTAATATCTGGTGAATTAAAAAGAGAATCATCCAAGCTTAAAGCTTCGAGTCTTCTCCCACCACTTCATCTGATCCGGCATTTCAAAAGATGGCGAATGACTTGCTCACATTAAAGAAGTAGTTAGCCCAAGCTTCCCCCAGTTCCCCATACCGGGATATTCCACGAAGAACTTTCACTTCCAACAGCATCCCGCATAGGCTGCATTTTCCTGCAACTACTCCACGGTTGGCGCTTGAGGCTCCTCCGGTCAACGCTTTAGCCGAAATCGAAGAAGAAGAACAAAATTATGAAGAACCTTCATCTCAAGGCGAAGATGATCAAGATGTCGGTGAACCGACTGGCGACTCTACTATCAAGTATATGGAATTTGATGAGGGAGAATCTGATGAAGAGGAGGGTACCCAAGGGTATGCAAGCGGACAGTCATATGTTGTGTTCACCTACTTCGCAAGGAAAGGAAGTAGAGGTTACTACCAAGATACAGAAAGAAAAGGCCGTGTCAAGCACGCCTCCAACCATCGCTAAATGAGGTAGTCCCCTTCCGGCTCAACCTGTTATTAAATCTTTTTCAAAAAAATCTTTTTCCTCTGTCTCCCCTCCAAATCAGTCCTCTCATGTTCCTATCAAGACCAGCAATCCTACCCTACCATCGCGAAATGAGGGACTCATTCCTTCATTAATGCAACCCTTGGCCATGTTTGACATAATTGACCATGCTAAAAAGACCAAGATCCAAATGTCTGAAGCCGAGTATCTTCAGTCAAACCCCGAATAGCTTGTAAGGTTGACCGAATACATCCAAAGTCAGGTTGTCATAATCAGGTTTCCCCAAAAGGAATCCTTTCCACCCCTCCTTCATCCCGCATAAATGTTGCCTCGACTTCCGCATCAGGAAAGATAGAACCTTTCTACCTCTCCCTCCTAATCAATGGCCACAAACTAAGCAACTGCATAATTGATTCTGGAGCTTCTGATAATGTCATGCCGGTAAAAATTCACCCATGCTCTGGGCCTCACCCTTACCAAGCCTTTTGCCGATGTTATTCCTTGGAAACCAAGCAAGTTTCGCTGATCGGTCAAATCAAAGACGCAATTTACGTTTGCAGCGTTCCCGGAGAAAAGGGTAAAAATGACCGTCCTTGTTGCTGATATTCCAGCAGCCTATGGAATTCTACTAGGAAGGAGTTTTTGCAGTGAAGTTGGTGGGGAGATTCATATGGACTGGTCTAAGGCTAGAATCCCCGTCAAAGGTGTAATGCAAACTTTGGAGCCTGAATCGTAAAAGAAGTACCTGGTTACTAACTCCGATGACCCTAAAGCCCAAATTCTCTTCGAATCATCAGGGATGGGAAACTATTTCTTGTCTACCGAGTCTGACAAAATGGATGTCCTCATCCAAGTAGAGGATCTTAACAAGATCTGGACTTTGCAGTTTGATGGTAGTTGCACAACTAGTGGGTGCGGCGCTGGAGCCATACTAATATCTCCCGAAGAGGAGATTATTCCTCTCTCTTTCAAGTTACAATTTTTCAACACAAATAATACTGCTGAGTATGAATCTTTGCTACTTGGCATGCAAGCCACAAAGGAAAGAGGAATCAAGAATCTAAAAGTACAAGGTGATGCAGAGCTGGTCGTAAATCAAGTTAAAAGGATATACCAAGTGAAGAATGAAAGGCTCAGACATTACCGCAACGTGGTGGGACAACATCGAGGAGTTTGATGCTTTTTCAATAAAAGCCATCCCAAGAGCTCAAAATGACATGGCTGATTCATTGGTTCCATTTCAGCATCCCTCATGCTCCCTCACCCGTGTTGAAAACAGACAAATATACCATTGAGGTGGTTTTCCGCCCAAGCATGCGGA
The DNA here is from genome assembly GCA_018340775.1 of Taxus wallichiana var. yunnanensis. Lineage (NCBI taxonomy): Eukaryota > Viridiplantae > Streptophyta > Pinopsida > Cupressales > Taxaceae > Taxus > Taxus wallichiana. Next base: position 408,929,600 of record CM031241.1, read on the forward strand.
CAATTCTCAGCATTGGCAAGTATTCAAAGATGACAATCAACTCATTGCCTTTCTCGAAAAGGTGGAAAATTTTAGTGAACTTCATTTTGAAGGATCCACTTCTACATGCCATGAATCAGTTACCGATCAAAATGAAGAATCAAAAGGAAGCGATGGCATATGTCAACTCAAAGGAAATAAAATTCCAAAAGGTTTGGTTTCTCTAGAGCGTTTGTTCGACAGGCATGATCATTTTGTAAAAAGAAAAGGTGAGATGATCCTGGCTCCTCCCCAGAAACCGAATCGTCAATTTAGGTTCGGTTGAACATCCACAGTTTGTAAACATTGGAAAATGTTGCACACCTGAAGAAAGCGGAAGTTTGTCAAATTGTTGAAGAAATACATGGATGTATTGGCATGGTCCTATGCCGATCTAAAGTCTTTTAAGCCAAAGGATGTCCAACATGACATCCCATTGAAAGAGGACGTCAAACCCTTTCGCCAAAAGCAGAGACACTATAATCCTAAGATCTCGGGTACTATCCAGGCTGAAATTTAGAAGATGCTGGATGCAAGGATCATTTTTCCTATCCATCACAGTACCTGGGTCACAAACATCGTGCCAGTAAGAAAGAAGAATGGTGAAATACGCATCTGCGTAGATTTTCGCAACCTGAATCAGGCGTCCTTGAAGGAAAACTACCCACTTCCCATAATGGATCAGGTTCTGCAAGCAGTAACTGGATCAAAAATGTTGTCCATGCTTGATGGTTTTTCGGCTACAATCAGATTGAAGTCTCACCTGAAGACCAATTTAAAACAACATTCACTACCCCCAGGGCACATTTTCCTATAGCAGAATGCCTTTTGGTTTGACCAACGCTGGCGCCACCTTTCAGCGAGCAATGGACTTCACATTCAAAGGTATGATGGGGAAGGTCATCGTAGTCTACTTGGATGACTTAACTGTGTTCTCCAAATAGTGAAATGATCATTGTGATCATTTGGAGCAAGTATTGATTAGATGCCGAGAGCACGGGATCTCCCTGAATCCAAAAAGTCTATTTTCGAGTCACAGAGGGAAAATTGCTGGGACATGTTGTTAGCAAAGAAGGGATGAAGATAGATACCAAAAGAGTTAAGGCTATTCAGAGCCTTACTTTACCTACAAGCAAGACCGGCATTCACTCCTTCTTCGGAAAAGTGAATTTTCTCAGGCGCTTTGTTCCCGACTTTGCTGAAAAGACTCGCCACATATTAGACATGATGAAAGGGTCACCAACTTTCCGATGGAGCGAAGAAGGGAAGAAGTCATTTGAGGAAATAAAAGCCTCCGTCGCTCACGCGCTAGTCCTGGTATGTCCCGATTTCTCCAAGGATTTTATTATGTATAGCTATGCATCTGAGCACACTATGTCGGCCATCCTAATGCAAAGGAATTCTCAAAATGTTGAATCCCCGATTGCATTTATGAGCTCTCCCCTCAAGCCTCACGAATTAAAAATGACCCAGTTGGAAAAACATGCCTTCACCGTTGTCAAAGCAGTTAAGAACTTCAGGTATTACATTCTAAACTCTCATACGGTGGTTCTAGTTCCTGACACGGTAGTAAAGTCCATCTTAACTCAACAAGAGTTAGGGAGTTTGTGAGGAAATTGGATTGCAAAATTCCAAGAGTATGATCTGGATATAAAACCAACCAAGTTAGTAAGAGGCAAGGGCCTATGTCAACTTATGGCTGAAAACCAAGATTCAGAAGTTTTCGAGGAAAAGATGATTGCGCCAATGGAGCACAAAGCCAGCTGGAGAAAGCCGATTCACTACCTATGGTCCTATTTGTTGCAACTAGTGACGAGTGGTATTCCGATATTGCTTTCTTCCTCACCTATGGTGAATGCCCAGCTCATCTAACTACAAAGGAGAAGTGTGCTATAAAGCTCAGAGTAGCCAGATATATCATCTGGGATGACGGTCTATACAAACACGGAATAGATGGCATCTTCTTGTGATGTGTTGACAAGCCACAACAGGTGAAGTTACTTGAGAGTTTTCATGATTCAGCCTGTGGTGGCCATTTCTCCTCTTCCGTGATAGTGCACAAGATCATCCGGGCCAGGTACTATTGGCCAACACTTTTCCAAGATACAACCACCTGGGTAGCAAAGTGTGAGCCTTGCCAGCAATTTGTCGGCAAGCCCAAAATGGCTACTTTTCCCCTCAGGCCGGTCATCATTGACGAACCATTCAGATAGTGGGGAATCGATTTTATCGGTGCACTCAATCCCCAATCGAGTGCTAGACATAGTTATGTCTTGACAAACACAGATTACTTCACAAAATGGGTGGAAGCCATACCTGTCAAACATGCCACTTCCGAGGTTGTTTGTAATTTCATCAAAGAAAATATCATTGTCAGGTTTGGCGTTCCAAACAAGATTGTTGCTGATAACGCTTCCAACTTCTCCTCACGAGAAGTTGTTGGTTTTTGCTATGAATACGGAATAACTTTGGCTCACGCCTCAGATTATTACCCTCAGGGAAATGGTCAGGTAGAATCCAGTAATAAAAACTTGGTAACCATCATACGAAAACTAGTGGATGAGAATCAACGAATGTGGCACAAGTCATTATACGACGCTTTGTGGGCGGACCGCATTACTCCCAAGAGGTCTCTCGGCATGTCACCTTTTCAAGTGTTATATGGCACCGATGCCGAGCTTCCCATTTCTGCGGAACTCCTGCTCTTGTGCTTGGCATGAGCGATCAAGATGAGACTTTCCAAAATTCCCTTGAAAAGAGGATCATGTATCTAGCAGAGCTCGAAGAAAAGAGAGTAAGAGTGGTCGACAGGATCACCGAACATCAGAATCAGGTCAAGAGATTGTTCGATAAAAAGCTAAGCAAAGAGAGTACCAGGTGGGAGACCTCATCCTTTTGTGGGACAAACGAAGAGAGCCGAAGGGCATGCACGGAAAATTTGATTCCCTATGGAGAGGACCTTTCAAGATCAAGCAGCTCAATGGAGAGAATAGCTTCTATCTCTCGTATCTGATGGAACTGAGCTCCCACTTCCCTATAGCGGGTAACATCTAAAAATCTTCAGGAAGTAGAGCTTGCTCTCTTCTTTGTACAGTTTGCTTCAGTTGTGTGTTTGTTTTTGTCGTGTGTTTGCTTTTGTTGGTTGTGTGTTTCCCCTTTTTGGTCACCCTTGTTTTTGACTCTGTAACCCAATGGATAGGCACATGAAGATCTGGGATTCTCTACCCCTGAGTTCCACTCAGAGATAGTCCCCAGAAAGAGCCAGCTGTTATCCCGTAAAATTGACAAGGGAAATTTTGTGGGTAACCCAATGAAAATTTTGTTCTGGTCCCTCATCAGGGACCCCTTTGCGTTCGGAACGTTGCAAAGTCCTTTCTAGGAAAATCTAGTTTTCCGAACTTAGCCATTTTTGGTCCTTTTTGGTTGGGCGCACCTTATGTCTATGCAACACGAGTAGTAACCTATGCATGCCCTTCTTCATTTCCTTTGGCACATAACAAGTGTTAACACACATTTTGGTGTGCCTCCCCGTGTTGCACCTTTCTTGCATGCGCCAAGGCGCATGCACCTTCGTGTCAACAACATTTTTGTTGTGCCATGTTTTGGTGTGCCAAAGGCGCACGTATTTCCATGTTGATAGTATTTTTACTGCACCAAAGGCGCACATAATCAATGTGTTAACACGCATTTTGGTGTGCCAAAGGGCGCAAGGTTTGAAGTGTCGACAGGTGTTTTGATGCGCCTCTTCAAAAAGTGGTTGGCGCATTTATTGCACCTTTGCCTATATATAGGCGCATCCACCCTGTCACTTTCACAATTAAAAAAACACGTGATAGATTTTATTCTTCTACACCTGTCATCATGCCTGTCATCCTCGTATCACGTTCGTGGACCCCGCTTCATTTCTCATGTTATATATATTCCGGATCAGCAACTGAGTTCAGAACTACATATGTCTACATCAAGCAAGAGACCAACCAAGTCTAAGGGCAAAGCCAAACTTACAGAGGAAGAGATGAAGTATAAATATCAGAGGGTCAGGATGCCCGAATCCCAGGTAGAATGTGACCTAGACATAAGAGACTCTGAGCTCGGTCACATTGATATGGAAGATTTCTAGGCCAGAACCAGGAGGGTCACAGGAAGTCCCTGGATGGACAAACTGGTAGGCAGTGGCCTGCATTTTGCTGGGGGATCCCAGTCAGTGCGTGAACAACGAATTCATGATGGTAGTGGCCCGCTGCTACAACAAAGACACGAGGTGTGTCCAAATGAGAAGGGTGAGGTCGTGATCAACCTCACTGCCCGACACTTCAAAATTATGCTTGGCATTCCTCACCATCGGCACTTTGTGGCCGTAAGCCAAGAAGACTGCACCAAGTCTTGGGAGGATAATGAAGACTAGTGTATGTAATTGATGAATGAAGTGTACCTGAAAAACAAGAAGGTGGTGACCAGATGGCCACAGGTCATTCATCGCAGCGATTTCTCCGAGGAACTAAGTGATACCATCACATTCCTAAGCAGAGTATTTGGGCTTCCTGATGCCCACTACTTTCATAAATGGATGCTTAGGTACTTGGAGACAATGAACAAGAATGTGCCAGATCAACGCTTTGAGTGGGCGGAGATCATAAGCAGCACTATATCCGAGTAGCTCCAAC